>CM029635.1:21483722-22163722 GCA_017311315.1 Dendrocalamus latiflorus
CCATGCTTTCTACGACGGATAGCAGATAGGGAGGGTGGGCCACCGGAGGTGAGGATCACCGGCATTGACATCCCCCAGCCTGGGTTCCGCCCAACTGAGTGCATTGAGGAGACGGGGCGCCGGCTCAGTAATTATGCCCGTGAGTTTGGTGTGCCATTCAAGTACCATGCCATCGCGGCGGCAAAGATGTGGACGGTGCGCAAAGAGGATCTGAACATCGATCCTGACGAGGTGCTCATTGTGAACAGCCTGTATCAATTCAAGAACTTGATGGATGAGAGCGTTGTGATTGACAGCCCAAGGGACATTGTGCTCAATAACATCCGGAAGATGCAGCCCCATGCGTTTATCCATGCAATAGTGAATGGCTCGTTCAGTGCACCATTCTTCGTGACACGGTTCCGGGAGGCTCTGTTCTATTACTCAGCCTTGTTTGATATTCTGGACACAACCACCCCAAGGAACAGCGACCAGAGGATGCTGATTGAGCAGAACATGATTGGGCGGGCTGCCTTGAATGTCATCGCGTGTGAGGGTACAGATCGGGTGGAGCGTCCTGAGACATATAAGCAATGGCAGGTGCGAAATCAACGTGCAGGCTTGAAGCAGCTGCCATTGAATCCAGACATCATTCAGGCAGTGCGGGACAAGGTCAAAGGCTGCTACCACAAGGACTTTGTGATCGACATAGATCACCAGTGGCTCTTGCAGGGATGGAAGGGGCGCATCCTCCTTGCCATCTCGACATGGGTGGCAAATGATGCTAGCTCTTATATTTAGCTGCTTTCATTTTTACTTGGCTACAAATATAGATGTAGGTATTCCAATAAATATGACCAGTGGTTGTATGTTATGTATGAATATATCCATGGCCTAGTTAGTAACCTTGGTGGTTCAGTGGACTCGATGACTTAAAAAAGAGTTGTGCCTATCCAGAATTCGAGACATACTTGTGATTTCCGTGGGTAGGCTATTCTGCTCATATGAACCCATTCATGCCATGCAGGTTATGAGGAAGATGGGTAGCCCAAGATGTGCGAGTCAAAAGAATAGCAGGCATGTAGAAATCCATGGTCTTAACGTAATGTGGATTAGATGTTTATGCAGTCATGTTGCTGCATAATGCGATGTAGAATTTAGACTTAGGTCCTGGTCTGGATGATGTTTGCTGCAGCATCATATCATATCACCTGTGCTTGTGATCAATCCAGTCAATTGATCCTGTTGTAATTGACACTAATTACTCTGTTCTAGGTGCTGACTGCACTGTGGCATACAGTAACATTGTATGAATCATGAACCCTGGGCTTGGCTAGTCTAAACTGTTCTGTGCATGAGAACTCTCTTTTCTGAAGTCACTGTTCGATTCATTCATGATTCATGTTGTGACAGGAAGTCAAATATTTTTGCCTACATATTTGAGCTGATTATTCAAGACATTCAGATATTGTTCTGAATTGCCAATAGGGAGCTTCTGATTCTTGGAATTGTTCAGTAACCAGGCTGGACCTATTATTGTCCAGAGTCGATGCGCACATCTGCTTCATAGAATAAAAATGA
This sequence comes from Dendrocalamus latiflorus, assembly GCA_017311315.1. Lineage (NCBI taxonomy): Eukaryota > Viridiplantae > Streptophyta > Magnoliopsida > Poales > Poaceae > Dendrocalamus > Dendrocalamus latiflorus. Next base: position 21,485,283 of record CM029635.1, read on the forward strand.
ATCAAGATGTTATTATCTGTTTGTACAAACAAGTCACTTCGAAAATTCACTGTAGCAGTTCGCACAGATCATCCATTCGACGTTGCTCTGACCTGCTGCGAATTCAGCAAAGACAGGTCACCTTTTTTTTTGGGTAGGTAACTAGGACATTTTGTTTTCCCCACGTAGGAAATGGACACTGAATGATACTACTACTATTTTGCCATCCCAATAATTGAAGGAGAGACGTGTTTCTAGCCTTTCTTTTTACCAGATTCGTGATGATTCCATGTATCCATGACCATCCTACAGTGGGGTTGTGGGGGGCAAAGGGATCTTCCAAGCAACTGTCATAACCAGCTTATATTAGAATCTGATGAAAGTTGCATGCCAGATTCATAAACAGTAATAAATGAAGAGCATCCGGTGTAAGGTTTCTTGCACCATATCAGGCACGGGCAGAGCCAGAAGCCTCGCGTACCCATCTGATGCAGCTGAACACAATCCTAGAAAATGCAGAACACGATTACGAGAATATTTTCCAGCGCATGTCCATGAGTAGAGATGATAATGGGTACCCGATACCCGAATACCCGACAGATTTTACCCGATAAAGAGACGGGTATGAAAAATTTTATGTACCTATGGGTACGTTATTGGGCGAAATCCTCTACCCGCCGGGTAGGCGGGTGCAGGTATATACTACCCATACCCGCCTACCCGCGGGTAATGAATACCCGCATTAGACAACTAGACATCCCACTCAAATGTTAATTTTATTATCTACTTGTTGTTGATTGTTTATTTGTTTGTCATATGTTGATATGGTCATGTCAAGTATGTTTATGTGATGTACTAATTTTGATCATTAGATGCTTTTATGCTTGGCATGTATGATTAATGAATGTCTAAATTGATGATATTCTTATGTGTTGAACCGGGTATGCTTGCGGGTACGGGTTACCCGTCGGGTAGTAATACCCGTGCGGGTACGGGTATAGGTAAATTTTCCTACCCGCGTGCGGATACGGGTAACCCGACAGGTAAATTTACACCTAGCGGGTACAAGTATGGAATGGCAATACCCGATGGGTATTTACCCATTGCCATCTCTATCCATGAGCCAGTGAGACATTCAGAGTACCTGTCACTGATCCTGGAAAAGATAACGTCAAAAAATGGTTTGACCACAAGACAAGCTTAGCAACAGGATAAGAAACCGATGTGTATCGATCGAATCTTCGTGTAATCCAAATATAAATCACTGGGGATGTGATCTTGTGTGATATATATGCCTGGTTGTGATTAGGGGCATCAGAACGAACATGACAGCATACGAGATTAACTGGGACAGCAGATGAGCCGACCCTGACCTGAAGAAGATATTAAAACGGCTGGCGGGATGCAATGCTTTTGTATGACGATGCAGATGGGGATGTGTCAAGGTTTGTCCAGACAGACTTCTTGTGCAAGAACACAAGAATTTCTTCGTTCTACAAGTATGCCTCTGGCTAATTACTATTGTCAAATTAACTCACAAGGTTGGTGCCTAAAAAACTGAAAAGAGATAGAGAGGATTGAACTCCTCCGATACAAATGTGACACAAGAAATATCAATCTAAGATGGTGTAAGAAGCCGTAATAGCCATCCCACGGCTAGTTAAACTTAAGGTCCAAATTTTGGAACGTGAATTTTTTTTCTTGATTCCTACAAAGATTAAACTATAGGCCCCGCTTGATTGGACCGAAAAATAATGGCTTATGACTGAAATAGCACTGTAGCTGGCTGAAATTACACTGTAGCTGAAGATGACTTATTTGGCGTAATTAAATTTAAAAATAGAAAAATATGTTAGATCATCACGGACAATACATATACAGGAAAAAAAGAACCGGTAAAAAAGCTAAAAAAATTAAAAATTAGAAAAAGATGAAATTTATAAATAATAAAAAATAAACTAGAATTTAGAAGTTTAAGTCGAAATAAATGGGACGTATATCCTATAAAATTTCTGCATTTCCAAACGGCATCTCACATATTTTCGTGCATCGAAATTGATCTCGACAAAGCATTTGTCTGTTTCCGTGCACGTTATCCCATGCGAGGAATCTCTCAGAGCCTTGTGCGTCCGTACGGGGGGAAAAATATCTGTCTCGCTGACCAAATCCGGATCCAACGGCAGGGTCTAGCTCCCAGGCGAAGGTATCAACGGTGATCTGGGCCTCCATTTCGTCGTTGCGCATGGGTTTCGAGCTCTGCGCCAGGATGGGCTGCTCCGTAGTGGGCTCTTACGTGGATTGGGCTTTTAGGGCCTGGGATTCACTGCCGACCTTTAGATGGGTCCACTTTGAAGCCCTTTTGGAGTCTCGGCCCAGTTTGTCGGTGCTAGTGTAGCCCTTGTCAAGGCCATTTGGGTTTGCGTTGGCCTAATAGGCCGGCTCGACTGCTAAACTGGTGCTCCTTTCTGTTCGTTTCCCTTTTCTTTTCCTTAGGTTTAGCTTCGTGCTCCTCGTCTCCACGATCCTATAATACTGGTTCGCGCACATGCGTAGATTTGCAACTTTTTAGTACGAAGATGACATTTAGTGGGTTATATTATATTTTCTTTAATATATTTAGGATATATAGATCTTTTTAATATGAAAATTTGAAATGACAAAACTTTTGATGCAAAGCACATGTTCAAGAAACATAGTTGGGGTGTGTTATTTTTGATTTATGGCTTCTCCCGAATAAATAAATAGAAGGGTTTTTCTGCTGTCTCTTTGAATCCATTTACCAGAACAATTTTTTTGAAGCGGTTTATCGGCATTCGATTCAGTATTTGATTTATTCACATAAACACTCGTATTAGGACAAAAAACCATCAGTCATAGTCAGTGGCGGAGGGCCCGATAGGGCAACGTAAGGCTTGGGTCATACCTTGATTTTTTGCATAAGGCCCCCATATACCCCTATCCAGTATCCAATAGCCCAATAGCTACTAGCTAGTCAATGTAAATGTAAACCCTAGACTGCTCCCTGCTCCCTGCCTCCCTGGACGGCTGGACCCTGGGCGTAGCCGGCGGCGAGCGGCGGGTGGGCGCAGCGACCGGTGGGCAGTGGCGCTGGGCGCTGCCGCGCTGGGCAGTGGCGTAACCGGCAGCGGCCTGGGCATAGCCGGCGGCGGGCGGGCGGTGGGCGGGCGGCAGCCACCGGTGGGCAGTGGCGCTGGGCGCTGCCGCGCTGGGCAGTGGTGTAACCGGTGGCGGCCTGGGCGTAGCCGGCGGCGGGCGGGCGGTGGGCGGGCGACAGCCACCGGTGGGCAGTGGCGCTGGGCGTTGCCGCGCTGGGCAGTGGTGTAACCGGCGGTGGCCTGGGCGTAGCCGGCGGTGGGCGGGCGACAGCCACCGGTGGGCAGTGGCGCTGGGCGTTGCCGCACTGGGCAGTGGCGTAACCGGCGCGCAAACTCCAGCGTTGACAGGGTTGGAGGAGCTTGAATGGTATTGCTTCCGATCCTCTCCACCTCATTTTTTCCCGTCCTCCGCCACTGGTCATAGTAAAATAGAATCTGCTCTTGAGTGATAATATGCCTTGATAGAAACGTGGTATTTAGATACGTCTTGACAAAAATTAAAAATAGCTCAACTCACGCTATATATACTCCACATTAATGCTAGGCAGTACATCTACATAGCTAAGCATTGTGTTCTTTTGCGTTTATAAGTTAGCTGTCTATAGTAACTAATTTTTAAATAAAGTGTCCTTTTAAGATAGGTGTTATATCATGTATAGTAATTTATATGTTACCACTGTATGATGGTTGCTGTATTTTATGTGGGAGTTTTTTCTTTTGACTGTAAACATAGATTTGCACTATCTCTTTAAACGAATGTCCTGTCTATGATCCATCTGCACCGTTGTGTTCAAAGTTACAAGCTTAACAAAACAAGATCCATGTTGAATATATTTTGATACTGCAAAAGTTGTTTACTGCACAAAATACACTGTTTTATTGTACTACCATAGGAGATTAACTGCACTTTTTGAGTGCGGACTAGTGACATATGCGTAGAATAAAACTAGCTAAAGTTAGTATTTTTGTTTTACTGTACAAAATACACTTTTTTATTGCACCACCATGGGAGTATACAACTTGATGGTGATTGACATTTATGGCATCTAATATGAACTTTTACTCCGGTTCTATACTTAGTCACCATTCCATGCTTAGAAAAGTGCAGTAAATCTCCTATGGTGGTACAGTAAAATGAAATTCTGATTTCAACCAGTTTTATCCTACACATACGTTACCCGTCCGCACTCAGAATAGTATAGTAAATCTTATGTGGTGATGCAGTAAAATGACATATTTCATGTAGTAAATGAATTTAATAGCAACAAAACATATTTAACATGGATTTGATTTTGTTAAGCTCATAATTTCGAACACAACGGTGAAAATGGATCACAGACCAGACGTTTAGTTAAAGAGATATTGCAGTTCTAAGTTTACAAAAGAAAAACAATCTCACACATAAAGTGTAGTAACCATCATGCGATGGTAACACATAAATTACCACACACGATGCAAGCTTTTACGATCAAACTCTACTAGTAACATGGGATCACGCGGCTCTAGTTACGATTGGAGTGTAGAATAACTTATTCTACGCTTAGGCACAAAATAGTGCTATTGTGTGTGTGTGTAATCTGGACCACTATCATTGATGATGTAGATCTTTCTCTTCTTTTACTGATTAACGTGGTTATTTTCACCCCTTAAGAGTGAACACGGTGCTTCTTTTGCCTTTGCTTTAAGAGTCCTTATCGATATGCATGAAGTCGAGTTCTTCCATGTTTTTTTGTCCATAGAATTCATTAGGAATTCATATAAAAATCAGATCGATAATTATCCTTTGATATTTATTCCATATTTGTATATTGTTGAATTGTACATGAGATGGAGTCTTTTATATAGTTTTAGGTTGGAATAATATACAAGTCCAACTGGTTTTTTTTCATTACTTTTTTATTCCAAATTTAAGCTAGTTAGGAATTTTACTTCAAATTCGTATGAAAATTAAATTGTTAATTTTGTTTTAATTTTTATTTTGAATTTCAGTTTTAGGTTGGAATTTGTATACATATTCAACTACTAATTTTTCTTTAATTTTTATTCATAATTTCATTTTTACTTTCGTGTTCGTATAGAAATCAAATTGCTAATTTTTTTGTTTTTATTCTGAATTTCACTAATTTTTATTGCACTTGACATGGACTATTTGTTTTATTCTAAGTTGTTATAACTTGCGTCCGTTAGATGAACGGCTATATCTTTTCTCTTTTCCCTCCGATTAACCAAAGAATATTTAGCCCTTAAGAGCGATCGTAGTAGCTTCTTTTGACTTTGCTTTAAAATATAATAGATTGATCCCACTAGCCGTAGTTATTGCTAATTCTCTTCTCCCTGGTGCATCCACACCATCCCTATTGTTTTCAACCTTTGGATGAGCAATGAGTGGCATAGATGGTTGTTCGATACTAATGTTTCATTTAGCCCAAGCTGCATGGTCAGCCGAAAAGGCCATAAGATATATTGCTAATTAACAATTTCTGCAGCAACGCGCGGGGTATCATACAGTTCTCATAAAATCTTATCCATCCTTCAAGAGCATTTCTTTAATTTTTCTAAGATGTTTTTGCGCTGGATAGCTGGAGCTTGCCTTTCCTCTAGAATTTCATCAAACATAGAATTTTTCAAACAAGGATTCCAATTCGTAACCTAGTGCCTCGATAAGACATCTTAACCGTTGAGCGATTACATGTTCCTATAAGACAGATGGAAAATTAGATTATATATATATATATCCGGCCACTGGATCCTAGGGCTGGATCCACCAAGCATCAACAACGGTGGTTTCGCACATGTGATGCAAAGCTTTGGAAAATGGACAAGGAGACAGTTGGTCAGTTTGTCTCCTCTCCTGACCAGACCTAGACAATGGCCGGCCAAATTCTCTGCCAAAACTGCCATACATTTAAACCACAATATACCGCTGATTAACATCTAGATCACTAGATATTCCATGACCTTGACCTGATTCAAGTGTTTGAACCTTATTCTGTACCCATTTGCCGTATCTAGGGATCATGGCTTGTTGCTAACTAAGAATCGGTCGATCACTGCACATGGCTTCACTTGTTGCATCCACTAACTCACATGCTAATGCATGATGGGTTCAGATTAACATTTGCAAAAGGCTAGATGACTCATCATCCTCTCTCTCTCTCTCTCCTCTCTTCTTATCACTTCTTGTTGCTATATACGTGTACCGTCAGGGGCGGAGCCACACCCCCAAACAGAGTAGGATTCAGTCTAAGGTATAAAAAATATCTAATGTACAACATAGGTAAATTCAGTCCAGCCTAGGTAACATTTTTATGATCCAGCACAAATAGTCTAGATCATTTTACCACTGAGTCGGAGCATAATCAAATCCTGGCTCGGCACAGTATGTAGTATGCACGTAGCTTGTGTGTGTATTTTAGGATGTACATCTGCGTATCTTTCGGCTACATGTCGGCACATTGATCGATTTAGAATGGACGTACTGACCGTCGCAGCATGGCCGGCATGATGCATCCACGTCGCGATCAGGACACGTGTCATGCGCGGTCCAGCATTTGACCAGTCAAATCATCACACATGTTGTGTGCGCGCCCAAATCCCGATGTCCATGCTTTGCTGAGGCATGTGGCTAAAAGTTAGTGGCAAGTGGTTTTGTGATAAACTAACTGCATGTGGCAATCAGCATAGCTAAAACTAAGCTTATCTGACAAATCATATGGCAGGCAGTGCAGTACTCGGTAGGGGTGTCACCGGATGGAACAAAGGTACTTCTAAATTCGTATATGTATTTTTTCAACAAATACGAATTCGAATATACTTAAATATAAATATGAATTAAATATTATAACAAATATAAATACATACTCAATTCGATCGGATCTGAATATCCTACGACATAATGAAATGTAACGAGTTGATTCTGGTTTTATAGTAGTATTTATGCCTTTTTTGAGGTTTATCACATAATTATTGATCATTGCTGACATTTTTTCATTAACCCTAACCAATTTTAGAGTTATTACAAATAAATCGGTTATATACATGTTGAATTTTGCTAAAAGAGTATGCAAAAAGCTTTATTGGGGATGTGAAAAATGAAAGCATCAAATACCAAATTAGAGTCCACCACGACGACGGCCACGTCAAGATGATCGAAATACATATATAATATGCCTAATTTAGAGGTTAAATACAAACAATAAGTAGTAGCTAGTTGTTGCTATTATGTGTGTCGAATCTGGATATTATCTGTATTCGTATTCGATTCAACACATATTTTGTGTGCCGTATTTTATTCAACAAAAAAAATCCAGATACTGCCTGGATTCATATTCATTTTATAATACAAATATAATTTTACTTACCATATTCACTACCATTTAAATATAAATGTCAGATAAAATAGATAATCTAGATTCATTTGACACCCGTTTAATCTAGATTCATTTGACACCCAGTGCAATGTATCATCTCGTTGATTGGCATCTCTCTAAACCGTTTGATCTCTTGTTTGTCGTTTGCAGCATAAAGTGCACGTACGTCATCCGTTCCTGAATGGACGCAGTTTTGCAATAATATATATGTGCAGTTAGCCACTAAAATACATAAAAGTGTTCATATTTGCCACAGGGAAATGATATACAAGGGATCACTTTTATTTTCCATAACTTTTAGCAACATTAATTAAAACGGTAATGATCAAATGTGTGTAATGTAGGCTGTGTCGATAGCTTGTCTTGTATGACATCTATGTAGAGAACATACGAAATTGTTAGGTATATTATGGATGGTTTTTTTTTTGCTGCGGTTTATGGTTTATGACTGTAGCTTATAGTTTTTGTTCTAACATGAGTATTTGTATGAACGAATCGAATACTGATAAGCTGTTTTAAAAATACTGTTCTAGTAAATCACTTCGAAATAATGACAAAAAACTATTTTATTTATTTGTTCAAAACAAGTTATAAATTATAAGTAAAAAAGGAGGGCCATAATTGCTCCCTAGCTAATTGATCATTGCTTGTGCATCGCTTGTCCTGATGCGCGTGCGCATGTGTGGCAATTGCTGTCTACTAGTGTCTAGTGCGGCGGGAGACACGCGTGGGCTTCTGTTAGATGACAGTTAATACCCTGTTGGTCCAACAAATAACAATATGATGAATGTGCAACTGTAGATGATTTGAAAACAGGACAGGTCGCCATTCCTTACAAGAGCGCTGTTACACGTACAAAAAGTTGGAGTGGCTCTTCATAGGAACTTGGAAGTGTAATTCAGGCAAGCAGGGCCGTAACATATCAGTGATGGTACAACGTGGGTTAGAAAAACGTGATGCAAAAGAGATTGGATCTATTCTTTTATGCTGTGTCTTACGTCTTTTAGTTATGGTTTATTATTTTAATAAATAATGATTACTGAAAAAGTTGAAGCTAAAAACTGACTGAAGAGCCCAAAAGAATATGCTTTTATTTTCGCCGCGCAACATATTAGGTAGAAGTAAGGCCTAGACATGGATAAACAAGTTACTAATGTTGTGCATCTACCTTGCCAGGGGCGGAGGCATCACCCGGCGAGCCTAGGTGACTGCCTAGGCTCACTAACGACGGGCAATGATGATGCATAGTTTCCCGTCCGCTTCGGAGTAGCAAAATAGGCAAGTTCCTGGGCACCTTTTGGCGTTGTCATGGAAAGCCTGGGTCATGCGGTTAGGCTGTTACATGGGTCGTCATGGGCCTACGGGACATGAGGCGGCCGACGGCCCATACATCATGGCATCATGCCCCTTTGCTAAGCGCCCTCCATTCCCGACTAAAGCCAACAAGCAGCATACTAACCCTAATTCCTTAGGTCCTTCCCCAATCTGGTAAAATCCCCATTTTCAGTCGGCAATCCACATCCCCTGCTTCAATGCTTCCCTCAGCTACCCCTCAGATCTCACTCACAAGACGGTGCTGGTGATGCATGGGGCAGTAGCCGACACGGCAGCCGACAACCAAGGGGAGGGGAGGCGCCAAGGAGCCAACGGGAGGGGAGGCGGCAAGGGCCAAGGCCCAAGGGGCTAAGGTATGTGTATGCCTTTAGATTCTAATAGCTTAATTTTGTTAATCGACTGTAATTTTGTTACATCTTTTCACTTGTTTCATCGCTTTGAAAAACTTGATTGTTTCTCTGATCTATGTTCCACGTGATAGTGTGCAGTTGATCTTCTCATTGAAGTGTACAAACCACCTTCAACAAAATGGGGCGGGGGCTATATTGTCAACATAGACAAAGTACCTGAAGAATTTCAGCATCTTATTTTCATCCATGCTTATCTATTGAATGATGCTTTCATGTGGTTTTGTTGCATCAAAAAATAGGTTAAAGAATGTCGTGTTCTCATCGGTTCTACTTAGGAAGACAACCCTAATGATCCAGATTTGATTGCCATGCCTTCTTTGACAGAATGCAATATTTCAACCTACAGGTTGGACAAGTCAGATGTAGGAAATAGTTTTGTTTATTAGTTCTACTTTTTTTAGGAAAAAAGCTTACATGTTTTTTTTCTAGAGAATCTGATTGTTCCCTATTTTCAGATCATACAGAATATTGAGAAATTTAAAGGATACTCTTTGTAATAAATAAGACCTTTTTAGAAATGGAGCCTGTAAACATGATAGGGCATGTGATGTATTGATTCTCATTTGGCTAAATATTTCTCCTGTTGCAAATATCGACATATCTAATCTTGTTGTCGTATATTCTTAACTTTTCATCTATCTAATTAACTGTGATAGCTTCTGATCCCATGCTTTTCATTCATGTTGTGGAAATGAGGTAATATAAATACCTTGTTCCTTTCCTTTCTATCTCTTCACCTAATTCTACCAATGTGCTCTATCTTGCTCTTCTAGGAATGGGCAGATCAAGTTGTTCTCATGTGACAATGAGCAAGTGTTCCTGCAGTTTCCATCAGCCCTCCCCTCATAAGTTCCTGCGGATACCATTTGTTACGTGTTACAATCTCCCTGAATGCACCACAAATATTCAGGCTATCTTGTTGAGTTAAAACCTGAAATTCTTGTTTGCTCTCTGGTTCTGCTGTCTAGGAGACAGTGGTTAGACTGGCCTGCTTAGGTGGTTGGACCACTGAGCAGTGGTGGTCAAACTATTGGAGAAGCGGTCTGACTGGTGGAGTTAGGTGTGCTGACAAGCTTGATTGCTACGATCAGACCGGCCTCTGTTGCCAAGAGGAGTAGGTCAGTTTGCTAGTGATTTGACCAACCGATGGTTGACGGTTAGGTTGATCTCTGGTGATTTTCAGTGAGCTGTTGGTTTTAGCATTGTGAGTCATGGCGGGAGTCCATATATGTGGGAGTGTGAGTCATAGCGTGAGTTCATGCATGCGTTGTTTTACTGATGAGAGTTAATTGTATGTCATTTGTGCTTGGAATGGTTGCTTAGTCTTTGATGTGCAGAGCGCTTGGTGATTTTTGTGGTCAATGGTAAGACCGAGGCTAGGGAAGGGGTCGAGGTTTTATGTTGCGTAAGTCCGAATGAAGCATCATCTCAAGCGGAGAAGCACGGGAGAAAGACAAAGATCACGTGAAGGCAAATGTTTGTATATTGTGTGCCAATTAGACTTGGATGTTTCAAGTGGTGACGATCCTCAGAGTAGACGTACGATCTTGGCGGTAAGTAATTGGCCATTACAGACTAGTTATGGTATGGTGTGCCATAGGATTTGGATGTTTCAAGTGGTGACGATCATTAAAGCAGGCATATAATCTTGGCGACAAGTCATGGGCACCACATCTTCGTGTGGAGTACGGTGGGTAGCAATTTAGGAAATTATCTAATACCGGTTGGAGATGTGGTTTACAAAACTACGGCGGTGGCCTAAGCTATTTAGGTCACATCTTGGAGGATGTAGCGTCTTATCGTGCTATTAGAACCATATAACACACACTTTGAAAAGTGTGCATGTATGTTAAGTGTAAAACTTGTTTATGCGTGGGTTACGAGGTTCCTCATTTGTAATTAGATGTATCCACTAAGGAGTAGCTAGTTAGGGTTTGGTGTGAGGTGAGAGCATCCACTATACAAGCTTTTGTGCGAGTTGAGAGATTAAGAGACTTATGACAAGATATTATGGTTTTCTTATGTTGGAGCCTTGTGTGTGTACGCGCTCTAGGGTTAGTGCTCTTTCCTCTATGAGGAAGTGGCTGTAAAACTTTTCTCTCTAAGTGAAATGAACATCTAAACTTCATCCAAATGAGTTGTGCCATAGAATATTTTTTGTGCTTTTGATTTTCTTGGCTTTCTTGTTTGGATCTCTCTCTTCTTAAATTTTCTAGTGCCAATGACATATAAGAGGTGAAGATATATCTTGAAGATCAGATCCAATCCATTTAGGCTTTTTCTAGGTAGAGTTCTTGAGTTTACCCGATTTTCCTCAAGAGATAGGTGATTTTAGAGTTTTGGCCTTGTGACAATTTGACTTAGTTCGCGCTGTGATCTAATTTACTGTGACATGTGATAACCCATCTAAAATCATCTAAATCATCAGGGACTTGCCAGTAAGAGTAGATCAAGGTTTCCCTCTTCTGCCCGGATTCAGTGCAACCTTCCTTGCTTTGGATAAAGGTCGGAGCTTTGGCATTGATCTTCTTGATTCATGATGGGAATAGGTTCCTGACATCCTAGGGAAGTCTTGTTCCTAATTTCACTGTGTTTGGATCGGTGGTTTAGAAGTTAGTTCTTTTGTTTGATCATGTGCAATTCTGTTTTGGGCTTTTGTCTGTGGTGAGCAGTTAGACTACAATGACTTGAGCGGTCAGACCGGCCGAGCGATACAACCGCTCCTTAGCCGACAGTCTGACTGAAGGAGACTGTGTCTTGGGTGCACTTTGCTTCTTAACTTTGATAAGTTTATGAGTTTGTATTTTCATTGCATTGAGTTAAAAACACCTAGATTTTTTTTTAAAGAAGTCATTCACTTCCCTAACTCACCATACCGATCATACAAAGGTAGTCCTTCGGCACTGAGAGATCGCACAGTGCCATGCTACGAACCAAACGTTTAGTTGTTCTCTCGAAATGTTAGGTTCTCGAGTAGGAATTTTGACATGTTTATTTGGAATTTCCTACGAGATTTCAATGGGAGTCCGCTACGTTCTAAACATGGCCTTAATCATTAGCGGGGAGGCTAACGATACATACTTTTCGAAAGAGAACTTTATGGCATGCCCACTAGAATTCTGCATGTATGTATGTACACAAGATGCTGTAGAATTTTGTCGTATACGTCTACATGCATGCACTACCGAGGAATGAAAATACATACTCTTGATTATACAAAGATATTACTGTCAAATGAAACATTAGCTGACTCTAAGACAAAGTTCACGCAGAAGTTCACTAGTTCCAAACAGAGCGGTATATTACGTTTATTTCCATTCCATTTTTTGAGCCAGACCAAGCTACTACAGGCTTTTTTTTTGAAGTCTAATCAAATCAAGCTACAAAATTGGCTTCAACAGCAGGATGAACAATTGGAGGATGCTCTTGGGAAGGCAACGCTACGTTTACAATTACAATTAGAAGCTCAGCAAACGAACAATGCTCCGTATATGTAGTCCCCTCAGCAAACGACCAACGCTCCGTGTATATATATAGTCCTTGCATTGATGCATACAGAAATACAGAATATATACTAGTCGAAATACAGAGACCCTAACCCTAGCAATGCGCTATCACTTCAAGATCCATAACAAATTTGCACCACTACTTTGGCAAGCCGAAAGGAAGGGCCCCCATGGCCCTTGCCCCAGGGGACATGGTCCCATAAATTATTGCAGACATCGAAAGAGATGCCCCACCAAACAAACAGAAAAACTAGTCTTAGTTAACTAATCAATCTCACCTCCAATCCAATCTAATCATAGTTAACTAATCAATCTCACCTCCAATCCAATCTAATCACACACATTAACATAACAAAAGCTCACTTGGATTTGGCATTTGGGCGCTATATATAGCACCACCCCCCTACCACACCCAAGCCTCACAACCATCCTCGAACGTCCAACCACAACCAAAGCAAGAGCTACACATTACACAGCACTTGAGACTTGAGAGTTTAGACTAGCTAGAGAAGGGCTGTTGCCATTTGCTGCCTACACATACCTGGAGAAGAAAGGGAGGACCGGAGGAGAGAGATGGAGATGTGCATGGATGACAAGTGGAAACTGTCCAAGAAGGGCAGCCGAAGTTCAGCGGCGGTGGCGCCGGCGGCCGGTGAGAGCCCAGTGGGTCTCAAGGGCCAGGCGTCGAGGGCCCTGGCCCGCTCGGTGCCGGGCCGGCTGGCGAGCCTTGTGAAGGAGCAGAGGGCCAGGTTCTACATCATGCGCCGGTGCGTCACCATGCTCGTGTGCTGGAGGGACTAGTTGACCACCAGGGCCATGGGCTTGCTTTGGGCCGGCCCGTCAGGTCCTTCACAGAACCCTGGGCCCAACAGCAGTGGCAGATTTGTTTAGTGCTTGTTCTTTCTTTGGAGGGGGGAATGGTGCCTTCCATGGCCATCCTGTGGCTGATTCGATATAGCGTGTCAGGAAAAGAATTGGCTTTTATTAGCTCTTTGAGGCGTCCATACAGGAATATATATGAACTGTGACAGCGTCATTGTGTATTTGTGTAGTATGACTAAGACATTTTCTGTATGCAATCATTGGCGGAGCCAGAATTTCAACCTTGGGTATTCCAACTCTCACAACAGTTTGAACAATTGGATTTTGAGGCTGGGCATCACTCTCCATAGTAACTGGTTGCAGCACTGATGTACAACCTAACTCTAACTTCCTTGTCTTTGCTGCTCTATCCCACAAAGTCCTCAAATCAACCGATTTGTTTTTGTTCTTCATTTTGCAAACCAATACTAATAGTGCTGTAATTGTACATGACTCTAAATCAGTAAATCATCAACCAATAGTGCGTTGTGCGTACAAGTCAATACTCAATACTCAACAACTCACCTTGCAATTTTTTTATCCTCTGGACAGGGGACAGCTCACAGTTGCAGCCTGTAGAGGCAGAGCACTGCTGGCCTGGCGGCCTATCGGCCTCGTAGGCGAGAGAGTTCACGGCGTCCTCGCGCTGGCGCTGGTAGGGGTGGAGCTCGTTCAGCAGCTTGGTCAGACGCCGAACAGCCGCAGGAATCGGAACGGCCCGCAGCTAAGGTTTGGGAATTGGGATTCACGAATCGGGAGGCAGCCGCCGCAGCTCGGAGAGGATGGGAGCCAGGCCAATAGGCTGTTTTTTGGGCCGCTGTGGGCTAGAATAGCGAAAATATCACATAATACATCATTATACATTTATATATATAAGTATACATACATATATACTAAAGATTACACCAAAAAAGTTGGGTATTCCCGGGAATACCCAGGAATACCATTAAATCCGCCCCTGTATGCAATGCAAAACTGATTTGTAAGAGAACATTAGGTAAGGGCTTGGAATCCGGTGCCTGAAAGTTCAGTAGGCATGCATGCGCTGTAAGTTACTGAACAGTTTGCTCAGTTAGGCAAAGAAATTCCCTGTACAAAATTAGTTCAGGTCAATCAGAAACTCACCAGCAGCTTGGCAGCATCGTCAAGACAGATGCAAGGAACGCCGGCCAGGCCATGTCCCCAGTCGATTGCGTGGCATGCCTTGTGATGGCTCACTCGATACCTTTCTTTACTGCCATGTTATAGCTCGACGGATCTGTGGCTAGCTCACTCATGGCCGCTGCGCCGTCCGTCCGGCTTAGGAGCTAGTAGGGCGGACTGGCGGCCAGCTTCGTCACTGGCCGACATCCACGACCACCTTCAATTATCTCTCTGGTTCCTTACGTTTTTAATTCTTCCGGTCTACATGGAATGTGGATCTTCTACAAGCACTTGTATTACATGCACTATCCGAGCCATTGGTTTCCTCTGAGATTCGTGCGCTCTCTTTCCTCTCTCCTTCTCTCCGGTGAGCCGCACCTCCTCCCTCTCTCTGGTGAGCCACACGTTGCGCTGCCACCATCGCGAATCCAAGCCATGCAGTTTGTAGCAGCATGGTGCGACTTCGGGCGGTGATGTGCATGTATTCTAGCAGTGGGGTGGCTTGTCTAAGAGAGGGGGAGAGAGGTGGAATAGGGTGCATTGATCTCGGAGCAAGATGGATAGCTGCGATAGCGCTTGTAGCTACAGGTGCATGTAGAGATGTGTTTTTGGGTCTGCATGTAATATTTCGGCTCATTAGATGGATAGCTGCGATAGCGCTTGTAGCTACAAGTGCATGTAGAGATGTGTTTCTGGGTCTGCATGTAATATTTCGGCTCATTAGTGTTGCCCCAAGTGTAGTAGTGTGGTGAGATTAGTCTCACATGAAAAAGTTGAGATAATTTTGGATCATCATATAATCACAGATAGTTTTGGATCATCATATAATCACAGATAGTTTTATATCATCATATAATCACAAACATTCCAAACATAGCAGAGCTAGCTTAATCCTCTTATACAGAGCGAGGATAAGTGTAAATGATGTGTTACATGTATGTACGTCCGCCCCATGTGTGGGTTGGGCATTCGCTGCACGGGGGTGGTTTTGGGCATTTACTGTGTCATTGGCTGATGATGTAGTGTGGTTAGATTAGTTCCACATTGGAAGTCTAGCGCGAGTTGTACCAGCATATACGGCGTGCTAGTGTAGTAGTGTGGTGGGATTAGTCCCACATAGAAGTCTAGCATGAATTGTACTAGTAGATAATGTTTGTTGGGTCCAAACATATGTTAGCCATTTACATGAAGCAAGGACACAAATGTAAGTTGTATGATATGCATGTGTGGGCTCACCCCCATGTTGCACTGGGCATAAAAGCAATTTTGGGCCCTAAGTTGTTACAATATTATCTAGTGATAGATATTTCTAGGGAATGTTATGCCTGAAAGATATTTTGTAGTTGGATAGATAGCATGTTGTCACATGGCATAATCCAACAATGTTGTGATCCTATAAATAGGGGTACACCCTCTCACGTACCAAAAAGCCACCGTGATTATGAGAGAATGTTACGAAGTGAATTAAGAGGTGCCAAAAGAGTGTAACTATTGTTATATCAAAAGTTTGTAGCAATGAAATAAAGAGTTGGGGGTAATTTACCCTGTATTGATAGATGAGGGGGTTGGTTATCCAATTTTGTAATTGATGGTTGAATTTTAGATAAAGCGTGATAGTTTAAGGGTTAAATAGACTTATTCCTCTTGCCTATCACCTTTTATATTTATATGTTAGTAAAAAATTAGAAGATTATTATTATCACAAAATACTTTACACGACAAATCTAATGATAACATTTTCATATGACCAATTCAAAAAATATTTTATATATTTGTGGTCAAATTTAGAAAAGTTTGATTGCGAGGACACAAATGTAAGTTGGATGATATGCATGTGTGGGCTCACCCCCATGCTGCACTGGGCATAAAAGCAAATTTGGGCCCTAAGTTGTTACAATATTATCTAGTGATAGATATTTCTAGGGAATGTTATGCCTGAAAGATATTTTGTAGTTGGATAGATAGCATGTTGTCACATGGCATAATCCAACAATGTTGTGATCCTATAAATAGGGGTACACCCTCTCACGTACCAAAAAGCCACCGTGATTATGAGAGAATGTTACGAAGTGAATTAAGAGGTGCCACATAGGTAGAGTCATAGGGTCGCCACCAAAAGAGTGTAAACTATTGTTATACCAAAAGTTTGTAGCAATGAAATAAAGAGTTGGGGGGTAATTTACCCTGTATTGATAGATGAGGGGGTTGGTTATCCAGTTTTGTAATTGATGGTTGAATTTTAGATAAAACGTGATAGTTTAAGGGTTAAATAGACTTATTCCTCTTGACTATCACCTTTTATATTTATATGTTAGTAAAAAAATTAGAAGATTATTATTATTATTATTATCACAAAATACTTTACACGGCAAATCTAATGATAACATTTTCATATGACCAATTCAAAAAATATTTTATATATTTGTGGTCAAATTTAGAAAAGTTTGATTGCAAGGACACAAATGTAAGTTGGATGATATGCATGTGTGGGCTCACCCCCATGCTGCACTGGGCATAAAAGCAAATTTGGGTCGTAAGTTGTTACAATATTATCTACTGATGGATATTTCTAGGGAATGTTATGCCTGAAAGATATTTTGTAGTTGGATAGATAGCATGTTGTCACATGGCATAATCCAACAATGTTGTGATCCTATAAATAGGGGTACACCCTCTCATGTACCAAAAAGCCACCGTGATTATGAGAGAATGTTACGAAGTGAATTAAGAGGTGCCACATAGGTAGAGTCATAGGGTCGCTACCAAAAGAGTGTAAACTATTGTTATATCAAAAGTTTGTAGCAATGAAATAAAGAGTTGCATTAAATTCCAAAAGAAACTTCAACAATTACACATGGGTCACACGCCCTACTATCTGTTTGTCATCTGGTTAATTGAGGTGTATGATCCAATGCACGCGTAGGCGATACCAATCAATATGATTGTTATGCATAAGGCCACCTGAAAAGAAAGGAGAAGTTACAACATTAGTATATGGTATTTAGCATTTTCTAGGATTAAATGTTCTGTATTCGTTGGTGCTTTTGTCTATGCATTTTGAGTTAATCACCTCCCACAAAGGCACTGAACACTGCTTGATGGAGAGGTAGCATGCACATGGGAGGATCAAGGCCTGTAAATGCAAATCGTCAGGCGAAATAGCATTGTAAGTTACTGAATAATTTGTCTTGTTAGTCAAATAAATATCCAGTGCAAAATCTCAAGTCAATTAGAAACTCACCACAAGCATTGTGAAGAGAGATCCAAGCAATGCCAAATGCTGCAACTCAAATGGGATAGATCATAGCATTAGCATGCATGATGTTTTGGGGGGTAAGTTTCATTAGTTATGAGAGAAATAACAGTAAGTAATAATTGCTGCTCACCAAAGTATAGAAATGACAAAGCCACAACAACAGTCGAGAGGACAAGAGCGGTCCTAACACACATTCCAACTAGGTAATTCTGCATCTTCTTAGGCAACGCCTCCTCTATCGACAAGGTGACCGGTATCATTGTCAAGGCATACTTAGTATAAGGATTCACAATCTGAAACCAAAGGGGTCGAATGTGGCAATGAGCACCAGTGCATTAATTTTGATGCAATGGAAGAACTATCAGTGGATTCCCTCATACCGTCATCCAAATGGCGATTTTGGAGGAAATGTACTGTTGTGGCATGTTCAGTGTGAATTGCGACATCGTGGACTCGCCGAACATCAGAAACCCTGAGACGGCGACCCCGGTGTACACAAGTGTGACTACTATAAAACTGAAACAGTAGAGAATTGTATATGTAAGCATATATCACATTTGACAAGTAATTGCCAAGCTATAACTTTGCTACAAAGAAGTATAGAACAGTACTATAGCGCTTCATTTGTCAAGTTCAGAACTTTACCAGAATAGGAGTATAAAAGGAAATTGTGAGCGTTCCTTCATTGATGAGTATATATTTGGAAAAATTGAATGCTCTGAGTAGCAGTATCCATACAGGCCAAGCGCCACTGGAAAGTAGGTCAGATTCAGCATAGTCCCACCAGGGTGGAACCCAACTCCCCCAATACTAACCCAAAATAGGCAAACAATGATAGTTATTGTCGCAACCACGCCTCTCGCTGTGAAATTTCAGTTAAAAGATGGTCATGAACGGTCCATCACTCTTTGAAAGATTAACAGTAGGATGCAATGCCAGTATTACTATTGTTCGGACATCTATGGTTTTGAACAATCTGACATTGCACTGAAAGATTGGAATTGGGATAATGGGAGGCGATGCTAGTATTGATATTGTTCAGACAAAAAATGTTTGTAACAATCCAACATTTCTTATAAAGATTAGAATTAGGGGGCAATACTAATGTTTTACTTACCAGAAAGATAGGAGAGGAGGCTAAGGTTCCTGAGCCAGACTGATGGGAGAATTGCCAAGGCCATTGTAATGGCGAAGAGATTATGAGAGTTCAAGTAGATGACGATAAAAGCTAAATGTGCAGAAGGAAACACTGAAGACAAACTGTCGCCTAGCAGCGTGATGTACTCCACGCAGCTTGCCTGTAAATATGTGACATCTTACTTCTCATGTATAAGAACCAAAGGCTTACTAAATATAATATTAGGGAATACTTACATAGAGTTCTAGTTAAAGGACAACCTGACAAAGAGATGTGAGCATTCAGATATACAGTGAGTGATGTAAGTTTTGCAAAACCTATACTATCAAATGGATATGGAAATGCATACCGATACAAATATTCGACCAGAAATACCAAAAGCTGTTCGTCCTATATCAGGATATGTCTCGATGCTCGGCGAGCTGTCTATGCATTTCTTGAGAAGTAACCCGGTGTAGCATGCACTGCCACCCAACAGGGCAGCAAGAGGAGGCTTAACCATCCACCTTGTTTGATTCCGAAACACGTGGTGAGAATTCCAACACCGCATAGGACATTGAGCCCTGCAAATTCAACAAAGAAACATTCAGAAACAAATTAAGGCATTACTGGTAGCATTCTTGAACCTGAACCTAAATCTGCAACTAATTTCGAACAGTCTGTGCTATTCATGTGTAACGCTTTGGATACCAATCACAATGTCAATTTTCTTTTCAGGTCAGAGAGAATTTGTCATGTAAAACAAGTTGAACCTGATATTGCCAATTCATGGTTTACTTTCCCAATTGATATGTACAATACATACAGCATCTGAACTACCACAAGTACAGAAATTTTACGTTAAAAGAATGATGAGACAACAGGATGTTGCCTACCAAATCTCATTAGTTAGTAACTATAATTACTAGCTCATGCCACAAGTTGCCACATTATTACAGTTAAAACTGTAAATACAATGTGATAACTTTGACCTCTCCATACTCCAATAGAATTGATGACAGAATCTTGGTTTGCAGTGAGAGAATTCAGAGCACCATATGCTTCACAATATGAAAAAGTTAAGGTTAACTGAACATACCATTGATGATAGATTGGCCACTGCTGCACTTGGAAGACGGTGGTGGAAGCTCAATGTAATTGGATTTCAGGCACGCCCCAGAAGGCCTCGACGACACCGCCGACCCCTGCGGGGCCGAGGGCTGCGGCGGCAAGCTATCCGTCGACTGTCTCACGGGCTGCTGCGACAGTTGCGACAGCGAAGGCGGCAGCAATGGCCTGGTGAGTGGCAGCGAGGGAGCTCCCGACCTTGAGGAAGGAGTTCCCGAACTTCTCAGGCTCGGGCTCGCCGCCATGATCGTGCTCACCATCGGCGACGGCACGACGTTCATCATGTCGATCGACTGCCTGCGCCGCGCAATATATACAACAAAAATCATCAAAATTAGTTGTGGTAACATTAACTTGCAATCTTGCATGGATGGTGCAATTTGGTTAGTTTCCGAGAATTTATCAAGATAAACTCGCATCAATGCAAGATCGTCAGGAGGGTCATGATTGATCGATCGATCGACCTATAACTCCGTGGCCAAGTGCCCTGCTTGTTGCCGTCAAGCGCGTCCTGATCATCGGCGTCGTCGCCGCCGCCGGGGTCACTTCTGTCGGCGAAGGAGCCCGAGTCTGTCGACGACGGTGGCGAGCCACCGTCCGGGTCCGCCCCGAGATCGTCGTCCTCGTCGCCGATGAACAACAAGGATCTGTCTCCATGCCCCATCTCCTCGTCGCGATCCATGGCCGATCTCTACCAAAAAAACACACACACACACATGTCAAGCAAAGAAAGTAGGTATATACGTGATCAACCAGATTCCATCGTACAAGAAAGAAATCTTATTTAGAACAGGAAAGAAATCGCGATTACCTTATCAATTCACGACGTTTATGCAGTCTCCAACCGCAACGGGGGGAGACGGGTAGAGAGCAAAGGGTCAGCGAACACGAGGGAGTAGGACGAGGCGAGGAAGAAGCCGGTTTTCTGGAGCTGGTGTTAGATCGGTTATGGCCGCCCTTATATACTTAGTTGGAACACGAGGTTCGCGAAGCACTCGCGTTAGGGCCTGTTTGGGACTGCTCTGCTCCAGGTTTTTCAGCTCTGCTCCCAATTTGTCTAGCCAAACAGATCCAGCTCCAATAACTCTGCTCCAAGAAAAAGGTGGAGTTGAGGGCCAACTCCACGTTTTTTGTGGAGCTCCTCAAAGGGTACTCCAGAAACTAGAGATTCATACCTCCTCATGGAGTTGAGGGAAAATTACCGAAATTTTTGTACGGATAACCCATTTTTTATTCGAAAATACAGAAATATACCCGCGATAAATTTTTTTACACAAATAGGCTCGAGTCGCCAAACCATTGGGCGATTTACGCTTGTTGCCCCACCAAAACGCGACTTATAAAGAATCTGGTAACCGTTGGGCGATTAAATGCAATCGCCTCCCCGTTAAGCGATTCAATTGAATCGCCCCCCCGTTCGGCGACATAAAGAAGAGTCGCCCAACGGGGGGGGGGGGGGGCGACTGTATGTGAATACAGCCCGACGGCCAAGCCCCTTTTCTTCCCCACGCCTGCTCGCCATTCACTCTCCACCGCGCGAGAAGACAGAGCAGAAGAGAGGAAGGAAGAGGAGGAGGAGAGGGGAAGAAGAGAAGGAGAGGGAAGAAGAGAAGGAGAGGGGGAGGAGAGGGAGAGGAGGAGAAGCCGCGGGATTTGCAGGTATTTTCCTAATTTTAGAAAATTTATTTTAGAAAATTTGTTTAGATAAATTTAGTTTAGAAAATCTAGTGTAGATATTTAGTTTACAAATTTAGTTTAGATATTTAGTTTAGAAAATTTAGTTTAGAAAATTAGCTTAGATATTTAGTTTAGATATTTAGTTTAGAAAATCTAGTTTAGAACAATAAATTTAGAAATGTAGATGCAGTTTACAAATTTAGATGTACAAATTTAAATGTAGAAAAATATAGTTTTTTGTATAATATTTGTAATGCATTATTGTGGAAAATTTACTTTAGAAAATTTGTTTAGATAAATTTAGTTTAGAAAATTTAGTGTAGAGTGTAGATATTTAGTTTACAAATTTAGTTTAGATATTTAGTAGAGATATTTAGTTTAGAAAATTAGCTTAGATATTTAGTTTAGATATTTAGTTTAGAAAATCTAGTTTAGAACATTAAATTTAGAAATGTAGATGCAGTTTACAAATTTAGATGTACAAATTTAAATGTAGAAAAATATAGTTTTTTCGTATAATATTTGTAATGTATTATTGTGGAAATTTTACTTTAGAAATTTATTGTAGATCATTCAATGTACAAATGTAGATGCAGTTTATAAAATTGAAATGAAGAAAATTTAAATGTAGAAAATTGTTGTGTCGAAATTTTGTATACTATTTTTCATGTATTATTGTAGAAAATGTAGTGTACAAATTTACATTTAGATAATTTTACAGTTATGGCGGGTGACTGGCGGTACACGCTGTTGGACGAGCACTTGGACCGCGTGCACCGCGCTTCCCGTCGTGCGCCGCCACCGGGGAGCACGGACGAGTCGACTGAGCTGGGAGTGGTCCGGACACGCACACCTCGTGTGGCCTGGGGACTCGACCCCCGTTGGACTGCCAGGTTTGCACTACGCCAACGTTTTAGTATTACCATAAAAATATTTAATGCTGACCTTCACTTTATTTGCAGGCTGCGGGATGCCGGACTTCTCCCTCTTGCCCGGATGGTGCAGGCCACGGATGAGGACGGAGGTGCCTTGGCCGGGGAGGGGGACGAGGCGGGCGTGGAGCGATCACGACGCTTCCCGTTCGACCGTTCCCTGCTGACGGCTTTGGTGGACCGTTGGCGGCCCGAGACGCACACTTTCCATCTACCAGTCGGGGAGATGGCGTCGACCCTGCAGGACGTGTCCGTACTCCTTGGCCTTCCGGTCGCGGGAGACGTTGCCTTCCTATCGGAGGCTCCCGCCGAGTGGCGCGAGGACCTGCTCGGCAGATTCCAGGGGGTCCTTCCACCGGCCGATCAGCACCACATCTTCGACGAGAGGCAGAAGCATGGACCGACGCTGAGGTGGCTGGCACAGTACCGGGTACGTGGTGTTTCAAGTCGATCGCGTCTTCGAAACTCTTATTTGTGCAATTACATACTAATAAAAACTTGTTCGCATTCAGGTTGAGCGCATGGTTGCAGATGCTGATGATTACCAGGTCGCGCGCCACCTGGAGGCTTACTTGCTGTGGCTGTTTGGGTGGGTGCTCTTCACCACCAGCCACGGCAACACCGTTGATGCGCGCCTTATCGCTTATGCGAGGGCGATTGTGGACGGCGAGGCCGTCCAGATCAGCTGGGGATCGGCCGCACTTATTGCGACGTACCGCGGCCTATGCGATGCGTGCACGAGGATTAAGGCGAACTCGATCCTCACGGGATGTCCCCTGCTGCTGCAGTTGTGGTCGTTCGAGCGCTTCAGTCTCGGACGACCTGTACTAGACGACATGGGTCCCTACGGGGCCGAGATGTACCCGGGGGGAGACATCGACCGGCCGACGATGGGTTCTATTTGGTGTCGTCGACGAGTGAGTTTTATTTTATCGTAGTCAACTTATTAACGATCGTCGTACTAAAATAATTTGCCTTTCTTGCAGGTACAGTTCGCGCACGTGCAGGTCACGCGGGCGTACCACCCTTTCGTGGAGCAGTTGGACCGCCTCGCAGACTCCGACGCGCGCTGGGAGCCTTACGCAGCGGAGGCAGTGCAGGCCCGTGCTCCTGACGGGCTGTCTGCACTGTGCTGGCGTGACCAGACTTTCTGGCTGACCCGCCGGAAGCTCGTGTACGGCATCTACGTGGAGGACTACGCACCGCAGCGAGTCATGCGGCAGTTTGGGCTGCGGCAGGCACTTCCTGTACCAGTCGGGCCGCCGATTCCGCCCCGCGTGCACGCGTGAGTGATCGCTTCTGATATTTTTGTACGTACTTACTATTGTGATCGCAAGTACTTACATTACGTAATGGTTCCATAAACAGGCACACCACGAAGGGCGTCGAGAAAGGCACGGACTGGTCCAGGAGGATGCAGCCCTGGATTGCGCAGTGGGAGGGTGCGCTGGATGACCGCGTGGAGGAGGACCGGCCATACGACATAGCCGACTACGCGGAGTACCTCATCTGGTAACAGGGGCGGACTCGTACCAGGCTGGTACATGTCGTTGACCCACCTGCCCCACACGTTGCCGCACCGACAGACGCGTACCCTGCGCACTTCGCACGCGACGCTCACATCGCGGTACGTAACTTGTAATTTCAAAAATTCTCAAATGGCAATATCGTTTCGATGATGGACCAGTCTATGTCTTTTTGTCCAGGCTGACGTCGGTGCCGCGATGTGGTCAGAGTCCTCCGCACTAGTGCAGAGGTGGGGCACAGGTGGGGAGTTGACCCGCGAGGAGGCCGTCAGCTTTGCACGACGGATGGAGGCATGGTGTAGACGTATCGTCAGCCTACTGTCCTGTACGAGGCTACCGGTGGTCTCCACACCTACGGCCAGTGCACCCCGACCACCAGTGCCACCCCGACCAGCGTGGCACTACTCCGGAGGTAGTA
Source organism: Dendrocalamus latiflorus (assembly GCA_017311315.1). Lineage (NCBI taxonomy): Eukaryota > Viridiplantae > Streptophyta > Magnoliopsida > Poales > Poaceae > Dendrocalamus > Dendrocalamus latiflorus. Next base: position 21,510,057 of record CM029635.1, read on the forward strand.
CGTGGACACGTCCACCTCCCCCGGAGCAGCCAGGGAGTTCTACGTGGACACGTCCACCTCCCCCGGACCAGCCAGGGAGTTCTGCTTGGTCACGGCCTCCTACGTACATACCCGGCTTCCACACGGATGATTTCATGGCGCCATGTACGGGTACGCATCGTCCGAGCTTGTTTTTAACCTAAGACGACATGCAACGAACTAACGATATTACTATTGCAGGTCCTTACCAGCAGCAGGGACGCTTCTCCCCGGGCCACATCGAGGTGGACCAGTTTTTTGCGGACTGGCCTGGGCCGTCCTCCGACGCAGCACCGGAGGTTCTCTCCAGCAGTGGCCTCCCCGGTGCACCGGAGGCCACACAGCCGGAGGTGCAGGTGACTCCACCGGCGCAGCCGCGGGTGCGAAACCCACCTGATCGTTTTACTTTTTCGGACCCTCGTCACCCGCCGCCTCGTAATCCGTTGCACCGGAGGACGGCCAAGCGGGGTCGTATGGCAGGACGCGGGCGCGGTGATGGAGCACCTTAGGGTGGGGAGTGAGGGGTGTATGTCATGCATGTAATGGATAAATACGCGGCATGTTACTGCGTTATATTATAAAGTTCATTTAAATTCAAACAATGCTATTATCTCTTCTTTTCGTATAGAAAATTATTTCTATATCAAGTAATGTGACAAATATTAAATACCAGTTCTTGTGTGACTTAATTACGAAATTACAAAATAATGTGACATATACCAGTATATGTGACTATATCACATTTTTTACGAGTTTCAAATTACAAAATTCACAAAACCCTTAACAGGATCCATGCAGTCGCCTAGAGGTAGATTGGCGAGCAGGCGTGGGGAAGAAAAGAGGGCTTGACCGTCGGGCTGTATTGACATGCAGTCGCCCCCCGTTGGGCGACTATTCTTTATGTCGCCGAACGGGGGGGCGATTCAATTGAATCGCTTAACGGGGAGGCGATTGCATTTAATCGCCCAACGGTTACCAGATTCTTTATAAGTCGCTTTTTGGTGGGGCGACAAGCGTAATTCGCCCAATGGTTTGGCGACTCGAGCCTATTTGTGTAAAAAATTTTGTCGCGGGTATATTTCTGTATTTTCGAATAAAAAATGGGTTATCCGTACAAAAATTTCGAAAATTACCCACCTATGCCATTGATTACACAAACATACCCCTTCGTTCTTTTTTCTTTCTTTCTTCCGCACGGCGCGTCTTCCTTGTCCGCCTGTTTCTCCCGTCCGAAAAAAATGCTCCGACGGCGGCGTTCCTCCGAGTGGAACCCGTTGGAGCGAGATGCCAGCGACGGCGCCGCAGTAGTGATGATTCTTGCGACCTTGCTTTCTTGATGCAGCTGTGGTTGCGCCGGCGCCGGCGGCTCGAGGACTCGAGGCGAGATGTACGGAGACTGCAGCGCCGACACGAACACGGACGACGGTGGCGACGGCGAGTAGAGGTGCGGCGTGATGGAGATGGCCGGCGAGTTGGGGTTGGACAGGTCGGAGCTGCTGCTGCATCCGGCATTGATCCTGATGGTGAGGGACTTGCCGGCAATGGGGATATCCTTGGGCACATCAAGAAAGCTCGGAGTTTTTTTGTTCTTCCTCCATGGCTAGTAAATCATAAAGCTTGGCAAGTTTGCTGGAAAGCGCTGCATGATCTGGTGCTCCTCATTTTTCCTATCAAAGATTGTACAAAAGAGGAATAAAAAAGAACATATTTTTATTAGAAAGAGAAAAAGAAAGCATATCTTCTCATCTAATTCAGAAAAATAACACACAACAAAAATGTTGCGCTGGCCTGCAACAGTCTGCAGATTCTGCACTTGATACCATCCAACAATATGTAAAGAAAAAGGATATTTCAAGAAACAGCTCCAGGAAAAAAAACTTACTGATAAGGTATCCTTCAAGAATCCAATGCCACAGCAAAATCGGTAATGGTTTTTTTTTTCTCTCACTGTCTTCAGGATCACTTGCTAAGGCTTCAAGAACCAAAAAAGCGCACTTTCAGGGTAACCTCCTACAAGATGGATAAATTTTGTTAATTTGTATTCGAATGATGGACTTTGTTAATTATCTATCATGCACGTTGCAATTTATGGGACAAAAGGATGGAATTATTTGACCAAAATATTTGTTTTTTGGTTTTCTCGAATAAATTAATTGCGATTATAATATTTTACATCATATTTCAATTGGTAACAAAAAAAATTCAATTACATATACTTCGCAGACATCAAAACATACACCAAACATCATTCAGGGGCACATTAGACCTTTCTCAGGGAAACCTCACATTCCTGGAGCTGGAGCTGGAGCTAGCTGCGTGCCAAACAGGACCACCTGCTCCAGGAACTCCACAGTGGAGCTGCTCCATGGTGGAGTTGGTGGAGCAGAGCTGGAAAAACTGGAGCAGAGCAGTCCCAAACAGGATGCGATTAGTGATACATGTATGTATTTCATATAGTAACAAACTCCAACATATAGGCGATTATTAACTGGTTAACATATGCACATACGTGTATGTGTTTTTTTGCATGTTGATGCGGAGTTAAAAGCAGATTTAGCATTGTTACACATCATATTTATAAAAATACCAGTATACTGATCGTATTTACAAAAATATCACTTTTGCCGTACGGTGGGCGGGCGGCGGCGTTGACAAGGCGACACGTGGCGGAGCCACTGACGGCAAGTGATTAAGTCGGCTAATTAACTAGCTTAATTACTTGCCCTAATTTTTTTGTTTAGTGTTTTGTAAATTTTTAAATATACGAAATGAGCTCCAAAAATTACGAAAATTTATGTACAGTCTGCCGACACAATGTACCTCGTAGTGTAATTTTTGGGTAATTTTATCTATTGTGAATGTTGTTTAAAAATTCATAAAATTTTGATATTTTTATGAGTTTTTACATATAGAAACCGAGCTCCAAAAATTACAAAATTTTATATGAAGCCTCTCAATACAGTCATAGTTATTGTGTAATTTTTTGAGAATTTTATGTGGTCTAAATTGGTGATGTTTATTTGGGTCAACTTAATCATGAATTTAACGATTGTCACGCGTCTTTCGAAGTGGCATGTGTCGGCCAATCGTACTATGTATTATTTGCTGCTATTTGGTTCGCACAATTATCACTCTATGTATGTGCCCCCTCGCACGCTCTCTCGTTCGCACTAATATCATTTTTTCCGTGTCGTCCCCCTCGCCCGTTCCCTCGTTTGCACATTTGTCAGTATTACGATGCCATCCCCCCTCACCCAAAGCGCTGCTCATGATAATAGGTTCTCAATGTATGGGGTGAGTGCATCGGGTTTACCTTTCGCTCGGCCATAAATACGAACCTCTGGCAGTTCGTCGTTAGTCATCCCAGTCGTTCATCGAAGAAGGTAATTATCGCGGTCGTCGCTGAAAATTGGGAGTGTGTATCTCATTAGTTCGAGAAGCTAGTGCGTAGCTCAAAATTGGTAGTGCTGATTTCTTCTCCGGAAAGGCAGATAATTTTTTATCATATGCTTTGGACATTATTCCCATAATCGTAGTTAATTAGTGTTATTTAGTTAGTCGTGATTAATGTAGTTTGTATTACGAAATAAGTATGGCGTAGTACTTTAGACATAGTTTGTACTATTTTTGTGTACGTATGGTACCCATAATTTTTTAGTTCGGGGTCACGCAGCAGACTCACGCATGAGGAATGTCTGCAACGCTCCATCGATCCCCACAGCGCTTCGTGGTGGCATGACAGCGTAAGACTGTTCAAATATCTTATCGTTTCATTTAAAAAATTCATATTGCTCGTTACTAAACTTGTTTCGTGTGTCACTTCAGTTAGAGTGGGCGCAGCATATCGCAAGCGCGTCGGAGGCCGCCATCAGTAGCCTAGAGACACCACCGGCCCTACAGAATACTATGAAGTTCATCCTAAAGCAGACCAAAAAATAGTGCACAACCTAATCTGCGGCCGTTCCACGTATCACAGTGCGCACATGAGCCACCCAGTGGGGGCAGCATGCTCACTCACCAGGTCATCGTGACCTAGCGAGTTCGGCCGGCCATCGCAATCTACTGAGTCTGTATGGCGTTGTAGTACTAGCCGCCGATTATCCGTTAGGGGTTGCTCATGTGCTTCACATCTACCATAGATATACATAGAGCTTGATTTATCTCTCTAGCATGTAGTGTTCATGTTTCACTCATTGGTATGACGAGCCAGAGGGGTGAATAACTCTTCAAAACTTTTCTCTAGGATATTAGCAACTCTACGTAATGGAAACACAAAATCACAAGCTCACCAAAGCTAAAAGCCAACGGTCTGACCGCCGACCAACAAGTAGTATGACCACTGGATGAACTGACCACAATGGTCTAACTGGTGGTTAGTCGAACCACTTGATTTCTTATGGTCTAACCGCTAGGCAAAGAACAGTGCAGTCTACACTGCACACAATCCCAAAAAAGAGCTAAGGCTCAAACCATTGATCTAAATGTAGTGAAACTTGAAACAAACCCTCCCTAGGATGTCAGGATAACATCCCAATCATGGATCATAAAGATCGATGCCAAAGTTCTGGCTTTTATTTAAAACAAAGAAGGTTGCATCAAAACCAAGCAAAGAGAGGGAATCTTGATATGCTCTTGTTCGTGAGTCTTTGTAATCTAGATGACCTTAGATGGGTTTACATATATCATAACAAGCTAGATCATAGCATGAATTCAAGCCAAAAATCCTCACAAGAGCAAAACCCCCAAATAACCTCTTTTGAGACAAATCGGGCAAACTCAAAAACTTCCTCTAGAAGATAACTAGATAGATAAGATCTGATATCTAATAGACATATCCACTTGTTACACATCCTTGGTACCAAGAAGGATCAAGAAGAGAGAAATCCAAACAAGAAAACCAAGCAAATCAAAAGCATAAAGAAGGATTTATGGCACAACTCACTTGGGCAAACTTTGAATGTTTATTTCACTTGGAGAGAATTATTTTACGGCCACTCCCTTAGGATGACAGAGCTCTAAGCCTAGAGCACACATACAAGACTTCAATAAAAAGAAACACTACTACAAAAAGGCTTATAATAAACGCCTCATCACACACGGTTCACCAAAACCATCAATGTTAAATGCAATTATAAATGGTTTAGGTTTAGAGACCGTCTGTGTTTCTGTCAATGCTAAAAACCGTCTGTAAAGAAATAATATCATAGATGGTTCATGGTGAACACTGTCTGGTAAAAACCGTATGTGATATTTGACTATATCATAGACGGTTTTTTATTTAAATCGTCTATGATACTTCACAGACGGTTTATATTACAAACCGTCTGTGATAATGAAGTTATCACTGATAGTTTATATTAAAAACCATCTGTGATATGTTTCCCTCTCGCAATCCTTTGAAATTTCATAATCTCCCGCCTGTGGCCGAGTAGGATTCCGTTCCGAGATTCCTTTAGTACAATGGGTATAACTTTTGCATATAGTGCCCGTTTTTTATGTTCTTGTACTCGTTGAAAAGCTAACGACGAGCATGATCCAAAAAACAACCCGCTTGCACCTATCGCCCTCTAAGACCTGCAAAATCAGCCATCTTTAGCCTCAAATTTGCGTTGTAAGTTTTTTGTTTCTATTTTTGCCAAAATTTTTCGATCTTTCGTTCAGAATTTGGGGATAACCTCAACTAAAAAATTGTAGATCTCATTGAAACCTTTCAAATGAGTATATATAAGCCATATAGTTCTTTGTTATTTTTATTTTAAGACTAGCTATTTATATTGCACCAATATATATATATATATATATATATATATATATATATATATATATATATATATATATATTGTGTTCGATAATTATGTATCACAGATGGTTTGTGGTTCAAATCATCTATGATAATTATGTATTACAGATGGTTTGTGGTTCAAACCGTCTATGATAATTATGTATCACAGACAATTTGTGGTTTAAATATCTGTGATAATTATGTATCTCTAATCGCTAGACCCGTCGATCCTTCTCAACCCAATTCCAGCCAATAGAAACCTACCAACCCCCACCCCATGGATTGTAGCTCCACCTCTTCGTCCCCGTGCCCATTTTGCCAAAAACATTTTACTCCCGCCTCTCCCTCCCCTATACATACTCATCCAAACCCATCCTCTACCGTACTCAAAATCTCTTCAACCTCCTCACCGTCCTCCTCCTCGACCTTGACCCTGATGGCCTTTATGAAGTAGAAGGCACGCAAGTCTACAGGCAGCAGGGCGCCATGGAAACAGCTAGCAACCAAGACGGCGTTCAAGTCGGCGCTGGCTACGGTGGTGTCAAGGACATCCGGCTCACGCGCTGCATCAGGGGCGATAGGACCTAGGCATAAAGGCCTCATCGGTGCAGTCGAGCTTCTACTGTCTACTAGGATCTATACTTCTTATATGTTCTTGCATTTTTAAGAGTTGAGTTCGTATGATTAGGAGATGTGTTATTGCCATGTTCTTGCTATGTTAGATGGGTAGCCTGCTCATTATCTTGTTATCCTATAATGGTGGATTCTAATCTTAATGGAAATGAAATGTGTTGTTATGTTTGTTACTGTATTTGCTTGTTTTCAAAGGTCATAGCTAATGTTTCTTGAGGCTAACCGAAAAATAGAAAAAACTTTAGGTATAGAATGAACTATCACAGATGGTTTTGTGGTATAAACCATCTATGAAGGACTATTATAGACAGTTTGAACCAAAACACGTCTGTGATACTCTCACATCACAGACGGTTCTATCTACCAACCATCTGTAATGTGAAAGTATCATATATGATTTTATATACCAACCGTCTGTGATACTCACCCAACACAGATGGCTGGTAGCTAGAACCATCTGTGATGTATGAGTATCATAGACGGTTTTTAGTTCGAGCCATCTGGAATAGTGTTCTTTATAAACGGTTCTTGTTACAAATCGTTTGTGTTGTATTTATCAAAGACGGCTCACAAACCGTCTGTGATAACTTCCGATTATCACTGACCTATAAATTCAAACGGTTCAGAAAATCGTCTATGATAACAGTTCCGAACCGTCTGTGATGACCCTTTTTGTAGTAGTGAAACCCTAACCTTAGACTTCCAAGTATATTCTCTCTTCTCATATAAGGACTTATATAGTGAAGGCTTCTACCTCACATCAAACCCTAACATTAGCAACACTTAGTGGATAACAACCACTTACAATTGGAGAAATCCGGTAACCCACATATAAATAGGTTTTATATTTTGCACACGTACACGTTTCTCAAAGCGTGATTTCCACAAGGCTCCACAAACCTGATAAGACACTCTATCCTCAAAGGCATGATCTAAACCATTTAGGCTAATGTCATGATTTTGCAAACCACCAAACCATCTGGTATTAGATAATTTCCTCAATTGCCACCTGCCAGCCTTCACGAAGATGCAATGCCCAACGCCTCGCCACCAAGATTGTACGCCTACTCCAAGGCGGTCAACACTTCAAACTCTGAGTCCTATGACACACTACATCACACCATACTCCGTCATGCCTAGTTAGTTACCGCCAAGATCGTACGTTTACTTTGAGAACTATCACCACTTGAAACATATAAGTCCAATTAGTACATCACATACATACGCTTTCCTTCTCACTATCATTGTCTTTCTTCCATGCTTCTCTGCTTGAGATGATGCTCCATCCAGACTTACGCGACATGCCATGACCACCAAACCTTGGTCTTGCAGCTGGCCACAACAATCACTAAAGTACCTACACATCAAAGAACAAGTAATTAATTCGAGTACAAATAATATGCTCTTGACTCTCATTAATAAATACATGCATAGACACACTATGACTCATATTTGCATTGACTCTACCATGACTAACACTTGCATGGAATCCCTATGACTAACACTTACATGGATTCTACCATAACTCAACCAAAACTAACTCAATTTGGTACAGGGGCCGGTCTAACCGTGGCACCCATGCCGGTTAAACTGCTATGACAAGACTAGTCAAACCGCTCTCAAAACCTTTGTGCAACGAAATATATACCTCTTTAGAAAATAACTATTGTCAACTACGGGCTGGTACTACCGTACACCGATCAGACCACTAGCCAAAGGCCGGTCAGACTGCCGCCACTTTGATAGCAAAAACTAGCAATTCAAATGGCACAAAATCAAATTCAACCATTGATAGCAAGGCATAAGCAAAGTCAAATACTCATTACTATCATAGGGTTGCCACCACATTGTCTTACATCGGCAGAGGAAATAGATGTAGATGATGAGGAGGGGATGCGGGAGAAACTGTGTATCATTGAAGATGAGGATGGTAATGAGGTGGAATGAGAGAGTGCAATGTTGAAGGCTGGGCTACCGGGCAGCCCAACTAGACCCAATGAAGATCATCGCATGGAACTGCCTGGGTTTAGGGAACAGGTCGGTAGTTCATGGGCTTCCAGATCTTCGGGAGTAGGAGGACATGATATTGGTGGGTTCTTTTCAGCTGCGGTCAATGATTTTTGGTCTTAGTATGAGAGCATGTACGAACGAACCAAACCTTGATATGCCGATAAGCCTCTTCAAAAAGACTGTCCTGATAAACAGCTTCAAAAAGATGACAAAGAAATCTTTCCGTTTGCTTATTTGAAGGAATCCATAAATCATAAGTCACAAGCCAAAAAGAACTTGTGTATTCTTTGTCTGAAACAAAGCTGGATAAGAGGAGAATGGAGAAGTTTAGATGGTGGTTGGGGTTAACTAATATGGTGGTCAAGGAGAGCGATGGCAGGAGTGGAGGATTGGCGCTGTGTTGGAGGCGGGGAATTGATGCCACGCTGCTTGGCATTTCCCGCATCCGTATCGGTATCGACGTCGAGGTAAAGGGAGATCGTGGTGCGCTATGGAGGGTCACTGGTATGCACGGGGAACCTCATGCGGAAAATAATGAGTTCACATGGAAGGCGATGCGTACTCTGAAGAATCACGCCAAGGGACCGTGGCTATGTCTGGGAGACTTTACGAGATCCTGTTCAGCTTTGGGAAAGAAGGGGGTGTTCTCGGTCAGATGCCAGCATGGACAGATTTCGCTGTGCTCTGGAGGATTGTGAATTAGCCGACCTTGTCCTCATTGGGGATCAGTTCACTTGCGTAATCACAGCCACAGACACGGTAAATACATTCGGGAACGACTTGATAGGGCGGTGGCAAATCAACAATGGAGACAGTTGCTACAACACATAACTTTCAAACCAAGCATTTTCTCAAGACGAAGTTTACAAGTTAAACAATCTACATGTTAAAAGCCCAACATCTGTACCAGCTAAAATCGTAAGTGAGTATCTGTCTCTCCGTAATCTGTACCGTAAATAACTAAAATTCAAAAATTTCAGCCAAAAGCCAAAAGCCGCAGCCGAAAAGAGCAGACCCATAAACGGGTTCCCAAGACACTCGGATCACACACCAATCATTGCGGAAACCAAGTCGGAGGAGTGCACTACGCGATCACAGGGGAATTCAGCTTTCCGATCTGAAGCTCGGTGGCTCCTAGAAGAGGGATGTGACCAACTTGTGCAAGATGCTTGGAATGAGGCTTCTGGGGATGGTGCAACCTGTACATCTGAAGGTCTGAGACGAGTGGCAGCCAATTTATCGTACTGGAACAAGAATGTCTAGGGGGGATATTGAGAAGAGAATTAAGAAAACGAAGAAAGAGAATCTGTCAGCAGAAAAGGTGAAAAGGGAGCAAATCCTCCGATATAAACTTGAAAGATTGGATGATCAAAGAGATATGTATTGGCGACAGAGAGAGCATATGGACTGGCTGCGTAAGGGTGACAGGAATACTGATTATTCCATGCGTGTACATCGGAAACGATTATAGAGAAAGTGAACAGCAATTGATGGGGTACATGTCAACCTATTATAGAGATTTGTTCTCCTCACAGGCCGGTGCAGGAATGGAGAATCTAATGCAATGTTTTGTTAGCGTATGAAATGTCCCTCTTCATGCAGAACAAAAGAACAAGCAAGGAGGGGTTCGTGTCGCTCACACTGGGCATGAGCAAAGCTTATGATCGAGTCGAGTGGGATTTTCTTGAGGCCATGCTGACGAAGCTGGGGCTTTGCGAACGCATGGGCGCAACTGCAGAATATCCTGGACGTTCATGAATCTTGCTCTGGCCAGGTTATCAATCGGGAGAAAAGTATTATACTGCTCAGCAAAAATACTCAAAACAGGCTGACAAAGACGTCGTCAAGAATGCTTTGCAATTATCGGTGGAAGCTCACAGTGAAAAGCACCTAGGCTTGCCTGTCTACATAGGCAGACAGATCCAAGACCAAGGCATTTCATTACATCAAGATATGAAGAATTCAAGGGTGGCAGGAGAAAATGCTATCCAAAGCAGGGAAGGAGTTTTCTGATCAAAGCGGTGGCACAGGCGATCCCCACACATGCCATGTCCTGTTTTGATCTTAGTGTGATGAGATAACAGCGATGATTTGCCGGTATTGGTGGCCAGTCGGAAAACGAAAGTAAGATGCATTGGATCTCCTGGGAAAGGTTGACACGGCCGAAAACAGAAGGCGGCTTGAGCTTCCGGGATCTGCGAATCAATTGAACGCGCTTCAAAGATTTGTTCTACTTTTGGAAGTCCTTGCGTTATGTCACTAGATCTCGATTTTTCATATATAAACGTAACTAATCTATCTCCTTTGTAAAGGATTTCTCCATAATGACCATGAACAATTGCTCCTGTAGTGGCCAAATAAGGCTTTTCTTTTAACCTGGCCATGGTGGAGAAACAGGGGTGCCGATTAATTCAAAAGCCAGGATCTTTGGCCCCCTTCTTTTCAGCAAATATCGATCTGGTTGTGTGTTTTATCTCGTGGGATGATGTTCCCTCTAAGAAAAGCAGCAAACCGAGCGACTTATTTATTTATTGAAAAGGGGGCAAACTGAGCCAAATTATGTGCTGCAGATTGGATTTTTCAAGTCACAAGTGAACTCACGCAATGTAGCAACAGAGTCGCGGAGAAGCAAACAGCACAGCACGTTGCGCTCTGAATGATGAATCTTCGAGTCATTCAGGGAAACATGCAGCCGAAAGAATGATGTTGACCGTATCATTACAGTCTCAGCAGGGGGAGCACCACCAACACACAAAGCAACACCAACTCATCTGTAGAATCAATCGGGTACATCCATCTTGTTGAGACGAGAGCTTTTCTTTTTTACTTTGCGATCGAGTAGAGATCCTTGGTCAGGAAAATCGGGTCAGCTTTCGTACAAGAACCTCTCTTCCTACAGCAGAGGAGCTTAGGAGGGGCGTCATTCGTTGACTCTGTTCTAAATTACTGTGGTTTTTTGTTTTTAGCTGAAATGGCACGATAACAACTGTTAACTTTTTTTAAGATATTCAATTAAAAAATAAAGAAATAATAACAAAACACCGTTATATCTTTACGGATAATAAAAGATAAAAGGCTAACATATTCCAAATGGTTTTTCGGCTTCTGAAGGCAGAAGACATGGCTGTTTGAAACGAGGCCTTTGGATCGAACAAACATGGCCTCCAAAATCAGCTCCCTGCGAAAACGGCCCACTTCTGGTGAAATATCGGTACTACAAGCAGGAACTGCAAACTTATCAACATCTGGTGGTTCCAACGCCTATTCTCCAGGAAATACCGCAGGTCTGGGCTAACAGAAAGGAAGATTGCATCATGGATGCCTGGCCTGCAAAAATCACCAAGGATCTAGTACAAAAAGACAATTTATTTCACCAAGTAATTTACTGAGTTCTGGAGCAGTAGAGGTCTTTTCCAACGAAGTCATTCAACAAATGCTAAAAAGTCCCTACAAGGACGTTGAAAGTAAATTCATTCCGTTGAATAAATTTACTAGTTTTCTGACAGACGTGAGGCGTTATTATCAGGAAAAACATTAACTGCACATCAATAATTGGGTGGCTGACCCATTTACCATAAAAAGACTATTAGATTTGTTCTAGACTATTAGATTTGGTCTTGTTTAATTGCTGCACACAGAACCGGCTAATATATCTGCTTTAACCGTGCACCCAATAGTTGCCAGTCATCGTACATGTGTTCTGCAAGGATGCCAAGCCGATTCTTTTTACCATTTCTAATATCAGTTACTTTCACTTGCTTCAGAGATAATGAACAGATCACTTGCTTCAGAGATAATGAACAGATCACTTGCTTCAGAGATAATGAACAGATGGGTTCTTTTCGATTGCAGCTTATGATTTTTGATCCTTGTACGAGCGCTTATGTGAACGAACTGAATGCCGATAAGCCACTTTAAAAAAGCTGCCTAATAAGCCGCTTTCAAACGGCGATGAAAAATCCATCCTGTTCTCTTTGTTTAAGAAAAGCCATAAACTATAAACCATAAGCCGAAAAGGAGACGGCCAACTTTTCAGGGGGATAATACTGACATATTAATTGAATAAGCCTGCCTTCAGAGTTCCCATAAGTAGCACTGTACTTTTGTCCGTTCCTTAATTTTTCATGCAAAGTCGTATTATTCTCATACATGCGCATCATAGCAGAAATACGTCAACAGTGTAAATATATATTTAGAAACACTGTTACAAATTATACTGCCGCACTACCAATTGTGGCACAAAACGAATAAGCTAGCCTGCCAACTTTTTAGTAGAGGCAACATCAACACTAACTCTCAAAGGCCATGTGGTGGTACCCTGATACATGTAGTATGGCGAAGCAGCTCAGATACAGGTGTAGCACTATCAGGGAGGTAGGGACTTGGGAGAGATATACCTCGGAATAGAACTGTCCTATTGAATATATAATGGGTCGACCATTTATTGTAGTTTTGAGTTGCAGAACTGTGAATGCGATCATTTGGATAAGGCTCATATAGAGGTAACAAAGGTAGGAATTTAGCTAAGACATCCTAATCTGCGCATTCGTGTGGCCAAAATCTATTGTGTGTAACTGTGCATTACTTTCCACGATATAACTTCTAGCTTAATTGCCATATTTGTAATATATCATAACATTGTCATGTGGTGTCGCTGATGCAGCCAAACATAGAAAATTTCTTCTCTTGATCAATAGCCTATTTCTAACTTCTAAGCAGTAGGCTAATAAAATTATTATCCTTTTGTGTACAACCAGACACAACTTCCTCTTAGCAATAACAGACAGTATACGATCCTTACTGTTCATTTCATATGTCATATGCCTGGCCACCACCATGCTCGTTTCTCTATAAACAGGGTTCTTTACTTTCTCTTAAATGCCACTAGCAGGACAACAGAAAATCCTTACTATTGCTCAAAATTTTCATTTCATAGGTAAAAAATGTTAACAGTACTGAACAATTAACAGAGGATGCCCAACCTAAAAGGTGAGTTTAACACGTGTAACACAACGAACTCCCAAGTTTCTATCGTACAAGATGTCAAAGTGTGTATAGCAAGGTGCAAATTCTACATAGATGGTAGTGCCTAACGGTTCAATACAGAGTACAGACACACGCTACATTGCCAAATGCCTAGCTATCATTCTTGAATCATCAGCCAGCACTAATTGGTTATCACAAACAAAACATTTCAACATACCTCAAGATTCCGCAAATTGAAGATCGACCATAAATCTGAAATGTTCATAGCTCCACTATTCCCAAATCCAAAGCACACCAGATGCAACTCCATTATCTGTACCACACTTCTTCCACCAATCACGTTAAAGCTGAGGAAGTTCCTGTGGGTTCTCCATTGACGCCCTTAATATCATCCCAGCTCTCCGCTTCCGATCATCCTTCATTTCCTCCTTCAAGAACGACGGATCCTCCCTCAGATCCAAGGCTTTTGAATTCAGCGCTGATGCTACCGGCTTCTTGTCAATTCCAATCTTGAGGTGCACTGGTGCCCTCTCTTTCGGAACAATGCACTTTTGGTTCTGATTCTGGTCCAAACCTGTCCCACCATCAAGCTCCATGTTATTTGCTCCCTGAATTGCTGGCGCAAATGCCTCAAGGACAGAGAGTTTCTTCCGTTCTGGTGGCATATCAAACTCTGAGGCCTCCTTCTCCCCATGCGGCAATGCGGACTCAAGAAAAGGATTTCTCTTGCTCCCAGCCGCTTGTATCTCCTTCCCTTTCTCTGTGCTATCGTCAGCAACCACTGGTCTAAACCCATCAGCCCCCGCAAGGGCCAAACGTTGCTGCAAGCTGAGCAGCGACTTCTCAGCCTTCCTCCGCTGCCGCACCTGCTCCACCTTGTCCACTCTGTCCTTAACCTCCTGCTCACTCCACACCTCCGTCCTCACATACGTGTGTGGATCCGGGAACACCGGGAGCCACTCCGGCACGTGCCTCATCCCAGTCTCCCTCCCAGCCACCGCAAAGCTTGCCGCCAGCTGCCGCTTCACGCGAGGCACCGGGAACCTGGGCAGCGGCCGCGCGAACGGCACCTCGTCCCTGGACTCGACGAACGCCATGAGGTCCCTGACGACTCCCGAGCCGACAAGGCAGCGGCTGGAGGTGGCCGCCCCCGCGAAGCCGTCAAAGTCAGTGCCGATCTCCTCGAGGGCCTGTATGATGTCGTACTCGTTGGCGAGCGCGCGGCCGGCGATGTTAGCGTGGAAAGCCGCGGCCTTCCCGAGGTGGACGACATAGCGGAGGAGGACGTCGACGAGCGTGTCCACCGCCGAGCGGTGCGCGCAGTCGAACCCCGCCGCCTCCAGCGCCTGCGCCACCGCCGCCCGCGCCACCGCCCTCCCGAACTCGTCCAAGCTGCTGCTACCGCCCCCGCCGACACCACTCATACTTCCGCTTCTCCTCCCCCCGCTTCCGAACCACTCATACCGTCGAGCACCTCGCCGGAGCAGTGGTCCCAGATCCGGAGCTAGGGTTAGATCTCGCCGCCGGGGACGCCGGCCGCGCCACCATCCGGGCCGAACCGGGGGAGCTAGACGCCACCGCGCATCGAATCGGGCGGGCGGGACGGCGCCTCGAGCTCGATCTCCCGGGGTGTTCGAACTCGAACTCGATTCCGATTCGGTCGGTGCGAGCGCGCGGTGGCCGGGAGCGGGGATTGGGCGGGAAACCGAGGAGGAGGAGGAGGAGGAGTGGGCTTAGGGTTTGGGAGGAGGAGACCGTTGGGGATTACGGTTCGAGGCGCTCCGCGGGTTTGGGTTCGGATGCGAGCACGCGAGGAGCTGGGGAAGGAGATGGATGGAGACGAAGGCGCAGGGGAGTTTGCCTTTATAGAGGAGGGAGGTGGCGGGCCCCGGGGCGCCACGTGGCGGATGATGGTTGGTTTGCGTCCAGGGACATGTCGTATTCCCCACGGAGTTTTCTGAGCCCGTGGGCCCCATTTAGCCCGGCCCAATAGGCCCATAAGAGTACAACACCAGGCCACAAGACACAGGAACCATCCTCCTGTATCCATCCATGGCTGCAAACTAGCACAAGATAGAAGTCATCTCGAGTAAGTTTTATGCGCAAAAGGATTAATAAAAGGTTTAAGCTGCGATGTTGGGACCTCACCCAAGAAACTTCACCTCTTGTTGCCTACAATTTACATTGTGTACATTTTTTTTCAACAGAGTGTTACAGCTATTTTACTCAAGGATTTTCTTTAATAATTAGGTGTTCTTTCTCTTTGAAGTGGAAATAACTGGGTAGAATGTCCACCTGGATTGCTCGCTTTGGCTGAAGAGCAGCTTCTTGTAGGCCCAGCAGCTTTGCAACCTTCAAAATCGTCAGATATTGAATCAGTAAAAGGAGATGGAGCTGTGTGGCTGGTGCCATTTTATCAGCCAAAAAATCGTCGACAGAACAAACAGCAATGCAAGCCATGCTCATATCAGGCTTAGCTTTCAAAATTTTCACCTAGGGTATTTTTGCAAGTCAGTTTTGCTCAATGGACCACACCTAAAATAACACAAACTAGACAATTTCATTCATCTTACATAACAGGCGAAGTCAGCCAACACATGGATTTGAAATTGAAATCCGGAATACAATATGTAGCACGGACACGCGTCAAAACCGCCGTATCCGTGTTCGACACCGTGTCGGACACGGATACGACACGGACACGTCTTGGACACGTGTCGCCGACGTATCGGTTGATTTCAGAATTAATTCTAATTGTGAATATTCTCGACACGTGTCGAACACACTAAATATACGAGTCGGACACGGCCTGGACGCAGCCGGGCCAAGAATGGCCCAGGCCGGCCCATAATGCACGCACGGGTGTTGCCCTAACCCTAACCTCCCGTCCCGGATACCGAGCGCCTCATTCCCATCGCGCTCGCGCTACTCCCCTTCTCCACATCGGCCGCTTGCGCCGCTACCCGCTCCCGCCGGCTCCCGCACCTCGCCGCCGCTCGTCGGCTTTCTCCCACCACCCGCTCCCGCACCTAGCCACCGCCCTCTCCCACGGCTCCCGCACCTCGCCGCCGCCCGTCGGCTTTCTCCCGCACGCCGCTGACTTTCTCCCGCGCGCCGCTGGCATCCCCGCTCCACCGAGGTATCATCTCCCCGCTTCTCTGTTTTAGCATTTAGGGTTGAGATGCAGACTGCAGTAAGCCAGCAATATATATTTTTGCATTTAGCAAACTTGTGCTTGATTGCTTATTTTATCATTCTAGAAAAATGGAAGCCGCTAATTCTAGTGCTAGAGAGGAGGAAAACACAAGCAACAATAGGTCAAAGCATACACTTTATAAATTACAAGTTTACAATTTACATTATTTCAGTTTAATAAGCATATAGAAACATAGAAAATAATACATACATATATATATATATATAATTTATTTATTATTTAAATATATATAGCCGTATCGGTATTTTTGGGAAAACGGCGAATTCCCGTGTCAGTGTCGTATCGTGTCGACATATTCGTGTCCGTGCATCATTAATAGAGTAAGACAAATGAAGTGCAAACCTCTCAAGATCTTATCGCCCCTTCCCACAGGTTCATCAAGTGTAGCAATCTCCCACAACGGAATTTCTAGCAAAGTTTTTATGATGTTCTCATCAAGAAAAGGAAAACAAGCCTGCAGTTTGGACAGTAGTACACATCAGTCACTAAGAGCCTAAAACCAAAGCTGAATTTCAAAATATAACAGAGATTGCCTCCTTGCCATGGTCAGAAATGCACCTATCATCTCTTCCCATATTTCTTTTCCAAATTCTTTCCACATCTATTCTCATTTCCTCGTCCATTGAAACCCAACTAAATATGGGCACAAAAAAATAATTAGACTCTTGCAGTTGCAGTGCAAGAACATCTTAGGTCATACCCATCGCAGTATCTAACATGCAACAAATCAAATCAATGCAGACACATATACCCTCCAAGTCTATATTTAGTCCGATGTCTACCATAACCAGGACATCGCTCATCAGCCCTAGAACCAACTAAAAGGACTCTAGACGTTGACTTGTAGCAACGACTGTCTTGCATGGTGCACATACTCCCATCCACCCAACCATCCCCACCAGCAGCCAACCAGAGGGCTGTACCAATGTCTAAATCCTGTACAAAGATCATGCAGGATATAGAGCTTGAATTGAAGCAAATTGCTCATCTGCTGGCTAAGAAGGCTTGCAAAAGAAAAATAATGACAGGCAAGGAACTAATTAGGCTATAGTAACAGTCTCAGAAACTGAGTCCAGAATTCATGTTCAACACAAATATGACAGATGTATGGCCAATCTTCCTCTGCAATTAATATGTGATTATGTGCAGACTTGCAGCATCAATAGAAAATCAACTACAATTAGTACTAGGCATATGCTGTCAGGGCTAAGAACATGAAATGCTCCCCTCCGGAGCAGGGATATTCTCTGATGCTCCTTCTGTCCTGCTATTGCAGAAATCCTATCCGGAGCAAGCTGCCCGTCAAAACTAACATTTAACAAATCAATCGTCCCTGTTTGAAATCAATTAGTTGTCCTCACATATTGGAGTTTAGGTACTGGCGTGAAGAAGCTAACCTTCTGGCACTATATATTAAAAATCAGAGAACTTTGAAAGTTTGGATACACCGTATGGTGCAAGTATTATGGAGTCCAAGCCACCGGGAAAAAAGGATTGCTATTTGGGCTAAACTCCTCATCCCTAAGTTTATGCATATCACCTTGTCCACATGTAAGGACTCAGTATAACCTGATAGACTAACTAACAAGAAATGCAACATGAAGGAAGGTGGAGCCATTTTCAATAAAGAAGTCTCAAATCAATAAATGAGGCTGCTGGAGTTGTAAAAAATTCAAAGCACAAAAGGAGCAGCAGTTAGGGCACTCCCAATTAGGGATGAAAACGGTCGGAAACGGTCGGAAAACTCCTCAACCGTTTTCTACTTCTACATTTGAATACGAAAACGAAAGCGAAAGCGGTAAAGCCGGACACAAAAACGAACGCGAACTTTCGGAATATCGAGAATTTCGAAAACGAACCAATTCGAACGGAATTATGTCGAACACGGTCAGTATACGAAAATTCAATACGGAATACCGACCTGTAGGACCAAGTGCATAACAATTACCAAGTGCATGATCAAATTCAAGTGCATATAATAATTAACAAGTGCATGACCCTTGGTCTTAAGTATTAGCACAATAGCCGACACAAATACAATACAAGTCTAGAACAAGTAGTTAACAGCTAGCAGGACATCTACAGTTCTGCTAATAAATATTATACTAGTATTTTCTAGCTCATAATTCCTATTATTGCTGTCTTTTAATATTATTTGTTTATTCTTAATTGATCAACTAATAATTAAATCTATTTTATCTACACTAATTATGGATGTAATCATTTCCTAGCTTATGTCCATATTGCGAAGTACTGCGTCCTCCCTAACAATTTATCTGGAATGAATTTATATTCGGAACATCTGTTAACTACGAATTTTTAGTTTAAGCGCTTTCCAACTTACAAATTTTTATTCCCAATTTATTTCCCTTCTATTTTTCTTTTCCTCATTTTCTTTTCTCATTTTCCTTTCCCTTCCATTTCCCTCTTTCTTTCCGCCTGCTCCCCTCTTCTGGAGCCTTCCGCCGCCAGCGCCTTTTCCCCCTCCTCCCATTTTCCACCGACGCCTCCACGCCTCCTCTGCCTCCCCTCTTTTTCCCACCGCCGCCTCATCTTCCTCCCCATGCCTCCCTGCTCTCAGCTCTCTCTCTTTCTTCACCCCGTCGCCGCTTCTCTTCGCGCCTCTCCCCTCGGCTTCCTACTCCACGCCGCCGCCTTCCCCAGCGCGGCTCCTCCTCTCCTGCGCCTCTTGGCCTGGCGGCTTCGCCGGATGACCTCCCGGCCCGGCCGTTCCCGTCCGGCCGTTCGGTGCTGCCCGGTGAACCTCAGCCAGATCTGGCCGATCTAGTGCTTTTCTCCCCCCCTTTTCCTATCCCGATCTATGGATTTGGTTTGCTCTTAATGTTTTGCTCACTGGGTTAGGTTTGGGAGGCGGGTTGCCTCGGCCGACTACTGCCGTCGAGCTGTCTCCCGTACGCCGGGGGAGTATCGGGTGGCGGCTGGCGAGGTGGCTTGGCCGGCGGCAACCCGCAGCCACCGACCTCACGGTAAGCCAGAGCAGAGGCCATCAGGCCAGAGAGTAGGGCTGGGGCGCTGGGCTGTGAGTGGGCCAAATTCGGTTTAAACCGTATTTACAGTACGGTATATTCCGAATAAAATGTAGAAAAGTAGAAAACGGTCGGAAAACGCCTAAACTGTTTCCGCTCCGTTTTCGAATTTGGTATTCCGTATTTCGAACCGAATTCGAATTTGTCCGAAAATACGAATTCGATTGGGTCGAATTGGGTCAAATGTAGAAAACGATGCGGTTCGGTACGGGATATTTCCGTTCCGTTTTCATCCCTACTCCCAATACATCCTACATTAGCAATGTCTATGACATTAATTAGTCTGCCAAGTAGGATTGATGCTGAGGTGGAGAGGAGATTAAAGAAGAGAAAGATGGAAGCAGTGTCTGATGCAAAATACTGCTTAGTCACAAAATCAAACACACAAGAAATAACAAAAACTTACATTGGAAGAAGACTAATGTCTATCTACAATATTTGTTGCATTGGAAGGAGATTACGGATTTATTGATTGGGTCCACGGGTGAAAACTATACACTAAAGTTGTAGTGTCTACATGATGTGGAGATTATAAATATTGTTGTGCAATGTCTACCACTGGGAATGCCCTTATAACTTAGAATTGGTTGCTCACCTGATAGAGTCTGTTCACATTAGTTCGCAGCATTACAGATTCCCGTAATGCAATAAATACTATGTGCTGAATGGAAATAACATACGGGCCATCGGCTATGGCAGCATACGGACCTGCAGATGCAGCAGCCCGCGGGTTAGAACACCAACGCTTCACTCTTCTTTTCTGAGGAGGCCGTAACCGGGGACATCGATTTCATGAACCCTGAGCTCATCAGCACCCGTAATCCGATGCCATCCCATTCTGTCGGAAATGCATCTTATTTCCAATGTAATCGTCTGCTCGCCCGGCATGTTATCAATTCATTCACTTTTTAGTTAAGCGATCAGAGATTTCTTTTTCCTTTTCTTTTTACGGTGAAACCGTTCATGCTATCTGCTGTACTCTGGTATTACAAGGCACAAATTAGAAAATCCTGGTGTGACACATCCGTGAAAATGGAACTCTAAATGGCACAACCAGTTGAACTTAATCAGTTAGGCATCAAAGGACATGCAAATAGCAGTACATGAGTGATGTGCACATGATCTCCTCCCATTGTGATCCCTGAAAGTTTTTACTCGCCCTGTATAACAATGTCGCCACAAGTAAACAAGAAACATTCTGTATCTAATCACAGTTTCGAGCTGAGCGGAGCTTAAAACACATGTCAAAAAAGGCATCACCAGAACATGGTTAGAAAAACAAAATTTTGCTTTTTTCTGAACAATCACCGCTACATGCTATCTCAAATGCAATGGCATATGCTATATAGTTCAGCAACCTATTCATCCGCAGAAAACAACATTCTTTGAGCATGTATGAGTAAAGGTGATCCTTGTTTAGTTCTCTCTACAATCTGCTGGATGAGCATCTTACTATCATGGTCATCGTTGTCGGACTCGTCTTCGTCGTCTCCGTCACTCTCTTGAGCTCTGTTAGCCTCTCCACTGTTCAGAATTCGCTCCCAAGTGGGCACCTTTTTTAGCTTCCTAGCGCTGCCGTCCTCCATGCCCCAGATCAAGCTGTGGTCCACCGAGTAATCTTCATTTATTTGAGGCTTCCCGTTAGTACTTGTGGTGCAAGGGGAGTCGGCAGTTCTCATGAATTCTTCATAGGCTTCGTCATAAGCTTCCAGTGCATCTCCAGCTAGGTTTAGACAGAACGGTTGTGCCAAGGGGCTAGTATCTTGTACAAACATTGGACTTTCCTGATTGGAAGAAGAAACTGAATCACTGTTTGAGCAGGTCCTTTCAGAGAAGACACCCTTGGTTGCCAACATCCGCAGCTGCACCTGCTTCTGGCTCTGGGCAAGTGATGTCTCGAGCTCCTTGATTCGGTCTTCGAGCCTATGTTGTATCACCTTGTGGAGACGGAGGCTGAGATCTCTAGGCGAGACAGGATAGTTGGCATCATGTGTGCAATCTGGGGAGCTTTCTCTGCTGTCCCTGCCATGGTCACTCTCACTGCTGTAATCAGCGATGTCACGACGGATCATATCGATCTTCAGTTCCCCCTGAACAATATTTCCAACAAGCTCCTGATCGACCTAGAAATGTGGAGTTTTATTCAGTAGGTTCATAGGCGCCTTCTTAAGATGTCATGCATAACGTTTTCGTACAGTATTGTTACCTCACTGAAGTCAAATGATTGTTCTTCCAAGTGGTTTGAAGTGATATTTAACTCCAACCTCGCAAGCTCAGCTTCTAGTTCAGCTTCGATTTTGCTCATTGGCTCTGAATCAACTATATGAGCTTTAATATTGCCATCTATTATCAGCAGAGAAAATTTACAAAAGAACATGAGCTGTTTAGTATTGAGTATGCAAAAAAATGTTCTTTATTTTGACAGTTGATGCTTTACCGTCATGTTTGCCAGAAGTTTCATCAGGCAATTCTTTTACAGTTAACCCTTCTTTCATCTCCAGCTCATCTTGCAAATCTTGAACCAAGTTCTCCATTCGCTTCAGCGTGCCCTTCAGTATATCAAGATCCTTCTTGTTTGATAGAGAGGATGATATAATACCAATGCTGACCCCAGTAGAGAAGATGGACATTCGTTCAAGTAAACCTGCAGATCAGATGTATATATTTAGGTCGTTAATGCTTCAAAAGGGGGAAAGCCCAAAATGACAATTCAATAAAGAAGCATAGCATTTGTAGCAAAACTGTTAAACGTCAGCATCCAATATAACCTACTTAATAGGCTCCTTTTCATTTACAGTCATTAGCAGGAGGTCAGAGAAAGTGGCTATTAGAAGACATGAATGCCTACAAAACCTCATGTTGAACTATAAGGATGAAAGGATCATTTCTCGTTCTAGCGCATTGTTGTTCTCCTGAAATGAGGATACAGAGCTGCAGTGACAAATGTTGCAACGAAAGCATGTGCAAAAACCATTAGCGTCAAGAGAACTAAGAAATTGAGTCCAGACACCGACAAGAGAACTAAGAAATTGAGTCCAGACACCGACAATGTAGCAGCTCTGAGGAGAGTCACCAAACAAGACCACACAAATGATAAAGATAAATCAGTAAGCCTGTCAAAATACTTACTCAATCTAAGTTTATAAGGCGTATTTTCTCTTGGC
This sequence comes from Dendrocalamus latiflorus, assembly GCA_017311315.1. NCBI lineage: Eukaryota > Viridiplantae > Streptophyta > Magnoliopsida > Poales > Poaceae > Dendrocalamus > Dendrocalamus latiflorus. The sequence goes on from CM029635.1 coordinate 21,532,914, forward strand.
ACATAGACCAAGAAGATAATAAAAATGGCTAAATTATCCATAATTATTATCTCTAAACATTACATTCAATGTATGCATGTAGAGAATAACAAATAAAGTTATATATTTATTAGGAGTATAAAGAGAACATCATACTAATTTTGCATTAGAACGTTAAATACGTCTTATATTTATGGACAATGCTTTCAAAAATACGCCCTATAAACTTAGACGGAGTGAGTAGGAAGGATAAATCTCATCTAAATTTGCTAATTAGTTAACAGCTCTAACGATCCAAGCAAGTACAAAGTAATGAGCATGGATTAAGAAATTTCTTGAAATCGTCATTACAATATTTTAAAAATCATGGACAAGATTGTTAAAATACTGGAAACTGACTTGAGCAGAGTATAATTCGACTAGCATCACCTGGCACAAGGAACAGAAGTTCCACAAATGAGGCAATGACAGCTCTCTACTAGTATTGACAGAGAATATCTCAGTGTTGAGTACATACACAGATGACATACATAAGTTTCGTATGTGCTAGAACCAGCAAAAACAGGACAAGGAACTGGATGCTCAGATAACCATTGAATATTTCACTATGCAACTATCTATCCCAAAAATCTAAAAAATATCAAAGACAAAGTGTGTCACACTTCATTTTTTAAAAAAGTTTTACTTCAACATTGCAAACAAGAATTCAGGATGCACGTCCATTGTGACATGTCAGAGCATTGTATCTAGGTGACATTATGTTGCAAGAATTGTGGCATGATGCTGAAATTACCTGATGATTTTGATGGTTTGCTACTTCTATGGGAGCCAGGCAAACCCAACCTTCCATTGTGCGATTCCCTCTCCTCCCTTTTGGATTTCTTCAGCTCAGGTAGAGGAAGGATCCCAACCACACTTTCTGGCATTTTTGAGCCATTTCGACATTCCTCCTTGTCGAACCCGATATCAAAGGATAAGGGCACTGGTTCATAGCGTGATTTACTAATTATTCTTCTCCCATCTGTTATAATGAATGGCCTAGCAGAAGCTGGGGATGGAACTGGACCAAATGTGCATTCTTCAATGTCAAAATTCTCGTTGTAAAGTTGTGGAATGTAGGAGTTCTCCATTGGCACAAATGGCTTAATAAAATGCCTACGAGATTGTCTGCTCCTAAGAGCACCTCGACCTCTCCCAGGCGCAGAACCAAGACCAGGGCTCCTGGGAGAGACCTCAATGGCTGAACCATCTCCAAAGCCATCCACCAGTTTCTTGCCTTTACCAACCGCCTTACTACCACTTGCAAGCATCCTTTCCTCATTGTTTCGTGATCCGCTTCTCTTAAAAATCCAAGGCTGCAAGCTCAATATGGATCCAGGATCTCTGACATACTCACCTGGGCTCACTGACTCAGTGCCGATACTGCCGCTAGTTGAAGCAACAATTTTGGCCGATGAACCACCAAACCGCGAATGAATGGAGTTTCTCGGAGTATTGCAGGGCACATTCTCCTCGTCAAAACAAATGTCCCCAGCAATCTGACCAAGAATAATCCTGCGAAACACATTGTTCCCCATTTCTCCATTCTTGTGGTTATTCCTCTTATCCATTGGAAAATGTCAACCTCGCACTAATGCTTCAACAAAAACACAGAGAACGCTCCATCTCCACAGCTCAATAGGAACCCCAACTTGAGCAATCCTACATGATACAATGATACAAAAGCTAATTAGCCCAAGAACACGAGCATATAGCTCCAACATTTGAAACGAGAGAGAGATGCAAGCCTCTCCAACAACATCAACACGAAGGCTAAACCACACGAATAATCTGCGCCCGCCGAAACAAACCCCAAATCTCCCACCCAAATCGCACAAAACCGCACACTTTGACCACGATTCAAGTCGTACGTACACAGAGACGCACAAAAAATCCAATCTTGGCTAAAAAAATTCGCACAAAAATCACTACAAGAGCACTTGGATTCATCATTCAGACCACCCACTGGTGCATGAAAATCAAAACTTTGTCTACGATTCACCTCACCACGGCCCCGAAAACATCCTCTACTAGGTAAGATGGAAACAGGGGCAAAAGAAAAAAAATGAATTCCAAAACACATGGCCAAGAATCGCCAAGGCCGGCAGCGTTTCTCACCAAGAAAGAAGAGGAGGATAAGGAGCCCGCGGCTGCCGCCTCGTGATGCCGCGACAAGGAACTGAGGCGGCGGCTCAGGTGCGAGTTAGAGAGTAGAGAGAAGCATCATTGGATTGGACTCATTTGGGATTTGAGTTGGTCTGGAAAAGGCAAGAAGAATATCCCAAGAAGCCAAACCACAGGAGACAGGGAGAACACATCAACAAAAGAGGATTGGAAAAAAAACAAGGTAAATGAAATTGCTCAATTTCAGTTGATTTTACGGCCATGCCCGTGCACTCACTCACTCAGGTCACAGCGAAGGGTCAGGGTTGGACCAGTCAGCCATGGTTGAACCGCACGGCAGCACCAGGTGGGCTCGAGATTGGGGCAGCGGCGCACAGCAAGGGGAAGGCGTGGTGGCGCAGAGAAGGGTGAGGAAGACTGGATGGGTTCTGAATTTCTGATGGTGGCATTTGGCCTCTTATAGCTTCTCTTAAATAAATAAGTATATTAATTTTTTTGTCGTTGTTTCAAAACGATTTATCAGAATAATATCTTCAAAACAATTTATCGTCATTCGATTTGTTCACATAAGTGCTCACGTTAAAACTAAAAACATAAGCCGCAATCATAATTGATAAGCTGTAGCCGAAAAGAACACATCTTTGATTTTATCGCGCCAAATTTGAGTCGAGGCAAGTGAGATCCGAGCCAATTTGGGTCCGATCGATCTGACCCGAGGGCAAAATGGTCAAGTCATGCGTGGAAATAGGCTGAAAAACAAAGGAAGTGAGAAAAGGGGACGAAAATGGCATTTTGTAGGTGACGCAACAAATTGAGTGGCAAAAATCACTTGCAGTGGAAGAAATGGCAATTCCTTTAAGACCCAAATTTATGAGTGGCAAATCCTTGATTTTCCCTTGTCACTAGAGCATTTTAAGTTGTCATATGCAAATGGTATTAATAGATTTGACCCTGTATTGGAAAACTTGGATTTCCCTAATTACTGTGGGAATTGCTCTGTGTCATGCAAAATTCTTGTAACATTCATGCATTCTAAATAAAAGGCCTGGAAAAATAATGATCAAAGTAAAAAACAACCAAAAAATAGTAACACATTACTCTCGTTTGAATTAATGCCATTAACTTCTTGCTAATTGGCCTCGCCGGGCATTAAATCCTGTAGTTTGTCAGTAATTGCATGTAGAGCATACAAGATGTTGTTACCGGCAAACTTGCAGGTCAATTCGTGCTGGATGGACACGAATGACATAAAGGCAGAAACTATTAATCAGTTTTTGGATTGGATTTATTTATGTTAGACACTTAGACCATTAGAGATCAAATATAAATTTCCTTCTTTTCATATATTAACAAATCTGAATTTCTATGGTCCGAGCTCGCAGAATTGTTCTAAAAAAAGTAGAGTAATTTCTTTTTTTTTCAATTTCTTTGTGAGATGTCCTAATTTTTTTATTGTTGTAATACACATATGATACCAGATAGCAACGTTAGGGGGTGTTTGGGACTGCTCCACTCCACGTTTTTCAGCTCCGCTCTATGTTTTTTAGCCAAACAGGTTCAGCTCCATGCACTCTGTTCGAAGAAAAAAAGGTGGAGTTGTGAGAGCACATAAAGGGGTGCTCCACAAACTCTAGGTTTTTTGTGGAGCTGCTCCACGGTAGAATTTGTGGAGCAGAGTTTGTGGAGCAGTCCCAAATACCCCCTTAGTATAGTCCTGTTTCTAAAAAGTCAGCGTACTCCTATTCCTATAACTTCAGTGTTCATCTCTTTGCTTACATTCCACACTTCATTATGCTCCATCAGTATCACAACGTTTGTCTATTTGTTGGTATTGTTGTCTCGCAACAGCTGTACATTTAGAGAATCAAAAGTGTAGTAATTGCACATCTTCTGTTTTTAATTTTGTAAATCTTAGTTTGTTCGCATAGGGTAGTTGGACAAATTTTGTGAAATGGAGAAAGTAGTAAAGAATAGAGAGGTCATGTGATCAACTGGTGAGACTTAGATCATTTGACTGCTAAATCAATCAGACTACCTAAAATCATCTATTAGCTTAAAATTGCACCAAACGGCATTTGCATCTGTCCATACAAAATCACACTTTTTTCATCCTAGAATTGTACACCATAAAAATTAACGTATAAGAGTCAGTTATTCAAAAAAAAAAAGCAAGCTAGCTTCCAACTCCTCTCCCCTGACGTGCCCACCTCAAGCTCGTCGGGGTTCATCAGCGCCGTTCTCTCTTGGTGGTCGGACACCTAGCATCGGATCCATCTCAAGTAGCCTCGTCCAGATGGCCTTCCCCCAAGGTTGGCCGCAGGAAGGGGCAGCGCTAGCTAAATTGAAGCTCGCCTTCCTCCCTTCAAAGCCCGCCCTCTAGTCACATGTTGAGACCAACCTCGTACTTGCTGACAGCGGCTAGCACATCCTCGATGCTAGCCACCTCGGAGACGAAGCTAAACTCTCTGGTGTCGGCAACTGCAGCAACCCCCTCCCCCCACGCGGTCTCGCCTAGCTCCAGAAGTCGACGATGGCTGGCGCGTTGTCCATAGTAGGCGTCATTGGAAGCACGTTGAACCTCGCCCAACGGTTCCACTGGACTGAAGGGCAGAGATCCTCGCTGACCTTGTTGGTTGTTGCTGGAACTGTTTGGCCTTAGACCATGTCAAAGTTGATTGTAGGAACCCCACTCGCTGTAGGCGCTGCACAGCATTCAGACATCACATCAAATATTGCATGTGACCAAGAAGCCCACCTTAAGGATCTGTCAGGCCACTTCGTCAATGTGACTGGGCTTTGTCCCATCTCAGGAATGCCACCCTGCAAGCACATCTTCTCCTTCCTCTCACCACAGCTCTTCCGGCTCCCAAGGAACTACAATTGGCTCAGAAAACTATAGTGCCATCACGCCAGGCGCACCAGACGAGGTCTTTGTACCTCTCTATACCTTCTTTTCCTCCGCCATTCTCGGTCACCTTGAGGGAAGGACAGATCGTGCCGTATGCGTCATGCCATGCACCACATCCTACGTGGAGCTAGAGACGCACCTCAAGTCGTTGTATGTTGGAGGGAACAGACCGGTGGAGTCCAAGGAAGAAGTGGCTTTGGTGATTGTCGAAAGGATTGGCATCCCCCGCTATAGCTTTTTAGTCCACAACTTCTGACCTGAAAACTTTCTCATTGCATTCTCCTCAGAAGAGCTCCATAACCAAGCCGCCCAGAACCACTTCATCGAGTACTCGCGCTTCTCTCTGTTCCTCAAGCCTTGGACAAGGTAGGCACTAGCTTCCAGTGCCACATTCCTCTTCAAGGTCGCTCTTGACTTAGAGGGGCTGACGGTGCATGCGTAGGATTGGCACACAGCTTAACACTGCTCTCGCCAGTGTGCTGGATCGAGCATCTTCGCTCGGATACAACCAGCAGGGACGATCTAGCAAACTTCTGGCTCGATGCTTGGACTGCAAACCCAAGTGTAATCCCCAAGCAATGGACCTTGCTCATCGCAAAACCTAATGAAGAAAACCCAGATCCATTAGATCTAATCTTTGGTAGTCTACCGTTGCTCTCCCCTGATAAATCATGGCTATGCAAGAATCTCAAACTTAGATGCCCGGCATTGGCGTCGCTAGATAGAACGATGGCGAGACATTGATCACACATCAACTGGCTAAAGGAAAGAGGCGCTAATACAAAATTCTTCTTCTTTCACGCTCCTCATCGATGGAAGAAATATTTCATCGGGCCACTCCACATCCAAGACCATGTCATCACAAAAGAAGACAAAAAAACACATTTCCAACAATTATTTGATGAACTCATTGGCACCAGTGTCCAACGTCAACATACTCTAGACCTACAATTTCTGGAGCTGCCTACATGGAATCTCTCCCACCTTGACCAACAGTTCTCAGAAGGCGAGGTATGGGAAGCCATCAAAAATATCTCGTTGGCAAAAGCACCCAGTCCTGACGGGTTCACGGGTACTTTTTACAAGCGCGCATGGCCTGTGATCAAACATACTATCATGCACGCTTTTGATGCCCTCTACCATCTTCAAGGATGTTGCTTGCATTGCCTAAACAATGCATTGATCATCTTATTGCCTAAGAAGGATGAAGCCAACGGGATAGTAGACTACCGCCCGATTAGCCTCGTCCACAGCTTCGCAAAAATTTTCTCTAAAGCCGAGCAAATCGAGTCAAGAAGGAACTGCCACCCCTTGTGAGGTGAAACTAATCTGCTTTCATCTCTGGAAGGTCGATCCATGACAATTTTCACTTGGTCCAACTACTCACCAAAACGCTTAAAGCTAAGAAGAAGCCATCACTTCTGCTGAAGCTGGACATCTCTAAAGCATTCATCACGGTTTCATGGCCTTTCCTTTTGCAAATCCTCAAACATGCGAGCTTCAGGACAATATGGTTAGAATGGATTTCGATGTTACTCGCCAGTGCTTCCTCTAAAATTCTGATCAATGGAAGACCCAAGAATCCCATCCACTTACGCCGTGCGCTAAGACAGGGAGACCCACTCTCCCCAATGTTGTTCCTGCTAGTCATGGAGACTCTCAATGCTTACTTCCGCAAAGCAATTTTGCTTTCAGCTCTCTCTGTGTTGGGCGTGCATGGCCTACAAGAGTATGTGTCCTTATACACCGACGACGTCATTTGCTTCATTGCCCCTACAAGACAGGATTTGCAGACAGTCAAAGAAATCCTATCTAACTTTAGGCAAGCATCTGCCTTGTGTGTCAACTTCCAAAAGAGTTCGATCGCCCCCATTCACTGCTCTTAAGAGGAAATTGACATGGCCTTACAAGAACTACCTTGTCAACTGTCGTCCTTCCCTGTGAATTATTTGGGCCTGCCATTATCTCCATCCAGACTAACCAAATTGCAGACCCAAACATTCATAGATTGATTCATGCAGAAGCTTATGGCTTGGAAAGGGAGTTTGTTATCCTCAGGAGGTCGCCTTGTTGTGGTCGAGCAAGTCCTCTCTATGGCACCTATCTACCATCTCCTATCGCTTGACCTACCTACTTGGGCAATCAAATCAATTGACAAAAGACGTCGCGCTTTCCTTTGGAAGGGCTCGGAGGCCGTCTAGGGTGGAAACTGTCTTGTGGCATGGAAAACCATCTGTAGACCATTAGTGCTTGGTAGGCTAAGAATACTCAACTTAAGACAATGGCCTTTGCACTTTGTATGCGTTGGTTATGGGGACAGAAAACAGATCAATCACATTCATGGACTACCTTACAAGCTTCTCATGAGCCGGCTGTACTAGCAATGTTCAAGTCAGCCACAACGGTGTGGATTGGAGATGGCAACCGAGTTAGTTTCTGGCTAGACAACTGGATAGAAGGACAGTCAATGGAAGATATAGCTCTTAATGTTTGTAAATTGGTTCACAACAAACCCAAGAAATCCGTCATGGTCACTCAGGGGCTGATGCACAACTCTTGGGTGCAAGGTATTCAGGGTGCCATTTTGATTGAAGTAATCATTGAATTTCTAATCCTATGGCACAAGATTGGCTCTGTCTCTCTACAACCACAAACTAAAGATCAATTCATTTGGAAACTAAACCCTTCTCAAGGATACTCCTCTAAGTCCACATACAATGCTTTCTTCTTAGGCGGAACTCACTTCGCAGCCCACAATCTTATCTGGAAATGCAAAGCTCCTCTAAAATACAAGTTCTTCACTTGGCTTGCAATCCACGACCGTTACTAGACAACTGATCACCTTGCGCGATGTGGATTCGCCACAGACACTCTTTGTCCTCTCTGCGAGCAAAACACGGAAACAATTGATCACATTATTGTGCTATGTCCTTGGGTCTGTCAGGTCTGAAGCCTCTTCTTGCGTTTTTTGGGCAGGCTGCAACAACCAGCAACAAGTCAAGTTCGTCTGCTAGAAATGTGGATCACTTTGTGCAAGCATGTGCCCAAGGTTCGCAGGAAAGAGCTTGACTTCATGTAGTCCTCTTCCTTTGGACGATATGGAAAGAACGCAGTGCCCGGACGTTCAACAAAATCAAGACATCTACTGAGGGGATCTTGGACATCCTAAAATAAGGGCTTTCTTGTTAGCGTGTGGCGAGTGCAAAGTTGCCGCTAAACACAACGTTGCGTAGCCCATACACCTTGTTTTCTCCTGACTTCAGTTTTCGTTCTGCTGTTCCAGTTCTGTCAGTCTTTTCCTTTTTTTCCATCTTTTATGTATCCCAAAACAATAGATCCCTAATGTGTGTTCTCCCTCTCTTTTAATATAATGACATGCAAACCTTGTACATGTTCCCTAAAAAAGTAGAAGAATATGACTCCTTTTATTTCTTTGGTGGCTTTTCCTGGCCATTTCTCTATACAGTAGATTAGTACTGGACTTTTCCTCCCTTTAAGAATGGTTGGTTCTTGTGTACAGTGTCCAAGAACTGGACTTGTTTTCCGAGGGACAAGCAAAAGGGAATAGGGATGTTTGGCATTTAGGGTATGTATAATAATCTATCTCTTAAAGTTGTCTTTAATGCTTCCACTTCATCTAAAGATAACTATAGAGATAACCTCTCCAATAGTAAATCATTCCTCTAACTATTTTATATTATTTTCATTATAATTTCCTGCCTTACACCATCTCACTATTTGCATTGATTTGCGAGTTTAAGTCGCCTCTTGTATAAGAGACATCATATTATCTCTCATCATCTCCTCTTTTCTTTGCATAGAATTTTACTTATTTAATATAGTTAAGAGACAGTTAAGATGATACTATTGGAGATACCCTTACACCATTGCCAAAGGAAAAGTTTTTGTTCTTTAATCCCAGCTGTCCACGTGTCCTGATCTATGATATGGTTCTTGGATGCCATCAATGGATGCAGGCCCACATGTTGCTCAAGCTCAATTAGGGTTTGGTCATCTGTACTTGGACTTTGATCCCTGTCATTATTATCATCCATTATGATATGAATGTACTCAGCTTTATTAGATGCGTGGACCATATTTTATCAGTACCATCCCGCCCACACCTACCTAGTAATTCTTCAAAACCAGTGGGCATCTCTACTAAATTTGTGGTGATTTTGGTCCAAATCTCCTCTTACTTTTATTTTCAGCTTTAAATACGCATTTATGCATCTAAGCAAGTAATTTGTATATGTGTAATTGTGTGTGTAAGGTTTGCAAAAACAATAAAATAACTCAGATATGCACAGGATTAAAGAATGCATGGTGGGGAATGTCCGATGGGAAGGGAGGTACATAGGATGTTGATTGATGGTGGATCCATGGCATTTTGCTTAGGAAAGCATCCTTTGAAAATGCCAACCAAAATGACCTTTTCTGTTTGGTTTTCACTTTCTTGGACCTTTTTCTAGCTGGACTTTTCCCTGTCCTCACAAAACATGATTGGGTATGTTTTTTTCTTTGGCCCACACAGAATGTACTGTTTGCACCACACAGATAGGTAGACAACAATAGCAGGTATCAGAGAGAATTGCAGACCTTACATTTCAGTGTAATTTTCGCGGGAAACCTAAAGACAGAGACTAACTAACAAGATATTAGTGGTTGTTCAAGTTGGTGCCTTTGCTTGTTTTCTTGTTTTTTAAGAGAAACTTGTTTCCTTTCATTGCAATTGCAGATTCAGGAGTATATCTATGGACCTAGTAAAAAGTCATGTTTAATTTCCTCCTTTTCGTTTCGCAGGTTTCTTCAGTCAGAGCCTGAAAATTGCAAATCATTGCACTTGACTGGCATTCTGAGCCAATAAAGGATCAGGTAAGAACAAAAGGCATTCAGAATTTCACCTACAGGTACAACAAAACAAAGCAGGGAGGCAAGAAAATGTCATATTTATTTAGATTTATTGGCGCAGTCCAAAAACTAAGTACAGTAACTAGCTTGATCTAACAGACCCCTATCAACTGATTTTTCCCCGTCTGAAACAATAGGGACTTCAGGAAGCCAGTGTAGTCTTTGGGCAGTTGTCGATGGAGCAAGCCAGGATATCTCGGTAATCACGCGAGATCGTGAAATGATCATACACATTGCCGTCGCGGCTCTTCTTGTACTCAAACAACAAGGATGAATGATTGAATGCTGTGAGCTTGACGAACCCGAAGTCAAAGTCCCTGAAATGACTCCATTGGATGTTTGAAGTGGTGAAGTCTGAAAGGCTAGCACCAGCACCACCGACAACCACGTGTGTCGTTGCCTGGAATGGGCCACTGTAGTGATCCGATGCGTCAATGACACATTGACTCTGCAACAAATAAAAGATTCTAACCAGGCTCGTAAGATTGTAATAGGAAAAGTAAGCTTCAGCCTGCAAACTGTAATGCTTCACTGTAGAACTACCGGCAGTAGTACTTATACAATGTTAAAGAAACATTGCATTGACATCTACAGAATTGCACTTTGATCTGATGCAAACGCTAATTAGAGACACACCTGATAGACTGGACATGTCCGTTCATAGTTGTGGACGTGGCCGTAGAAAGCGAGATCAACCTTGTACTTCTGCCACAGCTCCTGCAGCGCTTCTCGCCCCATCGGTTCTTCAAATGTGCCCTCCGTTTCGTAGTAGGAGCAGGATGAGTACCCAAGAACACGGTGCGCAAGGAAGATGAGCCATGGCTGCTTCTGCCTGTCGACAGATGACAGGCATTGCTCAATGAACTTGTACTGCTCGGTCCCTGACCTCCAATCCTCCTCTGTATGAGCAATGCAGAACCTGAACATGCCATAGTCTGTTGCATACCTGAAGAAGGATAGCTATTCTGTCAGTAAAATTCAGAGATGACATATGAAGGCACCGCTATGGTCTTATTGAGCCACTGCAATTACCAGAATTTTGCACGGTTCTCAGCAGGAGTATAGAATACAGTTTGAGCAGGAACACCGCATTCTCCACCGGAGTCGAGGTTTCCATAGAAAGAGCCAGTTCCGGGCCAATCTCTCTCATGATTACCACTGCAGAAATGACCAACTTTGTAGTTTTTAGACAATAATACATGGGAAAAACATAAGGAAGTTCTGAGATGAAACACTAAGCTGACCTGCCAATCATGTATGGTACAGTCGAAGCAATTGGTTCAATCTGTGCAGTGAACTGATCCCACTGCGACAAGTAGCCATTTGCGTAGCAAATGTCCCCTATGTGAACCACCATGTCAATGTTGTCTAGGTCTCTAATGATCTGGTAAGTAGTGTTCAGTGAGCCTGGCTGGAAGTCATTGAACTCATTGGAACCATCTGCCTCTGCCTGAAGAAAAATATCAGAAAGAAAAATCACTGCACTTGCAAAATAGCTGATGGACCATGTGGAGGTGACCACTTGTTAATGATGAGTAATTGACATTGGTTTAGATAAGTCGAGTTTGGTTTGGGCGGTTCGGAGTCGAGTCATTGCGTGGTGCAACGGGCTCGGTCGGACTGTGGTCAAACTTGGTCGTATGGGATTAGGATGTATATTCTGATTATTCGACAGGTTTGGACTTCGGTATGCGTAAGTATGACTTACTGATGCTATTTATGCTTTCATGTATCGAGCGGTGCTATTTGATGTGTTTCTTGTCTGTGTGACTGCAGGACGTCGAGGCGGAGTCGTGGCGAGACACGGTAGACCGGACTAGGCGCAGGTGGCGCTGAGGTCAGAACGGTCGGGATGTGTCGAAGACGACGTGGACTCGAGGTGGTTGCGAGGCGTGCGAGACAAGGAGCGCGGAAGCTTCCCGGAAGGTGCAGGAGGGGCGAATCGGGAAATTCGCAAGGCTGCACAAGCGGGAGCGGGCTCCGTTGGATTTAGCGGGCGTAACGGGGCGGAGACCCGTTAGCCAAGGCTATATAAAGAGTGGAGGGGCTGCATGCCCACTTGAACACTTAAGAGGATTTTAGGGTTTCATTTTGAGTCAAAAGAGTCTTTGGCAAGTGGTTATGCTTTAGGCTTTAGTTGGTGGAGAAGGCAAAGTAGTGTTCCCTCTGTTCCCCATCCATGGTTTCTAGGTGAGTGCCTGAGTGTGTTCTTCCTTCTCAAGCATGTATGGTTGAGGGTTCTTGAGTTGGAGAGGATGAGTTGAGAGCTTGTAATCATTCATCTTGTATCAATCATGTATCTCTCTTCCTCTTGATCAATATGAGATGGCTGTGGTTGAATTTATTTGAGTCTCTGTTGTTCATTTCTCTACGATGCTCTCTATGTGGATTTCTTGACTTTTTGATTTTCGAGTTCTTGCTTGTTGGGAAGGCCCAAAATGGGTTGCTCTATGATGGGTTAGTGCCACAAGATCATTTGATCGATTTCCCAAAGAGCAAACTTGGTTTAAATCTCAGATTTCAGTTTTGGCCTATCTCTGTTCATGCATTTCTTTTCTAGGGTTTAGGTTAGTTTTGGATTCCCTTTGAGAGAAGGTCTGATTTTTGGTCTGGGTAATCCTTTTGCTATTGCTAACATAGTTGCAAAATCTCATTAGCAAAGGATTTGAGACCATTGAGTAATTTGGATTTTGTGAGTCTTCTCTGAAGTTTTCTTGAAATTCTAGGGTTTAAGTGCAGCTGTTGATTCCCTTGCTGTGGTGGCATGAAATTGGGTCTGGAGAGTCCATTGACTATTGCTAATATCCTCCCAAAGTTTCATAGCCAAAGTATCAGGAGTTTGAGAGGAATTTGATTCTTGTGTTCTCCCTGTATCTTTTCAGTTCTTGGCTTTTTTATGAATATTTGGTGTTTTTGTTGATCTCTCTTGTTGTGTGAAGTTCCCATGTTATTTAGAATAAGGTTTTTAGTCTTTAGTCCAAAGGGTCTCAGCTGAAATGCATGAATCTTGTTAAAACCTCAAAGGTTCAGTAGTTTAGCCTTCTCAGTTTTCGGTTTTCTCTGTCTTCAGTCTTCAGCAAAACGAAATTTCCTTTTGCTAGCTCTTTGCTTCATTCGGCCAAACAGCAAACCATCTTCTAGTGCTCTTTTCTTTTTTTTTCTTTTGCTGTCTTTGACCATTTTGCATGCAGTCCAAACAGCGATATTTTCAGTTGAAATTTTTACTGGCTGGTCTCTGATTTATGCTGAATTTTTCAGTGTCACATGCGTTCCAAAATTCAGAGAAATTAATTTTAATTTTCTGTGAGGTGCTGTGTGTTGCATCTTTCTGAAAAATCAGTGTTTGATTTCTCGGGGGCGATTTTGAAGCGAGCGACATTCACCCCCCTCTGTCGTCATTTCGGTCCTACAATAGCCAATGTTTACATAAAAATATGAAATGAAACTAAGATAGAATCATAGAAATGAAAGAATATATCTACCTTTCCCATGTCTCCAAATATGACAACTCGTTGCAAAGAATCTTGTCCAGGATAAGGTGATGCTTTGAAGCTGTATGACTTGCTCCAGATGTGGGTACCGTTCATTAACCTATGGCCAAGCCTGTAGGTATACCTGCAATTTTTCAAAGTAACGTTTGCTTAGTAGCTGGATGCATCACAATTTCAAAACAGGTTAAACAGGCAAGATAGACCACATACTGTGAGTCTGGCCACAAATCCTTTAAATAACTTGTATGAATGTAACCAGGATGGCGCCAACCAACAGTTCGCGCAGGTGCACCTGCATTTGCAGATTACAAGAAAGTGCTTGGTTCATAAGATTCAGGAAAAACGAAATGATGCTGATGCAGGTGTGTCATGGTCTAGTGACCGTATAGGATAATTGTGGGTAACGGTAGGCTTCGGCCGTGGGCCTCGTCGACCTGGCGCTGTTGTGGAGATAGCTGAGGGAGGAGAGGAAGCAACGGAGATAGCTGAGGGAGGAGAGGAAGCATGCGCAGGGAAGTAGAGGGGGGGAGGCAGTTAGAGATAATTCTTTTCTTCCTTCTTTCATTCATATGGTAGCCCTTATATAGGGAGAGCTCCACCTAACAATAGTATCTATTCATACCAAACTTGAAGATAATTATCCTAACAAAATAGCTAAGCAATCTTATCTTAGATGGAAAGTAATTAATGTGCCATATCCGGTTTGGATGGAAAGCAATTACTGCGTCATATGTGTCTAGCATGATTGGCACCTCTGGTATGATATGCCGACCATCACATCTCTCCCTCCCTCAGCATACAGCTTGTCCTCGAGCTAAAAGGAGGGGTAGGGACGCTTGAAGTCGTCCAATGGCTCCCATGTTGCGTTGGCGTCAGACAAGGCCTCCCATTGGACCAATACCTCCTGCTTAGCGCGGGCTAGACGGCCTCGCACCATGTGTCGAGGTACTGGGGAAACGCGTCCGTCCTAGAGCTCAGGTAATGCAGGAGGAGCAACGGGCGGTGTGCTGTGGAATGGTTTGAGCATGCTGATGTGGAATACGTCATGAATACGAGCACGAGGCGGCAGCTCCAAGTGGTAAGCCACCGTGCCTATTCGGGCCAACACCTTGTATGGGCCATAAAATCGCAGCGCCAGCTTTTGTGGGCATGAACAGCAAGAGAGACGGCTTGACGGTGATGAAGACGTAGCCAAACCCATTGCATAGGCTTGAAGGACAACTCGTGATGATGCCTGTCATAGTGGCGTTTGTAATGTTGCTATGCCTGAAGGAGTCGTTCCTTCACCTCGGCCAAGAAATTGTCGCGGTCACGTAGCATACTATCAACGGCAACCACCAGTGTTGTTCTCCACGTACTAGCACATGGTTGGTGGCTCCCGACCGTAGACCACCTTGAAGGGCGTGTCACCGAGTGATGATTGGAACAACATATTATAGCAATACTCCACCCATGGCAGCCAATGCAACCATTGCTGTGGCCAGTCTCCAGAAAAACAACGAAGGTACATGGTCACAATCTTGTAGACTACCTTTGTTTGACTGTTGGACTGCGGGTGAAAAGCCAAGCTGAGATGGAGTTGTATGTCGGCGAGGTCGAAGAGGGCCGTCCAAAAATTGCTTGCGAAAATTGGATCCCAGTCACTCACATTAGAGCAAGGGAACCTGTGCAGCCGGACCACTGATTCAAAGAAGACTGTGGAAACTGAACTTGTCTGTGGAAACCGAACTTGTTGTGTATGGGTGTGCCAATGGAATGAAGTGGCCATATTATTTGGAGAACCAGTCCACAATTGTGAGGATGACCAATTTCCCATTCACACGGGGTAGCCTCTAAATAAAATCCATGGAGATGTCATCCTAAATGTGTGAAGGGACTGGTAGCGATTAGAGCAGGCCGGCCGGATGCAGATGCTCGGACTTGTTGTGTTGGCAAGTTGCATAAGCACGAACAAAGTCCAATACCGCCGAGTGGACGTTGGGCGTGTGTATGTCCGCCCGAAGTGATGGAGTGTGCCGCCTCCAAGGCCAAGGCTAACGTCGGTGAGGAGGCTGGCAAGAATAGCTGGACTTGGTACTGGACCAGGCCATTGACGATGCTCCATGGCAAGCCGAGATGGCCAGCCAGTACTTGAGTGCGAAGACGGCTGAGCTCGGTATCACCATCAGTCTCCTTGCGGATGGCCTCGAAGAGGCCAAACAGGGGTCCTGAGATGGCCAAAAGCTAATGGTCAGACCGGTCGGCCTTAGCGTCCCTCCATGACAAGGCATCAACGACCATGTTTAGGCGGCCGGGCTTGAATTCCATGCGAAAGTCATAGCCAAGGAGCTTGTTGACCCAATGGTGTTGAGGGATCGTGGAGAGCCACTAGTAAAAACTTGAGACTATAATGATCAGTACATACCACGAATGTGCGCCCCATAGATACGAGCGCCAATGTCGAATAGCTTGCACCAAACCGATCAATTCGCTTTCATAAGCTGCAAATTTTGCATGGCGTGGTGCTATCATGCGGCTGAAGAAGGCGATGGCACCCACTCCCTGGTGCAGGACGACTCCAAAGCCTGAGCCGGACACATCGCACTCCATGATGAAGTTGATGGTGAAGTCGGACAGTTGGAGGATAGGTGCCTCCACCAAGGCCACTTGTAGGGTCTTGAACACCGCCGCTGTGGCTGGCGACCAAGCCAACACCTCCTTCTTGAGCAGTTGCGTGAGGGGGGTGGCCACTGTGCCAAACCCCTTGATGAATTTGCGGTAGTAGCCTGCTAAGCCGAGGAAGCCGCAAAGGGCCCGGACGGTCCACGGTTGTGGCCAATCCAGGAGCGCCTTTACCTTCTAAGGGTCCATGGTGACGCCGTCGACGGAGATGACATGGCCTAAGTATGCCACAGATGTCTTGCCAAATAGACACTTTGACTTCTTGAGAAAAAGGGCGTTCTTCTGCAGCACGCGAAACACCGTTCGTACATGGCGGAGATGTTCAAACCATGAAGAGCTATAAATCAAAATATCATAAAAAAGACAAGCACAAAGCGTTAGAGGAATGGTCATAGAATACCGTTCATCAGTGCTTGGAATGTCGCCAGGGCGTTGGTGAGGCCGCATGGCATCATAGCACTTGGTGGTACCTCAAACGAAGGTCCAGGTTGGTGAAGAAGAGTGCACCGCAGAGCTCGTTGAGAAGCTCATCGACAACAGGGATTGAAATTTGTCCTTGATGGTGTGCTCATTGAGGGCCCTGTAGTCGACGTAGCCATGAGCCGTCTTACTTCTTGACAAGCAAGACAGGCAAAGAAAACGCCGAATGGCTCAGCTGTATGATTCCCTGAGGTTGCATTTCAGTACACTGCTTTTCAAGCTCATCCTTGAGTAGCTGGGGGGTAGCGATATGGTCGCACAGAGACCGCCGGAGTGTCCAGTAGGAGATGGATGCAGTGGTCATGCCCGCGTTCTGATGGTATTTTGGTTGGCTTGGCGAAGATGTCGTCGAACTCGGCAAGTAGTTCATCCATCAAGTTGGACGAAATGATCACGCACGATCGTGGCACGTGTGATGGTGCGCCCAGCCGTTGGTAGCGCACCGAGCGCTGGCCATAGTAGAACATCATGGTGAGGGCGTTGAAGTCCCACAGGACCGCCCGAGGGTGCACAGCCACTGTACTCTGAGGATGACGTCGAACCCATCCAATGGAAGCGTGTAGTAGTCCACTTGAAAGTCCTCAGCCATAACCTTGAATGGCACAGCGTGGTAGATACCGGTGCTGGGCACCCGCTCCCTATTGGCGACGATGACCCGTAGCCCCGTGCACACCTGCGTATGGAGGCCGAGGTGCGTAGCCGTTTCTTGGTTGATGAAGTTGTACAATGAACCCGAGTCAACGAGAGCCAGCAGCACCTTGCCGGCCACTTCCACCGCAAGGCGCATGGTCTGGGCTACGCGTGGTTGAATGCTGGTCAATGTGTACAAGGATATGCTAGGTTCATCCTCGTTCTCTAGTGGTAGATCATCGCTATCGTCGTTGCTTGGGGCCAAGAGTATGAACAAGCACTTGCACCGATGATTTGGTGTGAACTTCTCCTCGCAATTGAAGCATAGGCCAGCTTCCCTATGAGTTGCCATCTCGGCAGGTGTCAAGTAGCGCCAGCGAAGGCACGGTGCCTGGGCACCTCCAGCCGCGCCCGCTAGAGCAGGTAGGGCTAGTTGCCATGCTACTGCTGGAGCCAACAGAGCTACTGGGGCAGCTGCCAAGCCTGCTCGAGCTCCTCTGGCTACTGCCGGTTGTAGTCGGAGCGGTTGCATCTGGCTGGCAACCTGAGTGCACCTTTCATAAGCGCAGATAGGACTGTGCAATCGGTTTTTTTCGGTTTAATCGGTTCGGTATATACGGTAAATACGGTATTTGTAGTTCGGCAATATACGGTATTTTTAGAAATACGGTTCGGTATCAGTAAATCCCAATTTATTTCGGCGCGGTATCGGTAAATACCATATTTACCAAAGTTGACGTGAGTTGCAAACGATATAGCGACTAGCGAGACGAAGCACCACAGGCTAAAAAAAGAAAGAATACGAAAGCCTAAGTGCAACTGCTAAAGAATCCAAGTAGATTTACATCCACAAGCAGCTAAGTCTTCTAAAGAAAGTGCAACTGCCAAAGAAAGATTTACATCAACTGCTTGTGCAACGATATTTGGAATCCACAACCTAAGTGCAACTGCTAAAGAAAGAAAGAAAGAAAGAAACATCAGACCATTGGATATTTGGATTCCTTGCCAGCCACGCTTTTTTCTCCAATCTGATTCGCGTGGGCTACTCTGGGCTTTATATCACAGGCCATTGGATCACAGTTTGCAAAACCAGGGGGCACCGCCGATTTACGCTGTTGCGCAGGGACAACCAGCAACGAACCCAACTACCCAAGGCAGCCTGCAGCCTGCTACTCAAACCGAGTTCGGTATTTTCAGTATTTTCGGTTTTTATCCGGTTTTCCCGAAAAAACCGAATGCCAAAAAACCCAAAATTTAAAAACTGAACCGAATACCGAAAACCGGTCAAACCGAGTTGACCGGTTCGGTTCGATTTTTTCGGTTCGGTTTTTCCGGTTCGGTTCAAAAATGCACAGCCCTAAGCGCAGGCGATCTGGAGGCTCGTCGGATTTTGCAGCTCGATGTCCGTTCATATGGGCTCTACCAATCCTGGTGTGAAGAGCTGCACCTGTTGGTGTGGTTGAAGGCGCTCCGTGCAACACAGTATCGTGAGGAAGCATTGTTAGTACTCCTCCACGGTACCGGTCTGCGAGAGTTGCTTGAGCTCCCCCAGGGGATTGTGCTGAATGAATGGGCTGAAGCCAAGATTGACGTACTCCTTGAAATTCTTCCAGTTAGGCTCGCCTTCGTCTCGCTCCAACTGAAAGTACCATTGTTGAGCAATACTGCCAAGGTGATATGAGGCAAGCCATACCTTCTTCGCCTCCAGCGTTTTCTGTCCCCAAAAAAATTGTTCACAGCGCTGCAACCATCCCAAGGGATCTTCCTTACCATCATACGTCGAAAATTCCAGCTTGTGGAAACGTGGGGGATTGCTCTCCTCAATGCGCTAGTTGGACGTGCTAGAAGCGCTAAATGGCGTTGGTAGCAGCCCGTCGCTAGCAGGACGCTTCTCCTTCTCCATTGCACTTATGCGATCCATCAGGCTGAGGATCACGTTCTTGAGCTCAGTCATAGTAGACACCATGGTTGGGATCTGATCAGTGGTGTCCTTTAGGCCGATCAGTTGTGCCTTCACGTCAGACATGTCTGGCGTTAAAACAACCACCTCCTATTCTACGGCAGCTATTTGTTCGTTGGAATCCATGGTGGCACTGTAGCCATGAGAAATCATTGGCTCAGATACCAATTTGTCACGGTCAAGTGACTGTATGGGATAATTGTGGGTAACGGTAGGCTTCGACCCCAGGCCTCGTCGACCTGGCACCATTGTGGAGATAGCTAAGGGAGGAGAGGAAGCAACGGAGATAGCTGAGGAGGAGAGGAAGCATGCACAGGGAGGTAGAGTGGGGGGAGGGAGGCAGTTAGAGATAATTCTTTTCTTCCTTTTTTCATTCATATGGTAGCCCTTATATAGGGAGAGATCCACCTAACAATAGTATCTATTCATACCAAACTAGAATATAATTATCCTAACAAAATAGCCAAGCAATCTTATCTTAGATGGAAAGTAATTAATGCGTCATATCCGGTTTGGATGGAAAGCAATTATTGCGCCATATGTGTCTGGCGTGATTGGCGCCTCTGGTATGGTATGCCGAACATCACAATGTGGTACTACCATATGAGCAGATTCTCATTTATGTTGATGTCATAAATTCTGAACTGCAGGTAGCTTATGTTCATCTCATCTCTAGGAAGAATTAGGCAATCGTCACGTACCGCACATGCTATTTCTGTCGAATGTTAATGTTCCAGCTGGAGAAAGAAACCGGCGTCTGCCTTTTGCACCCCATTCAACAAAAGGAACTGCTTCTTTAATATCATATCCGCTTGTCCATGAGACTGTCATCTGCAGTGATACTAATACAGTCACCTTCTTACATTTCTCAAAGACAGCTATCTTGTGTAGTGCATATTATCTTTCTAGTTTCAATGTTGAATTGAAAACAGAATAATACAATGTAGATTATCGTCGAAAACACATCACGTGATTTACATGGTCATTTCAAATTCTCAATGGTAGATTGATAGGCAAGCTTACTTCATTCCAAGACTTCCCTTGCGCCAAACGTGGGTATACAGGTGCCTTTGGATTCACAAATGTGACCTTGTTTGAGACAGCAATCAGCTTCGGCTGTTACAGGAGTGAGATTTTTTTCTTTCAGACTTGATAATATGAAGAAATGTATTTTCAGAATCGCAGTAGAGTTCTAATTATGTAGAGAAGTAGAGAAAATATAGCCTTACCTTCAAGAGACCTCCTGAAAATAGAGCAAATGAGAAATCTTCCCTCTGGTTGATCAATTGAAGCTTCAAGTTTCCCTTTCCAGACTTGTTATAGCCGTCATTTTTGAAGTTTGCAAATTGGTACTGCAATGAAGATACGAAAAAAAAACAATGATCGAAATGAATGCGTTGCAAAGTCTGAATCCTGGCGTTGAATTATGTCTGAAGCATTCGTCAAAAAATTATGTCTGAAGCTCAATTAATTGGAACACGGAAGAATTTGCCAACCTTGATAGGAGCTGTGCATAGTACTGGGGGATGCTGCCTCTCATTTTCAGGCTCACAGATTGCAGCACTGACAAATTCAAACACGAAGCACAAAATCAAATCTTATGCTCAACATTTGAGGTTCACCTAAAAAATTCCTAATTGGATTGAGTTCATGTGGCAATTAATTTGCCTACATACAGGTATACCAATTATACTGTTACCTAAAATTGGCAGGAGAAAACACACCAATCCAATCATCACTGGAGGGATTTGGCTGGAAGAACTCCACCTCTACCCATTCACTGGTCTGGCCCTGCAGTATAACAATTCACAAATCACAAGTGCCCCCAGACTCAGTAAGCCATCACTCTGCAACTTTTAAACAACAGTGGTAAGATTTGAGGGCCACGGGACTAAGTGGCTAACCTTCAGTCCAAGTACCAAAGGGGAAGCCTTGACATGTGCCGACTGGTCGACGGCGAGGGTCGTCCTCTCGATCGCGATCCTCGACAGCGGCTGCTCACCGCCGGGATGAGCCATCGCACAAACAACCAGCCATGTGACCACCACCCACAGCCTCATACTCATTCAGAAGCCTGAAAATTTCCCAACTGAGACAGCAGCTCAAAGAAAAAAAAGTGGGGAAGCCTGGAGTACAGCAACTACCTGCAATTTCTAACCAATTGTGGCAATCTCCAAGAATAGAACAAGGTATACCAAGAAAAGGCAGCAACTTTAGGATCTCCTTGGAGAGAACAGTGCGATTGAGTGACGAAGTGTGAAGGATTGGAGGAAAGGGTTGCAGATATTTATCCAATCATTGAGGTACGTGTGTGCGCGTACGGATACTGGGGCATAGGAGAATATTCGCTGCTCCCAAGAAACCAAACTGCGACTGAAATGTGCCGTGGGGAACTGAACGCCGGAAATGGAGACTGGAAGTTAGCGCACACACATCAAGAAAGACGTTGACTCTGTCAGTGTCTGTATGATCTGCAAACTTTGTGCTGTTCAGTGTCAAATACAGTACAAAATGAGTATGTGCCTTACTTAGACTTGGATAATCAGTATTTCCGACCGCTTAAAGAGTCCAATCAGTATTCACTCAAACAATGAGTATTGATCAGAGGTTATAATTAGAATCATCTTTATGTCCATGATGAACTTTGCACCAACTGGAGTTAGACATGATTACTTAAGGCGCTTCTGACTACAAATCTTCACCGTTATCTTCTAAGACTATTTGACGGGGTGTTGTTTCTGTCTCCGAGATGGTTATTGTTCTAGTTTCCGATAGATCTCTATTTCGTTACCGCCTAAAACTATGTTTCTTTCTTTGTTAGAGACTCTGATCACTCATCTATATATGAACCCTTATAGTCGAATGATTGAGATACACCGAAGTTCCCCGTGTAATCTCTTCTTATGTAGTGAATTTTACTTTTGTGTGTCTATGGTTTTTTCCGCAAGGATTTTTCACATTAAATATGTATCTCCCGTTCTTTTAATCTTCTATTTTTGTTGTGCGTTTTATAACATGTGGTATTAGAGCTCTAGGTTCGAGTTCAAAGCCAATGCCTTAGGAAAAGGAGACTCCCGAGGCGGCCATTGCCCAACATCAAGAGTGGCATCCAGAAGGTTATCGTTCTTAGCGATTCGACTCGCCTTGACTCCATTCTCCATCTTGACTCTGACTTGGCGCCAACGCACACCATGCCGATCGTCAATCGGTGCTCTACCTCGGGATTGTTCCAACGCCAAGTTCGCAAACATCATCGCCCGCGCCGCTCGATGCCATGCCATGGTGTCGTATTGCACCATTTCCGTAGACAAACTTCTGTCTGAATCGATTATCATCTTGTATCAAGAAGTTGTGTCGTCAGCTTTGCATATTTTTCATTGAGATGGAGTCTATTGCAATTCAGGCTGCTATGCCCATTGTTGGTGGCATTTATGTGGGATTAATCATTGGTGATTCTTCAATGATCCATCGTCTACTACGAGTTACCACGGCAAGATCTGCACATATAGAGTCTAAGATGGAGTTATAAGTTTTCAACACAATTTGGACTACACCTGATCAAGGAGACTTTAGAAAAAGACAATGTCAATTATGGGGACAACTGAATTTGGTGTTTCATTCACCGTTTAGATATGTTGCAATTTGGATCACTTGTGAAACCATCATCGAGGAGTTTATTTCATTCTTTTCGCTACAGGAGAAATTTGGCTCAAGGTAGAAATTGTTGTATTTTGTGATCCAAATCTGGTCGTGTCAAACCACTTCTAGTCGAGTCCGACCACTATTGGTCTTTCCGACCGCTTGAAAAGTTCGATCGGTATTCACTCAAACAATGAGGACTAGTCAGAGGTTATGATTGAGATCATCTTTGTATCTATGATAGACTCTACACCGGCTGGAGTCAGCCATGGCTACTCGAGGCACTTCTGACTACAACTCTTCACCATTATCTTCTGAGACTCTTTGAGCGGGGTGTTGTATCTGTCTCCGAAAAGGTTATTATTCCAATTTCTGATAGGTCTCTATTTTGTTGCCGACTAGGACTCTGTTTATTTTTTTTGTTAAAGACCTTGATCCCTAGCCTATATATATACCCTTGTAATCGCACGGTTGAGATACGCCAAAGTTCTCCATGTTTTTAATATCTTCTCATGTAGTGAATTTCGCCTTCGTGCATCCGTAGTTTTTACTCAAGAGTTTTCCATGTTAAATCTGTGTCTATCGTTTTTTTGATCTTCTATTTTTGCCATACATTTTATAACAAAAAATAATGGTCAAAGATGAGTGTTGAAGACTATGTTGATGTCCAAAACAACAGTTAAAAAACTACGGAGGCAGTGACATTGTAAAAACAAAAGCACACCAAATCTTTAGACTCCTCACCGCACCAACGCCTAGCTATGCAACAAAAGAGTACTCACCGGAAATAGGCAAATGAAAAATCAAAATATAACCTTAGAAGCTGAGATATCTCATTCTCAATACACTAGTCAAGTTTCAAATAGTACAACATTAATCATAAACCTATTCAGCACCAGGTACGATCAAACAACATTAAAAAAATTCACCTACAACTACAGCAGAACAAAGCAGGCAGGCAAGAAAATGCCATATTTATTTAGATTTATTGGTGCAATCCAAAAACTATGTACAGTAACTATCTTGCTCTAAGAGGCCCCCGTCAACTGATTTCCCACTTGGAACTATCAGGACTTCATGAAGCCAGTGTAGTCCTTGGGCAGTTGTCGATGGAGCAAGCCAGGACATCTCGGTAATCACGCGAGATTGTGAAATGATCATACATATTGCCATCGCGGCTCTTCTTGTACTCAAACAGCAAGGATGAATGATTGAAGGCCGTGAGCTTGACAAACCCGAAGTCAAAGTCCCTAAAGTGACTCCATTGGATATTTGAAGTGGTGAATTCTGAATCTAAAATGTTGGCACCAGCACCACCGACAACCACATGTGTCGTTGCCTGGAACGGGCCACTGTAGTGATCTGATGCGTCAACGACACATTGACTCTGCAACCAATAAAAGATGGTAACCAGGCTTGTAATATTGTAACAGGAAATGTAAGCCTCAGCCTGCAGACTATAATGTTCTACTGTAGCATTACCGGCAATAGTACTTTTCAGATGTTGTCATACAATGTTAAAGAAACTTTACTGTGCCAGCTACACAATTGGACTTTGATCTGATGCAAATGCTAACTAGAGACACACCTGGTATACTGGACATGTCCGTTCATAGTTGTGGACGTGACCGTAGAAGGCGATATCAACCTTGTACTTCTGCCAAAGCTCCTGCAGCGCTTCTCGCCCCATTGGTTCCTCAAATGTGCCCTCCGTTTCATAGTAGGTGCAGGATGAGTACCCAAGAACACGGTGTGCAAGGAAGATGAGCCATGGCTGCTTCTGCCTGTCGACGGACGACAGGCACTGCTCAATGAACTTGTACTGCTCAGTCCCTGGCCTCCAATCTTCTTCTGTGTTAGCAATGCAGAACCTGAACATGCCATAGTCTGTCGCATACCTGAAGAAGGATAGCTGTTCTATCACTAAAATTCAGAGATGACATCTGAAGGAACCGCTATGCCTTATCGAGCCACTACAGTTACCAGAATTTTGCACGGTTCTCAGCAGGAGTGTAGAACACAGTTTGAGCAGGAACACCGCATTCTCCACCAGAGTCGATGTTTCCATAGAAAGAGCCAGTTCCGGGCCAATCTCTCTCATGATTACCACTGCAGAAATGCCCATTTGTTTTAGACCAGAGATCCAAAATGTCCCTTTTCTTTAGTTATTTTTAACAGGATTTTCTTTAGTTATTAAACAATAATACATGGGAAAACATAAGGACGTTCTGAAACGAAACACTAAAGTAAACTGACCTGCCAATCATGTATGGTATAGTCGAAGCAATTGGCTCGATCTGTGCAGTGAACTGATCCCACTGTGACAAGTAGCCATTCGCATAGCAAATGTCCCCAATGTGAACCACCATGTCGATGTTGTCTAGGTCTCTAATGATCTGGTAAGTAGTATTCAGTGAGCCTGGTTGGAAGTCATTGAATTCGTTGGAACCATCAGCCTCTGCCTGAAGGAAAATGTCAGAAAGAAGAATCAGTGTACTTGCAAAATGCACAATTGTTACATGAAAATATGAAATGAAAGAATATATATACCTTCCCCATGTCCCCAAATATGACAACTCGTTGCAAAGAATCTTGTCCAGGATAAGGTGATGCTTTGAAGCTGTATGACTTGCTCCAGATGTGGGTACCGTTCATTAACCTATGGCCAAGCCTGTAAGTATACCTGCAATTTTGAAAGTAAACATTGCTTAGTAGCTGGATGTATCGCAATTTCAAAACAGGTTAAACAGGCAAGATAGACCACATACTGTGAGTCTGGCCACAAATCCTTCAAGTAACTAGTATGGATGTAACCAGGATGGCGCCAACCAACAGTTCGCGCTGGTGCACCTGCATTTGCAGATTAGTACAGAGTGCTTGATTGACGAGATTCAGAAAAAAAACAAATGATGCTGATGCATGCGGTACTACCATATGAGCAGGCTCTCAGTTATGTTGACGTTGTAAATTCTAAACTGCAGATAGCTTATGTTATCTTTAAGATGAACAGGCCAATCATGACATACCGCACATGCTATTTCTTTTGAATGTTAATGTTCCAGCTGGAGAAAGAAGCTGATGTCCGCCTTTCGCACCCCATTCAACAAAAGGAACTGCTTCTTTAATATCGTATCCGCTTGTCCAGGTGACTGTCATCTGCAGTGATACTAATCCAGTCACCTTCTCTGAAGACAGCAATCTTGTATATTTCATGTTATCTTTCTAGCTTCAGTGTTGAATTGAGAACAGAATAATACAATGTAGATTCTTGTCAAAAACACATCGCGCAATTTGAAAGGTCATCTCAATGGTCGATTGATAGGCAAGCTTACTTCATTCCAAGACTTCCCGTGCGCCAAACGTGGGTACACAGGTGCCTTTGGATTCGCAAATGCGACCTTGTTTGAGACAGCAATCAGCTTCGGCTGTTACATGAGTAAGATTTTTTCAGACTTGAGGAAATGCATTTTCAGAATTACACTGGAGTTGCTATTATGTAGAGAAGCTGAGAAATAAAGTATAATCGTCTTACCTTCAAGAGGCCTCCAGAAAATAGTGCAAATGAGAAATCTTCCCTCTGGTTGATCAATTGAAGCTTCAAGTGTCCCTTTCCAGACTTATTATAGCCACTATTTTTGAAGTTTGAGAATTGGTACTGCAATGAAGATTGAAACAAAAACAATAATCGAAATGAGCACATCACAAAGTCTGAATCCTGGCAATGAATTATACCTGAAGCTCAATTAACTGGGACAGGAAAGAATTTGCCAACCTTGATAGGTGCTGTGCATAGCACTGGGGGTTGCTGGCTCGCATTTTCAGGCTCACAGATTGCAGCACTGACAATTTCAAACAAGAAACACAAAATCAAACCTTATGCTTAACATTTTAGGTGCACCTAAAAATGCCTAATTGGATTGACTCATGTGGCAATCGATGTGCTTAAATGCAAATTTTACTGTTACCTAAAATTGGCAGGAGAGAAAACACCAATCCAATCACCATTGGAGGGATTTGGATGGAAGAACTCTACCTCTACCCATTCACTGTTCTGGCCCTGGAGCATCACAATTCACAGGTGCCCCCAAAGTATCAGTAAACCATCACTCTGCAACTGTTAAACAACAGTGGTGAGAATCGGGGCTAACCTTCAGTCCAAGAACCAAAGGGGACGCCTTGACATGCGCCGACTCGTGGACAGCGAGCGTCGTCCTCTCGATCGCGATCCTAGACAGCGGCTGCTCGCCGCTGCGATGAGCCGCCGCACAAACAACCAGCCATGTGACCACCACCCACAGCCTCATACTCCTTTCAGAAGCCTGAAAAATTCCCAACTGAGACAGCAGCTCAAAGAATAAAAGGGGGAAAGCCTAGAGTACAGCGACTACCTGTAATTTCTAACCTATTGTGGCAATCTCCAAGAATTGAACAAGGCATACAAAGAAAAGGCAGCAACTTTAGGATCTCTTGGAGACTGCAGTGAGCCAGTGACGAAGTGTGAAGGATTGGAGAGGGATGCAGATATTTATCCAACCATTGAGGTAGGTGTGTGTGTGTAATGCTGGGGCATAGGAGCAAGACTATTCTCTGCTCCCAGGAATCCAAATTGCAAGTGGCGTGTGGAACTGATGCAGACTGGAAATTAGCACACACACAACAAGAAGGACCATAACCGTTGACTGACTCAGTCAGTGTCAGTATGATCAGCAAACTTTGTTCTGTTAAGTGTGTCCTTGTTACTTATCCTGTGGGCTTCGTTCACCGCTCCCTCTTTTGGTCCGTGCAAAGTGGCCCTGAGGCGAAGCTCCTCTCATTGACAGAGGTAACAAGCTTCGCAGCGGTATACCTTCGATTCCTTACTCCATGGGAGGAATCCATGCGAGGAGAACATACCGGACCTTTATGTCCTCATCGCCCACGGTTTCACTTGGTGGCTTCGTTGCACCGGTGAGGCCGTCCCTACGGCAGACGGCAATGCATCGAATATAGTACAATAATTATGCGCCTACTTGCAAGCTTTGACGGCCAGTTGGGCGGTCCCTACGGCAAATGCATCGAATATCATGTGCCTACTTGCAAACTTTGACGAAGTTTGGCATGCGTACCTATTGGTGTTAGTAAATATTAAACGGACAGCTTCTAGAATTTGCGGTGTAATTGCAATCCGGATGGATGGTCCGCCCTGCGAGTGCGACAATGTGTCGAACACAGTACAATGGTCATCTTCATTTCAGCTTTTAAATAGTGATTTTTTATTTTTTTTTTAATTTTTAAAATAGAGTATCTTTTTAAAATATAATCTATAAATTAATTATAGTACACACTATAACGATTTCATTTATATCGGTCAAAACCGCACGTGAGTTTCTATTACTTCACACTCTCTCTCATAAACAACTCAAAAGACATAAACCACAACAAAAAACTATAAGTTAACTGAAACAAAAATACTATAAACTGAACAAAAAAAATAGACCCAATAATTATGTGTCCTACTTGCAAACTTTGACGAAGTTTGGCATGCGTACACATTGGTGTTAATAAAGATTAATTGGACAGACGTACACATTGTGTTAGTAAAGATTAATTGGACAGCTTCTGGAGTTTGCAATGTAATTGCAAACCAGATGGATGACTCCTTCCGTTCTCAGATCTCCCATCTATTATATTATTAAAGAAAAAGATAAATAAGTTATCATATTTATTCTTACAGGGTGAAAATTACTATATTAATCAAAGAAAAAAGATATGTACCGTCAATCGATATGGGTCCAAATTATAATGGTTGAGATGGATCTAGATCAGCAAAGAAAAAAAAGAAAGATCTAGTCCACTATCTAGTGGATCTAAGGGCCTGTTTGGGACTGCTCTGCTCCAGGTTTTTCAGCTCTGCTCCCAGTTTGTCTAGCCAAACAGATCCAGCTCCAAGAACTCTGCTCCAAGAAAAAAGTGGAGTTGAGGGCCAACTCCACGTTTTTTGTGGAGCTCCTCAAGGGGTACTCCAGAAACTAGAGATTCATACCTCCTCATGGAGTTGAGGGAAAATTACCCACCTATGCCATTGATTACACAAACATACCCCTTCGTTCTTTTTTCTTTCTTTCTTCCGCACGGCGCGTCTTCGCTTTGTCTCGACTCGACTTGGCCATTTCTCCTGCCCAATCCGCGCCCGCGTCAAACCCTAGGGCACTGACTCCGGGTCCTCAGATCCAATGGCGCGCGGCGCCGTCGATGCCGAGGCTGGGCACGGATGGCGCAGCGTCGCCGGGGGCCGCGGAGCAGATGTTCGCGGCGCTGGTCGGCAAGAAGGCCTACTCGATCTCCTCCGAGTTCTGGAGGTAGCTGCTCGAGCTGCCCCTCACCCTGCAGTGGCCGCGCGAGCATGTCCTGCAGGCCTACCGCGCGTTCGGTGAGGACCAGTCGAGATCCACGCGCTCCTGCGGTTGCTCTGATCGCTTCCGTTTTTCCCCTTTTGCTGTTGCCTCGGATGATTTTTTTTACCGTGTGACTAATTGGTTTGGAGCTCAACTATGGGGTGCAGCATCAAATGTGCGAGGATTGGTCTCTGCATGGTGCAATTAGTGAAATTTTTTGAAATCTTTCTGGTTTGTAATGAAAATAAGATAGAATACTGGTAGGTAGTTAGAGAGCTGATTATAGCCTACATTCTTGCCCCACTTATTTGGTGAGGTTTAGAGGGTTTTGGACTATGGATTGTGAAACCTGGTTGGTGATAAAGTGGGAGTATGGTTAAGCTTACCTTTTGCTTTAGTGATTATGATCTGTGGATGGTGGGGAATGATGAAATACCTGAATTTAGGTTGGTATTTAGATGGTTCGACTAGGACTTCTTTTGTTTTTTGGTTTACATTAGTACTGTTTTGTTGTGGAACTCTTTGATAGACAGAACTGCAATGTTATCTCTTAAGTTCACTAATTACATATTTACATTTCAAGTTGTAACTAAACTGTGATATGTGAATTGCTAGGGAACCGCTAATGTCCTGGCCGTTCTTTCGATTTCTCCATTGATTTAATGACACGGCAAATATATATAATAAATTAATTGGCAACAATTGCGATTATAATATTAATTTCGGTTTTCTCGAATAAATTAATTGCGATTATAATATTTTACATCATATTTCAATTGGCAACAAAAAAAATTCAGTTACATATGCTCCGCAGACATCAAAACATACACCAAACATCATTCGGTGGCACATTGGACCTTTCTCAGGGAAACCTCACATTCCTGGAGCTGGAGCTAGCTGCGTGCCAAACAGGACCACCTGCTCCAGGAACTCCACAGTGGAGCTGCTCCATGGTGGAGTTGGTGGAGCAGAGCTGGAAAAACTGGAGCAGAGCAGTCCCAAGCAGGCCCTAAGTTATAATAGCCTAGATTGACTCCATATTAACTGAAAAGATCTAACCATTAATAAATGATGGACCACATTATAAATGGTGTAGATTCATCCTATAGATTAGGAACAAAGAAGGAAAAATCCATGTAATTGAGTTGGACTTCTGATGAATCAGGAGTCTTTTGCCATTTATTTGAAAGTTTTCATGCTTGGAGTCAGATCGTTGCTATTAGGAAGAACACCACCAAGCCATTAGATTGCATCACGACAGAATATTCGAGCAAGAAGGTCATGGCCAGCTACGTCGGCTGGCTGCTCTGCTAGTTCTTTGGCGTCGCCAGCCTCATGTTCTACGATGGCGCGCGTCGGCTGGACCAGATGGGCACCAGCCTCGTGCGCATGGCGCTGCTATGCGGGATCCGCACGGCAGTAGCATCGCCGGCGCTGGCCGCGTCGGGCAACTTGATGTCGACGTAGTCGGGCTTGCCGTGCGAGTAGTCGGCCAGCACTGCAGGCGGCCTGGCGAAGACGGTGCAGGAGCTAGCCAATAGGCCGCCGCAGTCGCCCGTCTGGCACTGCCCACTCCCGCCGCCGTCGAAGCAGAAAAAATCACACGGTCCATGCACAACGGGAGGAACATGCATGCAAGATTGAAAAGTACATGGATTAGTTTTTGTAACGCCCCATTTCCAGGGGCGCGTACAGACACGACATTCCATAACTATTCATACGTGAATAGTTATGGAGTGTCGCGTAAGAGTATACCATTGCATGCTTACAACAAAAGTCCAGCATATATTTCACATATGGAATAACATCCAGTTTTGACAGCGGGACGTGCAAGCCCAAAGTATAAATACATTACAAAAGACTTCCAGAATCCGTTTGAGCGCGGCGAAGACCCAAAGCCACAGGTCCTCGTCGAAGAAGAGATCCTCATGGACGTCCTCGACAGGGAGACCTTTACCTTCGTCTTGATTCTCTAAAGAGTGGATTAAGCAAGCCGTGAGCCAAACAACCGGCTCAGCAAGCCCCAAAAGGGACTCTATCTTACTACATGCACGGAGTTACAATGGAAGGGAGTATACTTGGTTTATTAGCTTTGGTGGATGCAGTTTTATTTGCAAACATTTTATAAAACGGACCCAAAACTACTTCTTAAGATCTCAGGGGGGTTTTTCGTGAAGAGTTAATTAACCAACTAGTCAAGTTAAAGTATGTACAAAACTACTTAAGCTTTGCTGCTGGAATCACCCAAGTGACACAGCTCCATTAACCGGGAGCACGGCGTATTCTAATACCATTTATTTGACTCTGCAGAGTTGCCCAACTTTACCCACACGCATCCTTAACCCTCATGACTGAGTTAAGGAACCGGGTCTTTTCGCTGCTCAACCCTTGGTATACACTCCACCCGATAGATAAGAAACCCGCACATCCTCGGGCGTCCGCTGGCCATCGCGGAACGCCGGACCCGAGTTGTGGGGACCTATCGTTGTCTTGCTCCGACTCCCAAAGCGGGGTTTCACTTAAGTTGAGCAGGTACTAAACCAGGGTTGACAAGTCAACACCTGTGGTTGAGCGGTCACTATGTCATTTGCTCAGCGTAAGGGTCTAGACCTTACATTTTCCATGAGGTCCGCAACCTCCAACCTAGGGTAAGCGGTGGGCGAAAGCCGTCTCGCGGCGCCCCACAACACCCTTACCCCCAACTCCAATCCTAGGGTAAGAGATGGGCAAAAACCGTCTCGCGGCTCTTCCCCAACCCTTACCCTACCTCGTGCACGCCGGCACTCTCCGCTCTAAGATACGGTGTCCCATACCACCCTACCTTAGAGTCGGGTTTTCCAAATTCTATTGGCCCGCAGCCACAGCCTTATCAGTATAAAGACTTTGCATGATAATAATATCCTACAGTTATCTAGATTAACAGATAATTATTTCTAGGGTTACAAAGGCATGGCTACAAGTTTAGCAGGGCATTTGTCGGTGGTAGGTTTATCTACATATCATGTCATTCTAAACATTTTATTTTACTTTGAACTAGCATTTCAGAACTAGCTTAATGCAAATAACATAGTAACGTAATTAAACATCATGGGATACAAGATCAAAGGATTTGAGACTTGCCGTCAATCCGGATGATCTCAGCTAGCTCGAACGAAGAAACACCTGGATCCTCAGCTTGCACTTGAACCTCCGGGATCTCCGACACTAGCGCAAACACATAAAAATAATTAAATCCAGCTTGAGACTAATCAAGCGAGGAAAAATAAACTATTTAAAAAGGAGTAAAATGCATAAATCTCCAAATGGAGAATTTTAGGAATTTATCTGGGATGAATCTGGAGGAAAGGAGGCCAAAAATGGGTCCAGGATAATATTTGGAGCAAAGTGGTGAAATTTGGGAATGTTTGGGATTTTCTGTGATTTTCTAGAATTTATTTGGATTTTCTGGGATTTTAGAAATTAATAAAGCCGGGAAAAAGATATGCACAGTGTCGGGCCGGCCCGGGTGCTACAGTGCGGCCCGGCCGGATTTCAAACGCGCGCGCGCACGCGGGAGAGAAGTGGGCCGAGGGGAAAAGCGGCCCAGGGCGAGCGCGCCCGCGTGGCCTGGATGGCCGTCGCGTGGCGGGGCGGACGGCCACGGAGTGGCGAGCGCGGACGGCCCGGATCAAGGCGGGGAGGAGGGATCGGACGGCTGTGAAGCGAAGGAGGCGGCGAAGCGGTATGGTGGAGATGGACGGCCGACGTTATATGGCAACGGGAGGATCGAACGGCGGAGGAAGGGCCACGTCGTCGTCGTCTTCCTCCAGCTGCACGCGCACGACAGAGAGGTGGAGACGGCGGCGTTCTCGCTCTCCGTCCACGGCGAAGGCTCCCGATGGCAAAGGGGAGTACCACCGGGTAGTGCTAGGTCTGGGGAACCCATTTTGGGGATTTGGAGGGTGAGGGAATTAACGGAGAGAGCGGGAGGGAGAAGGGAGTGTCTCGGCCATTTGGTGGCGGAGGGGATCACCGACGGCAAGAGGGTTCAATCGGTGGCGGCTACACGTTCAGGGGGCCGAGGGGCTCACAATGGCGGCGGAGACAGGAGCTGGGGAGCTGCGGAGAGGGCTGGCCACGGAGAGGGTGGTGCGGTCGGCGGGGAGCTTCGGTGGCAGAGCTGCACGGGCGATCACCGGGCCTGCAAGGGTTACCACGGCGGTCAGGGGGTGGGGAGGAAACTTCAACCGAATGCAATCGAGAAATGGAGGGAGGAGGAGGGAGATCCGCTTTGCGGGGCTTGCCGGTGCAGGGGACGACAATGGCGGAGTCTCGGGCGATGGGGTTCCAATCGGCGGCTCTGGGGAAGGCTCGGGAGCGGTGAGAGGCGAATGGAAGCGGTGGAGTGGTCGGGAAGCAAAGGAGAAGGAGGGAGCCGGGGAATGGGGTTTTATACCCGAGCAGGAGGGGCGCAACCTTCAGGGAGAAGGAAACGAGCGCGGTTCCGGGAGTCAACAGGAGACAGGGGAGTTGGTGGCGCGTCTCCTCCGCGCAGAGATGACGCTCGGCTCTGCACAGAGCACTGGCGACGCGACGGGAGCAGGTGAGGTTGGGCACGGGCGAGAAAGCGTCCGCGCGCGGGAGAGGGAGGAGGCGACGACTGCCAGGTGGGGCCGGAGCAGAGGCGGGGCGACGTGGCACGAGGGCGTCCACGCCTTTCGGACCGGGGCTGTCGGGACGGCGCGGGCGCGGGGAGGAAACGGGGCGGCGCGGAGCCAGGCGCGACGCGGTGTGCAGCGCGCAGCGCGTGCGCGAGGAGAAGGCGGGAAGGGGCAGGGGCGCCAGCGGGGAAGGGGGAGGCGCCTGCAGGAGGGGAAACCGGGCGGCGGGGAAAGCGGGAAGGGAGGGTGGCGCCAGCGGAGAGGGAGAGCAGGCGAGGCGCCTGCGGGAGGGGAAACCGGGCGGCGGGGAAAGCGGGAAGGGAGGGTGGCGCCAGCGGAAGGGAGAGCAGGGGAGGCGCCAGGGAGCGGGAGAAACGGGAAGGGGGCGGGGCGCCGGAGGAGAAAAGGAGGCGCCCGGCCCAGAAAGGAAAGCGGCCGAGGGGAGGACTTTCCAAAAAGGGAAAGTTCTCAGAATTCACTCAAAAATCCAGCAAAAAGCACAGAAATTTGGTTTTGAATTTTTGGGTTTTTCAGTTTTACTCGAGTCCAACATCAACAATGGCCAAGAAGAATACTATATGTGTGACATGTGTGTGTGTGATCAGTCTGATAAAGTAATCAGAGATGAGAAGTTGTGACCAAGTTCGAACTGCACACCAGAAGAGTCACATCAAATTGCATAAACTATTTGTACATGCATATATATACACGCGATGCATGAGTCCGAGCTCAATCAGTAATCGAGAGCATATGTTGAACAGAGGAGACAAGAGGCTTCAGATCCAGTCATCCAGACGAAGGCATGTGCAAGCTCATGTCAAATGGCCGTGTTGATCAAGTTATTAGATACAGTGAACTAGAAAAACAGGCATGAAAGTGCAGGATGTTAAGCCGTGAACAACAGTAGGTAAAAGAGACTACAATAACGCCGTGTGGCCGAGCCATGCACGACAAAAGACCAGATCAAGAACGAAGCTGAAGTTAATCCCCATACTGCACTAATTAAGGGTTTTATTAAATATTATCCAAATGTTTTCTTTCTGTTAGACCATGTGGTTAGATCTAGAATATTGTTGTGATGAATAATTGACAATGGTTAATTTGTGATGATCAATATTTGGTGATTTTGTTTAGCGGCGTTATGCGAGTTGTGTTGCATGTGTGCTCTATTTCATATGAACAATTAGAGGAGATTCCAGAAGAGCAGCTTGTACTTCTCTCCAACAGGGTGACCAAGGCAATTAATAACATTAGATCAAGACGGAGAGGTCCTCCAATCAAATGCTATGAATGTGGTGAGCTAAACCATATTAAGATGAATTGTCCCAAATTGAGGAGCAATGAGCTCAAAGATGACAAGGCATCAACTCGTCGCTCTCAAATCAAGATTGACCCAAACAAGTAGCGCAATTATCGCAGAGCAGTCAACAAGATAATTTCAGCACTTGATGAGATTGTTTTGAGTGATGATGATTCTGAAAGCGATGATAAGGACAATGGCAAGAAGGCAAAGGAGGTGGACTTCACAGAGATGTGCTTTATGGCGAACAGTGAGGAGCTCAACAGTGATGATCTTTATAGTGATCCTGATGAGGTAAAACCATCTTACACTGATTTATCTCGTGCTGTACTTAGATTGACAGATGAGCTTAAGAAGTATAAAAAGAAAATAAAAAATCATGATTTTGTTGTTGATGGCTTAAATTTTGAAATCAATAGACTTAGAGGTTCTATTCCTGATGATGAATCTTGTGAGTCTTGTCAAGTTTTACATATTGAGTTGGGATCTGCTAGAACAATTAATGCATCAAATTTGGTTCAACTTAGTGATGTAACTGCTAAACTTGATGAGTTGAGATTGACACATGATTCTTGTGATGAAAAGATAAAACTTGCACATGATGAAATTGAAAAGCTCAAGTTTAGCTCTCCTACATGTTTGGAGTCAAGTATTTCAAATGCTCAATCTAAAATTTGTTTTAAATGTGAATTGCTAGAAGCTAGACTTAATTCATCACAAGAAACAATTCAACAGATGCTTTAACATGAGATATCTTCTTGCTCTAATTGTCCTAAGCTTAATACTGAAATAGAAGCTTTGACTAGACAACTTAATGATTTTGCTGAAAAAAAAGATTGGCTCAGTCTAGTGCTTCTAAAAATCTTGTGAATGAACCTGTTAAATGCACAACTTGTTCCACTCTAGCTAAAGAGAATGACTACCTGAAAGACACTTTAGAGAGATTTTATTTTGGCAAGAAAAATTTAAATATGATTCTAGACAAGTCAAAAACAAGTGTGAAAAATCGTGGTCTAGGATTTAATTTTGTTGAGCATGCCAAGAATAATTCTCCTAAGGTTATTAAGCCTCTTGAACCTGGAAAAATTGAAGTGAAATTTGAACCAAAACAAACTTTGTTTAAATCTGCTGGCTTTGTGCAAAAATCATCGAATCATGTTATAGGTGCTAGCTCATCGTCTCAAAATAATTCTGATAATGTAAAATTTCAATGCACCTATTGTGGAAGGGATGGACACTTGCATGAATTTTGTTTTAGGTGTGCAAAGAAAGAGAAGAAGGAAAGATTGAATGCTTTGAAACAAAAACGTGCAACCTCTTTTGTTCCTAAAACAAATGTGAAAGCTATGCTTTTTGAGAACTTTTGTGATGGCTTTAAATCTGCTTCATATGCTAGATTGGGATTTAATGCAAATAATTTACGATCTTTTCGGCATTCTAATCACCCACATGCACGCGATTTTGGTTCTAGCTTTGTTGCTCCTGTTCATCGTGTGTCCCAGTACTGGATTTCTAGATCTTATTTCACTAACCCCAGTACTGTGAAACCGATGTTTCCTGTGATGTAAGAACAGTTGACAAGGATGGAGAATATGAGCTAGATTGGGTTCCAGTCTTTTACACCATTGCTTGATTGGAACATTTGATGGTTCTTCGTTCTTTTGATGGCTTCCAAGAAATTCTATTTTTTTAGAGACCATGTGGGAAAGGTGATATTGTCCTACACCTTATTGAGTTAGATTCTCTTGTTGCTGATATTCTCTCTAAGTTGCTTGATACTTCTTGTCTTGCTTATTTGCGAAGTAAGTTGGGTGTGTTTCATCTTAGGGATTATTCTGAGGGGGAGCTTGATGTCTAAAAATTTTAATAGCTTTATTTATTATACTTGTCAAATAAATCAATAAGTCCAAGCCATTGAAATTAAATCAGTTGTAGAGCTCTCTTTATTATATTTACTCATATGTTGTGTAGTTTTGATCATAACTAGTTATAATTAATTTGCTATACTTGAACTAAAAAATGACATGGCGGAATAGTTTGACTAGATTAATTATAGATAGTACTTTATGATATTCATCGAAAATGATTAGCTTGATTGTGAATCTTAGTTTAAATCTTGGCTATAAGGCTCGCATGTTTCATATTGCAATCTTTTTATGATCACTCAATTTGACATGTTATTAAAAAAATGAGTAAGAGAATTGAAAAGATGTATGCTTCAAGCATGCCATGGTTTACAAAAGAGTAAGGCATAAAAAGTGCACAAATGAAAAGAAATATACTTCAAGCATGCCACCATCTAAACAAGTATGTTATAAGTATTTCATTATGAAAAGAAATATGCTACAAGCATTCCACATGCCTATTAATTGAGTGTGGAGTAATAGGTTGTTATATGAGACTGTTAGCTCGTCTAGATTTAAAATTTGCTTCACTTTTATGCTTTAACTTTTTGTTGTAATATCTCATTGTGCTCTTTATAATTGATTTGGTCATTGTTTAGACGCCTGTTATTAATGTAAATTGATTCATCATCCTCAAGACTGGTTTTGATATTGCTATATGATATATGACTTTATATGATCTAGATAGCTCAACTTAAAAATATGGCTTGGTTGTTTTATTAAATCATTGCACAGTGACTTGGATAATCTATAAAACATCTTGATTTTTACTCTCATTGCTCCTTCTTAGAATTGTTCCTTTTCTGAATTTTCTTGATGATTACATTGCCAAAGGGGGAGAGATTTGATGTGCCTTGTGAGAAATTAGAGACATTTGCTAAAATTACTTCTCTTGTATTGAGAGGGAGAGATTTGAGATTTATAGCTTACAAAATATTTTTTCGGCTTCAGTTCTTCGCTTATATTTATTTGAAGCTAATTCATCATACAACCTTGTGGTGTTGTCAATGTATTCATCAAGGGGGAGATTGTTAGACCATGTGGCTAGGTCTAGAATATTGTTGTGATGAATAATTGACAATGGTTAATTTGTGATGATGAATATTTGGTGATTTTGTTTAGCGGCGTTATGCGAGTTGTGTTGCGTGTGTGCGGATTGACGTTGGTCAAGTTTGGACGAACTTGTGCCAGAAGAATGTTCTTTGGTCTTTGGATGTGCAGGTTGAGCATGGAGGCGATCATGGTCGGTGACGAGGTGGACCGGGACTAGGATGGGGAGATCCGAGGTTTAGACGGTCAAGGAGGTCACGAGATGGTTGGGCTCATACTTGGGGCGCATGGAGATTAAAGGTGGATGATGCGTGGAGAAGCTACGGGAGGTGCGGTCCTGGAGGCTTCGACATGAGACGAGTTAGAAAAGTTGGAATTTTGAAAAAACCCGTGTTAGGAAGGGTTTCAGGTCCCTTTGGTGTTGAAATTGGATTAGAACGTATGGGCTTAGGGTAAGCCCAGGTTTTGGGCCCTAGACTATAAATAGAGGTGGGGTTGGAAGCTAAGTCTATGGTTTTTAGAGAGACTAATTTCGTACTAGGGTTTATAGGTGTTAGAAAGATACTTTATAGCCACTATGATTGAGAAATAATAGATCTATTTCAAGGAGAAAAGAAATCGCAGGCGGCGTATCTTTTGCGTTGCTTTGTTCGAGTCCACCGTTGGCTTCGTCTTGAGTTGGTTTGCGTCGTCTTCATCTGAAATCCAGTGCATCATCGTCGAATTCGTCTTCGCGCCATCAGTCCACGACATCTTCGTTCCGCGCGCCGTGAAGAAAAGGCATAAGTTGCGTTCTGTCCTGGGCGGTGTTACCTCTCGTCGGTCAACGTGTGTATAGAGGCGCACGAGGCGACGCTTGGCTTCGACACCCCGGACTGCACGCGTCGTCCCGTGCGTAAACCAGCGGCGGCTTACACGCCTCGGTGTAAGCAACGGCAAGCGACATCTTCACAGGTCAGACAAAAAGTAGATGCATGCATTGGGTGGACACGAAGAAATAGGTTGGCATAGGGTTTAATTCTTGCATCGCTGTTGCATCTTTATATGCTTAGCCTTCAATGCTCTATGTCACATCAAGCAAAAGAAAATGTTTTTTTAGTCTAAACTTTTCTAGTGGCTATAACACTTGTCCATTTTATCTATAACCTTTAAAAAAATAGTTCATACAATAAGGTAGCTATTACAATAACTATTTGGCCCCACGTGTAAGAGAGTGAAATGCATATTTTTACGTGCTATAGATAGCTGTAATTTAGTAGCCAGCTTCTTTCTCTCTCTGCCACGTAAGATTTAGTTGATATTATATTTGCTATAGCCTGTTCACTAAGTTTTATTGTAACTGCTCTAATACACAGGAAGCTTTCATTGATATTTTATTTGCTCTTGCGTGCTCAGTTAGCTAGGGTCCTTACCTATGAGAGGATGCATACATAGCCATCACATGAGATTATTCACTGCATGCATACATACACCTAAACCGTACTAATTGATAGATTAGTATTTGCTCGTGATTAGTGTTTGCTTGGCTGCTAGCAAAGGAATTGCATTTTAGTTTTTTTTTCTCTTTAGTTAACAACAGTAGCGAATTATTTTCTTTGCTTTGCTATTTTTTGTGTGCTTGCTGCTGTGTGATAGGTAAAAAAACAAGAGAGAATAGATTGTTAAAAAAAATCCCGCTTCGGACTGTAATCATTCACCCCTCACGTCTGATTGTC
Organism: Dendrocalamus latiflorus; assembly: GCA_017311315.1. Lineage (NCBI taxonomy): Eukaryota > Viridiplantae > Streptophyta > Magnoliopsida > Poales > Poaceae > Dendrocalamus > Dendrocalamus latiflorus. Next base: position 21,572,719 of record CM029635.1, read on the forward strand.
ATCGACGATTCTACACTTTCTAACTATCATTTAGATTTAGAACCATTAAATTAAAGATCTAATGATCATAAATTCTTAATTATATCGGAGAAAATCAGGAAAGCCTCGCGTACAACAACAAAGAAAGGAAGAAGCATCCATGTGCAATAGGAGATGGCAGATGATGGCGAGGCGGACTCACGCTATTCAAATCGGAGATCACGTCGAAGATCACGTCGAGATCAGGCTACATCTTTGTAACATCCTGATTTTCAGAGCCTTTTCGAAGCTTTTAAAATAAAATTCACCATTTGCATTTTTTCTGAAATTAATTAAAACTTAAATAAAATTTTTATGAATTAAAAGGATTTAATATGATTGATCTGAACATGAACTTTTGCCAAAAATATTTTATTTGAGTTCCCTGAGTCTCAAGGTATTTTCTGGGATTTTTCTGGATTTATTTGCTATTTTCTAGAGCTCAAAAGCCTTTAAATGAATTTCTGAAAAAAGAAAAAGAAAAGAAAATCCTAAATCGGCCGGTGGGCCAAAACCCACCAAGCCGGCCCGGTCCAGCCGCCCGCCCGGCCTGCCCCGCCCCGTGCCACGCGGCACGCATCCGTGCCCGGCCCGCGCCCGCACCCCTCCGCCCGATGGTTGACGCGCGTCTCCCATCCGCCGCTGCCGCTTCACCCGCGCGCCATCCTGACCGCTCGCCTCATCCGTGCGACTGGCAGGTGGGGCCCACTTGTCAGAGTCGTCCCCGGCCGGGACTCTCGTCTCCGAGTCCGACTCGAACCCGCCCCGCCGCCTTGCTTTTTCCCGCCGCCGTCTCTGCCCCGGACTCGACGTCCGCACCGCCTAGGACACTTCGTCTCCCGGGTATAAAAGGGGCCCGACCCCCGGGGGCTCCCTCATCCCGCCGCCGCCGCCGCTCACCGTCGTCCGCCGACGCCCGTGCGCCGCCGTTCGCCGATGTCGCCCGTGTGCGCAACCGTCACTCGCCGTTGCTCGCCGCCGCTCCGTCGCCGTCCAAGTCGCCGCCATCTTCGCCGCCGGTGAGTCATGGACCGCCGCCGCCGTCCCGAGCCACCGCCGACCCAGCCCGCCGCCGTCCCGAGCCTCGCCGGCCAGATCCGCCGCCCCGGACACCCGCCGCCCGCGCCTCGCCTCCTCGGTCCCCGCGCCCGCCACGTCAGTCCTGACGTCAGCGCCGCGCCCCTTCGCCTCCCCGTGGACGTCGTCCACCGTGCACCCAACCGCCGCCATGTGGGTCCCGCCCGTCAGCCCGAACCATAGACTCGTGAGCCGATCTAGCCACGTCAGCGCCCTGTCAGCCTTGCCACGTCAGCCCTAGGGCTTGCGTGTCACGACCCATCAGCAGCCACGTCAGCCCTAGCCGCTTGCGCAAGCAGCCCCGCCTTCGCACTGTTCCGTGCGCAGGTTCCACCGTAGACTCAGCTCCCCGTGCGCCCGATCCACAACACAGTGTAATTTCTTAATTTCCCCGATTTTCTTTATATCCAATTTTCCAAGAGCCCGTTCTCCCTCGTCCTAGCCCCGATTGACCCGATTATTTTTCCTAAATTCATCTAAAATTGAGCTCTACCTTTTGGTTCAGGTTTGAAAGTTTTTGGAGTTCATTTGAATTTTATTTGATTTTATTTTGTCTTTTTGATTTACTTTCTCTCTCGTTAGATCACGTGTTCGAGGGAGCGGAAGTTGGATTTGAAGATCAAGAGCCCTCAGCTGAGCAAGGCCAAGGCAAGTCGTGTCCTTTGATCATGTTGAACCCAGTTTTCAAATCTATTATGTATTATGTTGCTTTAAATTATCATGCATTGCTACTTTATTATAAAACCCTTGTATTGGTAGATAATGACCTAATTGATTATTCCTCCTTGATAATTTGAATGCCCTGATTCCATTGTCACCATAGAATGGGAAATTACTTAGTGATGCAATATTAGTTGTCACATGGGTTGTGCGTTTAATTGCTTAGCCATGCTTATCACTAGTACGTTGGGTTTATCATCACATGTGGTTAATTAATCTTGACTTAATGATATACTTGAATGTGGTGGTTAACCACAGTTATAAAACTTGTTGCCATGGCATAGGTAGTGTCATTGGTGTTGGTTATACAAAATTGGTTTTCACTTGGGCGTTTGATCGTGCAGTAAATGGGGTGCGAGAGGCACATGGGATGTGGATGTTTCGCCTGAGTAAATTTAAGGACTTAACTTTGTGCGCCATTGATCTGAGTCTTACCGCACAACCACATGTCTAGTATGGGATAGACCTAGCTGATTAACTTGAAAAAGGTTTAGTTCAGATATCATCATTGGTAAGTGAGTACCAGGGGTACTTGTTTGCTCACAGTGAGGAACAGGGTTACTGTCCTCATACGGCGCAAGAGGGGGCTTCTGACTGTGGTGGTTAACCCTTCAGCAGTGAAACCTTAGCGGGTGATGTCTAACTAGACTGGAGTGAGGTAAATGCTTTGTGATAATTTATCTGGATCTCATGCCTGAGGAGGCATGCTGGCTATTAAGATGACTTATCTCTTGTGGGTAAAGTTGTGCAACCTCTGCAGAGTGTAAAACTATTCGAATAGCCGTGTCCTTGGTTATGGACAATGCTCGGTGATTTCACACGAGGGGTAGAGTTTGCCTAAAATGTTGGTTGGGTTAAGTGAATGGGTAGTTCACTGGTGAATCCATTGGGTGAATGGTTAGTTCGCTCGTGGTTGTATTCAATTCCTTTGGTTAATTATTTATTATCATTTGTTAAAGCTTGCTTTCCAATCTATTAATTGTATTTACTTCAAATTGTCGCTTTCTGCAAAACTAACCTTTCAGCCATTCATTGTTAAGCCTTGCATACTATATTGCATCTTTGTTACAAACGACTTGCTGAGTACCATGTACTCACGACTTTATGCCCCTGTTGCTCAGTTGAGGAAGAGGAGTATCACCAGCAGGAGGTTTCAGAAGGAGAGTTCTTCGACATCTTCGCGGATTAGGCTTCGTTCTCCACTCGATAGCCTGTGGGCGTGTCGATTGGCTGTTGCGCTTTCTTTTGGTTTTCCGCTGCTAGTTTTGTTAAGCCATTCAGACTAATAATTGTAAGCTTGGCCATAAGGTCGCACTCTGATAATTATTAATAATATTTGTGTCTTTTCCTAGTAAATCGTGATATTGCCGATATTTCATCTTTGTTTATACTGTGTGCACTAGCGTGATCCTGGACTAGTGCAGAATACACAGGAGAGTCCGGATTTGCTTATTCGGATCTCGATAATCTTGCATTGCTTCAGTGCACTGATTAATTACGTTTGTATATATCATAACTAATTTTCTTCCCGTTTACATGATTTTCTTTTGGCTATTAATTGTCATGTCTCATGTTTCCTCCTATTTATGCTGCTACCTTGAACAACCGTAGAAACATAGTACTTGATATAGACAATCAGACGGAACATGCACACACAAGACTCCCAAAATGCACACTACGGCCTACAATGCCGTGCATGTTCAACGAAGACTACCCGAGTAAGGGTGCAAATGGCGTGGATGTCTCCCCGACCGTCCGTCCGTCTATTTGAATTTGAATATAATTCAGAGCAAATTTTTGGATATCCAAAAGTTTTATCGGATATGAAAATGGACTCGGATATTTTTTGTCGGATATAGAAACAGATTCTGAAAAAGCATTATCCGACAGATACGAAACTATCAGGGTATTTTTTTTGATAGTTACCGGATATGAAAACGGACTCGGATACCTGGCCTCTCCGGATACCGGATACGAAGGCTTTGTGGAATCATTTGTCAAATGTAATAAAGTTAAATGAACTAGTGATGTACTTGACTACTTAGTTATAGGCAATTTATACTTTTGAACCATGTGACATGTTGCTAGTTAGCTACTATTTGTTTAACTAATCTCTATCATTTACTTGCTACTTTGCGGACTAGAATTTACTAGTTGCTTAACTTATCCCTGTCACTATGTGAAATTTGCTTTTGCGCATTATCCGATTAAATATTCGTGACCGACCCAACCGTATTCGGAGCGGCATGTATTCGCTCTATATTCTTGACTGAGAATATCCGTATCCGTATTCGTATTCGTATCCGGCACTATCCGTGTCCGACTCCGACAAAAAATATGGAAAAGGATACAAAATAAGCAATATCCGTTCGTACCCGCTCCGTTTGCACCCCTATCCAGGAGGAGGAGCATCCTACAATTATATCATTTCATAACACAAACTTTGGATCAATCTAGCGAACTTTTGCGTAGGCCACCCTGCTAGTTTTCTAAAAGGCTGTGGGAGCTTTCTACATTAATTAAAGAGGGAATAGAGCTAAAAATTTAGTAGACCCTGTAGTCATTCCTGCGGAATGATCAAGACCGGAATATTGTTATTCCATTATCTAAAAAAAAGATGGACTCATCTGGTGGATTCACGTCACTTAACGTTGTGAAGTGTAGACACACCACCGCCATCGCACAAAAGCATACCTAATATGGGATTCCTCACCGCGATACCAACACCACCTAGCTACTCATAGAAGGTTCTGGTTTTTTTGGGCTATGGCTGACTACTTTTAGCTGTGGCTAATACATCTGATAAATAGTACCGACTTATAGAAATCGAAACTAAAATTGACTGAAAAGTCAAAAAGAACATATCTAAAGAGAATGACTCACCTGAAATAGGCAAATATAAAAAAAGAAAGCCTCAGTTCTTTAAAAAAAGAGTACTGCTATACAACATTCGATAAAAACAGTCAGATTGATCTGGGGCGTTAGATCTTCATCCAACAGATCCACCCATACAAGCCCTCCTAAAAAAATGACCCCCTCCAAAAAAAATGATCTAGGGCGCTGGATCTCCATCTAACGGCTCAAAATCTGACTATTTTGATCCTAAAAAACAGTCAATATTGTATAGACACTCCCTTAAAAAAAAAAAGATAACCTCAGAAGCTGAGATATCTCGATACACAAGTCAAGTGTCAAATAGTACAGACGTTAAGCATATATGATAAGTCACAAACTTCACAAATATGATCAAAATGGAGGCTGTAATCATCATCAGATTCCTCCATAAGTTGCTTAAACAGCTAAGGTGGTCCGAGGGCAGTTGTCTATTGAGCACGCCAAGACATCTCGATAATCGCGCGAGATCGTGAAGTGGTCGTAGACCTTGCCGTCCCGGCTCTTCCTGTACTCGAACAGCAGCGTGGATTGGTTCAGTGCAGTGAGCTTCGCGAATCCAAAGTCGTAGTCCCTGAAGAAGCTCCAGTAGGGTACATTGGTTCTGAATGGAGAGAGGCTCGCGCCACCACCACCGACGACTACATGAGTCGTCGCATTGAATCGACCACTGTAATGGTTTGATCCATCCTGGACACATCGGTTCTGCAGCCAAAGAAATCTGCATTTGTCACACTCATAAATCTGTAAAATTCCTGCAAAGTTGCCTAGATCTCTTGTTATGTAACATTGTGAAATGAAGCTGTCACAGAATTTCTTGATTCAGTTCAGGTTATAGGCTTGCCTGATAAATGGGGCACGTGCGCTCGTAGCTGTGAATATGACCGAAAACTGCGAGATCAACCTTGTACTTCTGCCAGAGATCTTGGAGGCCTTCTCGTCCCATTGGTTCGCCGTATGACCCCATCATGATCTCATACCAGCTGGCGGATGAGTATCCAAGAACTCGGTGTGCGAGGAAGATGAGCCATGGCTGCTTCTGCCTGTCGACCGACGACAGGCAGTGCTCGATGAACTTGTACTGCTCAGTTCCTGGCCTCCAGTCCTCTTCGGTGTTAGCTATGCAGAACCTGAACATGCCATAGTCCGTCGTGTACCTGGAGATAGCAACAGTTTCGGAAATAGGCAGATATCGGAGTTAAACCAATGATGATTTCTACGGAAATTACCAGAATTTTGCCCGGTTCTCGGCAGGGACATAGAACATAGTTTGAGCAGGGACTCCGCATTCGCCACCAGAATCATTGTGTCCATAGAATGATCCGGTTCCAGGCCAATCTCTCTCATGATTGCCACTGAAGTACACAAAAGGATCACATATTGCAGTCATTACCTCAAGTCATACTAGTTAGTTACAAGTTCTGGCTTCTGATAAATGAACTGAATGTACCTGCCAATCATGTAAGGCACAGTTGAAGCAATCGGTTCTATCTGTGCCGTAAACTGGTCCCACTGCGACAAATAGCCATTTGCATATGAGATGTCTCCAATGTGGATAACCATATCAATGTTCTCCAAGTCCTTGATGATCTGATTGGTAGTGCTCAGAGAGGCTTGCTCATAGTTACCGTACTCATCTGAACCGTCAATTTCTGCCTAAACTAGGAAAATGTGAGTTAAAGACTGAAACAAGCTGAAAGAAAAACAGTAAAAAAGTTTACACCTTTCCCATGTCTCCAAAGATCACGACACGTTGCAAAGAATCTTGCCCGGGATAAGGTGATGCGCGGAAGCTGTAAGACCTGCTCCAAATGTGAGTTCCATCTAGTAGTCTATGACCAAGCCTGTAAGTGTATCTGCAACATGACCAATGAATCATGCTTTCTATGTGTCCTAGTCTTCAAACGGTTTATCCAAGAAACTAACAATCGACTGCTGATTGAAAACAGGCAGTATAGATCACATACAAGGAATCTGGCCACAATTCCTTCAAGAAACTCGTATGAATATAGCCAGGATCACGCCATCCGACTGTCCGCGCTGGTGAACCTGCAGCAAGAAGTTATGCAACATGCCATTATCATCATTTCAAGTGATCATTTACCAAGGAAAAATATAATTGATAAACTAGGATAACCCTACCACACATGCTTTTTCTGCCAAATGTCAATGTTCCAGCCGGAGAAAGCGTTTGCTGCCCGCCTTTAGGGCCCCATTCCACAAATGGTACCGCTTCCTTGATGCTGTATCCACTTGTCCAGGTGACTGTCATCTACCATGATATTGACAATCCAGTCACTAAAGCGAAGCGAGAAAGTTATATGAAAATGCATAGGCTGTCAAGCAATCAACATTTGCATTGACAAAACGGGTGAAAAGTTTTTGGCTCACTTCATTCCAAGATTTCCCTTGTGCCAACCGAGGGTAGACAGGTGCCTTTGGATTTTCAAATGATAGTTTGTTTGAGACAGCAATCAGCTTTGGCTGTTCCAGTGATAAAAATTATCAGCAAATGCCACTCATAATTATACATGCTCCAAAATCAAAACTATTCTATGGTAGTTCATAATGCAAAAGTTGAGCAGATATGATGAAGCCTTACAGTTGAGAGGCCTCCAGAAAAGAGTGCAAATGAGAAGTCGTCTCTCTGGTTGATCAGTTGCAGCGTCAAGGAGCCCTTTCCACTTCTATTGTAGGCATCATTCTTGAAATTTGCAAATTGGAACTGCAGGGAATATATTGAAACTCAATGTCCGATGCATCATGCATAGGTAGATATAAGATGGAAGGGAAGGTACCAACCTTCACTGGTGCTGTGCACAGTAAGGGTGGGAGGTCGCCATAGTATTCAGGTTGGCAAATTTCAGAGCTAAAGACGATGGAAGTATATCATCTACTGTTTCATAAATCTAGTCCACAATTAAGGGGAAGATATACATACATGAATGCATTTTTGCAACTTACCTGAAACGTGAAGGAGAAAAGACACCAATCCAATCATCGTTTGAGGGGTTCGGGTGGAAGAATTCGACAACCACCAAGCCACTACTCTGACCCTGAAACATAACCAAAACAAAACAAAGAACATGACTAATAAAACTTCTTCAGCAGTTGAAGTAAACAAGCTAATTGATGTTGGTAATCAACTTAATTGACATGCTTATCTTTAGTTCTGCCTTGGCACAATGACACTAATGAACAATAATACATGGGGCTATACGGAGCAAACCTTCAGGCCAAGAACCGTGGGATGAGCCTTCACGCTGGCTGAATCAGCAAGAGCAATCGTCGCCCTCTCCATCGCAATCCTCGACAGCGCTTGCTCACCGCCATGCGCCACGATGACGCAGCCGATCATGTATGCAAGACCCACCCACAGAACGGCCATCAAGAACCTCAACTCACCTGCAAAACCTGAAATCAGCAGAATCTCAACTGTTCATACCGCACGAAGTCAGTCCGACTCAGAATTCCTCACGGGAAGAACTGTCCTGAGCTACTGCCGAGCGATGCACTTGACAAGATGGTGTGGGCAATTTGGCTAGTGGGTTGATTTGCGCTCATTGGGGAGCGCTCAGTGCTAACAAGAAATGGCGAGGGGCGATCAATTCCAATGGGACAGCGAAAAGCGCCAACAGAGGCCGGCGATTCAGCCACAAACCAACAACAAGTGGGCATATACATGGTTAAAAGATACTTGAAAACTTGGTGATCAAGTGGATTCATGGAGGCCCCCATGGACAAGATAACGATCCTTGCGCGCCGCGCATGCTTTGAATCTGTTATCTAACAATCAAAACTGGAGAAACTAAAGAACATGGTTTTGGACTTTGGAGCAATATCACGTTTGGTTTAAGAGGAAGGTGGGGAAAAGAAAAAAAAAGAACAAAAAACAAGGTCGCCCACCGTGGGGCTCGAACCCACGACCACAAGGTTAAGAGCCTTGCGCTCTACCGACTGAGCTAGACGGGCCTGATTTGACACCAATGTAAAGTATTTTTTATTAATGCAGGTGTAAACAAATTTTCACACAAAAAACATAATATCACTTCACGATTTGTTTCATTCAACACTCTAGTGATGCTGCTCTGTGGGACAAGAGCCAAAGAGAGCAAAACACCGACATTTTTATTTGACCCTATTGTGCCATCTTACATTCAAAAGGTAGCAGCACACATCACCAATTTGCAAATCTAACCCCCTAACCAACCGCGGAAGAACCAACGTGTGACATGGGTCTCCTACCACGGCCTTGTACCATGGCACATTCGTCCCACCACGGCAACACCCCCAGCGTGGCACAATTTAGCCAGGCACGGCAGGTAGTGGGATCCATGAAGGTGCTGCGCCACCCGACCGTGATAGGGACCAGGAAAGGTGTCGTGCTAGGGAGGCTCGGCACCATGGCCCCCCTGGGTAAATTTGCAAATAAAATGTTTAGAAAAGACAATTAGAAGAAGAAATAAGGAAAACGAAAATTTGTAAAACTCACAGTATAGATGACTCAAAATGTCATTACTGTATTTTATTGATTGTGATCTTGTCATAGCAACTACGAAGTCTAATTTTGCTGCGGGGCTTGAAGATTACAAATGTACTCAAAGATAGCAAAGTGATGAAATCTTCCAACAGAATCAATTAGTCGAACTGTCATGCCATGTAACCATGCGCTCGACTATACACCTTGAGATGAACTTGCATTCCCTGCCGAATACACTCGTTGTGCACTTCGTTGCGGCACCACTCCAGGGCCGTGCCGGCAAAATTTAGGGCCCTGTACCAAACTATAAAATGAGGCATTTTCCCTTGATAAATAGGATTATAGTAATTATCAATTCTACATACATATCTTACGTACAAAGTAATGAGAAATATTAAGAATCGTACATATTCTTTTATAATTATCAATCCATAGCACTTCTGAAGCTAAGTTAAATCCTCTATCATACGAAAGATAGTTTTTTTATAAGGATCATATGAAGGATAATTATAGTTCATATAATGATATGGACAGTAGAATTCTTCAATGTCCTCGAAAAAAATAATTCAAATTAGAAAAAAAGGATTCAAATTGAAGGAAAAGATTAAATTACCTAGGAGTTGTCGCTGACTCCAGGCGTACTGGTCCTGCTCCTACACTTCTGACTGATGCCTGTCTGCGTTCCGTTTAGTGCTAATAATCCATCACGAAAGTTAACGGCGTGGGCTTGAATTGATCCCCTAGCTAGGCCTAGCTGGTAGCAGTTCGCATGCACCTGGTGACGAACTAATGATGGAGTGATGGCCTACAGCTGGTGGATCCATCAGAATTTGGGGCCCCTGGAAATTGGGGGCCCTGTTCCCTTGCACTACTCGCACGCCCCTCGGCACGGCCCTGCACCACTCCTCCTTCCTCTCACGGTCCCTATTGGCACCCTACTCCTTGCAATCAAGACACCACTATCATGTGGGTGGATCTCTTGGTCGATCTAGTTGCGGTGGAGATTACGAGTAGATGAGAAAGGATGTTAGTGCATACTTTCAAAGAGAAATATTAGGGGAACGTACCGTAAGCAGTCCTTACTGGCTGCTAGTAGCACCTTGTGTCCCAACAGTGATCGGGATAGTCCCAGGCGTAGTTAACGCAACTCCAATAACGCATGTCCAGGCTTAGCCACTCCTTGGACTTAGAGAACTTGCATATATCCCTGCACCAATAGAGGGGCGGCGTTTCCCCCTAGGGTGGGTCTTGTGGCAAATCCTTGGTAGGAATGCTGAGATCACGGTTGCTACTACAGGAGGCATCATTGTGGGGAGGTGCCCTCCTGGCACACTCCCTTTGTTCGTCTCAGGCTGCAACAACCCTTGTGAGTCGGCGGATCTCCTTCCATTACTGCTCCATCTGAGCAAGCTAGTGTTGTAGTCTTGATGTAGGAGAACCCGAGTAGAAGGGGTATTACTTATATGCCAAAGCCAGTGTGGTGTATGTGGCTAAAGTGCAATTTGGCTAGTGCAAATTCGCATCCGTGAGGCATCCGCCCCGACGAGGAGTCTTGTTGCAGCGTTGTGTTACGTCGTTGCACAAAGCTGCCTTATTGGGTCTCATCGTTATGAAAAGCTCCATTGTTGGATAATAACAATGGAGTGATTCGTATGAATTAATGTGATCCAAAGACGTCGAAGCGACATCCACCCAAACAAGAATAGTAGGTACGCAAGAAGTGTGTCCTCACTACCTCCTCTATTGTGTGAACGAGGTAGGTCGTGTGCAGTATTAGCCAGGATTGTGGCACACCTGATATGTTCTCTAGGATTGGGTGACCAAACCTGTGAGCCATATGTATCTTCCAGTTTGTTTGCTTGAGAGGTGGCACTACTGTAAGACCCTATAGTGGTAGACATGTGAACATAGCGATGTCCTGCAAAGTAACGATCATCTCCCCCCACCGGAAGTGGAAGGTGTGAGTCTCCAGTCTCCAATAGTCGACAAGCACAGACAATGTAAAATGGGCAGGATCCCGGTATCCCGTAGTAGTGGGATGTAAAATGTAAGAACTTCATATTGAGCATACAAATTATTTTACCATAAAATACCATACCATATTTCATGCACTTCAAAGTATCACATATAAAAATTATTTTTATTTTTTGTCAAATAGTTTGCATACTTCCAGCTAGTAATATTTGTGATTTTTGAAATTTCTGACTTTTAGGGGACATGTAAAACTTAACACCCAATACTAGGGGTGGATATCGAGCCAACTTCACGTCTTATCGAGCTTTTTCTAAAAATGATATAGTTTGATTTAATATCATTTTACATATAATTTAAAAGTATTTTTAGAAACGAGCTAACGAGCCGAGCCGAGCTTTAGCAAAATTCAAATTCATTTGAAATCAACTCATTTTAATGTTTAACCAATTAACAAGTATAATTGAAGTAATTTTAAACCGAGCCAACGAGCCCCACTAACGAGCTTTTTTTCCAGCCCTACCCAATACATTGCATAATTATTGGGCCTGTTCTTTTTGGCTGAGGTTTATGGTTTTTGGCTACGGGTTATGGCTTTTGGGTTGTCCGTGCAAGAGATTACAGAGTAGCAGAAACTCACGTACGATTTTTGCCGATATAAATGAAGTCGGTACAGTATGTACTACAATTAACTAGTAGACCCCATCTTAAAAAGACACTATGTTTAAAAGCTAGTTACTATAGAAAAGTCAGAAGTAGAAGCCAAAAGCTGAAAAGAACAGAGCCATTATTTTCTAACACACTAAGAATTTTTAATTTTTTGTCAAATAGTCCGTATACTTCCAGTTAATAATGTTTCTAATTTTTGAAATTTTTGACTTTTATGAGACATGCAAAAATTAACACCACACATTGTATAATAATTATTTTCTAATGCACTAAGTATTTTTAATTTTTTTCATCAAATAGTCTATGCACTTCCAGCTAATAATGTTACAGATTTTTGAAATTTCTGAATTTTGCGGGAGAGGCTACCTCTCGCAGGATGCGATTGCCAACTAGCATGATGATCTGCTGGGCAGGTTTGGCGGGGTTCTTCCAGTCGAGGTCGCATTAGCGTATCACATCTTCCTGGTGTGACAGAAGCATGGCACACCCATGCGGTGGCTTTTGCAGTTCTGGTTATGTATACTATCTATTTTCCCTGTTTAGCAATGCACTATCGTTGCCATATGATGGGCTTACTAATTTTTTGTTTGTGCACAAGTTGAGTGGATAGATCGGGACACCAACGAGTACCAGGTGTCGTGGCACCTCGAGGTATACTTGCTATGGCTATTTGGCTAGGTACTATTTACTAGCAGCCACAGTGACTATGTCAACGCCCGCCTCGTGCGGTATGCAAGGGCCATCGCCGACGGGGAGGAGGTGCAATCAGCTGGGGATCAGCTGTACTTGCCACGATGTTCCATGGCATGTGCGACACTTGCTGCAGAATGAGGATGACCCTTGTCCTCACGGGATGCCACCTCCTGCTGCAACTGTGGTCATTTGAGCACTTCCCCCTCGAATGGCCGATGCTGCTCGACAGTGGTCCGTACCACACCAACATGTACTATAGGGGCACCGTGGACTGGCCTACAACAGGGTCCCTTTGGTGCCATCGACGAGTATGTACTCTCCTAAATCTTTACTATACGTGTATTATGGGTCATCCTTTATAACCATTGTTCTGGCTTGCAGGCACAATTTGCACATCTACAGGTCACCCGTGTATACGACAACTTCGTCGAGCACCTCGACCGCCTCATTGCTAACGACGTGCACTGGGAGCTGTACTCTGGTCAAGAGATGGCGGATTGCACCCCACCAGGCTCTCATCACTGTGCTTGCGCGACCAAACATACTGGCTCACGCGGAAGAAACTCGTCTTCGGCATGTTTGTCGAGGACTCGTGGTGCACAGGTTGATGCGCTAGTTCGGCCTTCGCTTGTTTATTCTTGTCCCCGTCAGGCGTTGGGTGCCTGACTCGGTCCATGTGTGAGTTACACACAACACATATCCCTATGTTTTTTTTCGTAGTTCTGTTACAATACCTTCTAATTGCATTTGTATGTTTCATAGGCACAATAAGAGGGGTGGTAGCGGGACGAGCTGGGCCATGAAGATGGTGCCATGGGTGAAGGCACTCGAGGACTTCGTGTAGGAGGGCACCGCGTATGACCCCAGCGTGTACGACAAGTACCTACGCTTGTACGCTCTACAAACACGCACTAGGCTAGTGCGTGTCACGGATCCTCCCCCCGCTCACGTACCAGCATCCACTGACACGTACCCCATGCACTTAGCGTAGAACTTCGCCCTCACGGTAGGTACTCTCATATTTCAAAGTTTCTCAGTATGGTTACCACAATTACTAGTTTCACACTTTCATATACTTCTTGCAGACGGACATCACCACTGAGATTGCAAGGGACACCAGATCAATCATGGATAGGGTCACTGACGGTTTGGAGGTGACGTGTGACGAGCTTTTGCACATTGTCCATTGGGTCTACAGTATGTCAAGGCATGCCCACGCCCTCTCGTCATACTGGATGCTTCCAAAGGTGGCAACGTCGATGCGTATACCGAGGCTGCCACATCCTGTAGCTCATGTACGAGGTTCTAGAGGGCCACGTGCCTACCCTGGGCACTGCCACCACCACCATCGGGCCAGGCCGAAGGGTTAGCATGGGCACGTACCTACACACCAGCATCGTCGTTGTCTGTGGACTACTACCTGGCATTGGCAGGGCAGCACACGTTGTTCAGTTAGGGTGGGTCTGGCAGGTACAACAATTGGCTACAAGCCATAGCCCATGTAGAAGGTACGTTTCGTCTCTTAAGATTTTTTTTGCATTTATATATTGCACAAATAAACAATACCTATCTTGCAGGTACAAATGCACTGGCCAGGAGTTCTTCTATCCCCCACAAGGATTTCTCGAGGGACATGAGCGATTTCCTCGTGAACGACCCGGCGGAGGTCCTTTCGGGGTCGCAGCTTCATAGTGTGCTAGTTCCCACATAGCCAAAGGTGTAGCCCACCATCGAGGCATTGGGAGCATGGGTCAGTAGGCCTCCTGACTGCCTCACCCTGTCAGGGTATCGACACCCCACGCTAAGGAAGGCCAAGCAGGGCCATACAGGCGGGCACTGACCGGGGGTGAGACTACATGGCAACGATGGAGGAGGTGCTGCGGGTGGTGTAGCTAGTGGCAAATAGTAGGCCTTCCTCTAGCTTGTGTACTTTTTTCATTGTGTACGCATTTTGCTTTGTCTTCCTTCATGTACGAATTCTCTATTGCATCGTAATATGACTTACCTTTCTACTTACGAATTGTTACTACCTCAATTGTCCTTACAAAATTCTTTAAAAAATTTATCGCACTACAACAACATATAACGATCGTAAAATATTATTGCGAGTCTAACAGATTTTGTACCATTTACAATCTATGAAAATCACAAACAGATCAACCTTATTTAAGACTAGTTATGTACCCGTACGTTGCAACGGAATTCATTAAATGTATAGAAAATCGTGTTATAGAAAAGAGTTACTTTGATCGGTTGGAAAGTAGAGAATTTTAAGAAGTTAAGAGAATAGAGCGGTTGGAGGAGAATGAACGTACAACCACCAACTCATTCTTTTATAATAGTAATGAAAACAACTTACAAATATGATTTGCTAAATGTATTACTTACAACAATTGCCATTTACCTCCACAATTATTTCCATCGTATTAACGAAATAAGTATATTATTTTTAAATAGCCCAACCGTTGGGTGACTTGGGCTAGTCACTCAACCAAGCTGGGTAACTAGGAGTCTTGTGGCCCAACGGTTGGGCAACTTGGCCACGTGTCGCCCAACTGTTTGGTGACTAGACCAAGTCGTCCAACCGTGGAGCAACATATGGTCAAAACTGTGAAAAATAAAAAGCAGGCATAATACTGTGATTCGGAATAAAAAATTGATTATTTTTTAAAAAATTCTGTCTGAAGGGGTGGCGGTCATGGATTCCAAACCAGAGGGTAGGGGCGGAAGTGGACCAGAAGGGTGGTTTGCCGGAGGAAACATCGAACCAGAGGAGGAGAGGGGGGTAGGGGACAACTCTAGATCTGGAACTAGATCCAGACAACATTGTCGGTTATTTAACCATACCTGGGGGACTTGCAGTTGATCACCAACGATGGTGATAAGACTAGAGCTGATGGCGACATGGAGGACCACCCTAGATGACAACTGGCTAACCTCTCCCCCTCTCAATGCCGCGCGGTGAGATGCCAAAAGGCAGGGGGTTGAGTGGTCGGAAGGGGAGGAGAAAGGGGTGGTGCTAGAGGTAGACTCTCTAGAGGAGTCAGGAGGGTTGAGGATTTTGGCCCTGCTCCAAATGGGTTCGGCTTCTGGCTTTTGGCTTTTTAAGTCAGAAACCACTTGGGATGCGTCGGCTTCTAATTTTGGTTTTTGTGGCCTTTTGGCTTTTTTGGTTTTGTTTTTTCCTTTTCCTTTTGCATTGTTCTTGGAGATATAACGGTGTTTTTTTATTCTTTTCTTATTTTTCTTTAATTGAATAACTCGGAAAAAACTAACACCTGCTACAGTATAATTTCAGCCAACAATCAAAAGCCATAGCCAACAGTCAATTAGAGTAGCACCTTTGGTACTCGATTCCGGTCCATCAACCCAATAAGTTCGAACTGTTGCTTTGTCGCATCACTGTCTTGTAAAATAACTCAAAGATTTTATTGCTTTGATAAGCCACATTCCTGTTTTAAGTTACCCACACACATGCACATATACGACACCACGCACACACGCGTGGTTGCGTCACACGTTGTTGCGTCCAATACATCTCTTCTCTACCCCTATAATCCACCAGTTAACATTATCCTACATCCACCCAGCAATTACCTGCTCCACAGTCATGACCTTAACTACGTCCACACCATAATATGCACCCAGAAATACACCATCCTAAAAACAACCGTACCAGATTAACTCTCCTTCATTCTCTCTCCTTACTCAACCATATCCGACGGTCATCCTTCAATGGATCTGCAGTACCCCTTACTGCCTCTCCTCCTAATTTCCCAATCCCGCCGCCCATCCCACCACACCGCCTCCTCGCATTCGACGCCCGCCGCCTCGGCTCGCCTCCACGCCCGGCGTCTCCGCTCTCCCGCTGCCTCGGCTCACCTCCACGCCCGTCGTCTCCGCTCGCCCGCCACCTCCACTCGCCCGTCTCTTCGCCCGCCGCCTCCGCCCGTCGCGTCGCCCATCGCCTCCGTTCGTCCCCTCCGGTCGCCGCCTCGCCTGCCCTGGCTCCCCGCGCCCACGCACATGCCTACGTCCTCCTCGTCTGGACCTCCCACTGCTGCACCGCCGCCGCCGACCCAACGGTGCCCCCATCAACCCTTCCGCCGCGGCTACGCCTGCGGCGTCGCAGACGCACGCGGAGTGGACCGCCTCGATGCAGGCGTTCTACGTCGCCGCTTGCCAGCCCTACGCGTGGCCCCCGACGTAGGTACACGCTTTTTCCTTCTGTTGCGGTGGTGGTGATGGTGGTGGGGCTTTGAGTTTTGATTAGGGTTTCGCTTCCACGGTGGGTTGCAGCACCTGATGGCGGCGACGTACGGCGCGCCGGTGCCGTTCCCCGTGTACCACCCCGCGTACTACGCGCACGCGTCCATGGCCGCGGTGAATGCCGAGACCCTCTCTCGTTTAAATGTTGGTGCGGTGAAATCCGGTTGTGGCTGAGGTGGAGCCAGGCCATTCGGTGGTGAGGTGGGAGTGCTGGTGTGTGAAATAGTTTTGCTGGGTTCTGTTCTGTGCAGGGTGTGCCTCATATGGCTGGTGAGGCCGCGGCGACTGCGGCGGCGGTGGCGGAAGGGAAGAGCTCCGTTTCCCCTTCCGGCGAGGAAGCTTCTGGGAAGGTATGGTTTTGTTTTGCGCTTGCATGTGTGCTTCCTGCTTGTCTGTTTGGTCGGGTGGATTGAGCTGAAATTAACTGATGTGGTGTGCACAGTGGCGATGGCAGGAGCGAGGAGTTCTCGGAGAAGAGAGATGCCGATGCCGATCAGATGGTGGCTTGTTGGTCATTGCGCACCTATATTAAGTTATTTTAAGCAGTATTTTGATGGCTTTGATTGATTCAGACGTGCTTATTTTGTCCAGGGCTCATCATCTGCGAAGAGGAGAAAGTCCAGCAATGCAAATGCAGAAGGTGGGCTGTCATAAATCATAATGCTTAGTTACAAGGTGTAAGGGACTAGCTTGTCCGTTTAGGTGGGTGAGAATGATGGTTGGCACTTTTCAGGTGAGCCATCTCAGGCTGCCACGGTGCAGAATGCTGCAGCTGAGTCGCCATTCGCGGCCAAGGGGAGGTCTGCATCGAAGCTTTCCATTTCGGCACCTGGGAGGGCAGCACTTCCCGATGCCACTCCAGACTTGAATTTTGGGATGGATCTTTCGAGCAATTCTCCATCCGCAGTGGTGCCCTCAGGACCGGAGGAGGTGAATGCTGGGGCGCCTTCCCAGACTAACGGCGCTTTGTCTCAGATGGTATGGTTTTCCTGTATGGAAGTGTGTAATGGCAATTATCATGAATGACCAGTAGTCTTCATCACTCTTAAGGGAAAGTGTAAATAGCGTATTCGTTTACCACTGTTGCCATGTTCTATAAGACTAAACTATCCTTGTTTTAGCAGGATGAACGGGAATTGAAGAGGGAGAGAAGAAAACAATCTAACAGAGAGTCTGCAAGGAGATCAAGACTACACAAGCAGGTATTGTCAGTAATAGATGAATAATTTCATGTTTAATGCGGAGGGAAATGAATTTATGCAATGGTTTCTATTCTTATTTATTGTCCTGGTGTTTCTTTGCTCGTGAATGGTGGTACAAGTAAACTTAAAATATGTTGTGTGGCACTAGAACAAGAGAAACAGTGGGTAGAAAATGCATATTTAACTATGGTATTTGATGTGTACAATTCTCTATTAAGTTGAGGTCCACATGAGAATGCTGCAGATATGGTTATACCGTTCATAATGTCTGAAACCATTGGCCTGATCATGTGGGAAAGGTCCTCAAGTAGATCTCTCAGCCACTGTACTGATTCTGACCATGCATGATGAAATGTGAATGAACAATTCTACTTTCAATTTTAGAGACACAATAAGACGTACTATGGTTCCCTGAAATGATGTCTGTGGTTGAGATGGAATTCATTAAAGGTTAGTAAATGAAGTCTTGTATCTAAATATTTGAGGTCAAAACATGCATAGGAAACACACAATGTTGGATTATCAATTTTTAACTGTTCTGTGTGTCCTTCTCTGCCAAATAGTATGTTGCTGTTAGTCATGGCAGTCAGAATCTCTTATTTAGTATGGGAGCTTGTATTTGATGTGTTCAGTTAACAAATTGGTTCTGCATATGACATTTATTCTTAAAAAGCACACCAATTAAGCATGGTGACTTTTTTTGCGTCATTAGTCGCTTTTTGCTCAGCTAGCGATTTGTCCTGCTCTAATGGGAAGTTGAAAACCTACAGACTGGGATGACCTTTTCTGGTGAGGCATTGCTAAAGGTAATACTTTTGGGTTCAAGCTTCTAACCCAATGGCTGCAGTTAAATAGCTTGGAAAATTTTGCATTTAGCTGTCTCTCTGATATTCCTCAAGTTCAGTTTGCATCTTGCTCTATTGGGTAGGTTTGCTGTGAACTCAGGAACCACTGCCATAACCCTCAATCTGATATTTGGTTTGTTTCTTTTGAGGTCTGAGTTCGTTCAGGAATTTTTCTCAATTCATAGGCCCGTTTGAACCACAGGAATGTCCCACAGGAATTTGAGAAAATTCCCCCATTCCAAACGGGACCTTATTCATGAGCTTTCAGTAATGAAGCCAAACCTGTATCTGATCTGGTCCTGCTTCCCATAGTTAAAAAAAAGTAGCTCTCCTCATTGGGGTTTTAGCTAAACATGATTTACTCAAAATTAATGCTTCCATGGGGAAAAAAGTAGCTCTCTTCAATGGGGTTTTAATTTAAAATGGTACTCAACAGTAATTGTTAGGTTCATATAGCAATTTGACCTCTAATCGAGGAGATCAACCCACTATGTTGTTTGGCATACAGAGCGGTAATACCATGCCCATTTGATTTGCTAAGCATAATACGCTACATATTATATTACTAAACAAAACATACTCCTTCAGGCAATATCTATGGAAGGGCAGGAGAGTGTTGTCATAGATTACATTCTGAAGGTACGAATACCATAACTGGGACCCTTGCAGGTGAAATGATTGTTGGACCAGCAAAAGCACTTTTCATGGATGAAATATCAACTGGCCTTGACAGTTCTACGACATATCAAATTGTCAACTCCATCAAGCCAATGGTCCACATCCTAGAAGGAACTGCAGTAATAGCCTTGCTTCAACCAGATCCTGAAACATATGATCTCTTTGATGATATTATACTTCTGTCAGATGGTCTGATTGCGTATCAAGGCCCCAGAGAAAATGCCCTTGAGTTCTTTGAATTTATGGGCTTCAAATGTCCAGAGAGAAAAGGTGTTGCTGACTTTTTGCAAGAAGTGAGTTTAGCACTCCCAACCACACATCTCTTCATAATGTAATAAAGTTGGTAATGTATTCTGAGTGTTCTTCGGTTTATGACCCACAGGTGACATCAAGGAAGGACCAACATCAGTACTGGGCACACAGGAATAAACCATACCAGTATATTTCTGTCAGTGAATTTGCTGAAGCCTTTCAGTCATTCCATGTTGGTTCGAAGCTAAGGCAAGAACTTGAGACCCCATTTGACCGGAATACAAACCATCCAGCAGCGCTGACAACAACAAAGTATGGTGTTAGCAAAATAGAGTTGCTCAAGACTTGCATTGCTAGGGAGTGGTTGCTAATGAAGAGGAACTCATTTGTTTACATCTTCAAAGCACTCCAGGTAAGTACCAATTCACTATTACTTAGGCCCCGTTTGGCACAGCTCTAGCTCCGAGATCTATGTTGGATCTGTAGTTTGTTGACTAAATTAAAGTGATTTAAATATTTTTATTTAATATATAATATAAATGAAATGAGTCATGTCAATGCACTTAACATGCCTGCAACTCTAGATCTAGGATTTCCTAGAGCTACAGATGACCAGCTCTAGGAAATCTACAGATTTTTCAGAGCTAGAGCTCTGCCAAACGTAGCTCATAGCAATGGATCCTGACAAAACCTTGACATTGTATTTCTTAAATGAAAATGTTGACATTTCAGCATTTTTTTTTACCTCAGCTTGTAATACTTGGAGGCATTGCAATGACAGTCTTCCTGAGAACAAAAATGAGTCATGAAGGCTATGAGGGTGGAGTAATTTATCTAGGTGTCCTCTTTCTAGGTCTTGTGACTCACCTCTTCAATGGATTTGCAGAACTTGCTATGAGCATAGTTAAGCTTCCCATATACTATAAACAAAGAGATTGTACTGCTTCTATCCGTCTTGGATTTATGCACTACCAACTTGGATCCTCAAGATACCAATATCATTTGTTGAGTGTGCTGTCTGGATTGCTATGACCTATTATGGGATTGGCTTTGATCCAAACATAGAAAGGTAAATGCAGCA
Source organism: Dendrocalamus latiflorus (assembly GCA_017311315.1). Classification (NCBI taxonomy): domain Eukaryota; kingdom Viridiplantae; phylum Streptophyta; class Magnoliopsida; order Poales; family Poaceae; genus Dendrocalamus; species Dendrocalamus latiflorus. Next base: position 21,593,566 of record CM029635.1, read on the forward strand.
AATCTTACTTGGTGTTCTTGTTCCTCAATCATTTGAGAAATTTTGTTTACCAAGCGTTAACTACTTACACCAATCTGCAGATTCTTCAGGCACTACCTTGTGCTTGTATTGGTAAGCCAGCTGGCGTCTGGACTTTTCCGTCTCCTTGCCTCTCTTGGACGGGAGATGGTCCTTGCTGACACATTCGGGTCATTTGCTCAACTTATCATGTTGGCGCTTAGTGGATTTATCATATCAAGAGGTACATTAATTCATGGACAAAAGTAGGGTTGTAGAGAAATGCTGTTATTTCTGTAAAATATTCATGAAAGTCTCTGATCATCAGCTCATAACTATTTTTTTTCTTCTCAGAGAATATCAGGAAATGGTGGGTTTGGGGTTACTGGGCCTCCCCATTGATGTTTGCTCAAAACTTGATTGCACAGAACGAATTTCTTGGACACAAATGGAACAAGGTAAGGGAATCAGAAATACAAGAACTAGACCATTGCATCACTCTTTTTTCAAACAAACCATCGCATCACTCTTCGGAACGAGTGCCTTCAATGTTGATTTTCTATATGCAGACTACTGACCATTCATTCAGCAAAGACACGCTTGGCGTACAAATACTCAAGGCCCGTGGCATATTTGTATATCCAAACTGGTACTGGATTGGTGTTGGTGGCCTGATTGCATACATCCTGTTATTCTAGAGTGTGCTTATTTTTTTGTAGGTAATTGGCATTTGTATGTATTGCTATTGTCTCTGACCTCTGCGCAACTCGTTGTACCTTGTGGACTTTATGGATGTTTTAGTGGTGAAACTGTTGCAGCAAGTGGGTTTAGGACATGTACAATGGGATTTGCCATGCATGGGCAGTCACCACCAATTGCACATAGGTACGTTAAAAGATTCATTTACAAATATCAAAGGAAGGTTCCATTCCCATTCTTTATGATAATTGCATTTTTTTTATCAAGTATCAGAAGTTACGTTTTTCCCATGCGTATATCCGGTTAGATTTAAGAGAAAAATTGTATTTTTAGAGAATACCGTGTCTGCAATCTAGATCTGTAATAGTAGTGGTTATGGTTTGTGCTCTGCTAGGAAATTATTTAGCCAAGAAGTAATCCTGCTTCTTTGGAATATGCACTTGTACTTACCGCCCTGCATTTTCCTTTTCTGAAGGCTTTTGCTATGGGCAATGGCAAGGGAAAGAGGAAGGAGCTGTCCCCACAGGATGCTGCATTGCTGATCCAGTTGACCTACAGGGCTCACCTTGCTCACCGCTCGCAGGTGCTTCGCTGCCTGCGTGATCTGGCTGTGGCAAAGGCCAAGCTGAAGGAGATCAGGTCCTTGTTCTATAACATCTCTTACAGGCGCAGAACTGCGCATGACCACGAAGAGCGCCAAAAGTTCTCAGAGAAAATCATTGTCCTGCTCCTCACTGTCGATGCACTTGAGGTGAACTCCATCATGACCTGTTTATCATTGCCATGGCTGCATTTTGAATTTGAAGTTCAGTTGTTGCATTGTTGGTTTGGGGGTGATTTATAGGAATCTTTATATAAGCATGAGTTTCCAATGGTGCGTTAGAATCTGACGTTATTGCTTATTGATATTATTAGGATTTAGGGAAATCAAAGCATGCCAGAAACAAGCTATTGAGCATCTGTTGTTCTTGTATGAATGTCTGGCTATACATATGTCAGCTCTCTTGAATGAACCAAGTGTATATTTTTTTCTTTTAGCACATAGTGCAAGAACTAGGATCAATTTGGATGAAGATGCTAGAATGTCTGCACAGGACCTCCTCAGGCATATAACTACAATTTGATTTGCTTTCGGTGATGTTTGCTCTCACTTATTAGTAGTGTCCTCAGTGATTCATTAGGCTCAAATGCTGAAGTATTCTTACATTAGGCACTGGTAAATGTTTCCTGTATGGTCAATTTTTCCCAGTAGGAGAGGTTTATGTTTAAATCTTTAATTGACCAATAAGTGCCTGGATCCAAACTTCGTGTTTAGTACGTGTTCTTTTCTATACTACGCTGTGAATTTCCATGGTATATCAAGTGTAAGGGCATCCCTCTAATGAAATCCAAATCTCTAGAGTTGAGGACAAAAGGAGGACTTTTTCCGAGCCTTGATGGTTTTGATTTTAATGAAAGAGGGGACTTGAGATGACTTGACCACTCTGAATGTGCTGCCCGCAGTTTCCAGTACTGCAGTCATCCATTAAAATTTCTGGGCTGCATGTGCTTGTGTTGTAGATGTAACGGCTTAATATCTATCAAATAATTAAAGAGTATCTAGAGAAAAATATAGGTATCTGATTGATATTCAATGCTTACAATGGTTTGGTTTAGTTTGAATATTGTAAACTTCACATAGAATCTACTATTCACAAATACGGCCAACTTATACCTCCATGCCACGGTATACCAACTAATCTCTCAGAACAGAATAACAGAAAATTTCCACTGCACCAAATCGAACCTATTTTTTTAGAATCATGAACCTAATTTCCATTTCACCTGATTGAATTTTCTAAACAAATTTGTTTGCTAGCTGTGAGCATACCAAGTCTTGGAGAAAGGATATTTGTGAGGTCCAACAGGTAGTTCTTGGTTTTTATAAAAGGCAGACTTTAGTTTTACATCTAATATGGTAATAACCAACCATAAATTGAGTTGATTCTCAAGTCTCAACATCAAAATCCTAAAGAATTATAGTGCAGTGATACATAAGAAAGGACAACACACCTGAGTAGGATTAAGGATCAGCATGCGATCAATTAATTCCACAGCATGGCAGTCAAAGCTGGAAATGGGAGTTTTTTTTGGCCACATTACATTCAATCTTAATAGGAAAATAGTAACTATTGTCAATACACAGGCGATAAGTGATAGCAGCTGGATTACCTCTGAAATATATCTCTCAAGCGTCGTTTGGTTGGTGTCGCAGGATGGATAGTCTTGTACAATGGTAGCTTTGATATTCCTGGCCAGTTTTCCTCATTTGGAAATCCGCAGAGTTCAAATATTTTTGATAGCTGCTCTTGCTAAAACAACATACAAGTTTCTGTCAAGGTTTTTTGATAGATGGTTCAGGCGGGACATGACTTATTATTGCCTTGTTATGCATTATAATTGGCCTAGGCTTGTAATTTCATGACCTGAACTTGCTGGTGATATACATGAGTGTTTTTCAGATTATATACATGGTGATATACAATTGCGTGAAACTTAAACTATGAAAAAAATATTGTCATTTGGTTGTTTTCATGTGCATCCCTGAAATGCCGCCGTAGCGTTAGCACGGGTACTATACTAGTACTAACAAAATAGGCAAGTAAATTTCAATTTAGGCAGCCGTTTGAACAAAATTAAGAAACAGTAAACATCTACATTGGCAATGTCATGTTATGCAAGTTACAACATCAATGAATTCTAAAAGAAAACAAACTGTACTTCATCAATGAAACATTTAGCATGACAAAACCATGGTATGGATTAGTCATTCTGAGGCGATTTCATGCATATACCTGGCTTCCATGGCGATTTAAAAATTTGGAAAACGAAAGCAAGCACATATCTTTCTTGAAAAGAAACTCACATCTCAAATAAATATTATATTTGCTTGATCTTTAAATATTCTTTCTTCGGTCGGTTCTATCCTACTTCCTTAAATGTGATAGAGCCCTCATAGTATTCAGTGAGGGTCTTTCAGATCTCGTGAGCATATGTCAAGTGAGCAACTTGTTCAAATTCAGATCGACTAAGTACGAATCAAAACATTGCGATCTTTGTTGTTCACCTCTACATCTGGTGCATTCACCTAATCATCGGTCAGCACCACATATGGATTCTTTATTTTGATCAAACTTGGGTGCCATCGAATCTCGATGTAGGATTGCATATGAGCCTTCTAATAAGAGAAATCGACTTTATCGAAAACAAGTGGTTTGGTTGAATACTTATCTGATGTTGTGACTCCTAAGACCAGTTAAGATTTATGAGAAGGGTTAATTAGGTTCTGATACCACTTGTAGGACCGATATGTCAACAGAGCGGGGAATGGTTACTTAAATTTTTTCCAAGTATTCACTAACCTTTCATTTTAATAGCTACTAAGCTATGAAAATTAAGATTGGAAGCCAAAAACCAAAGCAACCAACTTAAAGGCTGAAGAGCATAAACCCTGCACCTAGCAGTCTCGAGTCCAACAGTGGTATGACCGCTCCCCTGTTTTGAGAGCAGAAAATCAGCTCAAATCCAGAGTAGAAACTCACATCTCATAAATATTATATTTTTTGAGAAAAATAAAATTGAATACAAAATATACCTTTTTCATGTGAGTAAATATTTAAAATGATTCCAAAACTTACTATCAAAATTCTGGAGTAGTGACCAGTGCAGTGAACTAAAATAAGGATTTTGGAGTAGTTAGCAGCAATTACACCCATGAAAAAAAAATCCATTGGGCGATAAGTACCATGGATCCACTCAGTAAATTCACCATTCCCTCTCACAAAAGGAAATCAACGTTCAACCCAACGCATCAATGGCTGCAATGCCATCTCCTCGACGATCCAACGGCCCAGAAAATCCGCAGGTGATAACAAGCCTCCCGCTAAACGGCCACTAGCCGTTGCTCCTAAGCTGGCGCCGGACACCACCAACGTTACGCTTCTTCCTCCCCTGTTTCTTCTCCTCTCCTCTATAACTTTGCTTCGTTCGTTTCATCTCCACGAATTCGAATCGAATTTACGTTCCACTACTCGCCATCAACCGCCGCCCGCATTGATTGTTCGAAATTCGAACGCTTTCTCTCTCTTTTTTTTGTTCTGCGACGATCGGAGATGGCCACGCCGGCGAGGAAACCCAGAGCTCGGTGGCCATTTGCGGCAGTGGCGCAGCCGTCCCTGGCGAGTAACAGGGTGCTTTCGGAGAACATTGATCCCTACGGGATGTCGTTCGCTCAGTGCCTTCACCGGTTCAAGAAGTTCTCCGGCGAGTCGAAGCCCTTCGCCGTTGGCAAGGCGGTCAAGAAGTGCTCCTCCCCTGTTTCCAAGAAACCGGCGTTGAGGACGCCAAGAACGGCGAGCAGCAGGAGGTTCGATTCGTCTAGGGAGAGCTCTACTCCGGCGGCTGCGGCGGCTTACGACGCGCCGCGCATGCCGCTGTGGGACTTCTCCGAGTGCCAGAAGGTCAGGGCCAAGCTCTCGTCTCCCTACGGCGAGGCAGAGAGAGGCCAAGAACGGCGCGGCAATGGTGGGGTCCGGGAGGCCTCGAGGAAGAGGAGGATGAGGAGCGTGGCGCTGGAGGAGACCATGGCCGGCCTCCCGGATCCCGGCGAGGGCCGTGTGAAGTACTTGGTGGACACGTTCGAGAGGCTCCTGTCGCTGTCCGGCGACCCGGAGGTGCAGAGTAGAGACGCGAGGAGGCGGAAGAAGGAAGTGACAAAGACGGACTCGGCGTCGTCGTCGTCGCCGCCGCCACTGAAAGCCGATGAGATCGACATGTCGTATCCCTCCGTCGCATCGTCGTCCGAGGTCTCCTGCAACGTCGACTTCTCTGACCGCAACTGCAGGTTGAGATTCTGACCCACTGGTAGATTGCTTTGCTGCTCTTGATTCTGTCCACTGATGATATTTTTTTCTTCTGCGAAATTCAGGAGGAGCAGCAGCGCACGAGATGAGCGGCAGCCGAGGAGATGCAACGTAAGTCGTTGTATTCACAAGCTTCTATTTGGTCGAATTTTAAGATGAATTTGTGTGGATCTTGGATGCGGATCGCAGAGCATCAGCTCGTGGGAGAGAAGCTGGAGTAGGAAGGTGACAGGCGTGACGAGGCAGCACCCATTCAATCTTAGGACTGAGGTATGAATGATCTGATGCAATGTTCATCATGTTAGGCACATGATGACTGAAGAAACTGTATTTTGTGCTCTCCTATCCAGCAAAGAGGGAAGGTAAAAGATGATAATTTTGTCCATAGAACGAGGAAGAGGCTGCTAGAGGAGGAGAGACTGCGCAATCCGGTCGCACAAGGTCTCCCATGGACCACTGATGAACCAGAGGTATGATGCGAACTATGGTTACAACATGTTTTATGATCATCCTGTTCATTTTTACATTGCAAGAACGATAATTTTTTTTTAGAAAAAAAGATGCTAGAACGATGAATTTTCGGTTCACCATGTCCAAACACGCTTACAAGAATTTTCTGCTAAAATGGTAAGCCTAATGAAAAAGAAAAATCAGCACTTCAGAACAATGTAGTCTAACACCATTTGTCCGTACTGATTGTTAGCTACAGTGTTATAGTACCACATTCGGTGTGTTTCTGCATTTGCAAGACCATGTTTTGTCGTCATTACAAGTGACTTGTTTTAAGTGTAATCTTCCTTCAATTAATTTTTTGTAGAACCCAGTGAAACCTCCGACGAAAGAACCCGCTGAACCAATTGACATTGTGCTACATAGCGACGTGCGCGCAGTCCGTCGCGCCAAATTTGATCACCTAGTAAGTAGTACATTGCAATGCTCGCTCGCCGTCGACGAGTTCCTGAAGGCCATGCAACGACTGTCTTCAATCCTGCAGGTCGCTGAGCGCAACAGCTTCCTCGAGAAACTGGAACTGGAGAAGGAAAGACAGCAAAAGGTATGTCATCCATCTGAAGATTCTAGTCCACGGTATTGCATCACATAAAAAAGCTTTTACGGATGCAAGAATTGAGATGTGGCATCTTGTGCAGATGGATGAAGAGATTGAGATTAAACAACTGAGGAAGGAGCAGGTGCCAAGAGCACATCCAATGCCGGATTTCTCCAGGCCATTTGTGCCTAAAAGGTAAGTAATCTTTTAGCCTTCTCTGGTTATACTTTTACAGGATCAGTCATGAATTCTCGCACATCTCGGCTCTCATAAGTTCTATGTGTATTACTGAATCATCTCTTGTATGCATTGTACCTCTAATCTCATGTCATCATGCAATTGTTCGGTTCAAGCTATTTCAGCTAAAATTTTTCTTGGAAATGCAGGTCAGTGAAGCCTCAAACAGTTCCCAGGGATCCAAGATTTCAACCCAGATTGACGAGGCACAATTAGCTGCCTTCAAAGATTCCTTTTCTTCAGAATAGTAGTAATCGTCGCCGCAATGATGCAGATGTTTGCTGCTTGGCTAATGTGGTAGCACCGTAGCACCGTAGCAGTTAGCTGAGTTTTTTTGTACGGATAATCCATTTTTATTCGAAATTACATAAATATACCTGCGAAATTTTTTTACAAAAATAGGCTCCAGTCGCCTAATAGTTGGGCGACTGGAGTCTTTCGCCCAACCAGACCGCGACACAATTTGTGTCGCTACACAGTAGAGCGACTGCATCCAGTCGCTCTTCCGTACGGCGACTTACATGTAGTCGATTTCCGTTAGGCGACTAGCATGCAGTCACCATCCCGTTAGGCGACTGCATGTAGCCCCCGTGATTGTTTTAGATTTTGTGAATTTTGTAATGTTGAACCGGTAAAAAATACGGTGAAGTTGTAATAAAAGTTTATGTTCATTGTATATTCTAGGTGCGTAAAAAGTTTTTTTAAATTTTTTTTATGAAAGATTGAGTAGAGAACGATCGATACATACACTGTTAAGTGAGATAGTCTATGTGCGGAGAAGAGATGATCGACTTATGTAAATTTAAATAAACTTCATAATATAACTGTGAGTAACATGCGACATGTTTTTTCATTACATGTATAACATATATAGCATCTACAGCACGCCTCAGTCGCCACCCTGGTGTGCCCCGTCACCGCGCCCGCGTCCTCCCATACGGCCTCGCTTGGCCCTCCTCCGGTGCAACGGGTTAGGACGATCCGAAAAAGTAAAATGAGGAGGAGGGTGTCTATCCCGCCCCTGCGCTGGTGGAGTCAGCTGCACTTCTGGCTGTGTGCCCTCTGGTGCACCGGGGAGGGCACTGCCAGAGAGAACCTCCGGTGCTGCGTCGGAGAACTGCCCGGGCCACTCCGCGAAAAACTGGTCCACATCGTCCTGACCTGGGGAGACGTCGTGCTGCTGGTAAGTACCTGCAATATTAATATTGTTAGTTCGTTGCATGTCGTCTTCGGATAAAAACGATATAAGACCCTCTGCGTACCCGTAGCTGGCGCTATCGAGGTGGGAAAGACAGGGGTGTGCGTAGGAGATGTGAAGTGAACCGGTGTAGGAGGCCCTGCCCAGGCTGAACCCCCTGGCTGCTCCGGGTGAGGTGGTGGAGGACGTGTCCACGTAGGTGCACCGGAGTAGTGCCACGCTGGTCGAGGTGGCACTGGTGGACGAGCAGTCGGAGCGGTGGGCGTGGAGACTGCCGGTAGCTTCGTGCAGGACAGTAGGCTAACAATACGTCTACACCCCTCGTGCATCCGACGCGCAAAGCTAACGCCCTCCTTATGGGTCAGCTGCGCACCAGTGGCGACCCTCTCCAGTAGTGTGCCGGAGTCGGCCCATAGGGCAGCACCGACGTCAGCCTGGACACAAAGAGAAGAAATGGTCGATCATCGAAACGACATTACCATTTGGGAATCTTTGAAATGACATGTAACGTACCGCGATGTGAGCGTCGCACGCGAAGTGCGCGGGGTACATGTCCGTCGGAGCGGCGACGTGTGTGGCAGGCGGGTCTACCACATATACGAGCCTGGTACGGGTCCGCGGCCGGTACTAGCGCAGGTACTCCGCGTACTCCCTGCTGTCGTACGGGCGGTCCTCCTCCACGCGGTCATCGAGCGCACCCTCCCACTGCTCGGCCCAGGGCTGCATCCTCGACGACCAGTCCGTGCCTCTTTTCACTCCCTTCGCGCTGTGCCTGTGTATAGAACCATTACGTAATGTGAGATACTTGCGAATGCAGTAGTAAGTATGTACATATTTAGCGGAAACGATCACTCACCCGTGCACGTGCCGCGGAAGCGATGCTCCGACTGGTACAGCAACCGGCTGCCGTAGCCCGAACTGCCGCATCACCCGCTGGGGTGCGTAGTCCTCCACGTAGATGAGGTACACGAGCTTCCAGCGGGTGAGCCAGAAAGCCCGGTCACGCCAGCAAAGTGAGGACAGCTCGCCAGGAGCACGAGCCTGCACTGCCATATCTGCGTACGGCTCCCAGCGTACGTCGTCAGCTGTGATGCAGTCGAGCTGCTCCACAAAGACCCGGTACGCCCGCGTGACCTGCACGTGCGCGAACTGTACCTGCAAGAAAGACAAGTTGTTTAGAATGACGATCGTCAATTAGAAAGAAATAGTTGACTGTGATAATACTTACTCGACGATGGCACCAGATAGAACCCATCGTCGGCCGGTCGACGTCTCCCCCTGGATACATCTCGTGCCCGTACGGACCCATGTCGTCTAGCACAGGTCGTCCGAGGCTTAAGCGCTCGAACGACCACAACTGCAGTAGCAGGAGACAGCCCGTGAGGATCGAGTTCGCCTTGATCCTCGTGCACGCATCGCACAGCGCGCGGTACGTCGCGGCAAGTGCCGCCGATCCCCAGCTGACCTGGTGGGGCTCGCCGTCAGCGATCGCCCTCGCATAAGCGATAAGGCGCGCATCCACCGAGTTGCCGTGGCTGGTGGTGAAAAGCACCCAACCAAACAGCCACAGCACGTACGCCTCCAAGTGGCGCGACACCTGGTGATCGTCTGCCTGTGGATCCATGCGCTCCACCTGAATGCAAACAAGTTGTTATTAGTACGTAATACCACAAATAAGAGCTTCGAAGACACGATCGATTGTAACCACGTACCCGGTACTGTGCGAGCCACCTCAGTGTCGGCCCATGGGTCTGATCCTCTCCGAACATGTGTTGGTCATCGGCCGGTGGAACGACACCCTCGAACCTGCCTAGCAGGTCAGCGCGCCAGTCGGCCGGGGTCTCCGGTAGGAAGGCAGCGTCTCCCGCGATCGGAAGCCCAAGGAGCAGGGACACATCCTGCAGGGTCGGCGTCGTCTCCCTGAATGGGAGGTGGAAAGTGTGCGTCTCGGGCCGCCAACGGTCCACCAAAGCCGTCAGCAGGGAACGGTCGAACGGAAAGCGTCGTGATTGCTCCTCGCCCGCCTCGTCCCCGCCAGCGGCTCCATCCTCGTCCGTGGCCTGCACCATCCGGGCAAGAGGGAGTAGCCCGGCATCCCGCAGCCTGCAAACAAAGTGAAGGTCAGCACGGAACGAACTTACGGTCGCACTAAACGCTGGAGTAGTGCAAACCTGGCAGTCCAACGAGGGTCGAGTCCCCAGGCCACGCGAGGTGTGCCTGTCCGGACCACTCCCAGCTCAGGCGGCTCGTCCGTGCTCCCCGGTGGTGGCACTAGACGGGAAGCGCGATGAGAGCGGTCCACGTGCTCGTCCAACAGCGCGTACGGCCACTCGGAGTCACGTCCAGCACGAGTCATACCTGCAAATTTTGTACAGTAATTTCAACATTAGATTTTCTACATCTAAATTTGTACAATAATTTCAACATTAAATTTTCTACATCTAAATTTGTACACTAAACTTTCTACATCTAAATTTGTACACTAAATTTTCTACATCTAAATTTGTACACTAAATTTTCTACATCTAAATTTGTACAATAATTTCAACATTAAATTTTGTACATGTACATTTAAATACTATATTTTGTACAATAATGCATTATAAATGGTATACAAAATTTATAAACTAAATTTTCTAAACTAAATTTCTAAACTATATTTACTAAACAAAATTTGAAAATTAAATTTCTAAAGTTAATTCCTAAACTAAATTTCCAAACTATATTTCTAAACTAATTTTCTACACTACATTTTCTAAACTATATTTCTAAACTAATTTTCTACACTACATTTTCTAAACTAATTTTCTAAACTATATTTCTAAACTAATTTTCTACACTACATTTTCTAAACTAATTTTCTAAACTAATTTCCTAAACTAATTTTCTACACTACATTTTCTAAACTAATTTTTTACACTAACAAAAAATATAACACCAAAAAATTACCTGAAAATCGCACACTCACTCTCCTCTTCTCCTCCTCTCCCTCTCTTTCTCTCCCCCTCCTCTTCTCCTCCTCTCCCTCTCCTTCTTTCCCCCTTCTCTTCTCCCTTCTGCGCGCGGCCAAATGAACCGAATGAAAACAGTGCGACGGTGGCCGAGCGCGGTTTTATATCCCACCTCCAGTCGCCCCACCGTTCGGCGACTGAATTTCAGTCGCCCAACGGTTCGGCGACTGCATGGAAGTCGCCCAACGGTGGGGCGACTGCAGTTAATCGCTGAACGGTTGGTAGACTCTTTATGTGTCGCGGTCTGGTTGGGCGAAAGGCTCCAGTCGCCCAACCATTAGGCGACTGGAGCCTATTTTTGTAAAAAAATTTCCCGCGGGTATATTTATGTAATTTCGAATAAAAAAATGATTATCCGTACAAAAAACTCGCAGTTAGCTAGCAACTTTCTTTTCTAACACACAAAAAGAAGAAAACTATGCCTCAAACATCTCTCTTCGAGAAGCTGGAGGTTGATGTAAACTGTCAAACGCATTTGTATAAACAAGAGCCTTCTTTGTTTAATGGTTTCTGTATCCTCCATTTTTGTGGTAAGTATTTATTCTTGCCAATTGACATCTCCGAAAGTCGCTTTCAAAGAGAGGAAACGCATTAGTGGACATATTATCTTCCAATATACAAAGCGTATTTTCATTAGCAAACATCTCATGATTGCCAACACAAATTAACACAAAATGCGTAGCAACTGACACAAATAACTTGTTTTTTGAGAAAATTATTTGCATGAACAACATTGTTACCGTGAGAAGATAAAGGGCCTGGTCTTTTCAGCTTCTAAAAGTTGCTTTTTGGTTTTTCTACAGTAACTAGCTTTTAAACAAAATATTTTTTCAAGATATGGTTTACTAGTTAATTGTAGTACATACTTTACTGACTTCATTTATATTAGTAAAAACCGCACGTGAGTTTCTGTTACTCTATAATCTATCGTACAAACAGCCTAAAAATCACAAGCCGCAGTCAAAAACCACAAGCCACAGCCAAAAACAACAGGCCCAAAAGTAATAACCGGCTGCGGACGCTGCTGCACAGTGCAGCACATGGAGAGTCGTTGAAGCAGTTTATTGCAACGCCTTTTCTAGAGGGAAAGGCCGGAAAGCCCTTCCAATTTCCAACACAGAATCCGAAAGCAACGAAGTCAGCTCGTGTTTGAAAGATGGAGACCGCCTAATTGGAATGACTGCAGTTTAACCTGTACTTTTACCAGTATGTCCATTTTTTTCGGCTTATGGTATATAATTTTTTCGAACAAACAAATAGAACGATTTCTCTGTCGTCTTTTTAAAGTGACTTATCTGAACAACTTTTTGAAATGATTTCTCAGCAGTAATATGTTCTACATATGCTTATCAGACTTTTAGCATTAACAGAAGAAAAGTCTAATTTTATTTAATTTTCACAAACATTATCCTAAACAAAATTAAAATCTTGAAAACTATCACAAATTTGTTTTGAGAGACGAAAATTATCACAAACTGGTTGCATATGCTCGGAAATGCTATGTGCCGCGCGCACGACGCATAGCCTCCTGCCGCCCACCTCGGCCCACGGCCCATCAGCGCATCTCACAACCTGCAGCGTGTCGCGTCTGCTTCCTTCAGCGCCATGGTCTCATCTCCATGCTGCTGCTGAATAAACCGTTTTATCTAATATTTATATCAAAAAAAATATAAATAGGATAAATAAAATTCACATTTGAAAATATTTATATTCATACTTGAGAATATTCGTATCCATATTTAAGAATATTCTTATTCACATTCATATTTGAAAATATTTGTATTCGTATTTGAGACTATTCGATTTGTATTCGATTCATTTCCTATGTCTATATGTAACAAATCTGGTTACCGGAAATTTTGGGAAAAACCCGTATGAATTTCGTGATTCAAAATTTGATTTTGGACGGTTTAAAACTGGTAACCGTTTCGGTAACCGGTCAAAAAGGCAAACCCGCTAGGAAATTGTTCTACTGAGATTTGTTATAGAAGTTGTAGGAGGATATTCGTATTCGACCGAATTAAGTAAATATTAGATTCGAATTTGTATTCATTACGATATTTGATTTATATTTGTATTTGAGAACATTCGAATTTGTATCGTATTCATTTTAAAAAATATGGATTCATATTCATATTTGATACCATTCGATCGTATCCGATCTGTTTCCATCCCTAATCACGAGGCTGGTAGTGCTACGCACTAGAGGTGCAAGTGGAGCGGATAATTTTCATCCATCTGTCCACGTTAATTAGGAGTGGTGCTACGCACTAGAGATGCTCGAGTTCTTATGCCATCACCTCGCCCATTAGCACCAAATAGAGCTAGATCTGTGGATAAACATGTGCTATCCAGTTCTATCAATACTTCAAAGAACACAAGTGGTGACTTATTCAAAAGTAGGAGAGCACCAAATCTGCCTGGAGATCATAACAACAATCCAAGTTCAAATTTTGATGCTCATAAACCACGTCGCAAAAGGAGACAAGAAGAAAAGGAAGCTGGTGTAACTTTGCATGCATGCTTTAAACTTTATGTCTTTTTTCATGATAACTATATTTGTCAAAACAGCTGATGAATTGTTTCAAATTTGCATCTGTCCTGTTATCTCAAGTTTCTTAATGAGATTCAAGTGCAATCTCTATCACCATCACCTGAATATCACCTGTATAAATTATATTTCCACCAGTGGTGGACTTAGGAATTTCTGGATGGATACTCGAAGTTATAAAAATATTATTCAATAGAAAACATAAAGGTCCATGATAGCAAAAATTAAAGTACAATTGTTCATAATAGAGATAGCATCTCAAATAATATAAATAAATTATAAAATAATTAAAATTAATGCGATGATGTTTCATACCTTAGAAGCGAGATGTAATATCATTATCCTTAACTTACAGAAAAAATTCTCGCTCAACAAATATAACCAAGCAATCACTCAAGTATTGCTCCCCCATTCTATTTCTTAGCTTATTCTTCACATAATTCATTGAAAAAACACTCTCTCAACACTAGCAGTTGCTACAGAAAGAATTAGCACCAATTTGAGAAGCTTGTAAACAATTGCATAATTGAGATTCTTCTTTGTTTGAACAAGCATAATGGAAAACTCAGAAAAATTGTTCACTTTTTAAAACCTTTCATCTCTATGCATATCAGCAATGAAGTGTGCAAGTTGAAATAGAGGATGCATCAATTCTGTGCTTGAGAAATCTTTAGGATAGAATCGAGCAAGCCTAACCAAGTTGTCCTTATCATAAGCAGTGAATGAATCAATAGAATTGAATGGCGCTATGCAAAGAAGCAAATATGTGTTTACCTCATCAAATCTATTGTAAAGCTCTTGAAGCTGCCTATCAATAACATTTAAGAACATTTCGATATAGAAGCGATGGAGATTCTTGACTATTTTGAAGTACCCTTTGGATCTTGCAACTGCCTTACAGAAATCATCCATTTGAGCAACTTTGATGCCATGCTTCACACATAAGGAAGTGATATCTTTAATAAAAGAATCCCATCAATCATCCTCCCACAATAACTGCAATTGAGTGTTTTGTGTCAAATAAATAAGATCAACAGCATTAACAATATCTTGATCTCTCTTACGAAGCATTGCTTAAGTCATCTGCGTACCCAAATATAGTTAGTAACAAGTATGCTATGAAAATAAACTCAAATGACTCAAGTGATGTCAACATAGTTTGAGCATGTATAGCCACCGTGCTTTAAGATTGATTTTCTCCAATCTTTATAAGAACTTGCCGGATTGAAGGATACAAAGAGATAACATGCATAACAATTTTATAGTGAGATCCCCAATGAGTATCACCCCGCCTATCCAAGCCTGTCTCTTGATTGAAACCTCAGCCTGTTTCAATGTCACTCAATTCTAATACTTTCACAATCTATTGAGCTTGAGCTACTCGAAACATTTGTATATTTTTACAAGACATACCAAGAACACTCAACAAATATGCAAGTTGTTGTAAGAACCAAACACAATCACCATTCTCCTTAGCAACAACAACAGGAGTTAATTGAAGTTAATGGGCAAAGCAATGAACATAATATGCAGAAGGAGACTCATCCATAATTAGTTTTTTTGGACCATTCACTTGATCCTTCATATTACTAGCTCCAACATATCCTTGCCCATGGACCATCGACAAGCTCAATGAATGATCTATAAGTAAAGACTCAACTGTTGTTTTAAGTGTCAAAACAATAGTATTTTTAATATGGACAACACCGAGAAATCTCTCAACTACCCTTCCTTGTTTGTCAACATAATGCAAGCAAAAAACTAATTATTCTTGTTGGTATATATTACTGGATTTATCAGCAAGTATTGCAAAATAATCATCACCAAGGTCATCTATGATAAGCCTAGTAGTTTCCTTGACATAAGAGTTGATGAGATCTTTCTGTATCTTAGGAGAAATTATTTGACTATTCTTTGGAGCACTTTTTAGAACGACCTTGTTAACTTCTTCAAAATTTTCTGCTAGCCAATTTAAAATCTCAAGGAAATTTCCTTTATTTATCGAGTCTTCACTTTTATCATGTCCACAACAAACCAACCCTGGGCGCAAAAGAAATCTCAAGCACTTAAGTGAATAGATCAAGTGAGATTTGTACAACAGTGGGCCAGTGGGCTTGGGCTAGTGTTCGGCGCCAATTTGGGCCTGGGAGAGAGAAATGAGGCAAAAGGATCCGACATCAATTTAGGTTGACTAGGTATGAACATGACTAATTTAACATAACTACTAGTATGCATATGTATTATATCTTGTATATAGTGAATTTTTTGCCAATAATTTTAGGTATTCAGATGAATACCCACGAACCATGATGGGTCCGCCACTGCGAATATATATAAAAGAACAGAGTTCAAATATTGGAAGATCAGCCGAAGGAGCTGTTTTGTCTAGGGAAAGAAGACTCTTATCTGCTGCGGGGTACAACACAGACATAGGCCCGGAATTCAGTTCCAGGTCTTCTGCTGAATATTCCGTCAGCAAATAAGGTTTGATCCCTTCACAGGAGGACCTTACAAGTTTGATCCCTTCACGGGTGGGCCCATCAGGCCAGCATCAAACCCTCATCGCTCAGGAAGCTTATACTGACCGGATTAATTGAAGGGACACTTTGGATGTGGTAGATAAGATTATGTTCCTGAAACAAAGCTACCATGTACTCTTCTGCATATGGGTGTGTTCTTATCTGCTACCTCTTGGAACTACGCTATAGGCCTACCGATCATGGGTTCCCGAACCCTAATGCATGCTCTTGCATGCTGTATACTTATATTTGGTGTGCCACCTTGGCACGCTAATGTTGGAGGAACAGTTGCATGGATGTCGTCGGAAAAATATGATACAAGAATACTATGTTTTATTATTTATGATGCCATCCTCATTGGGCATGTTCTTTTCGACTGCGGTTTATGGCTTTTGGTTGAAATTTTTGAATTTTGGTTGTTTACGGTACAGATTATGGAGAGATAGATACTCACTTGCGATTTTGGCTGGTACAGATGTTGGGCTTTTAACGTGTAGATCGTTTAACTTATATACCCCGTCTTGAGAAAATACTCCGTTTGAAAGTTAGGTACTGTAGCAAAAGCCAAAAACTGTCAACTTTTGAGGTAAAGAACAGACCCAACAATATGAAGTTATGAACTAGGGAACACTATATATTTGCTGGTATTTTGTGATGATCAGTGAAGCGGTTGTGCAAATGCTACATACTTTGTTGCTACTCTGCCATCGTTTTTGTCTACTGATTAGCAATTAAATTGAGCTGTAAGTTGACTTCTCAAACTTCTTTTGTTCACTTTGAACGCTGAGTGGCTGACTGTGATGTCTTTTCTCATATTTACTCATCCAAAGTATGCCAAGCAAGATAACAGATTGTTCATATGGCAAGAAAAGTGAAACTTCCTGCCTGCCAATAATACTAATCTTCTGTTCTACTGCTTCATCACTAGTTCACATGCCCTCGGAAACTTGCATAGCGTATTACCTTTTTCTGCTTGACTCTAGTACAATGCACTCAACACTCACGCAAGGAGTATTAACTTGCGCAAAACTCATAAAAAGGAGCCTTGCTATGCATACAAATTGTTAAAGTGTGATTTGAATTTGCCATCGTGTTCTTGCCAGATACTATGCCAGACATGGCACTGAGCGGTACATGTACCAAGCCATGTCAAACGTAGCAACGGCTAGCACATCTGATTCTAATTCGGTTTCATTCTCCGTTAAACTCTTGTTTCATAGCTTATATATGTACCTATGTAGTCGCACGATTTGGATACGTTGAAGTTCCATATGCTCGTAATTTCTCCTCATATAGTGATATTCCGCCTTCGTGTATTCGTTGTTTTTCGTAAGGATTTTCCATGTCAAACCCTTATCTCATGATCTTTCGATCATCTACGTTTTCCGTGTGTTTTATAACACGAATGAAAATTCTTACTACATACCTGTCAGCTATTGTATAGGAATTTCACAAAGCTATATATATGGACTAAGTAGTTGTTGCGCACTTCTAATTTACAACTTAAATGAATATGGTATACTTCTTTACCACTTTCGGTATACTTAAATACATATGATATACTGTACGTGTCGGAAAGTTACTATTATGTGTGGGTGAAGTTACTGTCAAATGTATATAGAGTTACTGTCAGTTATGTAGTGTTACAACTGACAGTAACTCTACATGTGTTTGGTAGTAACTTCACTTACATACGACAGTAACTTTTTGACGCACATTCTACACCTACGCACAGAATAGTAATTCCATATGTGTTTGTATGTATGTGTGTGTGTATATGTGTTTATATATAATCATTTTTAGTGTATGCTCAAATAGATAAAAAAGTATAACAACACCATTAAACGTGTATATTAGAAGTAGGAGTACGCATTCTTAGGAATATAGAACTATTTTCATATATATATATATATATATATGTGTGTGTGTGTGTGTGTGTGAGGGGGTTTCATATTTCTAGAAGTATGTACTCTCACTTCTTATATACCGTTTAAACAAATAAGTTATATATTTTTTTATGATCGTACCATTAATTAGGGGCTAAACCCTAATTAAATTGTGGTTATGCTGTCATCAGGGATGATGGACCACCCAATACCGGAACACACACTGGCAGCTTTTGCATCTTTCCTCGATAATTTTGTCATTTCTTGAGCCACTTGTGACTGTTGAGCTAAGCTGTGGTGTGGTGTGGTGTGTTGTGGTACATTGTGGTTTCTAGCGCGGAGGTTATGGGTATTATTTGCCACGTATTTGGCAAGATATTTTTGTTATGACTCTAGAAAAGAAGTCACTTGGATAATTCACTAATCGAAAATTGGTGACTCAAAGTTCTCGGAAGTGCATTTTGGAACCTATACTACAAACAAAAGAATTGCTAAGAAGTTGCAATGTCTGTCAGTTCCCAACCGAATAAAACATTTCGAGGCTAAGATCACTGAAGAAAACACTGATGTGATCAATTAATATAAAACTATATACGATTTGGATGTCCAAATCCAAGCAGTCGCCATCCCGAAGAGTATGTGAGGGCGCGACGTTGAATTGCTGATATTTGCTCCCTGGTATGGAATGATGATGGTGCGAACAAATCAGACAGTTAGGGAGTAGCCATCTTGGCAACAAACTGAAGCCAGATTAATTGTATATTTGTATCTACACTCCTATTCATGTGTTAAAATGAAGGTATGTATTTATGTTGGAGGATACAGAGATGCCAGATTTGGAGATGTCAACTACTAATTCCGTCAGAACATCACCGGTAGATGACCGAAAACTTGAGAAGACGAATATAATGAACTAGTAAGAAGATGAAGCAAGAACTATGATGTTTGATCTTAAATGATTTTCCTTTTGCCTGTGACCCTTGCTATGTAAACGATTTTTTTTTATCATAACGAACAAAAGTTTAGGTCGGTGCAAGCCTACCGTAGACCGTTCCACACAGAGAGAGAGAGAGAGAGAGAGAGTACTGTTAACTAGAGGAAAATTACCATGATTTTTTCAATCGAGTAATTACGGAACCAAATCCTAAAAACCCACAAATAAACTCACCTAACATATAGTTAGTGGGACTCGAATTATGCATGTTAGCCATAAGACAAAGTGAGAGACCATATGAGAAGGTCTAGAATTGTGTGTGATAAAGCATTGCCAAATTTGTAGAGTTGGTATTTAAATTTTTGCTCAGTTTGCATTTTTCAGAGAATGTTTTATCAAAGGAACCGATCAGACCGGCCAAGTGTGCGATTAGACCTGTTGGGCTCAATGGTCTAACCAATAGCCGTTAGCGATTAGACTAGCTGCCTCAATGGTCTGATTATCAAGGTTGTGTACTTCGACTGGTTTTATGATTTTTGGGAATTTGGCTGTGGTTTGGTTTGTTTTGACATAGGGCAGTACATTTATATTGCATGAAGTATGCTTTGACTAACTGGTTCAAGTTGTAAAGGACTTGTGCCCGAAAATGATTTCTTTGTCTTTAGATGTGCAGAGAGACTTGGAGTCAATCATGGTCAACGGTGAGAATCAGGGCTATGCTCAGGAGGAGTCGATACCTAGAACGATCAAGAATACAGGGTGATTTGGCTGAGCTCAAGCATGGCACAAGGAAAAGCGAGATATATTAAAGAGAAGGTTCAAGCGATGGATTGCACCAAGTGGCTTGGTTAGTCCAAGTGATGTGTGGTCCAGTGAAATCAGAACGGGGGGGAATTGCTAACACGTTGCAAGCCAGTGATGCACCTACACGTGATAAGCATGACGATTGTTTGCAAGGAAAGATGAAGACCAGGTCAAAGAAGGATATTTTGGTAAGCTTGCCAAATATCAAAAACCATATAGATCAAAACCGAGGTGCTTGGATGGTGTTTGAGAAAGTGGTTTAGGTCAAAGAGATATTGAGAAGAACAAGTATATCAAAGGCTAATGACTTAACAGATTCGGGCTCATGTGCTTTAGAAAACGTGCATGAGTTAAATATGTGAGTAAAACCCGTATTATGTGGGTTAACAGGTTTCCCCCAAATGTGCTTCTAAAAATATCCATTGGGATTAGATGTGGGTAGGTTGCCTCATCTATTTAACGGGTGGAGACTTACAGTTAACCATCCAACCATATCTTATTCCAACATTGTGTTCTAGAGTTAGGGTTAGAAGCATCCAACCATATCTTATTCCAACATTGTGTTCTAGAGTTAGGATTAGAAGAATGAGTGTTGTAGTGTGCTCTCTTGTTCTCCAGGCAGAGTGACTGTAAAACATTCATCCTCAAATAGTAATAGATCAACTTTGTTCATCACTCATGATGTTTTCTTGATTTAGTTCATCTGCTCTTGTTCTTATTGGTTTTGATCTCTTCTTCTTGATCTTATTATGTACCAAGGACGTGCAAATGATAGGGATGACTCATGAAGATCAACTTTCATCCATCTATACACTTGGTCTTGTAAGTTCTTAAAGCTGTCTGATTTTATTTGGATTTGACCTCATCTTGAGATTATTTCATCCTTGGTCTTTTTCTTTGAATCTTTAGGAGAAATAGTTTGCTGTGACATGTGGAAACCCGTTTAAAGTTATCTTGGTTATCCTCTACCTACGAGCAAGTCGTATTCCAAGATTTTTAAATTTTGTCTGGTTTTGGTATATTCTTGCTTGTCTTTGGGAAAGGTTGGAACTCTAACCAATATCTCTACAATCCTTGGTTGAAATATGTTCTTGAGACCCTCAACAAGGTGCATGCAAAATTTCATCTCATTTGGTTAACTATTTTGGGAGTTGTACATTTCTTAGTGTTGGCTTGGGCTAATTTACTGTTCTAAGAACAAGGGAATAGTTAAACAGCTGAGTCCAATCCAACTGGTCAGACCATCGGCTTCAAGCTGGTCAAATCGCACTCTCAGTGGCAGTCAGACTAGTAAGGAGCTGAGAACTTCTTCTCTCGGGGTTTTAAGTATATTGCTTTGCCCTTGACTTTCAATTCTGATTTTCATAACTCTGTAGTTACTGGAATGAAGAATTGGCGAATACTTGAAGAAAATTTCAGAGGCACCATTTACTCCCTCTATTATCATACCGGTCCTACACAAAGGTAATCATACCCCCTGGTTATTTTCTTTTTGTTTGCTTTCAATAAAATGCAGGGCCATCAGGGTGTCAGGCCTTTGGAGTTTGGTCTAAAATACTCGTTGAGTGGTTGGTTTGTGATATTGAAAATTTCACTACAATTTATGTGATGTTAGCACGTCGTATTGAATCTAAATCATCATATATTATGACCGGGGGGAAGTGCCCCCGGCGAGCGCTGACACATCAGTGAATTTGCGAAAAAGCCCTACAGATTTTACGAAATCACGTTTAGGTCCTTGGTTCTTGCAAAAAGACCCCTACTATGTTTTTTTCCCTAGAAACCCCCTCCACTTCTCCGAAGCTGCGTACAGGTCCTCGCATTTCCATGAAGGCCCTCCTTTTGCAGGATATCACCCCGCGATTTTCCAAAATTACATATGGGTCCTCGCTTAATTACGTATATGTCCTTCCAGGTCCTCAGTTTTTTGCGAAAAGGCCTTTGGTTTTCCGAAATTACGCATGTGTCCTTGATTTTTTAGAAAAACTCCCCCACGGATTGTCCTCTCTTTTACTTCGGTCCACATAGTAGCTAGCGCGACGTGGCACTGCGCTTACGCTGCTAGTTGTTATGATAGCACATGAGATGTGGTCTTTTAATTTGGATTTGTAGTTGCGTGCATTTCGGGCTCAAAATTTCCTCAGTGTGATTAATATAGGAGGGAGGCTAGCTCGTGCCATGTCTCCTATCATTCTTCAAGGAAAAGGTCATACAATTACATACATGTCCTTTTGTGGAGCCTGGATAGCGATGGGAATGTGAACTACTTAGATCCACGCATATATGCAGTCAAATTGCTTCAACAAAGAACATCGTCGACAAAATGAGAGACTATGTAAGAAGGTTCAAAAATATTTATGATGAATCATTGTCAATGTGTTTTGAGTTAAAATTCAAATTTATAAAAGATTTATATTTTAGTCTACTAGTCCTTCCTAACGCTCAGACTGGCATTGTAGAGTGGTCAGATCAGCCATTCATGGCGGTCAGATTGGCTGGTTCTGAATTTCAGCTGAGAGTTCTGAATTTTAGGATTTTGATTATGTATCGATTCGAATTGCCCTAACTTACTGCATTCAAGTTGCATGAATCATGTTTGAGCTAACATGGGTCAAGTTGTGAAGAACTTATACCTGAAAATGATTTCATGGTCTTTGAATATGCAGAGAAGTTTGAAGTCAATTACAGTCAATGGTGAGGACCAAGACTACGCTCATGGAGGAGCTGAGGTCCAGAACAATCAAGAATGTTATGTGAGATGGTTGAGCTCAAGTATGACACAAGGAATATTTAAGGAAAGATTCGAGCAACAGGTTGCATCAAGCAAGTGGCCTGGTTGGTCCAAGTGAGGTGTGATCTGGTGGAAACCTGAGTGAGAGAGACTTTACCTATGCGTAACAAGCTATTGGTGTACGTACACATGATAAATATGACGATGGATTGCAAGGGAAAGAGAAGGCCGGGTCAAAGCGAGGGTATTTTGGTAGTTGACAGATACTAAAACTTCATTGAATCAAAACCACGATGCTTGAGCGGCACTTGGGAAAGTAGTTTAGATCAAAAAGATATTAAGAAGATCAATTGGATCAAAAGTTAAAGACTTAGCGGGTTCGGGGTTGTGTGTTTTGAAAACCCATGTTGTGTGGGGTTAACTGATTTTCTCCAATTGTCATAGTGTATAATATCTATTAGAGTTAGATGTGTGCTAGTTGCTCCATCTATTTAATGGATTGGGGATAGAGGCTTGTAAGCTAACCATCCCAACTATTTCATTCTTGCGTTCTAGGGTTAGCATTTGAGAGAGAAGAATGAGTGATGTGATGTGCTCTCTTGTCCTCCTTATGGAGTGGCTATGAATCCTTTATCTTCAAGTAGCAATATAATCATCCCTGTTTGTCTCTCATGAAATATTCATGTTTTAGTTGATTTACTCTTGTTCTTATTGGCTCTTTGTCTCTTCTCTTCTCTTCTTGATCTTACTACATGCTAAGGACTTGTAAATGATGGAGACGACTCATGTGAATTAGATCCCATCAATATAGGCCTTGTGGTTTACAAGATTTCGAAGTGCCAGTTCTTGCTTGATTTAGAGTCTTTCTTAATGAATCTTGATCTAAATGTTTCGATTCTTTGGGTGGTGTTGCTTGTTGTGACATGTGAAAACTTATTTAAAGCTATCTTAACTGTTCTTAACCTACAACCAAGTTTTTCTCATGTTTTTGAGATTTGCCTGGCTTTAATGTAACCTTACTTGTTTTAAAGAAAGGTTAGACTTTTGTTCAAGATCCATACAATTTTTGAATGGAATAAGTTACTGAGGCCCTCAACAAGGTGTGTGCACAATTTTACTTCATTTGAGTATGGATTTTGAAGTTTGCACCAAAAGTAGTTTTGGCTCGGGCTGATTTGTTCTACAAACAGGAGAGCGATCAGACCGCTCCTAGGCCCAGTTAGACCATCCGCCGATCAGATCAGCAGTTCGACAAGTGAGCCCATCCATTGGTCAGGTCGCACCTCTAGTAGCAGTCAGACTGGTTAAGTGCTAGCCTAATGTTGTTTTGGGTTGTTGTGTAGATTTAAACTGTTAAATCTGATCTTCATAGCTATTTAACTACTGGAGTGAAAATTTTCTGTATACGTAAGGGAAGAATTTGAGAAGACACCATTCACCCCACTCGGTTGCCATTACCGGTCCTACGTAAGCATATGACAAAAAAAAGGTCATCCAATCGAAGGACAAAAGTATATTTTTGTCCCTTAACTCTTCTCGAAATCTGATTTTTATCATCATGTCTAGCACCGTTTATTTGATGCCCTTCGAATGTTAAAGTCACACAAATGACATCCCTGAATAGATATTACGGGTGATATTCGCCACGTGGCATCCTAGTCAGTTGTAATGGTTTAGTCAGCAAATCCACCACAGAACATCATGCCAACTGGGATGCCACATCATACAAACCCAGCCTTGGGATAATACTTGCACCGATTTTAGAAGTGATTAATTTCCCCTTTGGGACGGTACCCGATCAAGCATTGATCTTTCTGATCGGATGGTCAAAAGTGTTGACTTAATTAAACCGTGCGTACGTGTATTGTATTGACTGATAGGAGAGCATACTACCGTGACACGAATGGGGCTTAAATTAGGGAAAGAAATATCTCGTAGCATTAGGGCTGGCAAAAAAGCTCAGGCTCGTGAGCCAGCTCGGGCTCGGTTCGGGCTCGTGGAGGCTTGGCTCGGCTCATGGATGAAACGAGCTGAGCCGAGCCAGCAAAAAAGTTCGGAGTCTAAACGAGCCGAGCTCGAGCCAGCTCGCGAGCGGCTCGGTTGGCTCGGCCCAGTTAGGCCCAACTCCCCCGTAAAACCCTAGTTTCCCGAATGATCCCAATCCCACCCAGGCGGCACCGCACTAGCAGAGTAGCAGTAGCAAGCGCCAGGCAGCCCAGACTCCCTCAGTCCCTCTCCGCAAACCGCAACTCCCCCGAGCCGAGGCCCCGAGCCCCCGACTCGACGTCGGCGACTCGCCGTCTCGCTGACTCCCCCGAGGCCCCGACCCCAGCGCTCCTCTCGCGGCGGCGCCTCCTCATCTCATCTCGCGGCGGCGCCTCCTCAATCCTCATCTCATCTCGCGGCGGCGCAAGGGTTTTGGCGTCGATCTGGTCTGGTCTCGAGCGACCGTCCCCGACTTCCCGACGTCCTCGTCTCGCGGCGGCGCCTCCTCATCTCATCTCTCATATCGGTATCCTAGATTTATCTCCCTTCTTCATTATGCCGTTATGTGTAGATGTGATTCAAATCTGATTCTTCATTATGCATGGTTGATTTGATTGCTTGCTTGCTCGGGGTTCTGAACCAAACCAGTCTCGATGCAGTGGGATGTTGATTTCTCAGTTCTCACCTATGGCAAGAGTGGGAGCGTTAGGTTAGTGTTTTGTACTGCTATGATGGTCTTAAGCTGGATTAGATTAGATAGAAATGCTGCTAATTTTAGTGTCAGGTTTTGTTGGCTCGCGAGCCCTCGCGAGCCGGCTCGAGCCGAACCACGAGCCGAACCGAGCCCACAAAAAAGTTTGATATCCTAACCAAGCCGAACCGAACCGAGCCTCCATTCCACCGAGCTTTCACGAGCCGAGCCGTCGGCTCGTTGCCACCCCTACGTAGCATGCCCAGGATAATGTGTCGTGAACCCCTGCATGGCAAAAACATTATCAGAAAACAGAGTGTGGAGAATGCATAACTCGGTGAGATACTAGCCAAAGTATCAACAATATCTTTTTACTTATTTTTCAAGCCGAGTTGCAGATGGCTATGGAGAGACCATGATATTCTTTTCAATATCAGACCAATGTTACCGGTAGTTCGTAGCCAACTAGAATTCGAATCCGGTGCCGGCTTTGAGAACATTAGACCAATATGTAATAAGATGTTGCGGCGATTGGACCTAACATGTATATGAAACCATCACCACAATTTTGTCGACGGCTAACAATAACCAGCACAATTTTCAGGGAAAAAAAGGAAACAAGTAGTAAACAAAAATAAATAAAATTGAGAGGATAGCAACAGTGAGTTAGTTTGGAAGTTTGGAATATGCTTTCCCACCAAATGAATTGACCTGCCACCGGTGGTTGAGTGTCCAATCTATCATTTCTGCTAGTTGTGCGCATACTTCTTAAAAGTTACGTATCAGTATTAGATACTGTATCGGATACGGATACTTCTTCGATACAGTCCGATGCGTATTCTGTCCGTATCCTAACTTTTTTGAATTTTCAAAAAAAAATAATTCCGATACTTTGCCGATACTTTGTGGATACTCTCCCGATACTTATAACCTAAATTGTACCTCTGTACCCAAACCCAGTTGCCATTCACCCCCCCTCCCCTTGTCTCACGCCTCCACGCCGTCCCCGCTCGGCTTCGCCGCCTCCCCTCCATGGCGCCGCCCGCCCGCCGCCTCCACACCGCCTCCCCATCGTCTCAAATCTAGTCGCCACCTCCCCATCATCTCAGATCCAATCGCCGCCTCCACGCTCGCTGCCTCCCTGCTGTCTTAGATCCAGGCGCCGCCTCCACACTCGCTCCCTCCACGCCCACCACCTCCCCACCATCTCAGATCCAGTCGCCGCCTCCCCGCTGTCTGCGCGCCCGCTGCCTCCCCACCGTCTCCACACCCGCTACCTCCTCGCCATCTCCACGCCCGACGCCTCCACGCCGTCTCGGTCCACCACCTAGATCCTCGATGCTTGCCAGCCCCCCTCGGTAGCCCCTGTTACTCAAAATAATCACTAAACATGGCGAAGTTTTCAGATTTATTCTAGAAAAGTAGTGTTTATGTGTCAAACTAGCTGGTTTTGTATTGATGCATAACAATATTGGTCATTGTAATGATTGGCTTATATCTGCTCTAATATTTTTTTAATCCCCTATTAGCAGAAACAGTTTACAAATCCATGCACTTGCACAAGCTCAAGTCAAATAAAACTGTTGGCTTTTTTCAGAAAATTATGAGTGCTGGATTTTATCAGTGTTTGGTGGCTGCTGGGTTTTTTCTTGTAATCCGTACAACGACCAGCTTAGCTATCCTAATTGCTGCCTGGCTGGCTGCCTAAGCCCCCCTTTTTGGCTGAATAATTACTTGGGAAAAGAACATGGCAACAAGAACCAATAAATGGTGACAACTCTGGCAGAACAAGCGAGATCTACCATCTAACTTCACTACTAGTACAGTGGACTAGTAGAACCCGTGAATGCTAAGTACTACTAGGAGAGCCTATATAGGGTCTTTTTTTTACTGAAGTTTATGGTTGCGAATTGTGGTTTTTGGGCTGTTCGTGTGAGAGAGTAGGAGAGCCTATACAGGGTCTTTTTTTATGAAGTTTATGGGTTTTTGTTGCGGTTTGTGGCTTTTGGACTGTTCGTGTGAGAGACTATAAAGTAATAGAAACTCACGTGCGGTTTTTGCCGATATAAATGAAGTCAGTACAGTATATATTATAATTAACTAGTAGAACCTATTTTAAAAAGATACTCCATTTAAAAGTTAGTTAGAGCAACTCCAGCAAGGCCCCTACTTGAGCCCTCAAACCTCATATTTGAGGGCTTGAGGCAAAAATGCAACTCCAGCAGGGCCCCTACTAGAGGCCTCAAATTTGAGGAGCCCCTCAAATCCCCCTCCCACCCCTCATTCCTAGGGGCTCCCCCTCCACCCCTCAACTTTCTGTTTTTTTCCCGCACCGTGAAACTTCTCCCGCCCCCCCCCCTCCCCCCGCCTGCATCTTTCCCCGCCGCCTCCCTCGCCCGCCCGCCTCCCTCGCCAAAAATCCCCGCCTCCCTCATTGCTCCTTCCCCCGCCACCGCCCCCTCCCCTGCCGTCCCCGCCTCCCCCGCCGCCCCCTTCCCCGGCCCCTCCACCGCCGCCTCCGCCCCCTTCCCCGCCGTCCCCGACTCCCCCCTTCCCCTGCCGTCCCCGCCTCCCCCGCCGCCCCCTTCCCCTTCCCCGGCGCCTCCACCCCTCCACCGCCGCCTCCGCCCCCTTCCCCGCCGTCCCCGACTCCCCCCCTTCCCCTGCCGTCCCCGCCTCCCCCGCCGCCCCCTTCCCCTTCCCCGGCGCCTCCGCCCCCTCCACCGCCGCCTCCGCCCCCTCTGCCTCCGCCCCCGACTCCCCGCCTTCCCCACCGCCCCCTTCCCCTTCCCTGGCGCCTCCGCCTCCGCCCCCTCCCCCGGCGCCTCCGCCCCCTCCACCGCCGCCTGCACCGACCCGCCGCCTCCTCGTCTCGCGCCTCCGTCGTCCTTGAATCCGGGCGCCACCGACCGAGCTCCTCCACCGCCGGCCTCCACCGCACCAGATCCGGCCTCGGCCCGGCTGGATCCGGCCGCCTCCCGCCCGGATCCGTCCGCCGCTGCATCGTCGCTGCCGGATCCGGCCATCTTTGCCCGAGGCCGCCGCTCCCCGCCCAGATCTGACCGGAACCGACGCCATCCGGCGCCACACGCCGTCTCCACCCACCTCACCAAGGGCCTCCCCCTCGGCTCCGGCCTCGGCTCCTCCGCCGCATCCGCCGCCGCCTCCGCCAAGGCCGTCGACGCCCTCTTCGGCTTCCACGCCGTCCAGCCGCCGCCGGATCCCGCCGCCGCCGCCGATGGAGTGAGGGAGGGGAACGGTGACGAGAGAGAGGGGACGAAGAAATTTATCAGGAGTGGGTCCCATGTGTCAGTGTGTGGTGAATAGATTTGAGGGCTTAGATTTGAGGGGTGCTGTTGGAGTAGAAGCAAAAAAATTGGGCCCTCAAAAATAGGGGGAGCCATCAAATAAAAATTAGGGGCCCTGTTTTGAGTAGTACTGCTGGAGTTGCTCTTACTCGAGGGCTCAAGGCTAGACATTAATCCGTCGACAAACCAATCGACCTGTCGTAATTTCTGGGAAATTTAACCGTCTTCAGGTGAAGCTGTACGAATGGGGCTTCCCTATCCCCATCTCCCTATTCCCCTCCCTATCCCCTCAATCTAAACCATCCATTCCTCATCCAAAGGCTACTTTTTATTTATATTTGCACCATTTCTCATCCATCATAAATAATAAACAAAATACAGAAAAAAAAAATTAAATTTATTTTTTTCTTGTATTTTTTTGTTATAATTTTTTACAGAAAAAATAAAATTATAATAAAAAATATAGAAAAAATAAATTTAATTTTTTCTGTATTTTGTTTATTATTTATGATGGATGAGAAATGGTGAAAATATAAATAAAAAAGTAGCCATTGGATGAGGAATGGATGGTTTAGATTGAGGGGATAGGGAGGGGAATAGGGAGATGGGGATAGGGAAGCCCCATTCAAGCTGTACATCATAGCAATGGATGCCATTATCCTTCCCGGAACTAAACCCCATTAAAGGGAGCACTAGCTCGTCGTAAGGTTTTCTGGTTTCTGCACTATATATCAGGTGATATAATAAATTATAGGGAGGCAAAAGAACTTTTACTAGAAAGATATATGACATGTTAGGATTGGACATTTCGCTCGTGAACCTTAATCGCACCTGAACATGTTGGCTCATCATTTGTCAGATACACATAGTGCTTGATCCTAAAAAAATGCATATCCTCCAAAAGAAAAAAAATAATAAATGCCTGCACGTACATAGTGCCATATGACTCTGAAGTAGCTTCCATTCCAAGTGAAGCACATCAAAGCAATCAGTAGACCCTCCAGCCAAATAATCTAACCTAACTAACTAACTAATGCTGAAAACCAGCAGTAAGGTGCGTTGCCTGTTGACCCTCCAGCCACACCTGACAAATAATCAACCGTCAATCTGTCAAACCATTGGGCCGGCCGGTGAAGCCGGTAACTGACCTAATTTTCACCCAACAGCGAAGGTGACAGATTCGAGTACTCCTAATTTCATCAGGTCAGACATTCACCGATCTCCTCGATCATTTCTTCCAACAAAATATTCCTGCCCAACTCCGTTGTCGTACGCTCGCCGTCCGAAAGCTGCACCGCTAGCTTTGAGTGCGATGTCATCCAAGCAAGTGAAGATGGATGTAGTTACGGGGTCAGTGCCATGGATGGATGCTTGGATCTATAGGTAAGGTGGCCAATCAATCACGAAGTTTAGCCAGCAGCAGCACATCAGCTGATAGGGGTATAAACGGAGCGGATAATTTATATCCATCCGACTGACCGAATGCTTGTGGAATGAATACGAAAAGGATAGATAGGTATCCGATACTATCTGTGTCCGACTCCAACTCCAAGGAAAAAATATGGAATATGATACGGGATAAGTGATACCCGTCCGTATATATTCGTATGTTAAGTGATATGAGGAAGTCTATTGTGACTTCACCTAAGAACAAGATGACATATAGGCAAATTGTTACATCTAAACAGGCAGGAGTACTGAGTGTTCTTCCTTCAACATCTCAGTAATTAGTCTTTTTATGTTCGCTCTGATTATACTATACAATCTAATATCCTGTGCAAAGATGCGGATAATTTTCGTTCGATCGACTGTCCGAAAGATTGTGGAACGAATACCGAAGGAGAAATGAATATCTGGTATTATCCATATCCGACTCCAATTCCAAAAAAAAAATATAAAATAAGATATAGAATAAACGATATCCGTCCATATCCACTCTGGTTACACTCCTATCAGCTGGCACTCCTTCCCTCCTCTCGACGGATCCTGATCCTCTGACGTTAGAGAGTAAAGTCAGAGGGGCAACAGTAGCGACAGCGAGAACGGACTGCAAATCACTGTAGAGATTACACTGTTCACGAGTAGTGTAGCGAATTCCACTGTACCGTCGTCAGTACCCTGTACTGCAGTGTTGTACTATAGCATCTGATCTGATCCGTTCATTTCAGATCGGATGGCTCATAATAAGTCAAAGCACTGTTCGCTCTCTTCACTTCTCAACGGAATCCTCTAACCCCATTGACCTTCCAACCATCACCCAAGCAAGCAACCAATCCATAAAAACTTACACATACACACCAACAAGTGCGCGCGCGCGCACACACTATTGCATTGCTCTCTTCATCTTGGAGAAGAAAGGTTGCGTTGCTATTGCACTTGCACAACGATGAGGAGAGGAGGAGGAGGAGGAGGGTTGCTGCATGGTTCGACGGTGGCGAGGGCGGGGAGGGTGATGAGGGCGGCGGTAGCGACCTTCTTCCACGGCTACCACTGCTTCAGCTCCGTGGCCGCGATCCTGGCCTTCCCCTTCTCCGCGGCGGTGCTCACCTCCGAGGCGATGGTGCAGTCGTCGGCTTTGCTGCGCGGCGTGTCGTCGCGCCTCCGGTCCATGTTCCACGCCGCCGGCTTCCCGCCGTCGGCATTCTTCGCGCTGCTCAACGCCAAGCTGTCACAGACCGTCTTCACGTTCGCGGCAACGCTGCCTTTCACGCTCACCTTCCTGCTGCTCGCCAAGGCCTGCGTCGCCGGCATGCTTCGCCCGGAGAAGGCGCATGAGAGGCCCCGCCGGCGGCCGCTCGCGTCGCTCCCGCCGTTCGCGACCGTCGCCGGCGCGTACCCGGCGCTCGTCGCCACGCACCTCTTCAACTCCTTCGTCATGCTCTCCGCCAACGCCGCCGTGTTCTCGCTGCTGTTCCTCGCCTTCGGCGCCGCCGACATCCTGGGGCTCACCTCCCACGCGTCCACACTCGCGCTCTCCGCCGCCGGCGCCATCGCCTACTCGGTGGCCGTCGGCATCGCCACCGTGGTCTGCAACCTCGCCGTGGTGGTGGCCGCCATGGAGCGCTGCGCCGGGCACGCCGCCGTCCTCAGGGCGTGCGTCGTGATCAGGGGCCGGGTGCCCACGGCCCTGGCGCTGGCGCTGCCCACCAACCTCGGTATGGCGGCCGCGGAGGCGCTGTTCCAGCTCCGGGTCGTCTCGCAGCGCCGGAGAGCCGGGAGGCTCGCGCCGGGGGTCGCGGGCGAGGCCTTCTCGATCGCCTACATCCACGCGCTCTGCGTCGTCCTCGAGATCATCGTCAGCTGCATGTTCTACAGGAGCTGCAGGAGGAGTGAAACTGATGAGCTCAGAGAGCTGGAGCCGGAGGACAAGGCTGACCTCCAGGCTTGACCTCAGCTTCAGCATTCAGGTGTACAAGAAAAAAGAAAAGCATAAGACATAGCAGCCACATAGGTTTGTCTTTCTGACAAACTCAAGGATCAGATCAGATCGGACTGTCCTGAGCTGATCAGTAAAATGATATAGAGTTCTGCATTTTTTTTTGCTGGCAAGCAAATGATATATAATATTGAGGTCAAATAAATTATTCTCTTGTACAGCAGCACAAACTCTCTTCAATTGAAACAAACAAGCAGGGAATTTGCCTTACTGTTGAAGAAAGATTGGGTTGCAAATTTCACATTCTTTTTTTTTTAAAAAAAACTGGGAGACATTAACAGCTGCAGAAACTTCTGGGAAAAAGCTTGTGTCACCTGTATCCTTGGAAAAGCTATTACAGTAGAGAATATCTGAAAGGTATGCTCCAGGACCCTGGTGATCACATCTGTCAGATTTTTCATCTCTGACTTCGAACAGAAGCATACTGTCAGATATGAGATGGCCCATGTGTGGAATTGCAGAATTTACTGGCATTGTTACAACAGAAAGTACAGTGTCGTAGAAAACCATAAAAGGCAATAGTAGGGGGAAGCGGCTAGAGCCTAGAGCAAAAGAGAGGAGAATGCAATGCCAATCATCAGGCAAAGTACTGACGTGCTTGTTTGAGTTTTAGCTTTTAACTTCTGATTTTTAGCTTTTTATTTTTTTTTATCTTTTTAGGGTTTTTTGTTTTTTCTATATTAATTTGCATTGTTTGTGACGGACTAATCTGTTTTATATTTTAAAAATTTTTAAATTTAATTACGTAAAAAAATCACCAGCACCCACAGTGCAAAATAAACTTGGTACAGCGCCAAACAGTGAAAAACAAGGCATAACCCCCAAAAAAAACCAAATGAGCATAACCTTAATTGATTGATCTCGAGACCAACCTCATGCTACTTGTGGTAGGGGTTATGCACAAACACTTTTTTTGAAGTGAGTATGCATGCTACTTGTGGTAGGGGTTATGCACAAACACTTTTTTTGAAGTGAGTATAGTAAAGACGTACTCACACCCACACACACTCACACATCCACATGAGTGCGTCCAATGCATATGTATAGATAAGACGAATATCTTAGAGTCTTACGGAGTGCAGGCACGTGTTTTGACCACTGAACATATCTATATACATGTGTTATTAGAGGATACTATTCACATAAATAATACCTATATACATGTGCCTCAATTCACTGATGCTAGTTTTTTTTTCTTGCTGTTGTCTTCTTGTTTGGTCATTATGCCATTGTCATAAACAACAAATTCTTCTCCCAGACTGTCCCCCACGTCCTGTTTGAGAACAATCTCAAGTTTATTGTCAGCCTCTGCCAGTGCAATGCTTTCTGAATTGTGAACTGCATCACCTAATTCAATTTCCATTGTATCCCCCTCCAGCACTAGTTTGGCAGTGGTGACTTCAGATATGATAACCTCTTTGATCATCAGTTTGTCCTTTATAATCACCTCTTTCACCAACACATTATCAGTCTGACTCAAGTATTGACCAGAATCCATCCTGCTTGGAATTGCTGTTTTCAATTGAGCAGTCATCCTCTTTATCCCTGCAGGTGTCAGAACTTGAATTGCTGCTATCTCTGCCTCCATTTGTTGTACCTTCCAAACTTGAGTTCACTACTACAGTTCTGTTGTCGTGCATAATATTGGCTTCAGCAGATGTGCATGCCTTTTCAACATTTAATATTTGAAACAAGTCTACTTTATCCCCTGAATTCTTATGCTTATTTAACTTTTAACTTGGAAGTGCAAAATCAGATGTTTTAACTCTTTAACTATTAATACCGTTTATTTTACCCCTGAGACTGATGGAATGTGATTTTCATTAAGGAGGCATCAATGTGGCATCCTAACCCGTTCTTGTTCCTCATCTCTCTCTCTCTCTCTCTCTCTCTCTCTCTCTCTCTCTCTTGTGTCGAGATGGCCATGCCTTTGGGCAGTTGAGCCAACTGCGGCAAGAATTCAGGTTCCTGAGAGGCGGAGTACACGTTGCCGCCAGTGAAACTTCTGGCGCTGTGAGCTGACTTATGGTGGCATGCCATCACCGTAGCTTTGGGCTCACTGCCGCCACTAGTTCTACCTGGACTCCGCCGGCAGCTCCCCATCACCGCCTCCCCCCTCGGAGTTCGCCACCGCACGAGGAGACGCCCGAGGAGAGCTCCTCTCTACCATGCCGCCATTACCGCGACCACCAAAGCTCGATCTCTTAAATTAGTGAGCAACCTCGATGTTCGTCCGCATCAATTTGTGTTCCACCCTCTTTTCATCCAAACCCCCAAATTAATTTGATAAATTCTCGCACAGTAGTCAGCAATCAAGTTTCTTCTCCCTCGCCTCCGTTCGGGATTTGCCATCGCTATTTGTTTTCTACGGAGAGCCTCCGTCAAATTAACTTATACCAAAGCTTTCCCTCGTCGTGTTCTACATCTTGACATGAGTATCTATTCCACTCGACCTCCGTAGCACCATCTCCACCATGGCCAAACCACCACTGCTGCTCCACTCTCCGAACCACCACCACTATCGGCTCTGCATCGTCGCAAGTATTCCATTTTTCTCATTCCCAAGACCTCGCCACCCGGGCTTTGTTGTTCTCATACCTAGCCCGAGAATCGTATGTTGTTCTATCTGTTCAGAAGCAGAGGAGAAAGAGCACCCCTCTGTCTCTCGAGTTTTTTGCTATTATGGTATCCTCTAAGTTGGGCTTCGATGAAACGGTATCTACGTCGTAGGCTTCTCTAAAATAGTACTCTTGTACTTAAGACTTCTCTCAAATAGTATTCTCAGAGATTTTAACTCAAATAATTTGATTTTCGAATTTGTACTCCCCCAATTAGTATTCTCAGGGCAGCGACTGTATGGCTGGACAGGACCAGATCTATATCTTGAGGTTGGTAAGCCTATGTAGCCCTGCAGGGAGGCACTGCAGCTTGCCGCACCACCCAAATTGGAGTTCCTGGAGGGAGGTGAGGAGTGAAGGGTCGCGGCAATTTGCTCCACCTCTTCGTTGGATTCAAAGACTAACTTGGTGAGGCAGGAAGAGAGGAGCCTGCAGATGGGCGCGGCAAGGACACCTGCGATGTCATCAGTGCGGAGCTCCCGGCGAAGAAGCTGCTTCTCTTGATCTTCATCCTGCAGCCCCCAACCAGCGGCGAAGAATCCCGGCGAAGAATACTAATTGGGGGAGTACAAATTCGAAAATCAAATTATTTGGGTTAAAATCCCTGAGAATACTATTTGAGAGAAGTATTAAGTACAAGAGTACTATTTTAGAGAAGCCCACGACGTAGATACCGTTTCGTCGAAGCCCAACTTAGAGGGTACCATAATAGCAAAAAACTCCTGTCTCTCTCCATATGAAAAGTAGGCTCCACCAAGGAAATTTCTTTTCATACAAGGAAAATTAAACTTTGGCTCTATGATATGTGGACCATCCTATTAAAACATTTGCTCATTACTGACTGCGCTGCATATGTGTCAAAATCCCAAACCAAAAACCAGCTTACGTGTCAAACCATTTGCCACGTCAGCACCACCTCGGAGCAAAACCGCTTTCAATCAATCCGAGGGGGTAAAATAAATAGTATTGATACTTGAGACGAGTAAAACATTCAGTTTTACACTTCCAGAGTCCAAAAAGGTAAAGTAGACTTATTCCGCAATATGTCAAATGACAAACCAGTGTAATCAATTTTATTTTCTTGTGATCCATCGATATCAATATCCAGCTCAAAATTGGAAAATGTTGAGATTTTCGTGAGTTCAGTGCTTTGAGTACAAACTGTAGAAGCTATAGAAAGAATATCAGCATCTAGTGATACTTGTGCTGTTCAACATTTTCCCATTCTTAAGTTACAGCTGCAGGCTAATTTCTTGATGAGCTGAGCATATTGAGGATTTTATACAGGCCCAGAAGCAGGAAGAACTTCCTGAGCATGTCCTATGCAGTGTAAGGCTAAGCAAAGTTGATTTTGTCGACAATGGGCAAATACTGATGCTCTTGCCTTGTGACGATGATTGACCAGTGAACCGGCATACTAAGTTAACCAAACCTGATGTTTCAGTCAAGAGCAGCAGCAGCAGGTAGTTCTGCCCCTTTGAAGCTTGATTTGCTGCTTGGCCTTGGAAGGGAGGAGGGTTGCTGGGTGGAGTCGCAATGCAAGATGAACAGCTCTGCAGCCTGTGCTGCGGAGTTGTTCTGTAAAAACCTGCGTATATAGCCATGTTCTTTGGCAATCTGGTTTTGCGAGTCAAATTCTATGCGAAATTGATTTGCAAATCAGGAATTGACAATGCGATCAAGACTGTCTTATCGATCTATTTATTGATTTAGCTGTTATCAATCTTATAATATCCTATGATTATGCGCATTGTTGATATCAGGCTGCACCTATTTATTTCTTGACAACATTCATCTGAACCACCCCATTGTGAACTAGTCCTGGATTCATGGTTGTCATAAACAAAATCAGTATTGTGATAACCAGATGTTTTCAAGGCTGGTTCTACTCAAATCTTGAAATAAAAATCTTGTTTGATACTCCTAATAAACAAAGTATAACCAAAAACAGTTCTCTATGGACTGAGAATTTCCAGTTTTAACAAAATTTAGGGGGAGTTCTTTTGTAACAAAACCAGGAAGCCAAGTCAGATTCTTTCCCGTATCAACAACAGCAATATTGTCAGCACAAATAAGTGCAGCAGAATGCAGCATTTGCTTTTCCAGCCATTAGCAGGGAATAACTGAGCTAATGATGGAATACGACAAGAAATGGAGGTGCCAAGTGGATACTACAGGCATTATGATTTGCAGCTCTATACAATCTTGCTATACAGAAACTTTGATAGTATCATCATCGTGGAGCCATCCATGAATCCATCTTCAGCGTGTGAGCAGAACATAGTTGCACAAAAACAGTGTTCGTTCAGGCAGAGCCAGATTTGGTTGCATCAACAGATGAACTGACAACACCAGACAACAGTTTCCACCTGACGGCATCAGGCTGTCCAGTCCTAACAAGAAACTGCTCATCAGGAGAACTCATGGCTTCCTTTCCCCTTTGATTGCTTGCAATATCTTTTTTTCTTGTGGTAATTAAGTATATTTGATGGTGTTCTGCTGCTGCTGTGTGATCATGCCATGTCTTCTCTCAATGCTGCTCCCTTTTGCTGCCTGTCAAGAACAATACATTGGCAACTGTCAGCCATGGCAGTTAAGGAAATTACCTACAGTATGCATCAGCAAGGAGCGTATCGTATGATCACCTTTGTGGAACCACGACCGGCGGCCGGCTCGCCGGATCTCCTGCTCGTGGTTCTGCAGGAGCTCGTCGACGCGCCGCGACTGCAACAGCAATGGCCCCGAGAATTCCACCCTCTCCCCCTTGCCGTTGTGCTTATTCTGAAATTCCAGTTCCAAACGATGAAAATCATCAGTGTGATACTGATGTGAAACAAAAACACTACACTGCAATGCAATGTAGTTATAGGACCCGTTGTTGTAGCGCACACGACCATAAGTACCTGGTACTCGTTTACAACAACGGCACACATGACCACTCTTACCACCACAAGCAATCGTTACAACCACGAGCACTCGATTACGACTACGAGCACTCGTTTACGACTATGAGCACTTAAACACTCGGAGATCCCTGTACTCGATCACGATTACGAGACAATGGAATTTTTTTGTGCCGCCCTTAATCGTTCGGCGTTTTCTCTTCTTATTTATAGGATCTAAATCAAAGCAAAGGCTAAACTTATTTCCCATTCTTACGCCATGATCCGCTTCAACAGTGCTATCCCACGTCCAGCGAAAACACAGCTCCACTAGCTAACTGAATATCGGCCACAACGTGAACTAAAGTACGTCTTTGGCCACTAACTTTGATAGAATAAAACGTAAATATGCAATGCAACGGACTTAAGTCCAACAAATCACCCTCTAAGCCTGTTGCGCAGAATTCACCTCAACGACACCGAGCTTCTATCTCATCTCGATGAACTTGACTCGCCCAAGCGCCTTCGTGAGTATATCGCCGAATCATCCATCGGTGTCACATGGTTGATGTCCACCTTGTCATCTTCAATGCATTCACGAATAAAATGAAAATGAGTGTCGATATGCTTACTTTATTCGTGATGCACTGAGTTCTTGCTTAGCGCGATGGCTAATTTGTTATCCACCAGAAGCTCTACCATCTTCGGTGCTTGCCCAACCAGCTCGCCATATAGTCAGCTTAGCCAAACACCTTGGCATGCTACCATGGCCGCCGCGATGTATTCTGCCTCACAGGACGAAAGTGTGACGACCTTCTGCTTCTAGGATGTCAATGTAATCACGTTCTTGCCGAGGAAAAACACAACCCCAGTAGTGCTTTTACGATCGTCGGCGTCACCGGCGAGGTCACTGTCGCTGAACCCCACCAGTGCAGGCTCCAGCATGCCCACCTTCTTGTAGCAGCACCCATAGCCAATTGTCCCGCTAATGTAACGCAGGATCTGCTTCACCGCCACCCAATGCGATGTAGCTGGCACCTCCATGAACCTGCTCATGATCCCTACCACGTAAGCGATGTCGGGCCTTGTGTTGCAGAGATAGCGTAGGCTCCCAATAATGCTCTGGTACCGTGTTGCATCCACACCAGCACTGGCATCTCTCTTACTCAGCTTCAAATGATTTTCCATTGGCTTGTGGCACGAATTGCATCCTGCCATGCTAGATGACTCCAAGATCTTGCCGACATAAGCACTTTTGGCAAAGCATGATCTTGCCAGTGTCTTGCTTAACCTCAATGCCCAAGTAGTAACTCAGGAGACCAAGATCGCTCATCTTGAACAGGTTGTGCATCTGGTCTTTGAATGTGGCAATATCGTCGACACTACTACTAGTGATGATCAAGTCATCGACGTAGACGCCTACCAGCAGCGATGTCTTGCCACTGGTCCTCCGATACTCAGCATGTTCTAGAGGGCTGCACTCGAAGCCGAGGGAGATGAGCGACACATCCAGCTTGGTGTTCCATGCCCATGTGCCTGGCTAAGACCGTACATGGCCTTATGCAGCTTGAGCACCTCGTGCTTGTTGTCGGGGTTGATGAAGCCAGGCGGTTGGTGCACATAGACATCCTCAGCTAGATCGCCATTCAAGAACACCGACTTGATGTCCATGTGGTGCACCTCCCAACCACTGTCCGCAGCGAGTGCCAGTAGGAGCCGCACCATGGCCATTCACGCCATCGGGGAGAAGACCTCGTGGAAGCCCACCCCCTGCCATTGAGCATACCCTTTAGCGACTAGACGCGCCTTGTGCCTCACCACATTACCTGCGGGATCCTTTTTTTTACCTTGAATACCCATTTGAGCCCGATGGCCCAATGTCTGGCTGGAAGTGCAACGAGCTCCCAGGTACCATTGGTGTGAATGGCAGCTAGTTCTTCCTCCGTCGACTGCTTCCAGAATGCTTCTTTGAGCGCTTGGTTGACATTGGCTGGCACCTCGACAGCTAGAAGGCAGAGCCCGCCATGCTTGATGTCGACTTCCTCCGTGGTGTCATAGACATTCAACAGCTCCCGGTAACGACGCGGCCCAGTGTCGGTGTCGAGTGCATCGTCATGGGTTGGTGGTGTCGCCCACTCAATGCCCATAGATGCCGGTGGAGGTGTCCGTGGCTCCACCACCTGTGGTGCCACAGAATCTGCTCCGGGTGCCAATGTCGTTGCCTCTCCATTATCGACATTTGCCACGCCTTACTCTGTGGCATATGTCATGGTGAATGTGGCAGTTGGGCATAGTCCAGCGTTGCATTCGCCTGACTCCCAGTCCCATCACTTTTGTTCTTCAAACATAACATCATGAGTCACATGAAGCTTCTTTGTCGCCAGATTGTATACCCTGTATGCCTTTGCTCCTTCCTCATAGCCGATGAACACCATCGGTGTTGAGTAGCTTGCCAGCTTGTTTACGCTCAGTTCGACGTTCCTAACATGTGCAATGCACCCAAAGACTTGGAGATGGTTCACCTTTAGCTTCTGCTTGTTCCATGTCTCGTATGGTGTTTTGCTATTGAGACTCCGTGTCAACGCCTTGTTGAGGATGTAGATTGTAGTTTTCACTGCCTCGCCCCAGAATGTCACTGGCACACCCATGGTCTTCAGCAGACAGCGCGCCATTTCTACCACAGTCTGGTTGTGGCGCTCAACGACCCCGTTCTGTTGCGGCGAATATGGCACAGTGGTACAGTGCTTGATGCTGAGCTCGTCGCAGTACTCATGGAACTCGGCAAAGTTGAACTCGCCACTATGGTTCGAATGGAACACCATGAGCTTGCCACCGTGCTTAGTTTCTGCTAGTGCCTTGATCTTGTTGAATAATTTCAACGCCTCATCTTTGGACCTGAGCACTCGAGCCACATGTATCTACTATGATCGTCTACGATCAATAGGAAAAACTTATTACCTCCTGCCATCGCCAGTGTGATCGGTCCACACAGATCGCTATGGACCAACTCTAGTGGACGCTCAGCACGGTAAGTCATGGCCTATAGGAAAGCAGCTCGGTGCTACTTCCCAAGGGCGCACCCATCACAGAACTACTCGATGTGATTGAATAGTGGAAGGCCAGCCACCATTCCCTTCAGCACTAGGTTCCGCAAGGCTTGGAAGTTGAGGTGGCCATAGCGTCTGTGCCACAGCAAACTTCATCGTCCATGCATGTGAGCAGGCACATGGGACCAGCAAGGTTTAGCTTTAGTTTGTAAAGCTTGTTCCTAGTCCACCTCACCTGTGCTAGTAGCATGCACTTGTGGTCGAACACAAGCAATTCTCTGTCCTCGATCACCACCTTGCACCCTCTCTCATCCAGTTGCCCAATGGAAATGATGTTGCTATGGATATGCGGAATGAAGTATAGCTCGATGAGGAGCCGATGCTCCCCATTTCGGCACTGGAACATGATGGCTCCTTTGCTGTGGATGTCCATGAGTGAGCCATCGCTGAACTTGACCATCCCTTTCACCGATTCATCAAGCGATTTGAACATCGCTTGAGACTCGGTCATGTGGCTTGCTCCCGTGTCGAGGTACCAAACACCATCGTCTGCGTCCGACGGGATCACCTTTTCCTCGTTAAGGAATATTGTCTGCTGTTTCTCCTTAACATCAGCACGTCGGACATGTCAGGTGTGCCTCCTCCTTGCGCTCACGACAGTGCTTACGGCAGTTCCTTGAGAAAGTACCCCATTTGGTTGAAGTTGTAACATTTCACTTGCGACATGTTGCGGCACGTGCTGGACGTGCCACCACCCCAGGCATCATGCCCGGCTTTGTTGCGCCCGTGGCCGTGTGGCTTTCCATGGCATCGATTGTCACCATTGCTGCCGCTTCTTTGGTCTTCACCTGAGGAGCCATCGCCTTGCTCGTGCTTCTTAGCATGCGTGAGCCACTCCTCCTCAGTGAGGAGCAGACGCCCTCCAAACCCGCCTCTGTCATCAAGATCATACCATTCCTCCATCGTGAGGAGCCGCTCGGTGAGCTCGTCGACCGAGAGAGTGCTTAGGTCGAGGAGTGTCTCTGTGGAGATGTCCACTTGCACGTACTGCGAAGGCACAGCACGCGGAAACTTCTTCACGACCTTGGATTCCTCAATCACGTCGTCGAGGATGCGAACATTATTGACGAGGCAGGTGATCCGCATTGAAAACTCGTCTACTGTCTTGCCATCCTTGAACGCGATGGCCTCAAACTCCTTGCGGAGCTTTTGCGCATTCGCCTCATGCACGCGGTCGACGCCCATCCACTGCACCTTCACGGTGTCTCACGCCTGTTTTTCCGTGTCCTTCACGGCAAGCATTGACTGTCAGGTGGCATCATGTGGAGGATCGAGGATAGCGTTATCCTGTCATTGCAGAAGTTGACATTGCCCAGCTCAATCGCTCACCATATGCCCTATGCCTGCAAGTTGACTCTCATGACAAGAGCCCAACTGGAGTAGTTCATGCGCGTCAGCATGGGGTAGACCACCGCCCCCCTGCTCTCCCTTGTCACCTGCTGCACCACCACCTTGCGGTCGCGCACCCTCATCCTGCTGTGCCCGCGGATCCTCGGTGGAGTGAAGGATCTCGAAGGAGACTCTGATCTGTCGCCTGGCATTGCCAACAGGAACTCTACACTGCTCTGATACCACTTGTTGTAGCGCACACAACCACACACACGACCATGAGTACTTGGTAATCGTTTATGACTATGGCACGACCACTCTTACGACCAGGAGCACTCGATTACGACCACGAGTACTCGTTACGATCATGAGCACTTGTTTACGACTATGAACACTCAAACACTCGGGGATCCACTTAAACACTCGGGGATCCCTGTACTCGATCATGACTACGAGACAATGGAATTTTTTGTGCTGCCCTTAATCATTCGGCATTTTCTCTTTTTTTATAGGATCCGACTACAAAGCAAAGACTAAACTTATTTCCTATTCTTACGCCATGATCCGCTTCAGTCGTGCCATCCCACGTCAATGAAAACATAGCTCCACTAGCTAACTGAATAACGACCACGACGTGAACGAAAGCACGTCTTAGGCCACTAACTTTTATAGAGTAAAACGTAAATATGCAATGCAACGGGCTTAAGTCCAACACCCATTTGGAACTCAGGAATTTCACAGTAAACGGTTCAGTTTGAACCGGGAAAAATTCCTGTATTCCAAACAGGACCATATATAATATGAAATGCAATCCTCAGTGCAGTGTAAAATGGTGAGTGGTGAGACCTTGACGCTCTTGAGCTGCTTGACGTCCACTGGCTCCCTGATGAACCTGCTGCTGTAAGCTTCAGAAGTGCTGAACGCCTCCGCGACCTGCGCCCACTGCTTGATCATCTCCTGCTTCTCCACCTCGTATGAAGTGGCTGTGGTGGTGGTAGCAGCTGTTGCCCTTGCAGGATCACCTCCATTGTTGGTGGTTCTTGGCCCCTTGGAGCAGCTCCGCTTCGTCGTCACCGTCGTCGTCTTCGCGGCGTCGGGTCTGGGCTTCTTGGCCCAGGCGAAGCCGGTGTAGGCGGTGAGCTGCACTGGGCCGGAGAGGGGGAGGTGGTCGGCGAGCCGGGGCGCCTCCTGGTAGCTGCGGGACATCTGCCTGGCGCACGGCGGCGCATCGGTGTCGTGGCGCTTGCTGATAACCGGCACGGGCTGCAGGTCGACGAATAGCCTCGCCTCGCCGCCATCCTTCCTCGCGGCGCCGTCGGCTCGGGGGAGTGATACCTCGGCGTGGACGTGGCCGTGCCTCTGGTTGGCCGCGCTCGTGTCCTGCAAGCTCTTGTGCGCCCTCGACAGCCGCCTCGCCGCCTCGCCGCCGCCGTGGCTCCTGCCATTGTTCCTCCTGAAAGTCGCAAGAATTTGCATTGGCTGTGTGCGCAAGGAGATTGTGGAAACCGATGACAAAGAGGGAGGCCGAAATCTGGTCACCTTCTAGAATCCTCTCGAAACTTGGCGTCCATCTCCTTGTTGGGCGCGTACTTGGGCAGGCTCGACGGCTCGCAGGCGTACGGCTGCGTCCTGAAGTACTGATCAAGCAATACGCAGCA
Source organism: Dendrocalamus latiflorus (assembly GCA_017311315.1). Taxonomy (NCBI): domain Eukaryota; kingdom Viridiplantae; phylum Streptophyta; class Magnoliopsida; order Poales; family Poaceae; genus Dendrocalamus; species Dendrocalamus latiflorus. Next base: position 21,637,097 of record CM029635.1, read on the forward strand.
GCAAGAAAAGTTTCAGACACAGAATGAGCCATGGCGTGAAGCCATGAAAGGAGGAAGAGTGGTTGGTTGATTTGATACCTCGGAGACGAGGGCGGAGGAGGCGGTGCCGCGGGCGGTGGGCTCAACGGAGAGGATGGTGGAGAGGAGGCGGAAGGCGGTGTCTGGCATGGAACTGAAGGTTTCCCTGAGGCGGCTCTTGTAGGGGTGCTGTGGGCGGAAAACAGCGGCGTGGGACATCCTCGAGCGGCGCCAGTAGTCATCGGGCGGTGAGCCACAGAGCTTGAAGATCTTGTGGATCTGCTCGACCTCGGTGCGGCCCTGGAGGATGGGCCGGCCGGCGTGCATCTCAGCGAAGACGCAGCCGGCACTCCAGAGGTCGACGGAGGGCTCGTAAGTGGTGGCGCCCAGGAGGAGCTCTGGCGGGCGGTACCAGAGCGTGACAACGCGGCTGGTGAGCGGCGCCGACGACGGCGAGAAGAGGTTGGCAAGGCCAAAGTCGGCCACCTTGAGCTCGCCGTCGTTGCTCACCAGCAGGTTGGCGCACTTGATGTCCCGGTGCATCACCCCCCGCGTGTGGCAGTGCTCCAGCCCTAGCAGCAGCTGTCGCATGTAGCATTTGATCTACAGTACCCACTCACACGGATACACGGCTTGATCACATAGTGCCAGTGGCTTAACTAGTGCAATGATCATTGTACATAACGCATCCAAACAAGGTTGTCAATATCGTGATCAATCATAGGATCATGATAGGATCGTGCCTCGGAAAACATGATACTAGAGATTACAAGGCCAACTCATGGCCGCGTAGGATCAGAGGATAGTAGTATCCTAAGATCCTACCATAATTTTTTCCTAGACCCCGCAAGAGATTTACGTGTCTATACATTAAGAGAAAGAAAGAAGACACAACAGGACATCCAAAAGAATAATTCGACAAAATGATCAAAGAATAGCTCTTAACAACAGGACGGATAAGAGAAAATTTCCATAAAGCAACTAAAGAATAGCTCTTGACAAAAAAGAATAGCTCTTGACAAAAACAGGTGCTGCCTAACTGCCGTAGCCAGTAAGATCCTACGATAATAATCTTGTGCTGGTATGGGTAAGTAGGTGGGTGTACCTGGGGTTCGGAGAAGGTGACGTCGGGGGCGGAGGTGAGGCCGGCGAGGTCGTGGTCCATGTACTCGAAGACGAGGTAGATGTTGCAGGAGGAGCGGGAGGTGATGAGGCCCTCGAGGCCGACGACGTTGGGGTGGCGCTGCAGCCGCCGGAGGATCTGGATCTCCCGCGCCATGAACCGCACGCTCTCCGGCTCCACGCTGTCGAACCGCACCTTCTTCAGCGCCACCAGCCGCCCCGTCTCCAGGTTCCGAGCGCGGAACACGCTGCTGTACGTCCCCTGCCCAATCTGCACGCCCGCCGCCGCGGCGCCATTGATTAGCTTAGTTGCGAGCTTAGTCTAGTTGCGAGAAGAGGAAAATTAAAAAGAGCTTGCTTGGCGCGCTCATGGCGCGTTGCTTGCCTTCTCGAGCTTCTCGAAGTTCTCGGCCTTGAGGGGGACCCAACCCTGCACGGCCTCGGCGGCGACGGCGCTCAGCCACGCCGGCCACCCGGCGGCGACCTGCTCCCTCTCGATGTATCTGTGCAGGTTCCCCAGCCGCGCGCCGGGCCCCTCCTTCCCGACGCAGCCCCCGCCCTCCTCCTCCTCCTCCTCCTCCTCCCCTCGCCCCTCGCTGTCCCCGCCGAGCTCGAACGCCTCCAGCCGCACCGGCCTGCTCCATGTCGACGCTGACCCCGGAGCCAGCGCCAGCTCCGCCGACGCGCTCCCGGACACGTTGTACGACGACGACGACACCTCGTACGCCGGCGACGCCGTCGCCGCCCCCTTCGACGCCACGCACCCCATGGCCCCGCCCCCGCCGCCGACGCCGGCGCGGCGGCCCAACACCCTCCTCCCTGGACAGCACCACCAGCCAAGAAACAGGGGAGAACTCCTCTGTTTTGGCTCCCCCCGCCTCCCTCCTCCCCCTCCCTCCTGCTTTCTTTGCCTCTGCACAAGAGCAACGAACGCAAGCAGCTTCTCCTCCTCCTCCTCCTAAAGATAGCACACCACCAGCAAGGCCAACCTTGCCTTGCTGCCGCCGCCTTTAATTGGTGTTATTTCTTGGCTTAATCTGTCCTCCCCTTTTGCTTTAATTCTTGTGCTGGTCTTGAGCTGGGGATCGCCCAAGAAAAGATGGGGGACAAGTGTAATTCTGATGATTATTCAAAAGGTGGTGAGGATGAGGTCTCTGGCTAAGTGCAACAACCTCCCTCTACGAGAGAGCAAGAAAAAGGAAGGAAGGAAGAACAGGTGCAACTGATCCAAAAAGGAAGGATTTTTTCCTGTGTTTTTCTGTGAGTTATTTTGTTGCATTTGTTTTGATAATAATTGGATAAAAGATTTGGAGAAGATACATACAGGTGTCTGCATTGGTCAAAGAATATTTGTTTTGGAAAAAAGGTACACGAGAGAGAGATAGAGAGAGAGAGATGTTAGAATGATCTCAGGGGATTTGGCCCAACGGCCAAATCCCCCCTTGCTCGCGCCCTGATCGGGGGCGCCCAGCCCATTATGGCTGGTGGGCCCCTGTCGCCAGCGCTATAAATAAAGAGGTGGGGGCCGGGCGGCACGCACGACGAGGTTCACCGTGCCGCCACCTTCCCCACCAACAAACCCTAACCGATCTAAGAGGGGGGCGCTGAAGCGACGGGAAGTACCACCGCCGTTCAACGCCGCCGCCAGGGAGGTCGCCGCCGCCCGCGCCGCGCCGCCGCCGAGGAGCCCCGCACCTCTTCCCCGACCGTCGCTGCCCGTGCGCAGACTCCACCGAGCGAACCCGCGATGGCCTCCTCCTCCTCCACGCAGTCGGAAGGTTGGTATCCCTCTCTCCCTCTCAGTGTAGAACGTCAAGAACCCCAGAGAAAAGAAGACCCCGCTAGATCTAACCTGGAGATCCTAGAACCTAGTACTAATAATGGTATCAGAGCCTGTCGAAGGTTTAGATCTAGATGGGGAAAAGAAGATCGACCGCCGTCGGTTGACCGGCGTGCGGAAAAGAAAATCACAGAGTTCCCCCCCTAACCCTAGAAAACCGAAAAGAAAGAAAAGGAGAAGGGGAGCGGGGCTTACCGGTTGCGTCGCCCGGCCGCCGTCGCCACCACGCCGCCGCTGCGCGCTGCCGCTCCGGTTGGCACCAACGTCGCGTGCGCCGTGCGGCCACATCTTGCGCCCCGCCCCGCCGCCTCCATGGAAGCGCGCCGCCGCGCTGTCGCGCGCCCGGCCACCGCGCCTCGCTGGGGCCTCCATGCCGCCGTCGAGCCGCTTCGGGGGCCGCCACGCTGCCGCTCCGCGCTCGGAGCCGTCGCGGCCGCCATCGCCTCGCGGGACAGGGAGCCGCCGCTCCGTTTTTTTCGCAAGGGGGCGGGCGAGATAAGGCTAGGGTTAGGGTTTTCGGGTTACTGATCCCCGCCGCGAGCGCGGTCAGCCGTCCGATCAGATCGGATCCCATCGGACGGCTGAGGAAGAGCCGGCCTTTTTTTTCGGCCCAGGCGGGAAGGCGCTTTCCCGGCCCAGGCCCAGGTTGCGGCCTGGGCGCGGGGGAGGGCGCGAGCGCGCGCGTAAGGCGCGGGGAGAGCAGGCCGAGTGGGCCGCGCGTGGGCGAGGCAGGCCGCGAGCGCTCGCCCGCGCGGGCAGGCCGCCGTGGGCCGTGGGCCAGGCCGAACAGGCCGAAATGCCTATTTGCACAGTAAAATCCCGAAAATTGGATTTATTGTTTTTCAGAAGCTATTTTGAGTGTATTTGAATGAATATTGAACCAAAATTTCTCTGTAATTTTTGCACCAACGTGTTAATTTTTCCAGAGATTGATGTTTACAGTATAATGCTTCTGAATATTGAATTATTTTTTTAGAATAATTACAGTTTCCGCTGCAAAAGTTAATATTGATTGTTTTTCATTATTAAATTCGAACCAACGGGAGAATTTAATTTTGGAAAAATAGATTGAAATTCCAGAGATTTATGATACTGTTATTTACTGACCAACGTTGTTAATATCAGTATTATAAATTTTTTAATGTTGATTTCATGCATTATTTCTATTTCTGCCCAACGGTGATGTAGATTTAATGTATGATAAAATTGATTTAAATTGTATGTCGTATTTTTGACCAACGTTGGAAATAAGGCATATGATTTTGATGTTACGTTCTCACTGTATTTGAAATATTTTTCAGGAGGATACAACTTGATGAGTTGTATTAGAGAAATCCCCACTCTCAAAGGTGATAATTATGGAGAGTGGAAGAAAAAGCTAGACTTAGCTTTTATCTTGGCTGAGGTGGACTGGGTCCTCACTACAGCACGTCCCACTGAGCCTTTGGCGCCAGTGAGGGAACAGAATGAGGATGACACTGCATGGCAGAACAGACAGAGGGATCATGCCCCCTTACAGATGTCTTATGACCTTGATCATAAGAAATGGACCACAGCCAACAAGAAATGTATGGCTGTAATAAAGAACACAATTGAGCCTGCTATTCTGGGCTCAATTGCAGAGTGTGACACTGTCACTGAATACCTTGATAAAATAAAGAGTCAGTTCACTGGCTCTTCAAAGACTTATGCTACACAGCTGATTAAGCAGCTGGTAACAGAGAGGTATTCTGGCGGTGGCAATGGCATAAGAGAGCACATTCTTAGAATGAGCAACTTGGCATCTAAACTGAAACCGATGGATTTGGCTCTCAAGGATGAGTTCCTTATTCATTTGGTTTTTGCTTCTTTGCCAAAAGAGTTTGACACCTTTGTTGTCAACTATAATATGCAGCCCGAAAAATGGGACATGGAAAAGTGCATAGCCATGTGCGTGCAAGAGGAGGAAAGAATCAAATCCTCACATGGTGGTGCTATCAACTTTGTGAGGGAAAACAAGAAAAAGAATTACAACAGTAACCCCTTCTCAAAGAACAAGGGCAAAACCCATGTACATCAGCCTCAACAGAACAAATTTGCTGTAGACAAAGACCAGTGCCTTCACTGCAAGAAGACGGGACACTACAAGAAGGATTGTCCTGACTACTTAAAGATGATAATGGCTAAGAAAGGTGAGAACATTATTACCTTTATTAATGAATGCCTGTATGTGAAATATTCGAAATCCACTTGGTGGATTGATTCAGGAGCAACTGTTCATGTTGCTAATTCATTACAGGGATTCCGTTCGACGAGGACTACGCAAAGAAAAGAAAGATGCATTAAAGTTGCAAATGGAGTCGAAGCTGAAGTGGAAGCCGTTGGCGATCTTTCATTAGAATTAGCTAATGGCTCTACTCTTTTACTTAGAGATGTCCTTTTTGTACCCTCTTTACAGAGGAATTTGATTAGTGTGTCAAATTTGGACAAAGATGGTTATGATTGCAATTTTGGAAATGGCAAGTGCGAAATAATGTTTAATAAAGAATGTGTTGGTATTGCCATATTACAGAATGAGCTTTATTTGTTATCATTGTGTGATGATGTGAATGTCGTATGCGATAATGAGAACGTTGCGTGCGAGAAAGTGATTGAATCCTCGTCTACGAATGTAAACAGAAAACGAAAGAGAACTCTAGATGAGTCGTCGAAATTATGGCACTGTCGTTTAGGCCATATTTCGAGGGGGAGAATAGAAAGACTAGTAAAGAATGATATTCTTCCTCCATTAGAGTTCTCAGACTTAGAACAATGCAGAGAATGCATTAAAGGAAAATATGTAAAGAAAATTAAAAAAGACGCTAAAAGAAGCACAGGAGTTCTACAAATTATTCACACAGATATTTGTGGTCCTTTTCCTGTGAAAAGTGTGGATGGATATGACTCGTTCATAACATTCACAGATGATTACTCCCGTTATGGATATATTTATCCAATTAAAGAAAGAAATGAAGCCTTGGATAAATTCAAGATATTTAAGGCTGAAATTGAAAACCAACACGATTTAAAGATTAAGATAGTCCGATCTGATCGTGGGGGGGAGTACTACGGTCGACATACCCCTTATGGACAAGTTCCTGGACCTTTTGCGAGGTTTTTACAGGAAAATGGAATAGTAGCCCAGTATTCTATGCCGGGCGAACCTCAGCAAAATGGAGTAGCTGAAAGACGCAACCGTACCCTGATGGATATGGTGCGAAGTATGATGAGCTACTCCACACTCCCATTGAGTTTGTGGATGGAGGCGTTGAAAACCGCCATTCATATTCTCAACAGAGTGCCTAGTAAGTCGGTGCCCAAAACACCGTACGAGTTGTGGACAGGAAGAGTTCCCTCATTAAACCACTTACGTGTGTGGGGGAGTCCTGCTGAGGCTAAAGTATTTAACCCAAACCTTGGGAAACTTGATCCCAAAACAGTAAGTTGCCATTTCATTGGCTACCCTGAAAAGTCAAAAGGTTATCGTTTCTACTGTCCAGACAGATACACAAAGTTTGTAGAAACGAGACATGCTGTCTTCTTAGAGGATGAAATGATGAGGGGGAGCATGGTAGCTCGAGAGATTGACCTTGAAGAGAAGCGGGTGTTTGCGCCCACTCCGATGATTCAAGAGCCATTCTTCACACTACCTGCTGTCGCTGCACCGACGGTGCAAGACACTGTGGTGCCAGCACCTGTTATTGTTCCTCCCGTGGCAACAATGAATGAGAATGAGGAACCTGTTCTTCAGGATCATATAGAACCTATTGCCACAGATGAGGGGGAGCAACAGCAGCCTCAAATAGTAGATGTACCAAATGAGGAGGCCCCGAGGAGGTCTCAAAGAGTAAGAAGATCAGCTATTTCTGATGATTATCAGATTTATCATACAGAGGAATTTCAAATGGAGGATGATCCCACCTCATTTGAAGAAGCCATGAGAAGCGAAAATTCCTCAAAATGGCTTGATGCCATGGAAGAGGAAATGAGGTCCATGAAGACTAATAAAGTCTGGGACTTGGAAATTATTCCTAAAGGAGCCAAAACAGTAGGCTGTAAATGGGTCTACAAGACAAAGCTTGACTCCCAAGGGAATATAGAAAGATACAAAGCGCGACTTGTGGCGAAAGGCTTTACGCAAAGAGAAGGGATTGATTACAATGAGACATTCTCTCCAGTCTCATGTAAAGATTCCTTCAGAATCATAATGGCATTAGTAGCACATTATGATTTAGAGTTACATTAGATGGATGTAAAGACGGCATTTCTTAATGGGGATTTGGAGGAAAATGTTTACATGGCACAACCGAAAGGTTTTGTCGTGGAAGGAAATGAAAGAATGGGATGCCGCCTAAAGAAATCAATTTATGGGTTAAAGCAGGCTTCAAGACAGTGGTACTTGAAGTTTGACAGTACAATAAGAAAATTTGGGTTTAAAGAGAATGTAGAGGACAACTGTGTTTATGCAAAGTTTAAAGATGGGAAGTTTATCTTCCTAATCCTGTATGTGGATGATATCCTACTAGCTAGTAGTGATGTTAGTCTACTACTGGAAACAAAGAAGTTTTTGTCCTCAAACTTCGATATGAAAGATCTTGGTGAAGCTTCATTCGTTCTAGGGATCGAAATTCACCGAGATAGAAACAAAGGGGTATTGGGACTGTCACAAAAGGCATACATAGAGAAAGTCTTAAAGAAATTTGGTATGCATAAAAGTAGTCCATCACCTGCACCTATAGTCAAGGGCGACAGATATGGGGATTTTCAATGCCCCAGGAACCAGTATGAGATCGATCAAATGAAAGCGGTTCCATATGCTTCAGCTGTCGGAAGCTTACAGTATGCACACGCCCTGACTTAGCATTTGTTACCGGGTTACTTGGCAGATTCCAGAGCAATCCTGGAATAGAACATTGGAAATTGATAAAGAAAGTCTTGCGTTATTTGCAAGGAACAAAAGGCCTCATGATGACATACAGAAGATCAGATTCACTCCATATAGTGGGGTATACAGATTCTGATTTTGCGGGAGATGATAGAAAGTCTACATCCGGATATGTGTTCACTCTCGCTAAAGGAGCTATATCGTGGAAAAGCTCAAAACAAACCGTCACTACATCGTCCACAATGTATGCCGAGTTTGTAGCATGTTATGAGGCTACGGGGCAGGTGAACTGGCTAAAGAAGTTCATACCCGGTTTAAAAGTGGTTGACGACATCAATAGACCACTTAAGTTGTACTGCGATAATGAACCCGCAGTAACGTATGCCCACAACAATAAGTCAAGTGGTGCTGCCAAACACATTGACATAAAGTACTATGTTGTGAAAGATAAAGTTCGGGATCAAATTATAAGTCTTGAGCACATAAGTACCGCAAAGATGTTAGCGGATCCGCTTACTAAAGGCTTACCACCCAACGTGTTCAGAGAACATGTAGCCAGCATGGGTTTAAGGGAAAGCCTATGATACCTGGACTAAAAGATGGCCCAAAGATTAAAGTAACTGTTTCAGAACAGAGAGGTGTATTGTAACTGTTGAATCTATCGGCGATTGACCGTGACGATGAGACATGTTCTATGCACTAATTTGCGATGGAATGTGTAAAGTCAAAAGTAATTAAAGATAAAGTATAGATTGAGATCAAGGGGGAGAATGTTAGAATGATCTCAGGGGATTTGGCCCAACGGCCAAATCCCCCCCTTGCTCGCGCCCTGATCGGGGGCGCCCAGCCCATTATGGCTGGTGGGCCCCTGTCGCCAGCGCTATAAATAAAGAGGTGGGGGCCGGGCGGCACGCACGACGAGGTTCACCGTGCCGCCACCTTCCCCACCAACAAACCCTAACCGATCTAAGAGGGGGGCGCTGAAGCGACGGGAAGTACCACCGCCGTTCAACGCCGCCGCCAGGGAGGTCGCCGCCGCCCGCGCCGCGCCGCCGCCGAGGAGCCCCGCACCTCTTCCCCGACCGTCGCTGCCCGTGCGCAGACTCCACCGAGCGAACCCGCGATGGCCTCCTCCTCCTCCACGCAGTCGGAAGGTTGGTATCCCTCTCTCCCTCTCAGTGTAGAACGTCAAGAACCCCAGAGAAAAGAAGACCCCGCTAGATCTAACCTGGAGATCCTAGAACCTAGTACTAATAAGAGAGAGAGGAGAGAATTGATGTGCATGCAAGTATAGGAACGTGGTGTCCGGATTTTGGGCGGGAAATGTTCATGCGATTATATTATGGCGCTAGGGAAGTACGGGCATGTACTAGCCGTTTGTATTTAAAACCCTAGCTACCTTGTTTCCTCTCTCCTCTTATTTCTTCCATGTTGCATTGTGTTTTTTAATTAAATTATTCACGGCTAATGGGTTTGGTTCTCTGTGATGATGATGTTGATGCAAAGATAAGCAGAGGAACACTGACAGTTTGTTAGGGAGAACAATGACATCAAATGGTCAATTAGATAAGTCCAAAGATTTAAAAAGGTGATGGTTTAGCCCTTTAACTAGTGGGTCTTTTTTTTTTGCTTTTTAGCTGGTACTATTTATCAAATCTATCAGCCGCAGTTTAAAAGAACGTTTTTTTTCTTTTGCTTTACTCATGCCTGCAGAAAGGGATATATGACCACTACATTGCTACCCCACCATTGCATGAGAAAGGGATGTGTTTGGGGAATGTTTGACTATTGTACATATGGATATTTGGTGAGAAGATTTATGATAGGGATTGTCCAATGCACAGTTAAGTCGAGATCCAATTTTGCTGGTGGAATTTGCTGTTTTGATGACTATCAAATGTGTACTCCTGTATGTTCTCTTGAATCATCAATGCATGCATCTGAATTATAAGCTGTTGGCTCTTGTTTTCTATATTCAGATATTCCATACCTCATATATATTTCCAAATACGATTTTATCTCTTCCATTTTCTCCAATCAAGCCTTGTATCGATCTTTTCGAGAATTCCGAGTTTAGTTGCAGAAAAGAAATGTCAATAGGCTAGCTAGAAATATATGAGATGTGAGAACAATTCTGAATTTGGAGGGAGCTCATACTTCACACTTCAATTGGTGTGAATTACTATGATCAATGCATTGCATGGACTGTTCCTTCATGGTTGGTTAGCTAGCCAACCAGTTCATTCTTTCTGTAGAAAGGAATTTATTTGGTGACTATACCACTTATCATGTTGTCCCTATCCTATGCCTCCCCAAAAAAAGGTACAAAATAAATGGGCCTACTGGCATAGAGAGGTCTGCATAGGACCACAAGATGGGTGACCCATGCAAGAACAAGGCTTCCCTGTTTCCTTGTCATGTTTCCCTGGCACGTGGCGCATATCCAGCTGCTCTCCGTCCTCTCCTGTGGGCCCAAGAATGCAATTCAACGGAGTTGAGGGATCCACGTGTGTGGGGGGCAGGAATAGGGACACAGAATGGGAACATGACTTGCAAAATTTAGGATTTTGCATCCAAGGCACAAAAGAAAAACACTTGCAGAGAAGAAGAGAAAAGGAGCTCAGCATAGCAAAAGTCCACTCATTCTAGCAAGTGGTTGACAATTCTTTCGAGGAGGTAAGCTGTGGTGGTCCATGCTTTTGTGGTTTGTGCTATGTGTCATGTGGTTTTTGCTCTTAGCACGATGTTTTTCTTAGGAGCGGTGATAAACAGTGACCGACAAGTGGGCCCGGTTAAATCGCACCTGAGGCTGGGGCCCAGTTGTCCGTGACTCTCTCTGTAAAATAAACTTTTCTAAAGGAACCACTCAAACCCAAGAGACAAGTGCTCTATGTGCAAGCAGATCCATGGGCAAATGCGTGGAGAGAAGATAGCATCATAAGACGATCTTTCCTGCTAGCTTTCTGCCATACTTTGGTGCCCACATATCTTCGATGCTGCCTTTGATGCAAGATATGCTTTTGTTGGTCATGCGGTGTCTATTTTTGTTGCGGCAAATTGAGCTCCCTATTGACATGTAGCCATTTTAGTATGCACTCTAGCACTGAACATAGGTGGCAAAAGGCGCCATCCTTTGCCGGGTTAAACTAGCTCTAATTCAACTAAAATCAATAAATACCATGTCATCAGCATAAGAGATTAGAAACAATGTAGGCGTGTTTTTTTCTTTAGCTTTTAACTTTTGGCTGTAGCTTATGGTTTTAGACTGTTTGTAAGAGAGAGTATAGAGTAACAGAAATTCACACGCGGTTTTGATCAATGTAAATAAAGTCGTTGTAGTGTGTACTACAATTAACTTGTATATCTTATTTTGAAAAGACATTTTATTTAAAGTTAGGTACTATACTAATATTAAAAAATAGTTTTTAGAAACTGAAAAAGAGGAGCTGAATAGTTCATTGTTTAAAACGGCACCTTGTTCTCTAAGAATTGTTAGTACCAGTTGTTATAAACAATATAGCTAGGAGCAAAAGATTTCTCACATGCATCTAGGGCTGTAAACGAGCCGAGCTCAAGCGAGCTTGACCTAGCAAGCTCGAGCTCGGTAGAAACTCGAGCCGAGCTCGAGCGAGCCTAAGATCAACATCGAACTTTAAGCTGGGCTCGAGCTTGAGCTCGGTAGAAACTCGAGCCGAGCTCGAGCGAGCCTAAGATCAACATCGAACTTTAAGCTGGGCTTGAGCTCGGCTCGGACAAAACTCGAGCTCACCCGAGCTCGGCTCGTGTAAGGCTCGGTGCGTACCTGCGTGGTCGGATCCCGGTCGAGGAGGGGCAGCGCCGGCGGGGGAGGACTTGAGGAGGGGCGCCGGGGGAGGAAAGGCGCCAGCGGCGGGGGAGAGGAGGGGCGGCGGCGGGGGCGAGGAGGGGGATGGGGGGCGGCGGCGGGGGAGAGGAAGGGGACGGGGGGCGGCGGCGGGGCGGGAGCCGAGGAGGGGAACGGGGGGAGAGGAGGGGGACGGGGCGGTGGCGGCGGCAGGGGGGCGAGGAGGGGTGGCGGCGGGAGAGAGGAGGGAGGCGACGAGGGGGACGGGGCGGCCGGCAGTGGGGGCGGGGCCGCGGGGGCCGGCGAGGAGGGGCGGGGGTAGGAGGGGTGGCGGCGGGGGGGGGGGGGGGGCAGGCGGAGGCCCGCGGGTGGGGGAGAGGAGGCCAGGAGGGAGGGGGTGTGGCGTGTGGGGGGCCTGGGCGCCTGGGCGCCTGGGGGCGTGGGCGCGCCGCGCGTGCCGCGTGGCCGCTGGGGCCTGGGTGCGGCCATGCGGGTGGTGTCGGTGGGTGAATTTGAGAGGAGAGGCGGGAGGGGTGGGGGAATTGGGGGGTAAAAAATCCTAAGCTCGCGAGCTATTCGAGCTCGGCTCGTTAAAGTTCGCGAGCTTAGGATGAAGCTCGAATTCGGCTCGTTTGGAGCTCGAGCCAAACTCGAATCAAGTCTAGAGCGAGCCAAGCTCGAGTAGCTCGCGAGCCTCGAGCTTTTTTTACAGCCCTACATGCATCCTAGATGCTCTCTCTCTCTCTCCTCCCTTTTTTCACTGATCAAACAGAAACAAAAGTACAAGACTTGAATGGGAAGACAAGATGCACCATGCATGCATGCCCTAGCATCTCTCTCTCTCTCTCTTTATGCACGGCCTAGGTTGATATATGCTGATGATCAATTTGCTCCTTTCTTTCTCTCTTTCTCTGTCCATAAGTACTGTACCATCAACTTAAGACCTGCTCATTTTAATTTAAGCTTTTAGCTTATATTTTACTATTCGTAAATTTCATCTTTTTCTGACTTTTTTGGCATTTTAAAGCTTTTTTGCTGGTTATTTTTTCCGTATTCATTTACATTGTCCGTGATGGGCTAACATGTTTTTTCTATTTTTATTTTTTACATTTAATTATGCCAAATAAGCCACCTTCAACTATAGTGCAATTTTAACCAGCTACAATACAATTTCAGCCATAAGCTACCATTTTTAGCCCAAATAAGCGGCACCTAAAACCCTTAGTGAATCCTAAGCTGTGTGTGCCCACGAATGCAGCAATTAGTGTAATGTAGCACAAGGATCCCTAGCAAAGGCGAATGCTGATCCTACTGTATTTAACACAGGCATGTGGTTCTGCACTGTGACGTTCACAAGTTTTAGGTGCTACTCATTTCGGATTATTTTTTACTATTTGGTACTGTAGCTGGCTTATTTTACATTGTAGATATTGGTGGCTTTGTTGGCATAATTAAATTTAAAAAAATTTAAAATGAAAAAGGTTAGACCATCACAAAAAGTACAAAGGAATATGGGCAAAGGCAAAAAAAAGCCCAAAAAGCCAAAAAGCTAGAAAAAGACGAACTTAAAAAAATAGAAACTAGAAGCTAAAAGCTCAAGCCACATGAGATCTTGATTGGACTCATCCTTTCTATTTTCTTCTTTGCTCCTCTGGTTGGCAAACTTCATTAGAGCCTTCTTTGGCATTGCGTAATGTTTGGTTGCAAACTAAATAGTAAATAAGGGGCTATGGAGAGGCCACAAAGGGGTTACCCGCAGCCTCCCAAACCATGGAGACAGGGGATAGAAGTCTGTACTACCTAGATTTGTCTGAGAAAGAGAACCTACCTCTCATGGCGTTTTAAGCCGTATATTTATAGCCTTGAGGAGATTTTGTTACATAAATACCTCTATCTGGGTCTACAATTATAGGGGCAATATCGTCTTTTCCCTTGCAACAGTCCTCACGGGCCAATCATGTGGCCTCACGATTATTGGGCCTCTTGGTGCAATGTGCTGACTAGGCCAAGGTGAGGGCCACTCCCCAACAGTAGCCTCTTATGGTTGAAGGTTCCTAATTTTTGTGGATCGAGATCATGTCCAATGTTACTTAGTCCCCTCCGTTGCATTGGCCCATTGAATTGTAATACATCAGGATTTCCCGCCAAAATTGCATTGAGCCCGTTTGTGCGCGTGGCTGCCGAGTGAAGGCGACATGTGGCGGTGTTTGGTCTTCTTAGTCATGGGACATGAGCCGCTACGCCAGTTATGGCATGGCACGTGCCCCTCGAGTCTCATTCCTACTATTCGAGCATTAAATGCCATTGTTGCATGTTGTACTTATACCCCAAGGCGACACCCTTTTTGGGGCCGTTTGCTTGCTCTCTCGTTGCTTTTGTCATCTACTTCCTCCGTCGTCGCTTTCGCTCGTCGTCAATCGTTCCCCATTCTTCTTCATGCTGCCGATCTTCTTGCACCTGCCATGGTGCATGTGATTGACCCTTGTGGCCGCAGTAGCGTCTTCACCCCGTCGAGCAGCTGTTGCATTCAAGACGATCGCTACGAGGTTGCCACTAGCAAGCTTTGGAAGACATCCAAGTTCAACGGTGCATTCGTGAACACACTGGCCCGTCCATTGCAATGGAGGAGTTGGTGTAGTCGCTTGTGCATGATAGTAAGATCTCGTCTTGTGAGCTCATCTGCCTCCTCGCCGACGATGAGGTCACGCCGCGGTTGTGGGAGGGCGAGACGCTAGTCTTCGTGGTGTACTTTGACGTGGGGCTCTGAATCCCCGCCGCTCGCTTCGTGGGTGATCTTCTCCAATTGTATGAGCTAGAGCTTCAACACTTACTCTGAACGCCATCGCACATCTCACGGTGTTTTCATTGGGGCACGTTCAGAGGCCACCATCCCAAGCGTCGTCATCTTCACTTCCCTGCATGATGCACGATGCCAGCCAAAGTGGCTTGGGGAGGGTTAGTACTCGAACTTGTGCAGCATCAGCCTTCAGCTTCACGCCGGCGCTTCGGACGGATATTGTTTATACCATATCCTAACCCATATTTCCCCCAAATTCGGAGTCGGATACGGTAAGGCCGAATACGAATCCGGAGTTTCGGATATGATACCATCAGAATGGATATATGACAGTTTCGGATCGGAAACGAATAATATAACGCAGACATTATGTGCATACATAAAGAAATATACACTGAACCATACCACCATCACTTCAAGCTTTCAACTAGCAATAAATTCATCTAGATTACTTAAGTACGATAGCTAACACAATACAAGTTCAACATAAGAGAAATTCATATATAAGTTCAAAATTAATAAATTCATATATAAATTCGAAAACCGATAAATTCATATGCAAGTTCAACATAATGGGGAGGATTGGTGGCTGGACTCTGGAGTTAGGTTAGAACTTAATAAAATCTAAGCTGATTGGTGTCAATAAGGGTTCATGGCCTGGGCCACTTGGGATATTAATTTACTTGTCAAATATCTGGTCAGTTAGTATCCGGTTTACCATTTACTAACGCTATTCGGCCAAATTTTAGCTCTCCTATTTTTGTTACTATATCTGATAACAACTATCCAGTACTGATCAAATTTAGTACTAAATACTAAATTATCTTTCCGTATTTGTTACCGATTGGATTTAGTATTGTATTGATCGGGAATAATCCGTATCATTTGCAATGCTAGCCTCTACCATTCCTTTTCCATGCCGACCATGGCCCTCAAATCCCCGAGGATCTTCTGCGCGCAAGGGTCCCAAAACACCTTCGTGTTGTGAAGAGAGGCTAATAAATACTACCATTCATGCAGGAGAGTGGCGGTTGGGTATCTCAAACTGAGTCGCCTATTCTGATTAGTTATTGGTTTCATTTTTTTTTTGATTTTTCAGCTGATTTTTTATTTCAACTTCTTTCAGTAATCACTATTTATTATACTAATAAACCATAACTAAAAACTATAAACCAAAGCCCCCAAAAAATAGACCTAATATCTTCTTATGTAGCTTAATTAACTGAACCCATAAAAATCAAAATGGGCGTATGCAACAGTGCTCCTCTCTTTCCCACTCTTCAGTTATGTAGTAATCTCTGAAAATTTCAGCTACTTTTATTGAATGTGTTTTACCATGCTTCTATCATTTGTTTTTACCCCTCAAAATTTGGTCTTAGATTAACCAGGATAGCTAACCTTAACTTGGCTAGGTTAGTTTAACTTGGTTTTTGTGTTTGGCAACTAATCCAGTTAATCTGAAGTACTGTTTGGCTGGATTAATAGGGTTAAATTAGTTTTAATGCCAATTATACAATTTTACCCCACCCACAAAGTAACATCTACTCATTTATTTTCAATCTCTCCTCAGCCCAATCAATTGACTTAGCCATTAGTGTCTTGAGAACCATTGTAACGCCCACAAGCTTGTCGACCTTTGCATCCTCTGCTTAGAGAAGGTTGGGGTGAGCTTTATGGTGGCACGGCTATGCACGACGCGTGGCGGCTGCGGCAGACGGTAGTGCAGACAAGGCTATAAGAGCAAGTATTATAAGAGGCTGTAAGCTGGCTGTATGCTGAGGTGGAGGAGAGAGAAGAGAGGTGGGCTGTAAGCTTACAGCCAGCTGAAGCACAAGAACCAAGAAACTTTGTGAGAGGAAGGGGTAGGTCATACAACCTTCAGTTGGCTGTAACTACTATATGAGTAGGCTGATAAGTGAGCTGTAAGTATTCATACAGCCAGCTGAAGGCTGTATTATAAGACTTGCTCTAATAGTGAATGAGTTACAGCTTCAATAGTTATGATTAAGTAAGACTTCTTTTCATTACGAATAAACCATTTGATTCATTGTTGTGAAGAAGCATAAGGTGTTTGCAAATAAAAAGCACAGAGTTCACATATCTAAAGATAAAAGCTAATTTGGAGAAAAAATAAAAGTTAATAATGTCCATCTAAGACTAGCAAAGCCTAGATGTTGTGCCATCATGATGATAATTGTTGAGGGGCCCTCTCGTGGCATTCATGTCCTCCACTCTGTTTTTGACATTGCAGATAGGTGAGGAAAATACCATCTAATCCAACTTGGTATACATGACGCATCCATCAACATGAAAGTCTCACGTTTTTTCTCATCCTCAAATAGTTCATAGCAAGAAAGTACTAATTCATCTGGCATATTGCCCATACTCTCCAGCCTACTAATACATTCCTTTATTGTACATGTCTTCGGCTGTGCCCTGAAAATCTCCTTGCTTAACTATAGACATAGTCTTCTAATTTTAGCACATTCTGCTAAAACATCATTGCAATCTCTTCGACCTCTTTTATGACTATCCTTTATTGGTGATGTTTGCCTTTTAGCATTGTTGCATGCTCTATCTTGGACGGCTTTTGAATGTGCATCTTGTTTTGGATAGCAAGAATTTAGCTATGGAGATTTGTTGAACTCTCCTTTATTTGAAGTGTCATCATCTTCTGAATCTGGTATTTCCTCCAAATTGATAGGTTTTCTACCTTTACCAACAAAGATTATTTTGTTGAGTCTTCTATTGTGAATGCCAATGTCGTCATCAGATGATGCAGAGTCATCGTACTGGTCATATCCACCAACTTTTGATGAATCTCCATGCTTCTCTTATGCAACGTTCTTGCCACAAATTAATTCCAAATCTTCATACTGTGGAAATGCTTTGCCCTTGCATTTCAAATATTCTGCTTTGTTCTACAAAAAAAGGTACTAGATCAACAAAAGTAAAGAACAATTTGTGTACAAAAGGGTAATGGCAGAATTTTATTAGTACGTACCTCGCCAAGCTCGTCCCAACTAGATTCATCACCAGGTACTGCCATCTACAATTCTGGGTCCCAACCCCAGCCACTTCTATTTGCCAAACTGTGATATAGAGCAAACCTACTCTTCAGATTCTTAAATCTATTAGCCATGTTGTCCTTCACTAGTATTGTTCTTCCTTGATGGTTAAATAGTCGGACAATCTGTGTCCATACTTCAGGTGTATATGTTCCACTGATGCAATTTCCTTGCATGTATTCATCACGCAATAATCCAAGAAAAATCATATCTAGTCTATCGTCCCAATTATTCATTCTAACACGTGATATTCATGATGGCTTTGTATTTCTAGATTCAAGATGTGGCTTTGCAGCATTCTTTTCCATCTCTACTACTAGCACCAAGAGGTATAATTCAATGTATGCATGGATAGAAGAGCCGTGTGTGTATTCTCATTAACAATCTAATAAATTTCTAATATACACAAAGAAGATTACCATGACCACAATATCTAGGTGGTGATCGGTTCGGCTGAAAAGCTCATAGCTTATGGCTGAAAATACTGTAGCTGGCTGAAAAAGCACTGTAGCTAACAGAGGCTTATTTAGCATAATTAAATTTAAAAAAATTAAAAATATAAAAAAAATATGTTAGCCCATTACGTATAATACAAACAAATACGGGAAAAAAAGAACCGGCAACAAAGCTCAACAAAAAGCCAAAAGTTCAGAAAAAGACGAAAATTATGAATAGTGAAAAATAAGCCAGAAGTCAGAAACCGAAGCCGAGTTGATCAGAGCCCGCAGGCTAAGAAGGGAATGTCGTGATGTACTCGAAACACTATAAAATTGATGGAACTTATGGCACTTACGATGAAGGAGAGAAGGAGATCGAAGCAGATTGTTCACCCATACGTGAAGCTTCTTTTCTTCACCACCTGCTGCCGATTTGTGCTTCATCCTGCGTGTAAACATATAAGCCTAGAACTTTGTGTAGGAAAACTACAATCATTGATAATTTTGGCGCCATCAATGGAGCAGATTTTTTTGGAGAAGACGACGCGTACAACGTGATGGAAGCTAGTGAAATCTTTCTATGATGACCCATCTGTTTTTCTGTTTCGGACATGGGCATAGGCTGAAGAGATAAAACAGAGTAGAGAGGGATAATTTATTCCACCTTTTTTGTTGGTTAGCTTAATCTTAGATTAGAGAGGTTAAAAGACTTTGACCGGATTAACCTAATCCTGCTTAACCCATGGGTGTTTCACAGGTTAAACTCCTAACCCACTCTTTAACCCCAAACCAAACACAGCCTTAGGGTATTGAGTTGACCCTGCATTAGATCTATACCATATAAATATCATTGCATCTAGTTGATTTAAATTTGGCTAATACTCCATTTGAATGTAAGATTGTATTATTTCCTACGAAATTTCTACACTCGAAGACAGGACGTAAATATGCTAGATTTGGGGCTCTTGACAGAAGTCAAACATATGTCAAGCTAGTATACATCATAAACATAAGGATATACTATTGAAATTTGATCGGATTGAGCCAAACTTTTTTAAAGAATATAAGGCAAACACACACAACACACGCCACACTCAGCCCACCCACACACACACACAACTAATGGGCTAGATCTGACTAAAGTTAGCGATGCTATTTAATATATCATCCAACTTCTGCTGGCTTCAAAAAAAAGTTAGTAATGCTATAAATATGGCGAAAGAAATAGGTGATGGATGGTAGAAAGCTAAAAGTATAATAATTATCATAAAGTAAGTTAATCATAAGATATAACTTCAAACATTAGTTATACCTTATGATCAACTTACTTTGTGATAAACTTAAAATATTAGGAGAACTAAGTCTTGGTTGGATGGTTAGTGGAGGTGGTTGTATCCCTAGTTCACCAGAGTTTAAATCTTTGGTTTGGCTCTGCATGTCTCATTTAGGAGGATTTTCTTTCAACAGGAGGTGATGTACCCGTCGCAAGCGAGACGCCGGTGGTGACTTCATCATTTCTTCGTCAAGCTCCACTCGTCCAGTCTTATGTAGGTGTCGTGTGTGTGAGTGCGCGCGTGTGGCGTTGTACGTGTATATACGTCAATGTATTATATTAGATGTGTTCACGAAAAAACTTAAAATATTAGAAACTGATACCCCACACACAACTTAAAATAAAATGAGACTTCCACGTAAATAAAAGCCAAACCTAGAACCGATGGCGATGGCAAAATATTCTCAGCCAATGCACCAGCGAGCAGCCACACAAGGATACACCGCGCTGTGTTCAACAAATCTCGAAGCTTTTAAAGGCAATTTCGCTCCGTTCTTTTTCAGCTTCTAAAAACTGTTTTTCGACTTCATAAACTAACTTTTAAACATAGTATTTTTTCAAGATAGGGTCTACTAGTTAATTATAGTGCATACTTTACCGACTTCATTTATATCGGTAAAAACCACACGTGAGTTTCTGTTACTCTGTAATCTCTCGTACAAACAGCCCAAAAGCCACAAACCGCAGCCAAAAACTACAAGCCGCAGCCAAAAAGAACAGGCCCGTAATAAAGTCCAACAGTAGCCAACGCTTCAAAAACATGAAACCGACATCCAAAACTTTGTTTGAACATAACTACATGGAAATGTTTTATTTAATCAACTTATTATTTGAGTCGCTTAGAGAGAGATCAATTAAATTTGGGGTTCTTGCATTGTCACCTATCACCAAAATCGTCCTATCTTTTTTCTTTTGCCTCAACTGCCATGGAATTTGACATATTCTTGTCCATTAATAGGTCCAGTATATTTTTTCCAAATTTATCTTATTATCATTTCTAGAAGGGAGGATATCTAATGTGCGAGAGGAGATAACGTTCAAGATAGCCAATGCAACTGCGCCCTTATCCTGTATTGTTAATCGTATAGAATAACTATAATTATTTTTAGCAGGATTCGTTCATTTTCCATTGCAATCTGCCCCGCTCATTTCGGCTTGAGTTTCTGGTTTCTGACTTATTTTTCACTATTCCTAAATTTTGTCTTTTTATGGCTTTTTGTTTTTTTAGCTTTTTTACCGGTTTTTCCGTATTCGTTTGTATTGTCTGTGATGGGCTAACATGTTTTTTATTTTTTATTTTTTTAAATTTAATTACACCAAATAAGCTACCATCAGCTACAATGCAATTTCAGTCATTTACAGTAAAATTTTAGCTATAAACCACTTTTTTCAGCTCAAATGGGCGGCACCAAAGGCGAAAAAGAAAGTCAACTTTGAGTATTGATCTTTCTGTATGTTTATATGCTGTTTCTATTTTTTTTGGGTCAAATATTTTGAGAAGTTTAGATCTTGATTATTGTGTAAACTTATTCCATGCATGTTTTAATTATTTTTCTGTTACAATATTTACTATTATATTTGCAAATTTTATAACTCACCAATGCATTTTTGTTTGAATTTATAAAACATTTTTATAAGCCATTTTGTTTATTTATTATTTGATAGAATCAGACCACTTTATTTAAAAAAGACAAGCTTGAACTTGGTGAAGTGATTATTGGAGCTCCAAACATTCCACTTGATAACTTAAAATGTTAATGATTGACCCAGCTGTGTGCTACAGAAATATCGTGCTGAATACTTAACATACACCATACACATCACAGCAACCTAATTGGGCTTCTATTTATCCTTAGCATAGATTTAACATTTCCACAAGAGGTGGACCCACAAAGAGAAGTAAAATACATAACAAGAAAAATAAAGCAAACTAACCATTCAAAATGTAGTATGGCATGAAAAAAAAGTATGAACAAATTATTTATATGTTTCATCATCTGAAACCTTTATTAAAAATTTGGTTTCAATCCAAACACATATCCACATCATGCCTAAATTTAAATTTAATAGAACAATATGTACGTCCTCATTCATCCATTCTTTATAAAGATGATACATGTAGAAGATAGGGTCAACAACTGTAACACACTCAGAACTATTCTTCTATTCCGACATAATCACTTTGCTGTTACAATGCAAGTACAAACTTTGCTTTGTTGAATCTGAGGTCTTGACACTTTTTAAAATTGTTTTGAGAAGACCCTAACCCTAAACAATATTTTGTTTTTGTTTAACCAGAAGAAGTGAAGCATTAAAAGTACTGGACCATGAACTATTCGACCAACCTAGCACTATATTGCCAGTATTGCCAGTGTTCTGTCAGTCCCTCCCATAATCAGTTTTCGTCGTATGTTCACAGTAGCAGCTCTTAACAGAGCAAAGCTGATGGCAGGAGTGCAGATGCTGAGAAATGCTTCAACACATCTCTGGCTGTTTCAGTCCATCATCGAAACTTCTGTTCCATGTCACTGCATCTTCTTGATTGCAGCCGGTGGCAAGGTTTCACTGCAGCTGGTGCTTCCTTTCTTCAGATTAAATGTTCTGCATCGCGAATCACATTGCAGAGCATTCAAAGTTAGTGACTGCAACACAAGCATGCCCTTGGCAAATGATTCATTGCACAAGCATTTCATGACCTGCTCAAACGCAGCCAACATGCTTGACATGCGAACTCAGCCTATCAACCATCTCGGATATCTGGTCTGAGTCTGGATGCTTACTATCCCCCACTGTGAACTCATGGAATGCCTCATCAAATTCAATCCAACTTGAGCCCGCTGTCTTCTGAGACCCGGTTCCTCTCATCTGCAGCCTTGCCTTCGCCATGTCACTCCACTGCCCAGCCTCTGCATAGATGTTTGAAAGGACAGCATAGTTCCCTGCATTGGAGGGCTGCAGCTTGCTCAGCTTGTTCACTGCTATTTCTGCATACTCCACGTTCTTGTGCAGTCGGCATGCACTGAGAAGGGAGCCCCATATGATCTCATTAGGCTCCCAAGGCATGCTTTTGATCAGGTCGATGGCCTCCGTGATGAGCCCTCCACGGCCAAGAAGGTCGATCATGCAACCGTAATGCTCTATCTGAGGAACGATACCGTAGTCCCTCTCCATGTTGGAGAAATACCGGCGCCCCTCTTCCACAAACCCCATGTGAGTGCATGCACTAAGAACGTTGATTAGCGTCACAGCATCGGGGTGGAACCCCTGTTGCTTCATTTGAGCAAAGAGGTCCAGTGCCTTGTCTCCATGCCCATGCATTGCAAACCCTCCAATTATGCTGTTCCATGACACCAAATCCCTCTCAACTATCTCAGTGTCAAAGACATAATCAGCCCGATTAACGCACCCGCACTTGCAAAACATGTCAATCAGTGCATTGCACACGAGGGTCGATCTCCCCAGCTTCCTATTCCGCACGTACCGGTGAATCCTCTTCCCAAGGGCAAGCGAACCTGACTCCGCGCACACAGCCAGGATACTCACGACTGCAGCAACATCAAGTTCCACGGAAGCCTCCTTCATCTGAGTAAACAAACTGCCCGCCTCCTCGACAAGCCCCTTCTGTGCACATGCCGAGACCATTATAGTCCACGTCACCAAGTTCTTGGTGGGCATCTTATCAAAGATGATCCGGGCCATCTCCATGTCGCCTTTCTTACAATACCCCGACACCACCGTCGACCACGACACCACATTCCTCTCTGGCATCCGCTGGAACAGCTCGAACACCTCATCCACCGCCCCAGCCTTGGCGTACCCGTCCAACATCGTGTTCCAGCTCACCGTGTCCCTCTCCGGCATCTCGTTGAACATCCTCCTCGCTCTGGCCACCTCCCCCTGCCGCACCATCGCGGCCATGGCCGAGTTCCAGGACACGACGTCCCGCCGCGGCATTTCGTCGAACACCTTCGTGGCGTCGCGGAACCCGCCGTTCTTGGAGTAGGCGTCGATCAGCGCGTTCCCGACGAAGGTGTCCTCGATGGAGCCGAGTTTGACGACGTGGGAGTGCACCGCGCGGACGGGGGCCACGCCGGCGGCGGAGAGCGCCTTGATGAGGAAGGAGTATGTGAAGGTGTCCCGCTGGGGCATGGCGGAGAAGGCGGCGAGCGCGGCGTGGGGCATGGCGTTGAGTGCGTAGGCGTGGAGGAGGGTGTTGGCGAGGAATTTGCTAGCGTGCGGGTCAGGGAGGGACGCGAAGACGAGGCGGGAGGCCGGGAGGCGGCGGAGGAGCGCGTAGGAGGAGAGCAGCTTGGAGGCGGCGAGCGGGTCGAGGTGGAGTCCGTGCTTTACGAGCTGCGCGTGGAGCTCCTGCACGTGGGAGAGGTGCGGGAGGCCGTGGGGGAGCGACGCCAGGTGCTGCTCCACGAGCCGGCGGTGCGACGGCGCGCCCCACCGCGGCGCCGGGCGGAGCGGGGAGGCGGCCGTGGACATGGGCGGGCGAGCCGAAGACCAGCGGGGTGGCGGTGGCGCCGCCGTGGCCGTCGCTGGGGAGGGGGAGAGGGTGGGTGGTCGTGGCCGGTGAGGGGAGGGAAGGGAAGTTCTCGCTCGGCTCAGCTAAGGAAGGAGGCGGCCTAAGGATGTGGTATCTCTCGCTGACATGTGGGCCACGCCGAAACATTAGGCTTATGTAATGTGATGGAGCGCAATGAACAGTGATTTATTTAGCTAGGCTGCGTGTTTATGGGCGGGGTCGTCCATGACCCCATCCATGGACCGAAATTGCTGTGATCCACTTCAGCAACAACCTGAGTTCAGCTGGACTAGCAAATAAACCCCTTCCTCCTCATCTCTCTCAAAAAAAGTATCAGACTGTTGCTGTATGTTGTGATATTATAGTATATGGACATTTATCTAAACTAAGAGTTTTGATAGATTATTAGTTCCTTTATTTGAGATGCAAGAGCAATAAAGAGAGAGGCTATTGCGACTATAAATCTTTTTATCTAGTTCTACTTTATGTGTGTTTGATCATCGTGTTTGACGCGAGAAATCGCTCTGATTTCTTTGCGTGGGAATATGATGCGGGCGTACCAGTATAATAAAGTATATAAAAATAAATAAATATAAGAAAAGATAGGGAAACATATATTTTATTCATTTACTTGAGAATAACAAAATTACAAGTTCCCTTTATATGAGTGTGTTACATAACCTGCTTTGCATAGCATATCTGACATAGTTGACATGGTCTCCCGATTCCTAGGGCCTCGGAAGGCTCCTAGTTAATTACATCCACGGGGTAAACCCACAGAACACCTCCATATCTGACATAGTTGACGTTGCCTTCAGTCTTCGCCTCACGTTCTCCATGCATGTGATGAATGGTTGATATGTAGATGTGGGTGTTAGCATAATTTATAGCCTTGTCGGTCTATGGGGCCATTGATAGCGTAGCCTTTGCATTGACCACTCCTGCCTATGTTGTTCGACCTCGTCGATATCGAACGACACGTAGAATTAAGGTGACTAGAAGTGTCCCTGATTCACGTCAAACATGGCTGATCTGACGATGTAGTAGTAGAATCGATGTAGTAGACATAATTCAGGTGCATGGTGAGGTTAGCAGAGCAGAGCACCAGGGTTGAGTATCGATATGGTCAAAAGTGAGCGCCGGGGAGGACTCCACTGCAGTGCAGATGCATTCAGCCGAGCTCAGGTGTCGTAAGGGCAAACCATCCTCCTTTGACACGGATACTTAAGTTATAGGAGACAGTTGAGGTAACTCCAATTTAGTATAGGTACATGATAAGGAACCTCCAAGGTCACGAGGGTAGACCATCCTCATTCGGGGATGATCGGTATAAAGATCATTTGAAACAACTGAAGTGTTGTGAAAATGTACTGGAGTAGACTTCAGCATCACAGACATTATGCCAGTCATAACAGTCGACTTGGACAATAGTGGTCGTATCTGACCGGTTACTATAGCAGCAGTCCTTCTTGACCAAGCACTATAGCTCCTAGTACTGTAGCTTGACTACCACGATGGTTGGAGCGTCTGAGTACTAAGGGCAGTAGTACGCTGATTAAGTCAAAGTCAGGAGCAGCCGAAAGTCGAAAGTCAGAAGCCATTGGCAATCGGTAGTCAGAAGCCGGAAGCCATCAACAATCAGGAGTGATCGGTAGTTGGAAGTCAGAAGCTGGAAGCCAGAAGAAATTGGCAATCAGTAGTCGAAAGTCAGAAGCCAGAAGCCATCGGTTATCGGGAGTGGTGGGTAGTTGGAAGCCAGAAACCATTGGCAATCACGATTAGTGAGTAGTTGGAAGCTGGAAGCCATTGGCAATCGGGAGTAGTCGGTAGTTGTAAGCTAGAAGCCATCGGAAATTGGGAGTACTCGGATGTTGGAAGCCATCAGCAATTGGGAGTATTCGGAAGCTGAAAGCTATCAGCAATCGGGAGTAGTCAGTAGTCGAAAGCCATCAGACTGCACAACTGGTTATTGTAGCACGATCGATTACTGTACTAGTAGTCATAAGCGTGCGAGTACAGCGAGCAGTCATAGGGAGTCATGATGGGAACTGTAGGAGACAGCTGGAACAACTCTAATGTGGTGAAGGCACTCGGTAGGAGAATGCCAAGATCACAAGGGCAGACCATCCTCGTTGAATTACATTGGCAATTAGCGACATCGTGTGTCTCAAGCATCGAGAAGGTCTTGCGAGTAGCGCCATCTGCCTCGCCTTGTGGAGCTATCATCAAATTGGAGGCACAAGCATGCATGGTCCATTGATTCATGTATGTGTAGCCATGTACTGCCATGCCTAGGTGTCAAGTCAAGTAGAGTGTCGATGACAGACGCGGCATCTTTAGCAGTAGACATGACTACTCCAGTGTGCGGCGGCTTATTACGGCCACTCTGCTTGGCTGGGGCGCTCGTCACATGTAGGCACTAGATGAGCCTTACATACGATAGCTCACGGACTGAACAACGAGCACGGCAAGTTCGGTGGCAGGCGCAATGGCTTCGTGGGATCTTCATCTTTGCGTGAGAGAGTAGAGGAACTTCTTGCTTCAAGCACAGTAGGTTGGAAGGTGGACAGTAACCTTGGTGGTCCGGACGCCATGATTTCCGAGTGATTTGTCGAAGTCGATACAAGACTTTGCTTAGACAATTTTCATGAAATTGAGGTTCCATCACATAGGAATACATAGCATGTCTGTGATCGAGCTGTATGTGAGTCTAACAGGTACCCGGCATTTGCATAGCCAGTCATATTCAGGTCATGGTTCTTTCTATAGAATAGCATAAGATCTTTGTTTCCTTGGAGGTATCGAAAAATATCCTTTATTCCCTACCAATGCCTTTTAGTAGGTTCTGTACTATACCTTGCTAATAGGTTTATAGCAAATGCAATGCCCAGTCTAGTGCAGTTTGCTAAATACATAAGTGCTCCTACTGCACTTAAGTATGAGAATTGTGGTCCTAGGACTTCCTCCCCCTCTTCTCTAGGTCGATACGGATCCTTGTCTTGCTGTAAAGATCGCCCGACCATTAGTACTTTTGAAGGGTATGTCTTTTCAAAGCCAAACTTTTCTAACACCTTCTGAGTGTATGTTGATTGATGTATTAATATTCCTTTCGGGAGTTTTACCCAAATCTTTCATTTCGAACTCTGACTCTAGGTAAGAGATTGCTTCCTTTATATCTTCCAAGGTTCCAATGATATTCAGATCATCTACATACACTGAGATTATACAAAATCTATTATGAGATTGTTGTATAAATACACAGGGACAATTCTCATTACTCATGTAGCCTTTGGGACAATCCTCATTGCTCGTGTAGCCTTTCTTGCATAGAAAGTCGTTTAAGCGATTATACCACATCCTACTTGATTGCTTAAGTCCATACAGTGATTTTCTGAGTTTCACACTATACATGCTTCTATTTGTTCTATCTTGGTTCGGGACAGTGATGCCTTCAGACACCTTCATATAAATGTCCGAATCCAAGCTTTCATAAATGTATGTTGTTACCACATCCATCAATTCTATTTCTAAGTTCAGTTTACGGCCATTGAGATTAAATATCTAAAGATAATACCACCTATGACTGGGGAATAGCACACACATGCTGACGAACTTGGAGGGGCTCAACGATGAACTAAAGCCGCTGTCGTGAGATTGGATGGGCGACTGTGGCGGGAGTGGGAGGAGGAGACTAGCTTGGCACAGGAGAAGGAGAAAAGTGGCGAGGCAGGAGACTCTGCAGAAACACAAGCTGCAGGTGATGGAGCCGATTGCATGGATGATGCAGCTGCCCACTCTGGAAGGGTTGCTTGAAACCTTCCGGAAACTGAAGGTGCGCTACGAGGAGTTCAAGATGTGCGGTGTTGCATGGATTGCTTGCGATTTGCGCATCCGCTGCTGGTCCGGGTCTTCCAGGGGGTGGCAGCCATTGCAGAATCCATTGTTCGGCTTGGAGGCCATGTCATCATGAAAGGATTTGCTGCAGGGGGGTCAAGCCAAATGATTTCACAGATGAAGCTGAATCAATGGCTCCCTATGCACCTGTTGGATCAATATTGGAGCAAGCTTTTCATTACCGGTTTCAAATTTTTACCCGAGGAGGCTGGTAACAACGATTTTTCTTATTATCGGAAAATTTTGGTAGATTTCAAATCAATTTTTTAATTTCAAAAAATTTCGACCGAAAATCGGTTGAAAATATCGGATGAATTTCAGATGAATTCAAAATAATTACAAACATATGTCTAAATTCAAATTATCCAAAATAATTAGGCCGATACCATATTTTATCGATGACCCCGGTCACCGATAAAACCATTTCCAGTTACTAGCCAAAAATTGACCGGTAATGGGAACTCTATTGTTGAGATATACGTGAATTGTCCGTCTTTCCTCATCAGCTTAAGCTTTTGGGTGAAGTTGCTGGTGTATGTAACTTAATATGGTATCATGGTTGGTGCAATTAAAAAAATAATTATAGCCCATTTCTATTCCACGTTTTAGATATAGGAGCCCACATGTGAGAGGAAGTGTTGAAGTATAAGTGAATTTCCATCTTTTCTCGTAAGGTTAAGGATGAATTTGATCCCGCAAGCTCGGAAGACTTGATCGTGCGTTACATCATTCCCAAACTGAAAATGGCACTGCAGGAGTTCCAGATCAACCCAGCAAACCAGAAACTCGACCAGTTCAACTGGGTGATGGTTTGGGCTTCTGCAATCCCGGTACACCATATGGTCCATATGTTGGAAGTTGATTTCTTCAGCAAGTGGCAGCAGACTGGGATGTAAAAAAAATATCTAGTGTATAGCCCGAGTAAATTTAGTTCAGTCTGGGTAATATTTCTATGGTTCAGCCTAAATAGATTAGATTATTTCATCACTGAGCCCATGACATAACTAAATCTTGGTTCCGCAAGTGCGGACAGGGCTGACGGCGGACTTGAGCGGTGTGGTAGCTAGTCGGTGCAAGTAACGAAGGCGGATGAACGGCATGGAAGCTTGTCGGCTTGTCCCGGCGATAACTGCCATGCTGAATGTGATGGGACAAGGGAACGAATACACAAGGATGGCCCAAGGGGCACATACGTCCAGCGCCGGTCCTAGGGTTTTAAGGGCCCTAAGGCGAACTTGTCGTGACGGGCCCATTAAACCATATATAAAATTTTATAATATATAGGTGCTAATTTTACTTGCAAAGCGAAAACGAATCCAATAATATATTTTTAATTTAGCATGTCTGATAATTATCAACGAACAATGTAGACTAAAATAACAATATATTTGTACTTCTAGAACTAATATGATTACCTTAAGGAAGAATAGTACTCCATCATATCCATTGCTTCTCATAAAATGATACTTCTTCGGGCATTTCTTGATGCAAAATCATCAAGGACGGTATTGAGATCAATAGTGTCCAAGACATCCTTCTCGATGGTGCACCTAAATTCTAACACCTAAATTAGAATAAAAACACGACTATATGAGTACAGAGTACTACAAGTCTGAAATACTGTACAAAAAATTAATTTGGATTAAAAAAGAATAAGGAAAAAAATATCTAGGGCCTGGACTCTGAATCTCTGATTGAACCACCGAGCAACTGATGAACTTTTCGGCTGTTCGCAAATCGCAAGAACCAAGATGCCTGATTGATCACCGCCGCCGTGTCCGCGGACATATGCAAAGCAGGACATGTACCTCTTCAGACGCACAAACCACACACAGAGTACATGATCGAGTACTAGAATAATACACAATGCATGCGTTCCTGCATGCGGCCTCAAGCTAGACGCAAAACGCAAAAAGCAAAACCAAGCAGACTTACATAGCAAACACGGGCGGATCCAGAGTTGGTAACGACGTAGCGTCGTAGCGAGAGGATCAGAGGACAGTGGCGTCACGTACGGATTCGAGGAGACGAGGACCGAGGACGGCGTCGTAGAATAGAACCTGAGATCGCCGCCGCCGAGGGGGCAGGAGACGCAGAGCCGCGCGCCGGGCGTCGTCAAGGGGCGGGCTCAGCGGGCGTGCGTCCACTCGTCCGACGTTTAGCATTATTTTGCTAAATGCTAATGGAGTAATGGACTATACGGCCTGGTCGCCTGGGGTTTGTATACAAACCGGTTTGGCCCCTCCCTCGCCTGGGCCCTAGGCGGTCGCACCCGGTGCACCTCCCTAGGGCCGGCACTGCATACGTCCACACAAAAATTCATACCGATATAAGGGAGATGGGGTGTTTGGTTGCCAGCCACAGTTTACCACGCCTAAAGTTAGGCAAGTTTGACCAACTTTGGGAGCTGTTTGGTTGCAGCCACAGTTGTGGCAAGATTCCCTTCCAGCAAACTAGGTCCCACGCGTCAATGACTCAAAAAAGTATGGCAAGATTCCCTTAGGCTTGCTAAGGTGTGGCGCGCAAAGAATTTAAACACCTCAACTTAGGCAAGTGTGGTAATTTTTGTTGGCAAAGTGTGGCTAGCAACCAAACAGCCCCGTATTCATGTAAAATAGCTTTATATTGATCATAATGGTATTTCTCTCAGTATTATATGATTGGACTGGCATTTTTCAAAGTTGATACATTTAGAGTGGCATTTATCCAATTATACCTTGCAATTTTACTTTGTTCAGATTTCCCATTAAAAATTAGCCAGCTTTTGAATGCAATTTCCTAGTTTGACTTTCAGTATATAATAGCCCTGATCAACTCGGCTTCGGCTTCTGGCTTATTTTTCACTATTCATAAGTTTCGTCTTTTTCTGAACTTTTGGCTTTTTGTTGAGTTTTTTTGCCGGTTCTTTTTTTCCGTATTTGTTTGTATTATACGTAATGGGCTAACATATTTTTTATTTTTAAATTTTTTGAAATTTAATTATGCTAAATAAGCCTCTGTCAGCTACAGTACTTTTTTCAGCCAGCTACAATGTTTTCAGCCATAAGCCACGAGCTTTTCAGCCGAACCGATCACCACCTAAGAGTGACAGTTTTTTGAAAATGTTCCTCGCCCACAAGCTTAGACAATCTATCAAAGTCAAGAGATTGCACTGTAATCCCCAAAACGTGCAGCACTGCTGAATGCTGATCACACCTACATGTCACGGGTGTATTATCTGAAATTACTCATGCATGAGGAACAAAAAAAATATAGCGATGGAAATCTTTACCTAACACTTTTCATTGATAAAAGATACATCTCACATTAATGATACTTGATCAATTTTATTGACTAGAGGATTGATCTTCTCGCAAACCCCTTTTCACGGTCACGGATTCCACCATCAATGACGGCCGTCCCTGAACATCATGGCCTGGCAGGGAAAATAGTTAAGGAGGAGTGTTAGAAAGATTAATCCATTTCTTAGCATATTATCAGTTGCATGTTGTGTAGAATGGAATGGATCAGTAGTTAATGATTTTTACCGGTGGCATGGCTCTGGTGCGCACAATGATTCAAGACGGCGGATCTTTCTTGCACTGTGTTCATGCTTTTCTGCGTCAGTAAGTATATCGACGATGCATTGCATGTTTCTGTGCGGCACCTGTCTCACTGCCGTGCAACAGGGACTACCTGTCCATGGGAGCACAAGGGGAGGTTGAGGCTTGATGTAGTCCTTACAGTGGTCGAGGATGGCCATCTTTTCATCGTCGGTACATGGGACCCCTGCACCAGCAATCGCTTGGTGGGAAGAAATCATCGCACATACTAGGAGGAGAACTGCTAACACTTTGCCAGCCATTTGTGGCGATCGCCTGAGTGAAGTTACAATGGCCCAAACCTGATGTTTGTACCTAGGACTCTAGCATATGTGCTCTCCTATATATAGCAAAGCACCCAACAACTTATGAGAGTTTAATGCTCTTCGAGATTTGATATAAATGAGAGATACATTACTCCTGAATTGGTAAATCAATCAGTACAGATATGCTACTATCATTTATTGAGATTTGCCCTAGATATGCTACTATCATTTATTGAGATTTGCGCTAGATATGCTACTATCATTTATTGAGATCAGGGCTAGATATGCTACTATCATTTATTGAGATCAGGGCTAGATATGTTGAGAAAATTGATGATTTGCCATCTTCAAAAATGGGCTTCGCACTTTTGTCACTCTCAACGTTGGCTTCGCAAAAATGCCATGTAGTACATTAATCTCTTGATTAGTATGCCATTTCATCCCTTTAACTCATTTTCTTTTTCTTTTGCTAATTTCAGGGACTGGAAAAGACCCTTCTACCCCTGGCTAATTCCTCTTCTTTGTAATATCGGGACGGGAGGGTCTTTTTATGGTTTGGTCTGTGTATTCTTTGTGTATTGTGTAACGTATACTACGGGAGGATTAACGTATACTACGCGAAGTGGATTCTTTAACAAGGTCCAGCTAAAGGAGGGTGATTTCTATGGCGATGAGTTGCTCACTTGGGCATTGGATCCTAAGTCTGCTGCTAATTTCCCAGCTTCGTCCAGGACAGTGAAAGCTCTTATTGAGGTTGAGGCATTTGCCTTAAGCGCCGAGGAGTTGAGATTTGTGGCCAGTCAGTTCAGGAGGCTGCACAGTAGGCAAGTTCAGCACACATTCCGGTTCTATTCCCAGAAGTATACGTTACACAATACGGAAAGAATACACAGATCAAACCATAAAAAGACCCTCCCGTCCCGATATTACAAAGAAGAGGAATTAGCCAGGGGTAGAAGGGTCTTTTCCAGTCCTTGAAATTAGCAAAAGAAAAAGAAAATGAATTAAAGGGATTGTCGTAGGGGTGGCCCCCACCTAAACCCAGCAGGCCTGGTAGGAGATTATAAGGCCCAGAATAGGCCATGTGTAATGACATAACTGCCCCCAGAGGGGATAACCAGATGTAAGGGTATATCTGTAAAAGCACTCCTCATGTGTATATATATATATATATGGGTAAGCCATGGGGAGGACCCCCGGGCAATGACACTTATCTTCATCACTCTCCACTACTATCTTTCTCTCTGTTTGGTCTGTAGCCACAACAGTTGGCGCCGTCCGTGGGGATGACGAAGACAAGCCTGAAGACCGAAGGAAAAAAGATGGCACCGAAGAGAGCTTCACCAACGGCGGCGAAGGGAAAGAAGACGGATGGGTCGGAGCAGCGTGTGAGCACCAGGGCTTCGGCATCGGCCGCCGAAGGGGTTGGCGGCGGCGTATGCGTCGTGGTCGCGGGCGTCGACGCCCGCGCGCCAGCAACCGACCCCGCCAGCACCGCTACGACGACACCTAACCCCGTCGCTGGCACTGCAAAGACAGCCCCCGCCACCCTTGCCGGTAGCGCAGATCCGGCGGCCGGGGGTAGCCGCAACGAACCATCCGGCAGATCTGGAGATCGTGAGGCGATGGTCACTGCAGCAGCCCGTCCACTGGGCGTTCCGGTGGCCCCAACGGCACCTGCGGTGGAAAGCGCCCTACTAGTAGCCTTCAACGCGTTCCAGCGGGAACTCGGGGACCTTCGCGGGGCCGTCCGAGATATACAAGAGGCTCGGAGCCAGCAGGTCGCGCCGGTAGTCGCGCCCGAGCCCACGCCAGAGACGGTGGACAGCCGCGAAGCCCCCACGTCTAGCCGTGTCCCGCTGAGACGCGTAGATCCGGAATCTCCGCTTTCGGCGGGGCTGCAGCAGGCGGCGTGGCCCGAAGACTTCAAGTTCTCTCGCATCATCGACCCGTACAAAGGCGACACGGATCCTCGCGAGTTCGTGCGCGTGTACGAAACCGCGATCGAGGCCGCGGGCGGAGACGACACCGCGAAGGCGAAGGGACTCCCCCTCGCACTGCACGGAGTGGCGCTCTCCTGGTTTTTTACCATAGAGCTGTGCTCCATCTACGCGTGGGAGCAGCTTCGCGACCGGCTTCGTAGCAACTTTCAAGAACATTATGTCGAGCGGATCAATGCGGACCAGCTCTTCGCTGTGAAGCAAGGACTCTCGGAGACGCTCCGGGGCTACTTCAAGCGCTTCGACAAGATTCGAGGCCAGGTAAACGATGTTAATGAAACCACAGTCGTTAATGCAGCCATACAGGGCCTTCGCCCGGGCCCGATGGCCGAATACAACGCGCGGAGGTCAATCACGACAGTTACCAAGCTCTTTGACAAAATGGACGGGTATGCGCGGGCGGAGGAGGATGCGCGAAGACGCAGCATCACCGCCCCCGGCCTCGCCCGTGAGGAGCACCCCCCGCGCGAGGTCAGGGTGGGTGGTCCCTCCTCGAATCTGGGCCGTAGCCGAAAGCCCCGAGGAGGCCCTCCCCGAGGCAGGGAGGCCGAGGTACAGGAAGGCTCCTCACGGTGCAGCCCTAAACCTCGGCGCCGCCAGCGCCGGTCGCAGGCGGCCTACCATGTCCTCGCCACCGAGAGCGCCCGCCAAGGACCCGACCCCGCCTCACGGAGGGGAGACCGGGGATCGGAGGGCGGATTTGATTACGGCAGCCAACCCCACGCAGAGCAAGAGCTCCTGCACTATGCCAAGTGGTGCGAGGTACACGGCTACGGCGATCATTACACAAGGGCATGCATCGCGGTGATGGAGCTGCGGAGGGCGACGGCCGGGTCTCGGGCTCCGCCTACCCGTCCCCCCGCCGAAGCCCACGTAGGGCACCCAAGGGATAGCCCCATACGGGCCACCGCAACGGAGGGCGCGCAGCATCGCACCATCAACGTCATCACCGGAGGCTCCTCCTCAAAAGCCCCCGGGGAGCAGCCGCAGCTGTGGATGCCGCCCCGCAACATCACCTTCGACTTGAACGACGCCAGGGGCGTGGAGTACCCTCACCAAGACCCTCTAGTCATCCAGGCCCACATAGCACGCAGTGAAGTCAAGCGCGTCCTTGTCGACGGGGGAAGCTCCGCGAACATCTTATTCGCAGAAGCCCTCGACCGCATGGCAATCCCCCGAAGCCGGCTAGAGCAGCCAGGAGCTCCACTTCAAGGCTTCGGGGGCCAACCGCTGCAGGTCCTGGGGCACGTGTCCCTTCCTGTGACTTTTCGTCAAGAGGGCAACAAAGGTAACGTCCGGACCGAGCATGTCACCTTCGATGTCGTGGATATCCCGCACCCCTACAACGCCATACTGGGGCGACCCGCCATCAACTCTTTTGAGGCAATCCCGCACCACGCCTTTTTGTGTGTAAAGCTCCCGGGCCCGGAGGGTGTCATCACCATCTTCGGCGACCAGGACTTGGCCAGACGTGCCGAAGGCGGCAGCCGCGTCCCGCATCGCCCAGTGCACGCCCTCTCCGGCGCGCCCAGTGATGGGCCCTCCGCTCCCGGGTGGACGCCCAAGCCTCGGCCCGAAGGCGGCGTCAAGAAGGTGCCGCTCCAGGCGGAGGGGCAGTTTGTGTCCATCGGCGAGGGGCTCCCGCCGGGGGTCGAACGGGAGCTGCTCCGAGTGCTTCAGAACAACGTTGACATCTTCGCATGGTCCCCGGAGGACATCAAGGGCGTAGACCGAGCAGTAATCAAGCATCGTTTGGCGGTCCGCCCTGATGCCAAACCGGTCAAGCAAAGGCTCCGGCGTATGTCGATGGATCGGCAACAGGCGGCCAAAGCAGAGGTGGCGAAGCTTCTTCGCGCCGGGGTCATCCGCGAGGTCCACCATCCAGAATGGCTCGCCAACCCGGTGCTAGTCAAAAAGGCCAGCGGGGCCTGGCGCATGTGCATCGACTTCACGGCACTCAACAAGGCATGCCCGAAGGACAACTACCCCTTGCCGCGCATCGATCAGCTGGTTGACGCCACCGCTGGGTGCGAACTCATGAGTTTCCTGGACGCCTATTCCGGCTATCACCAGGTATACATGGCCGAAGACGACGAGGAGAAGACCAGTTTCATCACACCACTTGGGACGTTCTGCTTCGTCAGAATGCCCTTTGGCTTGAAGAATGCAGGCGCTACCTTCACCCGGCTCGTCGCCATTGCCCTGGCCGCCCAGCTTGGGAGGAACATCGAAGCCTATGTCGATGACGTGGTGGTCAAAACTCGGCAACTGGCTCTACACGGCCGGGACCTCCAGGAGACCTTCGACAACCTCCGGAAGGCGGGCATCAAGCTCAACCCCGACAAGTGTGTCTTCGGGGTACAGGCGGGCAAACTCCTAGGTTTCCTCGTGTCCGGGCGGGGCATCCAGGCGAACCCCGACAAAGTAGATGCCATCCTGGGTATGGA
Source organism: Dendrocalamus latiflorus (assembly GCA_017311315.1). Classification (NCBI taxonomy): domain Eukaryota; kingdom Viridiplantae; phylum Streptophyta; class Magnoliopsida; order Poales; family Poaceae; genus Dendrocalamus; species Dendrocalamus latiflorus. The sequence goes on from CM029635.1 coordinate 21,673,157, forward strand.
GCCGCCCAAGACAACGAGGGAGGTTCAGAGGCTCGCGGGCCGCATGGCAGCATTAAGCCGCTTCCTCTCCAGGGCGGCGGAGCGGGGCCTGCCGTTCTTCAAGACACTCCGCGGGTGTGATGGATTTCGTTGGGACGGAGACTGTGCGAAGGCCTTCGACGAGCTCAAGCAGCACCTGGCAAGCCTCTCAACTCTGGTCGCCCCAGCACCAGAGGCTCCCCTCCTGCTCTATCTGGCCGCGTCAGCCACCGCGGTCAGCGCCGTCCTCGTCTTAGAGGAGGGCGCCACGCAGCGGCCCGTCTACTTTGTCTCCGAAGCCCTTCAAGGCGCCAAGACAAGATACACGGAGCTTGAGAAGCTCGCCTACGCACTGGTCATGGCCTCCAGGAAGCTTCGGCATTATTTTCTGGCTCACCCGATCACAGTGCCTTCCTCATTCCCCCTGGCAGAGATGCTACATAACAAGGAGTCCACAGGGCGTATCGGTAAATGGGCCGCCGAGCTCGCTCCCTTCTCCTTGACGTATGCTTCGCGGACGGCAATCAAATCCCAAGTCCTGGCGGATTTTCTCGCCGAATGGACACCGCCCGCCCAACCTGGCCAGGCGCACGATGATCCTGTCTGGACGCTTACAATCGACGGAGCTTACAGCGTCACTGGCGCGGGCGTAGGGGCAGTGATCATCACGCCCGAGGGACAGCGTTTGCTGTACTCGGCGCGCCTTGCCTTCCCCGCCACCAACAACACGGTTGAATACGAGGCACTGCTCTTTGGCCTGGCAAAGCTCAAGGCAGTTGGCGCGAGACGGGTGTTGGTCCGCACCGACTCGCGCTTGGTGGCCGGCCATGTGGACAAGTCATATCAAGCCAAGGACCCTGAGTTGGCCAAATACCTCGCGGCGGTGAGGGCGAGGGAAAGGCACTTTTTGGGTGTCACCGTCAAGGCCATCCCCCGGGCGGAGAATGAGCAAGCCGACGCCCTCGCCAAGGCGGCCAGCCAGCAACTGCCCCCCCCCCCCCGAGGGGGCATTCTACGAGGTGTTAGCAAAGGCGCCCATCGCGCAGGACAACCGGGACGCGGCACTTGTCCATCGCATTGATCGGCCAGGAGATTGGCGAGAGCCCATTTTTAATTTCTTACAAGGTCTCGCCGAGCCGGAGGACCCTGCTGAACTGCGACGCTTGCAGCACCACGCACGGTCCTTCCAGGTGTTCGAAGGGACACTCTACGAGAAAGGGGTTTGCGCGCCGCTCCTGCGCTGCCTCCCGGCTGCAGAGGGAAAGGAACTCTTGGCGGAAATCCACGCGGGCGTGTGCGGATCTCACCTGGCGCCGAGGTCATTAGTCGACAAGGCGTTCAGACAAGGCTTCTACTGGCCGACTGCCATCACCGACGCCCAGGACCTCGTCCGTCGGTGCCAAGGGTGCCAGTGGATGGCGCGCATCATCCGCAGCCCCCGACAAGCCTCAACCCAATTCCCCCGGTGTGGCCACTGGCGCGCTGGGGTCTCGATATAATAGGACCACTTGCCCGAGCTCCAGGGGACCTCCGGTTCATGGTAGTCGCGCTGGAGTATTTCTCCAGATGGCCGGAAGCGATCGCTCTGGCCAAAGTAACTTCTGCGGCCATACAGCGCTTCCTATGGCAAAACATCATATGTCGCTTCGGTGTGCCTCGGGAGCTCACGGTCGACAATGGCCTGCAGTTCGACGCCACCCTCTTCAAAGATTATTGTGGCAGCATGGGCATCACCCTCCGATTCGCCTCGGTGGGCCATCCCCAGTCCAACGGGGCGGTCGAACGGGCGAATGGCGCCATTTCCGCCGCCATCAAGAAGCGCCTGGTTGGGTTGCCGAAGGGCAAGTGGCCAAGCGAGCTTCACAGTGTTCTATGGTCGCTTCGCACAACGGTAACACGCCCGACGGGATTCACGCCGTTTAAACTCCTCTTCGGTGACGAAGCGGTGACGCCCGAGGAAATCAAGGCCGGCTCGCGAAGGGTCCTCGTCCAAGCACCCGAAGACGAGCGCCGTGTGTCCCTGGACCTCCTCGACGGGATACGGGCAGACGCAGCCCACCATGTCGAGAAGTACGCGCGGCAGACAATGCGTACTCGGGACCGCTCTATATGCCCACGGGGGTTCAAGCCTGGGGATCTCGTCCTCAGAGTGGCGCTCCAGGCCGAAGCCGTTGGCAAGCTGGAGTCCAAGTGGGAAGGCCCGTACATCGTAACAGAGGCATTGCCGAAGGGGGCGTATCGCCTCGCCACGCTCGAAGGACAAGCCTTCCGGCACACATGGAATGCGGACAGGTTGCGGCGGTACTACGCCTAGAAGCAGGACAGCAGGCGTAGAGCCACCAGCCCGTTGTTAGGCGATGCTCGCCCGCGCAAACGGGAGTTCAATAAAGGTTGCTGTTCCCAGAGCATCTCATGTCTGCGCTGAGCAGAACAAAGTCCACGGACTTTAAATAAGACGTAGCGTCGAGCCTAGCTCCGCACGCGAGACTCTGCGGACTATAAAGAAGACGTAGCGTCGAGCCTAGCTCCGCACGCACCAGTCCACGGACTTTAAATAAGACGTAGCGTCGAGCCTAGCTCCGCACGCGAGAGTCTGCGGACTATAAAGAAGACGTAGCGTCGAGCCTAGATCCGCACGCACCAGTCCACGGACTTTAAATAAGACGTAGCGTCGAGCCTAGCTCCGCACGCGAGAGTCCGCGGACTATAAAGAAGACGTAGCGTCGAGCCTAGCTTCGCACGCACCAGTCCACGGACTTTAAATAAGACGTAGCGTCGAGCCTAGCTCCGCACGCGAGAGTCTGCGGACTATAAAGAAGACGTAGCGTCGAGCCTAGCTCCGCACGCACCAGTCCACGGACTTTAAATAAGACGTAGCGTCGAGTCTAGCTCCGCACGCACTCTACAGAGTATAAATAAGACGCAGCAGGGGGACGCCTCCGCGCGCACTCTAAGGAGTATAAAGAAGACGTAGCGTCGAGCCTAGCTCCGCACGCACCAGTCAACGGACTTTAAATAAGATGTAGCGTCGAGCCTAGCTCCGCACGCGAGAGTCTCCGGACTATAAAGAAGACGTAGCGTCGAGCCTAGCTCCGCACGCACCAGTCCACGGACTTTAAATAAGACGTAGCGTCGAGCATAGCTCCGCACACTACACCACAACACCAAAATACCGTCAGATGTCGGTCGCTAAAAATGTATAATTACCGATGGACAGTTAGACGGTAAAAGTTGGTGACAAATCGTCAGTCGGTATTCCTACCTTTGCCGATTGACTGTCTGTCGGTATATATATTTACATTAGGCGTTGAACTGTCAGTCGGTAATTCATGGTATATACGTTGAACCGTCTGTCGGTATAGATGACCAGAGCCCTCGCGCACGAGTTGTAATGGGCCCAACCCACCTACAACATCAAAACCCTAGGATCAATGAAACCCTTGCCGCCGCCAACCTTCTTTTTCCCTCGACTCTCGCCGCACCGCCCGCCAAAAATTTCCTCCCCCTCGCCCGCGCCCGCCCTCCATCAATCCGCTCCCGCGCGCGCCCTCCCCCCATCAATCCACCCCCAAATCGATAAAGGCGCCCGAGCGGCGAGCGCGGAGCGGCCGCGTCCACAGCCACATTCCGAACCCTAGCTCCGCTCCACGCCGCGCTCCGGTCCGCTCCGCCTCCGCGCCGCCCTTCCGACCGCTCCGCTTTCGCGCCGCGCCGGCCCTCCGCTCCGCCTCCGCGCAGCACCGCGCCGGCCTTCCGACCGCTCGGGCACTCTGCCAGCACGGCGACCGCCAGATCTGGGCGCTCCGCTCCGGCCCTCCCTCCGCTCTGCCCTCCGCACGACCGGCGAGGCGGCGACCGTGCCTCCGGCTCCGCCCTCCGCTCCGGCCGTCCCTCCGACCTTCGCTCCGCCCTCCGCAGGACCGGCGAGGCGGCGACTGTGCCTCCGGCTCCGCCCTTCGGCCCTCCGCTCCGCCGCCACCGCAGACCGCGTCAGGCATCAGCTTTGGCTCCGCCGGTGAGTAGTTGTTCTGTGCCTGGCTAGTGGTAGTGGCCGGTGTGGTGTTGATCAGTTGGTGTTGTATGAATGTATGTCAGTATGTCTGTATGTGTATGGCTGTATGCAATATATGTTGAAAATGAACAATGCTTATATGTATGTGCTTCATGTTATTCATCAATGCTTGGTTACATTTTTTTAGCGAGAATTTTTTCTGCAAGTTAAGGATGATGACAATCTTCAGCCAAAAAACTGATGTGAGATACATGCAGTTTCATTACTGTATGTGCCAAAAACTTGTGGTTGGATTGTATGTTCTAATATGAAATAATCTCAGGATGTATATGTTCAGTTGCATGGCCATATAGGAAGCAAATAATCTCAGGATGTATATGTTAAACAAACACTACTACACAAGTACAGTTGGGCTGTTGGCTCCATTTCTTGATAATATATATACTACTTTTGCAGGAGCAGAATTTGTAGCTGCAAGCATTTGGAATTTCTCTGGACACCTACAGTTGGGTGAAGGAGCTTGAGTAACGGTATGGTTCTATTTCTCGAGTTCTTATGTTGTGTTGTCAGCTTTCTTCTAAGCTTGTGATATGCTAAGTGGTTGCACTCTCTATGTAAGGATATATTCTTAGCGCGGTGTGATCTCCCTATAAAGGCGTATGGATAAAACATGGATCAATAATGAGCCTAGGTACAACACAACTACTTTTGAAATGTTAAAAGTGTTTTGTAGTTAACATGAGATTTTACATAATATATTGCATGTAGGCACACAAAGAAATATTTACAAGGAGTGAACGGTTTTCTAGCTTATGCATTTAGAAATTCAGCAGTAGGGGACAAGATATTATGCCCTTGCAGAAAATGTGTTAACTCGTTTTGGAGAGAGGCAAGTGATGTACGTGAGCACTTGATATGTGGTGGGTTTATAAAAGGGTACACAACATGGAATTTACATGGAGAAGCAAGTACCTCTGATGAGAATCATGGAAATATTGATGGTGCTGATCTTATGGAAGAGTCCAATGAAGAAGATGAAATATCTGAATTGCTTAGAGACTTAGCTTGTGGTTTAGATGATAGAGGGGATTTTGAAGACAACAGTTATGTTCAGCCTAGTGATGAACTACGTGCCCTTCAGAAGTTGGTAGAAGCCAATAGTCAAGAGTTGTACCCTACTTGCAAGAAGTATACAAAACTGCGTTTCCTGATTAGATTGCTTCACATCAAACTCCTTGGAGGCTGGACTGATAAAAGTTTTGACCTTCTACTTGATCTACTAAATGATGCATTACCTAAGGGTTCAGCACTACCTAGAAACTTCTATGAATCTAAGAAATTGATTAAGTCCATAGGACTTGGGTACATTAGCATTCATGCTTGTGAAAATGATTGCATTCTCTATTGGAAGGAGCATGAAAAATCTGATTCATGTCCAAAATGTAAGGTTTCACGGTGGAAATCAGCTAGGGAGAGTTTAGATGGGAAACATGTATATAAGGTTCCTAAGAAGGTTCTTCGCTATTTCCCAATAAAGAAGAGGCTCCAAAGATTATTTCTGTCTTCTAAAACAGCAAGTCTAACAAGATGGCATGATGAGGAGAGAACAAGAGATAGTGTTCTTAGGCATCCTGCAGATTCTCCTCTATGGCAAGACTTTGATGTTAAACATCCAGAGTTTGCTTCGGATAGCCGCAATATCCGTCTTGCATTCGCCACCGATGGTTTTAATCCATATAGGACACAGAATGTTAGCTATAGCATTTGGCCTGGTATATGTATTCCCTATAATTTTCCACCTTCAATGTGCATGAAGCAATCAAATTTCATCCTTTCTTTGTTGATTCCTGGGCGGCATGCTCCTGGTAGTGATATGGATGTTTACTACCAGCCACTTGTTTATGATTTGTTAGATATGTTTGACAATGGAGTCAAAACTTATGATGCTTCAAAGGGTGAGCACTTCCAATTGCGTGCAGCAATATTGTGGACAATTACTGATTTCCCCGGTCTAGGCTATGCATCTGGTTGTGTCACATCTGGTGAAGCAGCATGTCCTGATTGCCACTCTTATACATGTTCACTTAGACTAGGCAATGGCAGCAAGACTTGCTATATGGGTCATCGTAGGTTCTTGCCTGAAAAACACCCATTCAGGTTCGATGTCCATAAATTTGGTTCAACTGAACTTAGGACAGCACCTACTCCTCTTTCTAGAGACGAAATTTTGGAGTGTACTAAAGATATTGTTACAGTTTTTGGCAAGGATCCATCTAGAAAGAAACCAGTAAGCAAGAGACGCAAGGCAGGGGAGCCATTAGTCATTTTCAAAAGGAGATCTATTTGGTTCAAACTTCCATATTGGAAAGATTTGATGTTGCGGCATAATTTTGATGTCATGCACATAGGGAAAAATGTGTACGAGAACTTTGTTAATACATTCTTGGGTACTGATGGGAAATCTAAGGATAACCTGAATTCTCGTTTAGACCTTCAAGCTCTAGGTATTAGAAGTGATCTCCACCCTGTTGAACTTGAAGACCAATTTTATTTACCGCCTGCACCATATTCAATGAGTCTTGATGAGAAGAGATTATTTTGTGAAGTACTAAAAGGGGTAAAGTTTCCTGCTGGTTATGCATCTGATATACGACCCAATGTTCATGTTAGTGAGAGAAAGGTGTTTGGTCTTAAGAGTCATGAGTGCCACATTGTTCTACAACAGTTAGTACCGCTTGCTGTGAGGAAAATATTGCCAGAAGTAGTTAGTGCTGCAGTGATTCGTGTTAGTCATTTTTTCAAGAAGATTTGTGCACCAGTTTTTCGGATAAGTGATATGGATAGTCTAGAGGCTGATATAGCTGAAACTTTAAGCGTTTTGGAGACTATATTCCTTCCTTCATTTTTTGACATTATGGTACATTTGATGGTTCATCTTCCTGCCCAAGCAAGAATTGCTGGTCCAGTACATTTTCGTAGCATGTGGCCTGTTGAGAGGTAATTTCTGTAGGCACAGTGCATCATAGGAAAAAAATACTACCTATTATTTTTACAGCATTATGAGCCAATTATATATGTGTATAGGTTTCTGATGAGATGTAAGGGTGATGTTCGTACAAAAAGCCATCCGGAGGGATCAATTATGGAGGGTTCTTTGTTTTATGATAGCCTTACGCTATGTGCCCGATATTTACATGAGGAGACTCAATTTAGCCGGCCACTTAGAAGTGATGAAGGGCAGCAAATAGAAATTTGCAACACAACTCCTTTCTTTCATAGCAATGGTCGGTGTCTAGCCGGGAAGTGCACAGTGACTTTAGATCACAAGACTTGGCTTCAAGCACATAGATATGTTTTGTTCAACTATGTCAACATAGGACCTTACTTGGAGTAAGTTCTCTATTCACTTCACACAACATGTATTATTTTCCTTGCATGGTAAATTGATAAATTGTCCTTTGCAGCAAGCATGCTCGCTATCTATCATCAATTGGTCTTCGAAACAAGCGAGATATCAACCGAATGCAGCATGAATCCTTCCATGAGTGGTTTAGGTTGCATGTAAGTAGGAAGATAACATAAAAACATGTGTTTTTAGATGAACTTGACATCTACCTTAATGATAGTATTTCATACTAATCACAGGTGGAAGAAATGTGTGAGGAAGTACCAGATGAGATTCAAATTTTAGCTAAGGCACCAATGATGATTGCACGAAAGTATAGTAGCTACACAATGAATGGATTTGATTTTCACACTGAATCCTATGATGTGGGTAGGTCTGTCCAAAATAGTGGGGTTGCTCTAGTTGCAGAGTCAGCATGCTTTGAAAGGGGAAACAATGATAGAATCATAATAGGAAACAAGACTTATTATGGTATTATACAGGAGATTGTTGAATTGAACTATGAAAATAAAGGAAATGTGGTTCTTTTCAAGTGTGCTTGGGTAGACAACAGAGTGCAAGACAAATGGGTAAAAACTGATCAATTCGGGGTCACTACTGTGAACTTTAAGCATTTATTCAATACAGGTGAAAAAGTATCCGATGAACCTTTCATACTAGCATCACAGGCAGTTCAAGTCTTCTATGTTCCTGACCCAGTTGATACTGAGTGGGTTTCTGTTCTTCAGTCTAAACCAAGAGACTTCTATGACATGGATAATTTGGAGAGTGAGCACTTAGATAGTGGCAATGGGCTAGTTGTGCCATTGCCTGATCTAAATGCCAATGTGACTGTGGATGTTGTTAATGGGTTTGCCCCTGCTGTTAGAACGGAGATAGATGGTATAATTGTTGATCCAAAAAAGTCTAAAAAAAAATCTAAGAAGTAAGTGTTCTTTGCAAATTGTGTCTGCTACTGATTACATGCAAAATCTTTTCCCTTTTACATTACTGGTTATAGAAGCACAATTTGCTAATTTTTCTGTACTTTTTAGGAGGAAAAAATGTCCCTAAGCAGAAAGAATATGGATGCCCACATTAATGAGTATGAGCAACAACGCCAGGCAAACATTGCAAGAAACTTAGAGCAGCTGCAATCTTTGAAGATTCCTACTATGAACACTGTGGTACAACCTTGTCCAGCTCAGAAAAGAACAAAGGTAATGTGATCTTTTTTTCCAGATTCCTCTGCAATATTTCTAAACACTAATCCCTACTGTCATGTGATCTTTTTTTTAGAAAACTCATCATACAAGTCATGCACCCATTGACGGTCATAATTTGCGACCAAGGCCACAGAAAAATAATGTTGACACTGCAAATGAGCAGATTGTGGATGACCCTGAGTATGAACCAACCGGAGACTTCTTATGCGATAACGAAGGTCGTATTGTAGCCTTTTGTTGTAGCATAAATAGTTTATTATGATAGATTCTGTTTTCACATTCAAAAATAATTTCTACAGATTTGCTCGGTGGTACACAAAAGAAGAGGAATGGAAGGGGCATCATCAAAATGAATGACATATTCTCAAGGACTACCGACATGCCTAAAATCAAAATAACACTGAATGAATTTGGGCAGCCCGTTGGAGAAAATGCTAGGAAGCTTTCTAGTGTCATTGGGTGTCAAGTGAGAAAGAAATTATCGGTTGGATGTGATGATTGGAGGCTTGTTGATGCTGAAAAGAAGTTAGCAGTTTGGACTGACATAAAGGTACAGCATTAGAGCACCTCTTATCACTGAATTTTTTTCTCAACTAAGTGGCATATCGAATTAATAGCAGCTAGTATGTATAAGTTTGCTCTGTATTTTGCTTGCCATATCAAATTAATAGCAGCTAGTATGTATAAGTTTGCTCTGTATTTTGCTTGCCATATCAAATTAATAGCAGCTAGTATGTATAAGTTTCCTCTGTATTTTTACTTCCTGCAATTTCTGTGCATATGATCCATGCCAAAAACAACATAATTTGACCCCTGTTACCCTATAAATTAGGCAATCTATGATCTGGATGATGCTGCCATCAATTGGTTTATGGCTACAGCTGCAAGGAAATGGAAGGAGTATAAGGCGGAATTAAAAGCAAAGTTTTTTGATGAAACATTAACAGATGAGGAATTGAAGGAAAGAGCTGGTAATAGAGTAAATGCTGCTGATTGGGATTTTCTTATTGGCTTTTGGAGGTCACCTGAATCTGAAGTAAGAAACAAATAACGAGTTTGTTTTATTTCCCATTACTTGCTTATAGAACTTCTGTTCTTTAGTAATATATGTGTAAATTTTAATGATTTCAACATAGGCTCGTACAGCAAGACCAAAAGCAAATCGTGCAAAGCTGCAGCTTCATCATACATCAGGCAGTGTTAGCCATGCTTGTCGTAGGCATGATCTGGTACGTAAAACTATCACTCAAATTACTAATTCAAAGTACATTATTTTGGGGAATTTTTATTACTACAAAGTTAAAAAAACTTGTAGGGTCAAGAACTTGGGCGTCCTCCTCGAAGAGATGAAGTCTACATCAACACACATACAAGAAAGAATGGAGTACCTTTAAGGCAGGCAGCCCCAACAATTGTAAGTTTCCTCCAGAAAACCAATTGCAATATGTATTGTTACTTCCTGATGTATAAACATACCTATTCATTTTTTTACAGAATGAACTTAAATCAATTGTTGAAGCCCGTCCAGAGTTGAAAGATAGATCAATTCAAGAAGGCGATGTATATGCTGCAGTTTGTGGAGTAAAGGAGCCAAAAGGACGTGTCCGTGTTTTGGGTCTAGGACCAACACCCTAAGAGATTGGTACCCCAGGGTTGAAGTCATACATGCCAACAAGGCTTCAACTGGAAGTTTTGGCTCGTAAAAAGGCTGAAAGTGTAAAAGCAACTCTAGAACAACGTATTGTGGAATTGCAAGAGCAAGTGCATGAAGAAACTTTGTCACAGCATGGTTCTAATTCACGGCAACACATGGTAAAGTACTTCAATATCTTTGTTTCTTACCTAAGTATTTAGGTGCCATTATAGGTCCGTGTATATGCAATCAAAATTTGAAAAATACTCCTAATAGATATTATTCCAATGCTTGATGTAGAGCCCAAGGTCTGAAGGACATGTTGATGCACATAATGATGCTCAGTGCGAAGAAATTCACAATTCTGCAGATAATGAAGATTGTGATCAGGACATTATTAATGATGAGAACTTGCTTGTCCATAGGCATGTTGATGAAGCCCCACCAATGCCTTCCATGAACGTTACAAGCACACGAAGAAATGAAGATGCCCCTCGCTTTGCACATGCCCCTCGCTTTGCACATGATACACTTGTAATGTTCTTCATACTTCTGTAAAGTTTACATTTTGTGATTTAATATCTGTTCCTTGCATTTATGCAATTCTCATGAATACATCATCTACTTCAGGTTGGAAAGGATGTGATATTGTTTGCTATGCTGAGGTCTGATCTCCCTATAGCTAAGGCAACTGTTCTTTCTACTAATCCAAAGACCATGGTTGGAGGTCAGCCTCTTGGAAAGCAGTTTTGTGAAGTTATGGTGAATGTTGTAATGAAGAGGGATGCACTCCTGCCTCGCCCTTATGATTATACGATGAGTATGGCTGATGCTTATATGATGTCAACTGCGTGGCCATATAAGCGAGTAATAAACTGCACTTGACATCATTTCTTTTTTCCTTTTGATGAGTGGCTAATGTTCCTAATTAATGTACTTTGTATAGCTAAAGGTTTGCAGCAAGGCATCAAGATCTTCCCAGGGTACTGCAGGTATTTTGTGCCCTTTCTTACTCTTCCTTTGAGCTGCAGATGTATGTTATGGTCCTGATTCATGAACATAATTGGATTACCTCATTCTAAGTAATTATTTCATAAAACAGTTCCTTTTGTTCAAGAGCACCTTTTAAGATATATAAGATGTCATAATTGTTAATTATTTTCTCCTATACTAACTGGCTTTGGTATCTAAATGAAGCTGAACTAAGTTCTTCAGCATTACCAAATTCCAGTTCACTCACAAGTCATAATTGTTAATTTATGTACTGTTTGTTTGACATATTCAGTGAGAATAAAAAACACAAGGTCGTATTGAGATTTGAGAATTGCAGCTTGCACAAACCAACTACATCTTGTTATGATTTATCATTACAAATTCGGCCACTTCAAGGACATCAAAACTAGATATCAGCACAAGTGTTTAAAAGAATCCTGTAATTGATTTTTTTATAACTATGGCATGTTTCCGTTTAGCATAATACTGCTAAGGGGAAAAAATAAGTGTTGGGAAAAAATAAGTGTTCATTCAGTAAAAAATAAGTGGTCACAAGCAATACAAGTAGTAGCATGCAGTCATACACATAGCAGTTTCCAGTTCACCTCTCACCAAGCATATGAGAGAGGTTGATGGATCTGAGGCTAGGAATGCTTAATTTGTAGTACTATTACCTTCACACCCAACAGCTTTGAGGTTGATATATAGGAAATAAGCAATGCAGCAACCCTTCGAGGTTGATATATAGTATGGCAAGTGTACTTAGAGGCACCAACCCTTTATCTGAATCTCAAGATGCTGCTAGCCTGGTTTGCAGCACTTGCTAACTCTTATTGGTATAGATCTGTTTTTGTTCAGCGTAGAGAAAAGTATTGTTTGGTATAGATCTCAAGTATTGTTTGGTATAGATCTCAAGTTTACTGCACAATAAACTAGAATGGTTGTAGACTTGTAGTATATTTGTGTTTTACTGAATAAAGATAATCATTTGGCATTCTGACTCAGGAAGTGTTGTGCGTCACTAGCTGGATACAACTGGACTGCTTACAGCTGAACCGGTCACGACTTTGCGGAACTACTGCGCCTTTGCATCCAAGTATTTTTTTGTTTTTTGGGTTTCTGGAAGAACTTGTTCACACAACTCAATGGCATGTGCAAAACAATCTTCTACAATCTGCTGTTGGATCCATGCATCTCCTTTTGGTTTCTGAGTTTCTCAAAGTGATTGTGTACTGCAAACAATCTAGTACATTTTGATGCATTGCCATGTGTGTCTTTTGTTTTTTTCACTTGGTGCAAGGAAGACAAACCTATATGTATCTGGGGGACTGAATTTGTGATGGTGAATGTGATATGGTGGCTCTCTAATTATTAATGAACTTGGTTTACTATGTACTAATTCTGCCAAATCGGATTTTATTTTTTTTAATCCATTTTAATTGCATCGTTGGACAATCAGTCGCTAAAACATATCTATACCATCAAATAGTCTGTCGGAATATGTGGTAACACACTGTCTGACGGCAAATATTATACCGTCTACCAGTCAGTCGGCAAAAGTACGGTCAGTCGGTATATGTTTTTACCGACCCCCGTTACACCGTCTGTAGAGTCAGTCGGTATATGTTTTATACCGACTGACCATCAGACGCTAACTCTTCCTATGCCGACTGACCGTCCAACGCTGTTTTGGGGCTGTGGTGTAGTGGCACGCGCGAGTCTCCAGACTATAAAGAAGACGTAGCGTCGAGCCTAGCTCCGCACGCACCAGTCCACGGACTTTAAATAAGACGTAGCGTCGAGCCTAGCTCCGCACGCGAGAGTCTGCGGACTATAAAGAAGACGTAGCGTCGAGCCTAGCTCCGCACGCACCAGTCCACGGACTTTAAATAAGACGTAGCGTCGAGGTTTGCCTCCGCACGCGCGAGTCTCCGGACTATAAAGAAGACGTAGCCTCGAGCCTAGCTCCGCACGCAATAGTCCACGGACTTTAAATAAGACGTAGCGTCGAGGTTCGCCTCCGCACGCGCGAGTCTTCGGACTATAAAGGAAGTCGTAGTGTCGAGGTTCGCCTCCACACGCGCCACTCCACGAAGTATAAACGAGACACGTAGACCTGCCCTCCGCGTTCGGCGGCAGGTAACACCAAGCATAAGGTACTATTTGGTTCCATTATAAACGCAAAGGGGTTACATGGTTATAAGCGCAGGACCCAGTACGTCATTCCCCTGCCCTCCCGACCAACCGCTCAGCCTTGGCGCGGCGTGGACGAGCCCGCGCCGTCGTCACTACGGCGCTGAAGGACCCCTTCAAGCCAATGCAGGAGGTCCCCCTCCCCATGCAACGTCTGCTCCACGGCGACCCTCGCGGCACCTTCCCCGAAGCGGCCTCAGATCCGTTGATGGAAGTTCTGCAGGCTAGATCCAATGGAACGGATGGCGTCCACATAACCTCGAGGCGGTCGGGAGGATCCAGTTGAGGGTTCGCTAGCTCATGGGTATGCCTACACCCACGAGTGTGAAGCAGGGCGAGGGCGAAGCACGCACCAACATAGCCGCAGTGCTCGCCAAAGGTCCTGGCGCCACGAAAAGCAACGCCGGCCCCCTCCTCGATCAGTCCGAGCGACTCCGATAGGGCCTCCGGCCTGTGCGTAGTGTCCGGCACTCGGACGCACAGATCCCGGAGGGCCTGGTTCAGCGCCTCCATGGCCCGCCATGCCGACAGGGACGCATTTTCCAGAACACGGCGGTTCTCGACAGCAGACTCCGCCAGCTGGGCCTTCTCCCCTTCTAGGACGGCGATCTGCTGCACGAAGGCGGCGCGCTCCCCAGCCGTGGCAATCTGAGCTTCTGTGGCCTCGAGTTGTGCGGCCGCCAGGGCATCCCCCAGCGCGCGAAGTTCTTCATCCTTCGCGGCGAGAGCAGTGTTTGCTTCGCGGAGGCTGGCTTCCAGAGCCCTCCGCTCCCGGATGCGGGCCTCGTCAAAGGACCGACCGAGGGCAAGCGTCTGGCAGAAACAACAAATCAGCATGTGTCCAGAAATACCTTACAAACGGAAGCGCACGTATTTACCCTCATCTCGGAGGCCTGCAGCACGAGCGCTAGGAGGTCCCCCGCGCATGACGTCAGCGCCTCTCGGTTGAGGCCGTTATCGGCACGTTCTGCGGCTGCGGTGAGGTCGCAAAATACCTCCGGGCGAGGGAGGAAGTCCGAGCGAGCGAGCCCCGACCCCAAAGCTCCCAGATTTATCGCGGCCACGGCCACGTCAGCAGCAGCGGACACCCGCGGGGCATCCTGCACAAGGCTCCCAACTTCGCACATACCTCCGCTGCTCGATCCTTCGCCACGTACGGGAGACGTCGTCTCACCTGATGTCGGCAGAATGAGCGAGCAGATCGGAGAGAGTCTCGCGAAGTCAGGTGAAGAAAGGGACTCACACCTACCTCCTGCGCCCCTCGTCACGGTCGGAGGTGGCGCTGGTTCGACCGCCCAAGGGGAGGCAGGCGCCTCGACGCTCGGGGAGAACGTCTTCTCGACCGTGCCAGACGCCATAATCCCGCGGCAAGGCCCCGCAACAGTGTATCGACTCCCAGGTGGCGGCGGGGACTGCATCCGAGGGCGTTTCGCCTGCGGTGGCACAGGTGAGTCTTCCACGGTAGGACCAGCTCCAGTCACTGTCGCCCCCACGGCTTCCTCCGTAGGGGGCACGTCCTCGTCGGCCGCTGCGGTTGACAACGCACCTTCCACCGTGGTTGGCTCGCCAGGAACGGCGCCACCTCCCGGGTTGATGAGTTCCAACTCAACGACGGCCGCGAGCCCAAGCACGGGCTCGTGGGCGTCGGCAGAAGGTGCTGGGGGATCCGCGGCGGTGCGCCCCTCCGAAGCAGTATGGCCAGGCCCACCGCCGGTCGCACGCCTTGTCTCAGCTGGGGTAGCCGTTGGAGGGGCTGCAGGGCCGTGTATGGCGGCCGGGGAACGGGCCTGGCGTCGCGAAGATAGCACCCCCGAGGGGCTACCACCGCCCTGAGCGCCCGGAGTCCCGGCGGGAAGCTCTTCCGGCACCGCACGCTCGGGCACGGCAATGCCCACAGCCTCGCAGGTGCGGTTTACCCGCCCCTGCTTAGCCGCCTTGACTGCGGCCTCGCGAGCCCGGTGCTCCTTAAGCGTGTACGGGCCGAGGAGCGCCGCAACCGCGCGCTCCGCATCTTCTAGCCGGCCCACTGCGCAGGAGATCGCGTCAGTCAGGCGGAAGCCAAACAGATACAATGGCGCGGGTAAAGCGTACTAGGCGACTTACAAGGGGCGGACGGCGGCAGCAGGCGAGACACGGATGGGTCGAACCCGTCCTCGCGGGGGCCATTCTGTCCAACATACTTTCCCCGGGAGGAGAGTGGCGTCGCCCCATACATCGTGAACTCCTCGGCTAGGTCGCGCACGCTCATTCGACGGGCGACACCTACAAGGCTCTGTAGCTTCTGCGTGTCGTCGATCTCCGCCTTCAGACTCGGCGTGCTGTTAAACGAGATCGGCCCACCTCGGCAGTGCATTCTGCTCTTGTCGGTCACGGTGTAATAGAACCACCACCGCGTCCAGCCGGCCGCCCACTGCCCTGACAAGGCTGGCACAGGGAACAACGTCGCACAGGACGCCCGGAGCACGAAGTCCACACCGCCGAAGTTGGACACCGCCCCGTCAACCTTTCTGGGTCGACAGTGTGCATCGTGCAGGGTGGCGAATAAGCTCGCGCTGGGACGCCACCCCTCTGTCCGCATCGCCCACGTGAAGACGGCCAGGCGGAGTATCGCGTGGGGCGTCAACTGGGCTAGCTCCAACTGGTAGGCCCGCAGGACTTCGCCCACGAACAGCGTGCAGGGCATTCGAAGGCCGGCATCGAAGAACGCCACGAAAACAATAGCCTCCATGGCCCCGGGCTTCGGCTCCGTCTCGTCCCGACGGGGTAGGCGAGCCCCATTGCGATCCACGATCTTCCCCTCATCCACGAGTTGCTGCAGCGTCCCTTCAGTCATGCGGCTCTTCCCCAGCACACGGGAGCAGGAGCCTCCCGAGTGCTCCATGGCGTTCCACCACTTGTTGGCGCGCGAGCTCCCCCGCGGCACCAATTTGTACTCTTGAGAAGGATGGGTCGCCTCGCCCTGGCTAGGCAAGGAACCACTGCGGGGGTGATAGGCGACGTCGTCCTGGCTGGCCATCGCTCTTCGCGACAAGGGAGGAAGATGCAGGCAAAGGCGCAACTGGCGTGAAAATTAGCACGGGCGAAAGCGAAGCGGCAGATCAAAAAGCAAAGCAAGAAAGGGTGCCTCCACCCCAACGCTAGCACCTTATAAAGGCCGCTCGCCTGCCTTGTGGCTCAGCGCACGGACGGATCAAATTCCCAGCGATTCGGCTATCCAAGATTTGGAACGAGGAACTGCCGGAACCTAGAGGGCCGTGTCAGGTAGGTGGCCAAGCAGCGCACAACGCCCCTACATCCTCAACACGCGTCCAACTTCTCGGGGGACGAGGCGAACGGCCGCGGTCACACAACCGCTCACATCCCACGACGCACCAGTCATGAGTCGCCACGTGCCCCACCTGCAGCATGGCAGGCTGCACGACGCGACAGCCTGACTTCTGCCAGGTCAGGCGTCGGCGTGATTCAAGCCGTCATTAAAAGCGCACTACCAGACTGCAGGGTCACAACAGCCACGGAGCGCGCGCGCCTACTTCGACTTGGGCGCCAGCTTCGCTGCCGCCCGTTCGAAGGGTAGGGACGGAGCGCGCGCGTCTACTTCGACTTAGGCGCCAGCTTCGTTGCCACCCGTTCGAAGGGTAGGGGACGGAGCGCGCGCGCCTACTTCGACTCCGGCGCCAGCTTCGTTGCCACCCGTTCGAAGGGTAGGGGACGGAGCGCGCGCGCCTACTTCGACTCCGGCGCCAGCTTCGCTGCCACCCGTTCGAAGGGTGGGGACGGAGCGCGCGCGTCTACTTCGACTTAGGCGCCAGCTTCGCTGCCACCCGTTCGAAGGGTGGGGACGGAGCGCGCGCGTCTACTTCGACTTGGGCGCCAGCTTCGCTGCCACCCGTTCGAAGGGTAGGGGACGGAGCGCGCGCGTCTACTTCGACTTAGGTGCCAGCTTCGCTGCCACCCGTTCGAAGGGTAGGGACGGAGCGCGCGCGTCTACTTCGACTGGGCGCCAGCTTCGTTGCCACCCGTTCGAAGGGTAGGGGACGGAGCGCGCGCGCCTACTTCGACTCCGGCGCCAGCTTCGCTGCCACCCGTTCGAAGGGTGGGGACGGAGCGCGCGCGTCTACTTCGACTTAGGCGCCAGCTTTGCTGCCACCCGTTCGAAGGGTAGGGACGGAGCGCGCGCGTCTACTTTGACTTAGGCGCCAGCTTCGCTGCCACCCGTTCGAAGGGTAGGGGCGGAGCGCGCGCGTCTACTTCGACTTGGGCGCCAGCTTCGCTGCCACCCGTTCGAAGGGTAGGGGACGGAGCGCGCGCGTCTACTTCGACTTAGGCGCCAGCTTCGCTGCCACCCGTTCGAAGGGTAGGGACGGAGCGCGCGCGTCTACTTCGACTCGGGCGCCAGCTTCGTTGCCACCCGTTCGAAGGGTAGGGGACGGAGCATGCGCGCCTACTTCGACTCCGGCGCCAGCTTCGCTGCCACCCGTTCGAAGGGTGGGGACGGAGCGCGCGCGTCTACTTCGACTTAGGCGCCAGCTTCGCTGCCACCCATTCGAAGGGTAGGGACGGAGCGCGCGCGTCTACTTCGACTTGGGCGTCAGCTTCGCTGCCACCCGTTCGAAGGGTAGGGGACGGAGCGCGCGCGTCTACTTCGACTTGGGCGCCAGCTTCGCTGCCACCAGTTCGAAGGGTAGGGGCCGGAGCGCGCGCGCCTGCTTCGAATCGGGCGTCCGCCTCCGCCAACACCATCCCAGACTTCGAGCTCCCCAACCACAAGCTTGGAGGCATTCACAGGCCGTAGGGGACGGAGGGGGCCAAAGGACTCGGCGACATGGCTTCGGCCCTGTGAAAGCCCTTCACCATGAGAGGCTCCTGTCGTAGGGGTGGCCCCCACCTAAACCCAGCAGGCCTGGTAGGAGATTATAAGGCCCAGAATAGGCCATGTGTAATGACATAACTGCCCCCAGAGGGGATAACCAGATGTAAGGGTATATCTGTAAAAGCACTCCTCATGTGTATATATATATATGGGTAAGCCATGGGGAGGACCCCCGGGCAATGACACTTATCTTCATCACTTTCCACTACTATCTCTCTCTCTGTTTGGTCTGTAGCCACAACAGGGATGAAATGGCATACTAATCAAGGGATTAATGTACTACATGGCATTTTTGCGAAGCCAACATTGAGAGTGGCAAAAGTGCGAAGCCCATTCTTGAAGATGGCAAATCATCAATTTTCTCAGATATGTTACTATCATCTATTGAGAATAGGACTAGACACTATCTGTAGTAACAGGGGCGTAGCCAGCCCACTGCAAAACCTTGGGTCCAGCTCATTGCAAAAAAAAATTCTAAGCCATTTACTATTAAACGCTACAGTTAAATGCATGGGATTTTTCAGCTGGCCCGAGGCCCAGCTCCGCCTCTGTGTAGTAAGGATAGCACCCATCTGAACCCATTTGGCACGTTAGGAAATTGTAAGGTCCAATATGATTTATATAATGACATATACCTTTATGGGAGACACCTGACTGTAAGGGTAAGAGAGTAATTATGCATCATGGAGAAATATATACACACCCTGGATATGGAGAAGGGGCAACCATTGTTCATTCATCTCAGTCAATCCACTACCCTTTCACTTTACTGTTTGGTCAGTAGCCACGACAGTTGGCGCCGTCCGTGGGGACGACAGAGAGCAAGCTGTGGATTTCGAGAAGTGATGGCACCCAAGAAAGCTTCATCGACGACAAAGAGGAAGCGGAGCACGATGGCAGCGGTCGCAAACGCCACGGCCTCAGTCGGTGGTCCACCTGCGTCGACATCTAAAGGCAACGTTGGCAAGGCAAGTGCTGACGTTGACATCCGCGGCGGTGCGGCTGGCCCAGCCGATGGCGCAGTGACTGATCTCGTTAGTGGCGCTCGGGTCAGTGGTAGCACCAACGCCGACACTCACGCCGGCATGCCCGACAACACGGGGTCCAGCGTGGGGGTGACAGGTCTCGTCGTCAACCATGGGACCTGTAACAACCCAGGTTTTTATTAAAATAAAAATAAATAAATAATATTAAAATAAAAAATAAGTGTTTTGATTGCCTAAATTTTATTTTTGCTTTGCCCTGATTTTCTACTTTTTTAAAAAAGCTGGATTTAAAAATTAATTTAAGTAAAACTCAGAAATATTATCAAATAAAAATATATTTTGAATTTAGATAAAAATTATATTTCAAATGAATTATTTGGGTTTATTTGGCTTTTATTTGGGTTTTCTGGTATTTTTGGAGTTTTAAAATATATTTTGGAAATTAAAAAGTATTTTAAATATAAAATTATAGTACCAACTTAGGTTGGAAATATTTTATCTAAGTCCAAAATATCTCCAGGAATTTCTGTGAATTTTTTTTGGAGTTTTTGGAATTTATTTCTTATTTTTCTGAGCCTTTTTGAATTTCCTCGGCTTTTCTAAAAATCCAAAAATCAAAAAGAAAATTAAAACTCCCCACCCCTCCCTCCGACCAACGCGTGGACGGTCTGGATCCATCCACGTCACCGCTGCTCGCCCCGCCTTCTCCCTCCATCTGGCCGACGCGTGGATGGGCTGAATTGTGCCACGTCGCCCCCCGGCCCATCCCGCCGTCCCCTTCCACTAACCCCCACAGCCGCCCGATCTCGCCCCCCCCCCCCCTCCATGTGGCTGTGATCCACGCTGCCCGCTTCCCCTCTCTCTTTCTCTCTCTACGCCGCAGGTCCCACTTGTCAGGCGTGTCTTCCTCCTCACTCCTTCGTCCCCGTGCGTCTCCTTCTTCTTCCTCCCACTTAGCCCCGCCGCTATTTACGCCGCCACCTCGCCCGCTCGGACTCCTCTCTTCTCCCTCTCTCTCTCTCCTACCTCGAGCGGCCCGCAACAAACCCCCCTCAATCCCCGCCCAAAATCCCTCTCTTCTCGCGCCTGAAATAGACTAGATTATTTCACCACTGAGTCCAGGGCGTAACCAAATCTTGGTTCCGCCACTGACAATGTTATACCATAATACCAGTGTATGAGTTAGGCACCGTGAGTGCTTGCATAGACTCTGTGAAGCGACTACTTGATGCACAAGCATAGACTCTGTGAAGCGACTACTTTATGCACAACTTCAAGAGGGAATTGAGAGATGGTGTGCTGTGTCTCTTACATACGCAATTGATGGAAATGAACAGGGGACGAGACCACGCTAATGTATCAATTAATCTTGAAGCTTGATCACATGTCCATCGTTTCCTGTTGTGTATAAGCCTCCGAAGATGTAAATTCTGATCATTTTTGTATAATCACATGCTGGTTTACAAAGGGTTTGATAATGTATCTGAATGGGCTTTTTTTTGTCTCAGTAACTTGCTGGTGTTATGAATTGTAGTGCTTTTCTACATTGTAGACAAAACTCGAATGCTATTGCCATATAATGAAAAAATGATGTAATTCCCATTAATTATCACCACCATAACTGTTTCTTGCTATGAATTGGATGTTTATTGTTCTTTCAATATAAGTTTAGGCCCCGTTTGGCACAGCTCAGCTTCACTAGTGAAGCTGTTTTTTTTTAGATTCAGCTTCACGAGCAGCTTCACCGGTGAAGCTAAAGCTGTTTTAGAAAACTATTTGGCAAAACAGCTTCACCAACAGCTTCATGCATGGCTGAGAGAGGTCAATTGTCCAAGATGCCCCTGTCTACCTGACTTGTTCTAACATTTGGAGTTGTATATTTGTATATGGTCATATGAATTAAAAAATAATATATTTGAATGAGTATGAATTAAAAAATTAAAAAATTAAAATACGTGAACGGGAGAGAGCGGTGCGTACGCGAAAGAAAAAAGTGAACGGGATTTTTGTGAACTGAGCGGTGCGTACGCCTGAGGGAGAGAGTGACAAATACGTGTAAATTTTTGTGAACTAGATGGGCATTCGCTTCCTTGGAATATGGGCCTGAGGGAGAGAGCTGTGAAAAGCTACTTTTTTCAGCTTCACATCTCCCTATTCCTTTGTGAGAGCACAAAAAAAGGAGCTTTATGGGTGAAGCTATTTGCAAAAAGGGTGTTTGGCAAAAAAACAGCTCACAACAGCTCATGAAGCTGTGCCAAACAGGGCCTTACTCTTCCTGTATTTTTAACATAAGTGAAGGGCCTCGCACAATCCCACTAGGATTACTACTGTGGCACAAATTCACTACATGAGCTCACATTTTCTTAATATTTGTTCGCAATATGTTATTCAGATTGCTTTGCTATCGTTTGGACTTTGGAGTCATTGATTTTATAAAAACTGCCTATTTTCTGCCATCCGTTAACCCTGGCACACTTTTTCTTTAACGCTTGCATCTCCTACCTAATTTGCATGTATCAACAATTGGTACTGTTCTCGCTCAAGGCATGAACTCAAAGAAGAAGATCGAAGTAGGTAATTAGCTTGGCCTGATAAAGCGTACTTGTTGTTACTTAATTATGCATGTTAGCTTCTTTACAAAGTGTTTGACACGAAAAATCACTCACGGGTTTCTTGCTCCAGGATATGAGGTGCGAGCGTGCCAGTGTACTAATAGTATATAAAATAGATAAACACAAGAAAGATAGAAAAAATATGTATTTTATTCATTCATTTGAAAATAGCAAAATTATAAGCTCACTTTATATATATGCGCTTCATAGCCTGCTTTGCATAGCAGATCTGACATAGGCAGTGTGGTCTCCTGGTTTTCGGGGCCTCGAAAGGCTCCCGGTTAATTACATTCACGGGGTAAATCCACAGAATACCTCCGATTAAGCTGTGCATTGGTTGTCGTCTTCAGTCTTCGTTTCATGTTCTCCATGCATGTGATGAATGGTTAATGTAGATGTGAGCGTTGGTATGATCCATAGCCTCATCGGTCTGTGGGGCCGTTGACAACGTAGCCTTTGCATTTGGCCACGCCCACCTGTGCTGCTCGACCTCGTCGGTATCAAATGACACACAAAATTAAGGTGGTTGAAAGTGTGCATGATTCACGTCAAGCATGACTATCTGCCAATATGGTAGTAGCTAGAATCGATGTAGTACACATACTTAATTCGGGCGGCGAGGCTGGCAGAGCAAAACGCCTGGGTCACATATCGAAGTGGTCAAAAGTGACCAAACGGGAAGGGCCCCTCTGCTGTGCAGACGCACTTAGCCGAACTCAAGTGTCTTAAAGGCAAACCATCCTTACTTTTAACAAAGTAGAACGCATGCGTCGTCCTTCACGGGTATACCTGTGGGCGTAAATCAATGTCACGGGTACGGGTCTGGATGAGCACTACCCGTACTTGCCGCGCCCGATTGCCATCCCCTACTCTAAACTATCTAGAACCATCCCTCTCGCTAGCAAAATGCAGTTTTGATTGAGTTCAACCCATGTGACATGCCACATTAGATCTGAGCTAGCCAAAACTAAGTGGGGTCGGGATGTCTATGGTGCATGGAGTCCACGGACAACTCACAGGGTAGGCTAGACTCATGTGTCATTGAAATATTAAGCATTTTTAGTTTTTAATATAAAAATAGAAAAAAAAAGTCAATTTTTGGTCCCTCAACTCTTGCCACAGTTTAATTTTGGTCCCTCAAGTGCAAACTAGGGTAGCTTCCTCCCCCAATTGTCAGAACTGGTTTTGTAGGTGGTTTTGGGTGATGTAACGCTAACGTGGATCCCCGTAGTCATATTCCTTGACATTAGGCATCCACGTGTGACATGGCATCCACGTGTGATGTGGCATCCACTCTGTCGCCATGGCGTGGCTGCCTATCTGTCGTAGACCACCTTCGACCGTGCTCTTGTGACCCACGAGTTACCCTTGGATGCAGCGATCCGTTTTGATGCTCTTCGGCCGCCACCTCTTCTTCCCGTCGGCATCAAGCTCGTCAGTGCCTCCCATGGCGTTGTGCTGCTCTATCTGGGGAGAATAAGCAAGGGGCTCAACTCCATTTGCTTACCGACTTTGCAGCTGTTACTCCACAGTCCAGCTTTCAGATATTCTCTTGTGACTCAACTCTGTGTTTCTTCGTTTTGGATTCTATTGTCTTAGGGTGGTCAATCTCACTGTGGAAGAATAGACTGGTAAATTTGAAGAGGTTGGGTGAGTTCTTTTGGGTTAGAGTAAAGTCCATTACCGGTCCTTAAACTTTTTATGCTGTGTCACCCCGGTCCATAGACTTTTAAAGTATGCCATCCCGGTCCCTAAACTTCAAAATGTGTCATTACCGGTCCTTAAACTTTTTATGCTGTGTCATCCCGGTCCATAGACTTTCAAAAGTGTGCCATTACAGCTGGACCCGTAACAGGTGGTAATGGCACACTTTGAAAGTTTAAGGACCGGGATGGCATACTTTAAAAGTCTATGGACCGGGATGACACAGCATAAAAAGTTTAAGGACCGGTAATGGACTTTACTCTTTGGGTTATGTGTTATGGTTTTTAGTTTATAACTTTTAAATTCTGACTGTTTCGCAATAGAGTATGAAGAAAGAGAGAGTTGCATGTGATTTTGATCGGTATAACTGAAATCGGTACAGTGTGTACTATAATCGACTTGTAGACCCAGCTTTAAAAAGACGTATCGTTTGAAAAGTAGTTACTATAGCAAAAATAAAAAACGATAAGTTTGAAGCCTAAAATAACACAGTCATTAGCTCAGAATGTTATGTCATAGTTTTTTTTTTTGTAATTTTATCAGCCTATAGAAAATAATTGGATTTTTGTAGGAGCATCTGTAGCATCGCATGGTAATGGAGTTCTGGCTGCGGAGCAGACTGAACTGAACACTGGAGCAACTTGAACATACCATAAGGAGATGGGTATAAATTTCGAAATGGGCCTGCTCCTGAACAATCTAATTGAGGGTGTGTTTATATTGGTTTTTACTAATGGCTTTTTTTATTATAGTTTATGATTTTTCTGAAAAAACTGTTTTTAAAATGAGAAAACGAGCAGTGAAAAGGAAAGGAGAAGATACGTGTGTGTGACGGAAACGAGAAGAGTGGGGTGTATGATGCACTCCTCACCCCCTGCCTTATCTCCGGAGTGAGATAGTAGCGAGAGGAGTAGAGAAACCGCTTCAAAAAGTTAGGTGTTCGTATTGCATTTTAGCTCTTCTAAGAAGAGATAAGAAGCAAGAGCCAGTTCGATTAGCAAACAAATTAGGGCTGGTTTGTTTTGGCTTTTTTCGTGACTTATGCTCGTACTGTCTACAATAAATAGCTTTTAAACAGTGTGTTTTTTAAGACGGAGTTAATAGGAATATTGTAATAAAAAGTATATTAAGTTCAGTTGTACCAACTAATATCGTATGTTACCATTTTTCTATATGTACTATCTATTATGATAGTCAGAATTTAAATATTTAAACTATAATCTATAAATCAACAGTAAAAAAAACCTATCCTAGCCTCTTCCTTCCTCTCTCTCTCTCAAATCAAAAAAAGAAAAAGGAGTTATAGAATTTGATCCGACGGTTTCTACAGTACTCTGAAAAAGCCAGGGCGCTCCAGATATATGATCCCCCTCTGGCAGCCTGACCCTGTGACTGACAGCACGCAGCCTGCACCTGATGATCATGCATGCATGGCGTGCCATACTGCCGTAGTACCATCCAATATGCGAAACAAAGCTTCCATATCCTTTTTTTCTACGTTTTTTCATGTAACAGTAGTCTAAAAGAGATAGATGCTATTATAGATTCTATAAAAAATAAAGTAGAACAAATAAGATATTGATATGTATGAGAGAATTGTGACAGAAATAGAGAAAGAGAACAGAAAAGCTTTGTTCCCAATATGCATGCATGTATGCATCCTTCAACTCAAAAAACGACGTACATGCACTGAGCAGGCACGTGTACTCCACTGTTGGAAGCTCGAGGAGGAAGGAATCTTCTGCTTACAGGCACATATGCATGGTGCTATGGTGGGAGTATTACTTCCTTCGTGTCAGAATACTTGGCACGATTTACTTTTCACGGTCTTCAAAATTAAACCTTAATTGTTAATTTTATACCATGTTTTTAAAATGATATAAAAGTACAATATATAGAAATATTTGTTACGACAAATTTAATAATACCATTTTAATACAACTAAACAAAATAATTACAAAAATATTAGTGGTAAAATTACAATGTTTGACCGATCAAAATTAGGAATGCCAAGTGTTCTAAAACACATGGATTACAATATACTTTATCTGTCCACAAATGTAGATGTCGTGCGTTTCATACTGTCAAGTTTTGATCATTAATATATGTTAAAGTATATAGATTGGCTACATAAAAAATAATATCATTAGATTTATTTTGCAAAATTCTTTTATAATATATATTTTAAATTATTTTTTGTTAGTATATTATAATAATAAATAATAATCAAAATATTATATTAGAGATCATAAAAAAATTAAAAACAACATATATTTGTACGGGCGGAGGGAGTACGGCCAAGTATTATAAAACAACATATAAAAAATTAAAATTAGTGATCAAGTATTATTGGATTACGTTCGTGACAACCGGGGAAAAAAGATTTTTCATGTGTAATCCTACCACGTAATCTCGAATGTTAACAGTATCACGTGCAGTAATTTCTAACTAATCACCTGTTGACCAGCACGGCAGCACCAGCGTTGGAATTAACCGTGCGTTGCGTCGGTTGCACTGCGATTCCACGTACGGCCCTGCCTGACTCTGGCTGATTCGCTGACAGGGTGGGCCCAGACGCCAGCTGCATGGCGCAGCAGCAAAAATCGCAAGCTTTCTTCGCCACTACGTTAAGTACGTATACTTATTAGTGTTTGTCATCGAGCCCACCCATCGATACATACATACGTACGTACGTCAGGGACAGAGCTAGGATCTAGACAAGGGGGACCGACCCGCCAAGGCGCCGGAGTCATGGGCCCTGGGCGCTGTGTGTCGGCAAAATTAAACATACACATATATAATTAAACATACGCATATATATTGTCATATAAATTCAATCATAACACATATGACAAAATAATGTAGCATACATCTAGTAACACAAAAGAAAGGTACTTTCATTACATCTCCACAAACTTGAATTTGTTACATCTCCACTAACTTGAATTTAGCACGACGATTACCAACTAGATCATAAGATTTGATAATATCATTGGAACTAATCTTGGCTGCCAATTCCTTTTCAATATAACCTATCATGTAGCTTCGCAAAAAGCCATCTCCCATTTTAGTCCTAGTACGTGTCTTGGCAAGTTTCACGGCTGAAAAGACTCTCTCAGTGGTCGCTGTTGATACTGGAAGAGTTATGACTAATCTTAGCAATCTATCGACCATTGGATAAATAGAATTTTTACCTAATCTCACTAGTCCCTTTGTTAGATCAGCAAGTGATGGCAATGTACTTAGAGCATCTCCAAGAGATGTTGTAAATGGGTCCGTAAAATCCGATTTACATTTTTACGGGTAAAACTCGTTTCCAACAGCTTCTCCATCGGCTTCTCCAACTTTCCCCATCCTCTATCCCGCGACTTCCGCTCGGAAGAAAAAGCGATTCTCGCCGCTCAGCATCCCGGGTCGCTCCTCCCTTCCCGCGCGCCCCTCCTCCCTTCCCCCGCGCCTCATCTGCTGCGCGCGTCCCTTTCCCGCGCTCGTCCCCCTCCTGCGCACGCTCTATCTCCCGCGTGCGTGCTCCTTCCACGCAGGCGTGCCTCGCTTTTTTTGTTCCGTTTCCTCGGGGGCAGTGCTGCCAATAGCGCCGCCTTGCACGCCGTCACTATGCCCCAGCAGCCAGGTGACCCAGTTCGTCCCTCCTCGTGCCAGGGATATGGTGGATGGTCCTTGCCGGTTCCCCCGTCTGCCAGAGTTAGGGATCCCTCTTCAATCCGTGCAGCCGGTAGGTGCGAGCAGGAAGGCCAGACCTCGTTGCACTGGTTGGAGGACGCCGGAGTTGTTGGCCAGCGCCGACGAGTCCTTCCTCCCGCTGGCGTTGATGGCCGGACTCCATCGTTCTCCTTCAACGAGATGCGCTCTGCTGAGATGGCTGCAGAGATGTCCTCAGGTGAGATGCTTCTGTGGTGGTATGATACATGCTGTGCAGTGCTATTTTTTGGCAATTGAGATAGGCGATGTGTGGTAGTGCTCAAATTTGTGAGATTGATTTCAATTTCTTTGAGGCAACATGTTAATGTACTCGACGAGATACCAGTAACAAGTACAACTGTTTTTTCTGCTCATTGTTTGATGTGGTCAAGAGAAAAGTAGTGAATTGGTTATATTGGAGTTCAGATTGGATTTTATATTCATTCAGTCAGTGATAATAAGCCATTCACTGATAATACATGAACGACTCATTTATGATTTGGTATGCTTGTGAAACTCTGCATTTGAACTGACTGCTAATAACCATATTGAGAATTAATTCCTTGGACTTAGGCACAACCTACATTTGTGTGCCATATAGTTCACATAATTGTGCCAAATGAGATTGAGTCTGTAGCTGTTCCTTCATACTCAACACAATCAGAGCACATGCTTCCATCAACACAATCGCTCATAACTATTTTTTGCTTGTTTGTCACAGCTGCCATGGATGAAGTTGCGGATTCACGGGCCTGATTGCACATGGAATTTTTCCAGAGGCTTCACCTGCCAGTGAACCACTTGCAGCGACCATACAAGCCAATGATGTGGTACTTTCATCTGTGCAATCGAACCAGAAAAGGTCCAAGAATTTCAGTGTTGAGGAGGACGAAACGTTGGTCTCAGCATGGCTCAATGTGAGTTTGGATCCAGTACAAGGAGTTGATCAATCACGTAGCACGTACTGGAAAAGAATATATGACTATTTTCATGCCAAGAAGACATTCATTTCTACTCGCTCGCAAAGCTCTCTAATGAACCGGTGGTCTGCTATACAACATGATGTGAACATATTTGCTAGTTGTGTATCGAGGATAGAGGCTAGAAATCAAAGTGGATTGTCTATTGATGACAAGGTTAGATGATATACCTTGCCCTTCCAATTGTCTATCATTTTTTCTAATTCTCATGCATTCATATGTTTTCCGCTTTGCAGCAAGCGAATGCATTACAAATGTTCAAGTCTGAAGACAATCACCACCGTAATTTCCCCTTCATGCATTGCTGGAAAATCTTGAAAAATCATGCCAAGTGGGCGGACAGGCGCAAGCACATCGAAACTCAGAAAACAGCAAATAAGAAGCAGAAAACCACGACCAATTCAAGTCCTGGTACTTCGTTACCATTACTTCCTGCGGTTGGTATTGAGGGTCAGCCAACTTGTACACTACAAAGGCCTGCAGGGAAGAAGAAGGAGAAAGAGAAATTACGGCACCAATCCAGCATCGAAGCATTGGACTATCTTATGGCAAAGAAGAAGGAGGCTGATGCAGACAAAGAGTTGAAGAAAGAGGAGAGGTGCAAAAAAGCCTTTGCTTTGGAGGAAGAAAGGATCAGCCTTGAGAAAAGAAAATTTGAGCTTGAGAGAGAGATGCATGAAGATAGTATTATGCGTGTTGATCTTAGTACCATGTCTGCCCAACAGCAAGAGTACTACCTTAGCCGCCAGGAGGAAATTCTTGCAAGACGTCTGAATTACTAGAGTACGTGCATGTAGGAGGAATAAGTCCAATGCATGCTAGTTAGTTTTACTAAGTCCAAAAGAATAAATCCTTTTGTGTTTTGCAGGTTGCTTTCCTTAAATCAAGAAAAGGGTTTGTCAAGATAGCTATTCAGTCTGGCTGACCTTTAGTTCCTGTTTTCTGTTTCGGACATCAGGCAAGATTGTTTTCATTTGTGATATGTGACATTTTACTTCTTAACTGCAGATGCTCATTGTTCATGTCAACTTCTGAACTCTTGTTTCTATCAATGTATATTTGTACTGCTAAGCAATTATTTGAGCTGTTCGAGATGATGTGCTGCCTTGTTAATTATCCGATTTGGAGAAGTAGATTTAGGCTTGTGCCGGATTGGGGAGTGAATTCACTGCATAGAGGATTGCAGTTCTTCAGTATATTTGGTTGTGTCCATTAAAAAGAAAGGTCAAATATTTTGAAAAGGCATGTTTCTGATTGAGTGTGACAAGATTTTTAGTTATGCTAACAAAGATGTGCAGAAATTTGGTCTTGTTTATGTGCACATAGTTGTCAATGTTTAATAAGTTTGACCTTCTTATTTGCAGCTACTGCACACACCTAAAGTTCTATTCTAATCGATACCAGTTCACAGGAGTTTGTTGTGTATCTTTATGGGGATAAGAGCTGTCTGGTTATAATTTTCATTGTATTAGTTGTCCACAAAGAAATGTTGTGGCTTTACCTGAACCTTGCACAAAGATTAGATTTTTGGATTTAGGCGACTTCTGTTAGCACTCCATGTTGGTAGCTTCTGCTGATTGAGTGTCCCTACTTAATTTTTCAGTGGGTTTGTTTGCGCTTTCATGCTTAAAAAATGGACTATTGATAGTGTCTTAGTGTTTGTGAGAAGGGATGTTTACTTGATTATGTGATGCAAGTAGATAAGCTGAAAAGTAGCTTTTAGAAGCTGAAAAGAAATGGCCCACTGTTCTAGGGATGGCTTATGACCTGTCCTGCTATGTGCCATTGCAAAACATTCTATATGTATCATTCTTATGCTTGCAATACTGGGTCTTTTTTTGGAAGCCACTTTGTTGAGATTAACGATAGATATTGTATGGCTCAACTTGTTGCCAGCAATTTAGCATGGTAGGTAATCCTTCTGTACCTGAATGACTTTTCTCTGCATATTGTATATTATTAATTTTGCAAAGAAACAAAGCTACTACAATAGTCATGGAATTGTCATACTACACTAGTCATGGAATTGTCATGAAACAACTAGTAATACTATGCACTGTTAATGAAGATAGCCATTTTGGTTTAGTGTGTACCAAATTTTAGTCAGTCTTTACATTCATTACACAACAGACAATGCCACAGATTGCAATAGTCTATACTACTATGTTATGCAGTTGATGATTGTAGCATCCTAACATTATAGATGCTCATTGTTCATGTCAACTTCTGAACTCTTGTTTCTATCAATGTATATTTGTACTGCTGAACTAACTGTTATCAGAAACATTTGTAAATCTATTGAAAAGCTAGTAGAAAAAATAGCTTGGTTATTGGGCTGTTGACAGATAAATGAAGTCCATGAACAATCCCGGAATAACATGGCTCTACCCTAAACAGTCCCGGTAGTTCAATGACACTTTTACAAATCTGGATATCATATTACTGTTCAATCAACAGTAATATCCCGGTAGTAAAGTTCAATCAACAGTAATATTGTTGTACAAATCTGGATGATTTTGCCACAAGTGCTCAACAAGGTCGGCTTGAAGTCGTGTGCGAGTTTCCTTGTCCTTAATGTTCTTGTAATTTTGAATGAATTCTTCGAGCTCAGGTACATCGGAATGGGATATTTTCACCTTTTCTCCCACATCATCATAACTGAAATCAACTTCATCATCTCGCTCATCCTCGACTATCATGTTGTGCATAATGATGCAAGCCCTCATGATGTCTCCAAGTGTATCCTCGTCCCACGGACGAGCTGGCCCCCGAACAATAGGAAAGCGAGATTGTAGAACCCCAAATGCTCGTTCAACATCCTTCCTGCAAGCTTCTTGTGCCTTTGCAAAGTATTTGTTCTTATTACCTCTCGGCTCTGGTATGGTCTTCACAAATGTGGCCCATGATGGATAAATGCCATCTGCGAGATAATAACCCATTGTATAATCATTCCCATTAATACTATAATTAACATGTGGACCTTCACCTTCAGCAAGCCTTGCAAATATCGGAGATCTTTGGAGAACATTGATGTCATTGTGTGAACCTGGCATCCCAAAGAATGCATGCCAAATCCAAAGATCTTTAGACGCAACTGCTTCCAGTATGATTGTAGGCTCCTTTTTATGCCCCTTATACATGCCTTGCCATCCAACAGGGCAATTTTTCCAAGTCCAATGCATGCAGTCTATGGAACCAAGCATGCCCGGAAAACCTCTGCTCTCACCTATTGCAAGTAATCTAGCAGTATCATTTTCATCTGGCAATCTCATGTACTCAGGACCAAAAACCTGAACAACAGCTGTGACAAACTTTCTCAAACTTTCTAGAGCAGTACTCTCACCAATCCGAATGTAGTCATCCGTAGCATCAGCTGCTACTCCATAAGCTAACATTCGAAATGCCGCCGTAACCTTCTGCAAACAAGATAGTCCTAGGGTACCAGCTGCATTCCTCTTCTGCACGAAATAGTCGTCATGCTCTTCTACGGCATTCATTATGCGCACGAACACGTGACGCCTCATTCGAAACCTGTGACAAACAAATTATGAACACATGTACACTTGTATGCAATATAATAGAATTTAATGGGTTTATAATCAAACCTTCGTCTGAAATAATTTGGACCGTATGTAGGATCATCGAAGAAATAATCTTGATAAAGTCTGGAGTGACCTGATACTCTATCACGGTTCAATACCCGATGTCCCTCGATAGAGCCACGATGCAACGGTTCAGTATAAATGCCCTCCGTCGCTATATGTGCAGCAGCAACATATATTTCTTCATCATCGGAATCATCCGAGGAATCCACCACTTGATTCAATAAGAAGCTTCGAAAATTCATGATAAATGACCACCTTCGGATCTAGGGAAAACACAAATCCAAGGAGGCGTTGCAATTTTTTGGCCAGGGTAAAAATAATTCTAGGAGGTCACAGCCACCGGCAATCCTTACCTGGCTCGGCCCTGGCCGACTGCAGCCTTTCCCAGCGGCTGGATGTAGCCACCTGCGTGGAATTCCTCCGTGGCCACCTGCAGCTGCGGGCGGATGGATGGCGGCGTCGAATCTGAGCTATGGGCGGGCGGATGGATGGCGGCGTCGAATATGATGAGCTATGGGCGGGCGGACGCTACGTAGGGTCAATGACGCTGATGGTTGGCATAATCCAAAGGAACGTGGCCCATTAATAAATTTGGATCCGTGACGTGGCCCTTATACAGAGTGGATTAAAGATGCTGCTGTGGTGTCCCAGTAATTTGGAGAGCTATCTATTTTAGAGATCCTCTAAATTGTGGTTTTTGGAGATCCATTTTACAAAATCGCTTGGAGATGCTCTTAGCTCTGGATGGTTGCATACATCAAGTTGAAAATGTGGTAGTCGACACTCCAATTGAACTTGATCTTGACTTGAAAAATCAACGGGCCTAATTGACTGTGATTAAGGGTGATTAAGGGGTCCTATTAATGCATCTGGTGGACCATTGGGGGCCAGGCCCCTGCCCGCCCCTCATACGTACATGTATACTGGCTGACGAACATGGACGCATGTATGTCAAATGCCATAGACTAATATATCTGAATTTAATTATATAGTTGTTTTTTTTGTGATCAACCAAAGTAACTGAAAATAAGTTCTAGGTAATAAAGTGAAATTTCGATACACTACCACATTATTTGGTATTACACCCTCTCTGTACTCTCGGTCCTTTTATTTTATTTGATGTTTGATTTTTCATAGTTTTTGACATACAACTTTGAAATCTATTTTTTATAACTTTATACTAAAATATAATAATAAAATTATAATATTATAAGAGTATTTTTGTGACAAATATAATTATATAATTTTTATATAACCAATCTAAATAATTTTAAATCTATTGACAATTATATTTTTTAAAATTTAACAATACAGATTCTATAACATCAAGTAGAAAAAGAAGACAACCCCTCCCCTCGGATATCTGCCCTAGGTAGGCATCCAGGGTGTTACTTTGGGTTACGACTTATTAAGTAGAATGAATAGTTATAACTAAGGGCCTGTTTGGATCCACCCAGATTTTAAGAATCTAGCTTTTGAAAACTGGGTGGGATCCAAACAGACCAGTTTTTAGGGTAGTTTTTAAAATCTACCTACCCAGATTCTTAAAAATCAAAAAGTTGTTGATACCCAGTTTTTGCCAGTTTTTTTTGCACAAATACCCATTTACCCTCATTAAAGACCACGCGCAGACGCTTCTATTAAAGGCCACCAATAAATGTAAGGGTATAATAGTCTATTAGCACCAATCATAAATGAAACCAGCTTTTAAAAACTAGGGGATCCAAACACCCCATCGGTTTTTGCTTAGAAACCAGCTTTTAAAAACTAGAAGTAATAGCTGGTTTTTAAGAATCTGAAACTGATCCAAACAGGACCTAAAAGAAATTGAAGCTAAAGCCACATGGCATGACACTGACCCGTTAAGCTTTTAATCGTGGCTTGACTAAAGACGAGGCGGACCGATATGGTATAGCGAGGTGGCCTGACGGAGCCGGCATGGCACGACATGGCCTGGAGCACGCCTGTGCCGTGCCTACCTATAAATACACTACACGCCCAAGTCCCACCTTACACTACACGCCCTTCCCATCACACTGGTCTCCGGGCATCTTCTTCCTCAGGGCTTCTCCTCTCCTTGTCTGGTCTCCACGCTTCCAATGGAGCTCGCTATCCTCAAGTCCCCGTCCCCTTCCTCCCCACTGGTTCCGCACCTCCTTGGGGCGCCGGTGGCGTGCCAGCTCCCTGCGGCGTCTCTGCCCCTGGGACGATCCGCCTGCGCCCGGCGCTCCCTCGCCGCGCGCGCTCCGGAGCTGCTGCGTTTGGCAGCGGTGTCCAAGTTGTCAGGGTAAGGATGCACGAACTACGAAAGCCGGGCATGAATTACCTGTTTCTGCGGTTGGTGGGATCTCTGGTTTCTTGCGTGGTTTGGTTTGGTTTGGTTTCTTGGAGGCAACCTAGCGACCTCACTGCGAGATGGGCAACTTTGGGTGGATATCATCACTGATCCAAGGTTGCAGCCCTCTGTTTGCAGTTAAAGTTGGATCTCCGTTCGATCTTTGTTGGGGTTTTTTTGCGTTGTAGCAACAGAGCTGCGTGCATCCGTGCCGATTTGGCGATATCTTCTCTGGCTTCTTGGGAAGCTTGGTGTTGATCTCTTGGAGGCACCGGTGCATGCAGCGTTGCAGAGAGATCGAGTTCTTTTTTCCCTTGCTTTTCACTTTTTCACGGTTCTTTTGCTTTTGCTTTTGCATGGACGTACGAACTGTGAGACTGGGATATATATGGTGTGTTTCTGAAATCTTTTTGGGGTTTTGCATGCTGTTCTTGAAGTGACTTTTGGTGGGATCTTGGTTCTTTTCCTTGGAAGGCTTGGTTTTGTTTCTTGGTTTCTTGAAGTGACTACATGCCCTTGCCTGCTTATTTCGGATTATGGATAGATCCGACCGGAGTTGCACCTCTGTTTGCCGACCAAAAGTTGGCCAACTTTGGGTTTGGTTTTCCTGCTCTGGCCTCTGCTTGCGTTCTGGGTTTCTTGAGAAGCTTGATTAGATTCTTCCTTCCTTTGCTGGTGTGCAGACTGTCTATCGACCTTCGGTTCTTGGGTTGCACTCGTTTGCAGTTTGCACTTCTTTGGCTTTGTTTTGCATGCTTTCTCCTCGGGATGTTGTGGGTTCTTGGATTCTTCTGCGATTTTGCGCGCGTTGTTTAGCAACGCAGCTGCAGGCCTTGGTGCTGATCGGTCTGGCAAGAGATGTTTGTTGGCAGCCCTGCAGCGCTGCAGATAGATCGACTTCTTTCTTTCTTTCTTTCTACGTACATGCATGGCATGCATGGCGTCGTTTCTTCCCTTTTGGCAACAAATCTTCGAATCTGCGGGCCATGCTGAGAAGCATTTCTACGTTGCTTTCTTGGGGGTAACGTTGCAGCATTTTCTGCGTGGAGGGGAGTCCTTCTTTGGTTACTTTCTTTGTGGGTTTCTTTTGCTGCCAAGATGTTGGTCGTTGCCACCAAAAGCTAGGCTGCTTTGTTCTTTCCTTAGAGTTCATGTCGTCTTAAGCTTCTGGCTTCCGGCTTATTTTTCACTATTCACAAATTTCGTTTTTTTCTAAATTTTTGGCTTTTTGTGTGCTTTTTTTGCCGGTTCTTTTTTCCCGTATTTGTTTGTATTATACGTAATAGGTTAACATATTTTTTAATTTTTTAAATTTAATTATGCTAAATAAGTCTCTGTCAGCTACAGTGTTTTTTTCAGCCAGCTACAGTGCTTTTCAGCCATATGCCACCAAAAATAAGCCCAACTGATCACCACCTTGTGTTTATGCCTGTATGATACGAGCTCAGTGAATTGAAACAGATTATTCTGTTTTGACCACTGCTTGTGATGAGCAGTAGCTGCTTCTTGCACTAGAAAATGCAGTCCTTCGTGCTGATATGGCAAGATATTTGGTTTCTTGAGAGGTTCGGTTCGTTTCTTGGTTCCTTGTGAGATTTGGTTGCCTTCTTCACGGTAACAATCCGGCATTGCTGGTAAACAGAAGTTTTTTTTTCCCTTTCGCTCTTGGGGTTCAAGTTGACCAACTTTGGATTTTGTTTGTGTGCTTCACGTTGATCTTTGTTCTTTCTTGGTGTTGAGGTGTTTTTTTTTAACCTTGGGCTTCTTTGAACGTTTCAACTAGTTCAGTAATGGTCATCTTCTCTTTGGTCGCGACATGCATGATATGGTTATTGTCTTTTCCTAGAAGTTTAGTGTAATGGATTAATCTTCTCTTGTCTTCTTGGATTTCTTGCACTGTTGCACATCTTGAAGCATTATTTCCGATGACTAATAGCATTTTATAGTACCAGAATATACAGTATTTATGGTGTATTCATGCTATCTTGCTAATTAAATAAATGCTAGCTTCCTTAGTGTGTCAGATTTTTCGTGAGAACTTTGGATTTTGCTTGAATGCTGGTAATACTTTAGTTATGGTCCATGTTCAGTGTAACGAATTAACCTATGCTTAGATTTCTTCAACACATTTAACTGTTTCTAGTGCTATAATATATATATGATCCATTTCATGATATAAATGGTTATATGCTCAGGATAACATATTTAACTGTTTCTAGTGCTATAATATATATATGATCCATTTCAACATGTTTAACTGTTTCATGTTCAGTGTAACGAATTAGCCTATGCTTAGATTTCTTCAACATATTTAACTGTTTCTAATGCTATAATATAAATGGTTCATTTCATGATCACGTTGCATGACGGAGACACCAACTTTTCATTACTGCTGAAACTAACAATTTGACATCACAATGCCATATTGGTTGCATAGGACCGGGGACTGGAGCGATGAGAAGGATGTCTTGACCCTGGACAGCATCAGGCACTCGCTGATCAGGCAGGAGGACAGTGTCATCTTCAGCCTTCTGGAGAGGGCACAGTTCTGCTACAATCCTGACACCTACAATCGCAATGCTTTTGGAATTGTGGGGTTCAATGGCTCTCTGGTTGAGTACCTGGTTCAAGAAACTGAGAAGTTGCATGCTAAGGTGAGTGCATTGCTTGATCGCATACGTCGTAGCTTCTGAAATTAAGTAGATTTCAGGGCAGCAAAGTTTGTGACACCCTGATGGTGTTGTCACTTGTCAGGTTGGAAGATACAAGAGCCCAGATGAGCATCCTTTCTTCCCTTCGAATTTGCTAGAGCCAATACTGCCGCCTGTTCAATATCCAAGGGTAAATATGGAAGTTTTTGGCATGTTTAGCATCGACTCTGTTTATGTGTTTCCTTGTTGATTTGAATATCCTAGCTAGTAAGTAGTCTCTACTTTTACACTGAGTGGTTTGGAAAGTAGCAGTGTTTAAAGTTCAGTATTAAAGTATGGCAACTTTTTTTAGTTTTAGAAGCATTTGTTGATAATGTGATTCATAGAGTTTACTGTTCACATACCTGTTATGGAAACGATGGCAACAAACTGTTGCAACTGTGTGATGTTAGATACTAGTTTATGATATTTGTCATTTGTGAGCCATCAAGTATGTAAGTTGTTTATTTTGTCTTTCCTTTTTTGAGAATCGTGTTAAGAACATGCAATTGTCTGTTAAACTTGTCAAAAATTACTTGTATGTTCCCATTTACTTGTGAGTTGCTTTGGGAGTCTTGATGAAAATAGGAATTCTTGCATGTCTATTAGACGCAAATAGCCAAGTTTGTAGAACTTATTTGTGCATTGATATGATGAGTTTCAAGCCAACATCCAGGAAGCAACATCTAGATTAACAGTACTACAACAGGGAGCAATCTGTAGGCTGGTCAGTTTGCTTGACATTTTTCTCTTAATTCATGATTTCTTGGAAGTCTCTGTTTATCATAATTTCAAAGTTCTCTTTCACTAGTCAACAATGCTGAAAAAAATACTTTAGATAGACAGGTATTTGTGATGCCTTGCAGGAAGTTAGGACGTATGATCATCTTCTTTTTTTTTGCCCTGCTAGCTGCTAATTAACTCCAGTATCCAGTAGACAACAAAAATTACTCGAAAATTACTTGTGTATCCCATTGTGTTTTGTTCCTAGATCAAGAAAAACTCAGTTTGCCACTGGATTTGCAATTTTGGTACAAAACTGCTTCATAGAAAAATATTATAATATGTTACGAAGATGATGGCAACACATTTTTTAGAGGATTGCGGAAACACGGATTGACAACAGACAGTTGCAACAGTTTGATGTTTTTGTCAACATCAAGTCTCTATGTGGCTTCATTGGTTTCTTTCCTTTCTTAGAATCATTTAATGATATGAAATTGCCTGCCAAGCTTGTTAAAGATAGGAAAGCTTATATGGGATCACACCCTCTTTGACTACACCATAAAAACATAGTCCTCTGAAGTTGCTATTTGTGATTGGTCATTGATGACAATTACTTGTATGTTGCTTTTAGAAGTAATGATATAATTAGGATTCTTTATAGTACTTTTCTGTACTCTCTTGAAATGAGGAGTTTAAGGTCAAAATCCAAGAAGCAACCATTTTAGATTCAGTTACCTGGAATTTTTTTATGAACTGACTGTTAGTCAGGAACACGCATAATTTTTTGGACTGGCAAGTAATTGTGATGCCTCATTGGAAGTTACAATGTAACTGTGAAAGTCCACAATTCTAGTACTTACGAAAAATGATAGATTTTCTGTTCTATGCTTGTATTAAAGATATAAAGCTAAGTTTAGCAACTTACTCCAGTATCAAATAGACCAAAAATTTCTTGTGTTCGATGCTTGTATTAATTTCTGTCTACGTTGTCAGAAACTGTGTTCGATACTGAATTTTGCAATTTTGGTACACTTGTGTGCACAGGTTCTGCATCCAGTTGCTGCTTCCATCAACATAAACAAAAAGATTTGGAATGTGTACTTTTCTGATCTTCTGCCAAGGCTTGTGAGGAAAGGAAGTGATGGTAACTGTGGATCAAGCGCTGTTTGCGACACTATCGTTTTACAGGTGAGAACCAGAATTCCTTTTTCTTTTCTTTTCATTTGTTTCTTTTTGCCTTGATCCACCATCTGATCTTTGTTAGATATATGTATAGTTTGTTATTCCCCATTGTTATGAGGGGTTCTTTGCATATTTACCACTTGTACTTTGTGTATATATTCTGGCCCATTGGCCTCATATGAATACAAGCGCTATTCATAATATGGTATCAGAGCCAAAACTAGGGTTTTGGTTTACCTAGGGTTTCGCGCCGTCGCCGGCCTCCCTGCGCCGCCGCCGCCGCCTTCCGGCCGCCGCTGTACCGTCGGCCCCGCCCGACTCCCACCCGGTCGCCTCGCCGGCCTCCTCCGCCGCTGCCGTCCCCGCCGGCCTCCTCTGCTCCCACTCGGCCGCCAGATCCGCCGGCCTCCTCGCTCGGAGTCGCGCCGTCGCTCGGGATCGCGCCACCGCTCCGAGGAAGACCGCCGCTGCTGGCCGCTCTCCACGCCCGAGGCCGCCGCTCCGCCTCCTCTGCCCGAGACCGGCTCCCCCCGCGCCACTGCCCGGGCCATCGCCAGATCCGCGCCTCCATCGCCGCTGCCGTCGGCCGCCTGGTCGCCGTCCGCCCCGCGGGTCTTCGCCCGAGGCAGGCCGCCGAGGTAGGCCGCGGAGCCGCCGCCGTCGGCCGCCGTTCCGCCCCCGCCGGACTCCGGTCCGCCCGGAGCCCCCGCCGTCGGCCGCCCCCGCCGGACTCCGGTCCGCTCGCCCCTGACCGAGGCCTCCCTCGGTCGGTTTTGTAAGGCCGGTCGGTTTGACCGGTCAAAAAGGGAAAAAAAGCAAAAAAAAACGTCGTTCTAACCGCCGCACCGTTCAGCGCCGCCTGTTAGACTTCGTTGCCTTGGTCGCCGCGCCGTCCAGCGCCGCCTACCAATGGGCACCGTTGCCCTCCCTCGCTGCCCGGTGATCTTTGATGGTGTTAATTACACCGACTTCGTGTCTCACATGCGCATTCACATGTGTGGTCTTCGTCTCTGGGGCGTCCTCTCTGGCGATGTCACCTGCCCGCCTTGCCCTATTTCTCCGACGGAGCCTACGCCTGTTGCATTGCCCCCAACAGCCGATAAGGCTGCTGCTGAGGCCGCTGATGATAAAGCTGCCTCTGCCTACCAGGAGGCTCTGGATTCCTACAAGGATCGTCTGACCGTCTACACTCAGTGGTACGATGACGACGCTCGGGCTGCTGCTGTCCTCATCGCCAGTGTCCAGCCTCAGTTCTCTTCTGAGGTTGTGGGACTCCCTTCGGCTTTTCAGATGTGGACTCATCTTCGTCAGCGCTATGAGCCCTCTGGTGATGCCCTGTACCTGTCCGTGGTCCGTCAGGAGCACTCTCTTCAGCAGGGTGATGCTACTGTTGACGCTTTTTACGCTCAGAGTTCTGCTGTCTGGCGTCAGTTGGACTCACTTCGCACTGCTGGCTGTCGTACCTGTCCGTGCTGCCTGGAGGTACGTGCTGATCTGCAGTTTCAGCGGGTTTACGAGTTCCTTACTCGCCTTCGTCCTGAGTTTGAGCAAAGGCGTGCCCAGCTCCTTGCACGCCACCCTCGTGTCACTCTCCTGGAGGCTCTTACCGAGATACGCGCAGAGGAGACTCGTTTGAGTGGTGCTGGTCTGATGCCACTCCCCTCTGTGCTCGCCGCTCGTCCGCCTGCTATGCTGCCTCCTCCAGCGGCTACCACAGGTGGTGGTGGCCGTCCTCAGTCTGGAGGTGGCCGTCCTCACTGTTCCTACTGCGACAAGGATGGCCACACTGAGTCCCAGTGCTACAAGAAGAAGCGGCATCTTTCACGCCGTTCTTCTACTGGCACTAGTGCTTCTACGACGACGTCTGCCTCGACTTCTTCAGCAGCTTCTCTCACCGAGCAGGAGATAGCCAGACTTCGACGCCTACTTGCCGCTTCAGGCTCTCCCTCGACAGGTTCTGCAGGATCTGCTACTGACTCTTCAGGCACTGAGAGACCACCTCCTACACAGTCAGGTACCTCCCCGTGGATTCTTGATTCTGGAGCATCTTTCCACATGACTCCTGATTCTTCCACTCTGTCTTCTATTACACCCCTTGTTTCTCCTGTCAGTGTTCTTACTGCTGACGGTACATCTCTTTCTGTCTCTGGTCGAGGATCTCTTAGCAACTCATCTTTTCATGTTCCTTCTGTTGCTCATGTTCCTCGCCTTACCTTGCAGCTTCTTTCTGCTGGGCAGATTACTGACCTTGGTTATCGAGTTATTCTCGAATCTGACTCTTGTTGTGTTCAGGACTGCCACACGGGAGCTCTGGTTGGTTCTGGCCCTCGGCGCCGTGACTCACAGCGTCTCTGGGAGCTTGACTGGCTTCATCTTCCTTCCGCTGCCACCACCGCCGCCAGTCTCTCCGCTTCTGCCGCTTCGTCTACCGGCTCTTTCCAGCAGTGGCATCACCGTCTTGGCCATCTGTGTGGATCTCGCCTGTCGTCCTTAGTTCGTCGTGGTCTTCTGGGGTCTGTCTCAGGAGACGTGTCTTTAGATTGTCAGGGCTGTAAGTTAGGTAAACAGATTCAGCTTCCTTATTCTCATAGTGAGACTGTGTCTCAGCGTCCTTTTGATCTTGTTCATTCAGATGTTTGGGGTCCGGCTCCCTTCGTTTCGAAAGGGGGTCATCGTTATTATATTATTTTTATAGATGATTTCTCTCGCCACACTTGGATATATTTCATGTCTTCTCGTAGTGAGGCCTTGCCTATCTATAAACAATTTGCCACTATGATACACACACAGTTCTCCACTCCTATTCGTGTCTTTCGTGCTGATTCTGCTGGCGAGTACCTATCTCGTCACCTGCGCAGCTTCCTTGCTGAGCAGGGCACTCTCGCTCAGTTTTCTTGTCCTGGTGCTCATGCTCAGAATGGTGTCGCTGAGCGCAAGCATCGTCACCTCCTTGAGACGGCTCGTGCTCTGATGATCGCCGCCTCTATTCCACCTCACTTTTGGGCCGAGGCTGTTTCCACTGCCACCTATCTCGTCAACATTCAGCCCTCTTCTGCTCTTAAGGGTGCGATCCCTGTTGAGCGTCTCTGTGGTCTTCTTCCTAACTACTCTGCCCTTCATCTGTTTGGCTGCGTTTGCTATGTTCTCCTCGCCCCTCGAGAACGTACCAAACTGACCGCTCAGTCTGTTGAGTGTGTCTTTCTGGGGTACAGTGCCGAGCACAAGGGCTATCGGTGCTGGGATCCTGTTGGTCGTCGGATACGGGTTTCTCGGGATGTGACTTTCGACGAGTCTCGTTCATTTTACCCACGTCCTGCCTCTCCTTCGGCCTCCTCTGTGGAGTCTCTGTCTTTCTTGACCTTTCCAGATACTCCTATATCTGTTTTACCCTCGTCCACCTGTCCTACTGAGTCTCCACATATTCCCCCTGTGGCCTCTCCGCCGTTGTCGCCGCCTGTGTCGTCTCCTACGACTCCCCAGGCTCCTCCCACTATCGTCTACACTCGTCGACCTCGTATTGAGGATCTTCCAGATGAGTCATCTCCTTCTGATGATCCATCTTCTTCTGATGCTCCATCTTCCCCTGATGGGTCATCTTCTCCTCGCTACGCTCTCCGCGATCGCCAGTCGATTCGGCCTCCTGTCCGTTTTGCCTTTGCTGGCGCAGCTACTTGTGAGCCTGTCTCCTACCGGGATGCTGTTACTCACCCTGAGTGGCAGCTTGCCATGGCTGAGGAGATTGCTGCCCTCGAGCGTACTGGTACTTGGGATCTTGTTCCTTTTCCATCCCATTCTCATCCCATCACATGTAAGTGGGTCTATAAGATTAAGACTCGCTCTGATGGCTCTCTTGAGCGCTATAAGGCGCGTCTTGTTGCTCGTGGTTTCCAGCAGGAGCATGGTGTTGACTACGACGAGACTTTTGCTCCTGTGGCTCACATGACCACTGTTCGCACTCTTCTTTCGGTGGCGTCTGTTCGCCACTGGTCTGTTTCTCAGCTTGATGTCAAGAATGCCTTTCTTAATGGCGAGTTGCGCGAGGAGGTCTACATGCATCCGCCACCTGGGTATTCTGTTCCTGAGGGCATGGTCTGTCGCCTTCGTCGCTCTCTCTATGGCCTTAAGCAAGCCCCTCGTGCTTGGTTTGAGCGCTTCTCCTCTGTGGTCACTGCTGCTGGCTTTTCAGCTAGTGATCATGATCCTGCGCTCTTTGTCCACACTTCGTCTCGTGGTCGGACTCTTCTTCTCCTGTATGTTGATGATATGATCATTACGGGGGATGATTCTGAGTACATTGCCTTTGTCAAGGCTCGTCTTAGTGAGCAGTTCCTTATGTCGGATCTTGGTCCTCTTAGTTACTTCCTTGGGATTGAGGTTACTTCCACTCCAGATGGTTTCTTTATGTCCCAAGAGAAATATATTCAGGATCTTCTTGATCGCGCCTCTCTCACTGATCAGCGTACTGTTGAGACTCCCATGGAGCTCAATGTTCACCTCCGACTCTCTGATGGCGAGCCTCTTTCTGATCCGACTCGCTATCGTCATCTTGTTGGGAGTCTTGTCTACCTTGCTGTTACTCGTCCGGATATCACTTATCCAGTTCATATTCTGAGTCAGTTTGTTTCAGCTCCCACTCAGGTCCACTACAGCCACCTTCTTCGAGTTCTGCGATACCTTCGTGGGACTATCTCTCGCCGTCTCTTCTTTCC
Source organism: Dendrocalamus latiflorus (assembly GCA_017311315.1). NCBI lineage: Eukaryota > Viridiplantae > Streptophyta > Magnoliopsida > Poales > Poaceae > Dendrocalamus > Dendrocalamus latiflorus. The sequence continues at coordinate 21,716,715 of CM029635.1, forward strand.
ACGTTCCAGTTCGTTACAGCTTCAGGCCTATTCGGATGCTACTTGGGCTAGCGATCCCTCTGATCGCCGGTCTATCTCTGCTTACTGTGTTTTTCTTGGTGGTTCTCTTATTGCCTGGAAGACGAAGAAACAGACTGCAGTGTCCCGTTCGAGTGCAGAGGCTGAGTTGCGAGCTATGGCCCTCTTGACAGCAGAGATTACTTGGCTACGGTGGTTACTTGAGGATTTTGGTGTTTCTGTCACTACACCGACCCCTCTCTTGTCAGACAGTACAGGTGCTATCAGTATTGCTCGTGATCCTGTGAAGCATGAGCTAACCAAGCATATTGGTGTTGATGCTTCTTTCATGAGGTCTTGTGTGCATGATCAGGTGATTACTCTTCAGTATGTGCCTTCGGAGCTTCAGATAGCGGATTTCTTCACGAAGGCCCAGACTCGAGCACAGCATAGCTTCTACCTCTCCAAACTCAGTGTTGTTGATCCATCATGAGTTTGAGGGGGGGTGTTAGATATATGTATAGTTTGTTATTCCCCATTGTTATGAGGGGTTCTTTGCATATTTACCACTTGTACTTTGTGTATATATTCTGGCCCATTGGCCTCATATGAATACAAGCGCTATTCATAACAATCTTCACCTGCAATTCATGCCATCTTGTAGTCTTGATTGTAGTATGGTAGCTGACAGGTGGAAAATTAGAGCCACTAGTTGCTTATGCTTATTTCTTTTTGAAAGAATATTATGATTATTATTCATCATGGTAGTTTCAAAAAAAATTCTTCAGAACTCTTAATGTAGCACCAGTTCTCATCCTTATGAAACATGTTTTGGCACCATGAAAAAATCTTGATATGGTTTGGTCTGAACTTTTGTACTGCCGCAGGCACTCTCCAAGAGGATTCACTATGGCAAGTTTGTGGCAGAGGCAAAGTTCCAGGAGTCACCTGCTAAGTATGAGCCTGCAATCAAAGCACAAGTAAGAGCACCATGCCCTTGTGCATTGCACAATCCATTTTTTCATATGGCAGCACAGTAAATACATCTGATCTCACTGACACAACTCTTGATCTTTCAGGACAAGGACAAGCTGATGGAAATGCTGACTTACCTGAAGGTGGAGGAGAATGTCAAGCATCGTGTGAAGACCAAGGCCGAGATCTTCGGGCAGGAGGTGAACCCTGATGCTTCTTCGACGACCGAACCGGCGCTCAAGATCCAGCCTGAGCTGGCTGCCGAGCTGTATGACAGATGGGTCATGCCACTGACCAAGGAAGTGCAAGTGCAGTACCTCCTCAGGAGGCTGGATTGAGCCCCATCCTTTGCCTATCTATCTCAAGATACTTACCAGTTCGGTTCAGTTCATTTCAGTTCAGCTCTATGGACAACAACTTACCCACAAATAATTAGGCCATTTTTGTTTCTCATATTCTGATCTAGTTCAGTTCTCCATCCAGCAATTGCAGTTTTAGTTTCTCTTCCTGTAGTTGCAGTTTAGTTTTCAGGGGAACATTAGGCAGTTTGCAGCTTCACTGAATTACAACATGAGCGGAGCTCATCTGAAGTGAAACTCATTCTGTTGCTGCGCTGAATAGCTAGCCTCATTCTACTTTGATGCAGAACTTTGTTCTCAGTATGAATGTTTGATCTGCTGCTTCTAGTTCGTCATCAGAATTTGTCGTTTCATTTATGAATGCTTGACCTGCTGCTACTAGTTCATCATCAGAATTTGTCGTTTCATTTATCAATGCTTCACCTGCTGCTAGCTACTTGATTGTTAATTTCTACTAGTGCTAGGTCAAGGTGGCATGACAGTAGAAGTAACTGATTTTAGGACATCTCTTAAACTTGCAGTTTTTCGTCAACAAAATCTGCCTCTCTTGTCCTCCAAAATTTCAGTCTTTGAGAGGTTGGCCCTGCTTTATCATCAACATAGCCGTCTGATAGAGCAAGCTAACTAATGATCCATTTAGTAGGAGAGTCCAAATTAGGGGCAGGCTAGAATATTCCAGGAGTCTGAGCTCAGAGACAATCTGAAGGTTGAGGGATACTCTAGGAGCTAACTCATGCACGCACACTGAACTCTGCCAAAACAATGTCTATTACTACTTATTAAATTGTATGTACCAGTCAGTTCATCCAAAAACTTAAGCTGGTGAGTAAAGATGTACAATTTACTTATACTTTAATATTTTCCCTTACATATATGCTCCCTCAGATGGGCTGCAATTATTTTATTTTAATTGCGCCAGTCAGATCTTAAACTCACAACCTCTTAACTCTGATATTATATTAAGTTGTATGTACTGAGCAGTTCATCCAAAAATTTAAACTAATGAGGAAAGATGGATAATTCATTTATACTTCAATATTACTATATACTCTATTGTAATATACAGACAGATGGTCATGGTTATGCTTGTGCGGCTGCTGCTGCTATATGTGGTGTATACGTTACAGGAGTATAGTTCATAAATTAAAATTACTAGCATGCAAGCAGTGCCGGCCCTAGGGAGGTGCACCGGGTGCGACCGCCTAGGGCCCAGGCGAGGGAGGGGCCAAACCGGTTTGTATACAAACCCCAGGCGACCAGGCCGTATAGTCCATTACTCCATTAGCATTTAGCAAAATAATGCTAAACGTCGGACGAGTGGACGCACGCCCGCTGAGCCCGCCCCTTGACGACGCCCGGCGCGCGGCTCTGCGTCTCCTGCCCCCTCGGCGGCGGCGATCTCAGGTTCTATTCTACGACGCCGTCCTCGGTCCTCGTCTCCTCGAATCCGTACGTGACGCCACTGTCCTCTGATCCTCTCGCTACGACGCTACGTCGTTACCAACTCTGGATCCGCCCGTGTTTGCTATGTAAGTCTGCTTGGTTTTGCTTTTTGCGTTTTGCGTCTAGCTTGAGGCCGCATGCAGGAACGCATGCATTGTGTATTATTCTAGTACTCGATCATGTACTCTGTGTGTGGTTTGTGCGTCTGAAGAGGTACATGTCCTGCTTTGCATATGTCCGCGGACACGGCGGCGGTGATCAATCAGGCATCTTGGTTCTTGCGATTTGCGAACAGCCGAAAAGTTCATCAGTTGCTCGGTGGTTCAATCAGAGATTCAGAGTCCAGGCCCTAGATATTTTTTTCCTTATTCTTTTTTAATCCAAATTAATTTTTTGTACAGTATTTCAGACTTGTAGTACTCTGTACTCATATAGTCGTGTTTTTATTCTAATTTAGGTGTTAGAATTTAGGTGCACCATCGAGAAGGATGTCTTGGACACTATTGATCTCAATACCGTCCTTGATGATTTTGCATCAAGAAATGCCCGAAGAAGTATCATTTTATGAGAAGCAATGGATATGATGGAGTACTATTCTTCCTTAAGGTAATCATATTAGTTCTAGAAGTACAAATATATTGTTATTTTAGTCTACATTGTTCGTTGATAATTATCAGACATGCTAAATTAAAAATATATTATTGGATTCGTTTTCGCTTTGCAAGTAAAATTAGCACCTATATATTATAAAATTTTATATATGGTTTAATGGGCCCGTCACGACAAGTTCGCCTTAGGGCCCTTAAAACCCTAGGACCGGCGCTGCATGCAAGAGCTGTTGGGAGTGTTGGTCTTTTGGTGTGAGAAGCAGATGGTGATGATTTGTCAAATGAGAGAGAGAGAGAGAGAGAGAGAGAGAGAGAGAGAGAGATTTGGGTTGGAGCCTTGGAGGTCGGTGGTTCAGTTGAGCAGTCGGCTCATGCACCATGCAATGCTATGAAGTCTGAAGCCAGACCTTCCTTCAGTCCCTGGTTTTTCAACGACTATACGTCTCCAACAATAAAATCACTCTGTTATATATTCATCATCATTAAGTACAAAGAACATATAATCGTAAGTTTTCCCTCAGTTACATAAAGTATTAGTATTACAATATTGCTAATCGCAAGAACACATGACAAAGAATGGAAATCCATGTAAACGAATGTAAGGTACAAGACCACATATATCTTGTCTAGATAGGAACCAAATTTTGATGGACGTGTTTAGAGGCCTTAGTAGGTTATGGGGTCGAGAAGCAATGGTTTGGATGGAATATGTTGAAAAAAGAGGTGAAGTGGTACTTTGTTTACGATTTTTGTTTAACCTGTAACCTATGGATCCTACCACTAACAGTTATCGGTAATCATTGTAGGTAATGACTTACGTGGATCCTCTAGAGTATCCTATAATCGTTATCAACAAACACTTTAGATTACTATAAGTTATCACTTATCAGTATAGCATATGTTTTCACATATAACAACTACAAATAGACTTCTATAAATAAACCCAAACTAGTACTAGCCAACCCCAACAACCCTCTAACTTGTGAGAACCGAGCGTAGTTCGGTCAGCTGGGAGCGCAGCATACTCGTGTTCGAGTCTGCTCGGCACGCATGCTCACCTAAATAATTTTTGGGTATTGATGAACATCATCCGGATATTTTCTTTCTAACTATCATCCAAATTTGTGACCGTTGGATTAGAGATCCAATGGCCACAAATTCTCCCCACCCCCTCCAAAAAAATTCTCCCTCCTCCAAAAAAGAGACCGTTGGATCTCTAATCCAACGGTTCGAAATTTGAATGATTGTTGGGAAGAAAATATCCGGATGATACCTATACACACCTATAATTTTTTGGTACACACACATACACGTTAAGTCAGCCAGCATGTTCCTGCACTTTAGAGGCCTCTGAGCCTCCGTTTAATTTTCTATTATGTAAGGGACGTGTATGCATGGAGTGTACGAGTGTATGAGTTATGTGTGCGTCTACTTGTACCAATAGAAAAAACAATCCATTCAATGTATCTCTTGGAGCCACATTTTCTAGTTTACATACCCTATTTTCAGACCCGGAAACCCTGGAATTCTCGCTTGCGCGTCTATTGGAACCATGAGATTTAGGTCCTATTCTTTTTCAGCTTTTGATTTTTCTACAGTAACTAGCTTCTAAACAGAGTATCTTTTTAATATAGGTTTACTAGTTAATTGTAGTACATACTATATCGACAAAAACCGCATATAAATTTCTATTACTCTATAATCTCTTGCACAAAATTTAAAAACCACAAATCACAACTATAAGCCAAAGCAAAAAAACAGGCCTCGAAACGAAACCAAAAGCCATCCTCGGTGGTCCATGGACCCGGTGCACCTGCCGTTCGTCCTCTCACGCCACGCGTTCACACACGCACACCCCTCTTCTCTCTTCTCCCACCCTTTCCGTCTCCGTCTTCTCCAGCCCAACAGCAACCTCTCCAATCCCCTCGCTTTCTTCCTCCTCCTCGCGATCATTCGGTTCATGCCAAACGAGGAGGAGTTGTTCGTCCGTCCGTCCGTTCGTTTGTTAGGCGGCGCCGAGGAAACAATGCCAAAGCCAAAGCAGACATCATCAAGAAACAATGCGTGTTTCATGTTACAGTTTTTTTTAAGTTGATGCAGATCTTTTTAAAAAATTATATGGGTTTGATGGCCCTGCTTCATCAAGCTTCAATTCATTGTTCCTGGGGAGGAATTATTTGGTCTTTGATCTGCCCTGCTAATATTTATTTAACATTGAGTTGGTACTGGTGTAAACTGGGCTAAACCCACAACTAGCAGTCATGTCAGTATGTCACTGCTAGATTGGAAATATGTAATTAACTATTTTGATACAATAAATATGTATTTAATTACTTTTACATTTTGAAGAATTCGATTGCAACATTAACAGCAGAACAACAGAAGAAATAACTCAAGGAAAGTCTGATTGAGTTGATTAGCCTGGTTAGAAATACGATCTCAGAGCCTGAATGCAATTAGTCTGGACTCTGGATTAATTTTTGGTCCATTATAATCTAGTATATATTTGGAGAGGCGTCATGATATGGTTGAGTTATTTTTTGGTATTAAGATGGAGAAAATATTGAAATATTTTGGTTTGTTTAGAATTAGTGGAACTTAAGGGAAAACAATGGATCAATCAATGCATATTTCTGGAGCAAGTTCTTACTACTAGGTGATGAAGATCTTGAACAAGTGTATTCAGTAACAAAAGATTAGGGCCAAGATAGGCAGGAATTTTGACGTTAAAATTGGCAAGTGCATTCTTTGCCTTTTGACATTCAGAAACAATCCATTGCTTAGTTGCTAGGATTCGCCTTTTGTGTAATTCATTAACCGCAATGTGTGTACTTGTGACTTTTATATTGGTAAAGAGGAGTGATTATTACTATGTGAACTTTTCAGGTGCTCACATGAGTCACATCCTTGTAGAAACACAGGGCAAAACACCCCGGCTTCATTTTTATACAGGTGCTCACATCTGTGTCTGCAATTGCAGCATCTGTGCTTCTAAATGAGTGTCATCTGACCACTCCTGCGTCAGCTGAGCTGAAGAGCCAAGATCACCTAATAAATCCATCAGGAAATGTAAATGGCAACAGTGTGCCATCTGACCTGAAGAGAAAAGAGAAGCCAGTTCCACACTACCTAAGAGCATCCACTGGTTCTTGCCATAACTGCAAATTTGGGATCCAGCATTCCCCTGAATCCAGGAAACGCTGGCCTGTTCGTCGTAGGCGTCAGTGTAACACTCTGTCCATCCTGTGGATTTAGAGCGCTACTATCATTACATAATATTACCTTTTTTAACAACTGCTAACCGATTTAAGCAAACATTACTTTATTTATAATACATAGAACGTTTACATTATATCATTTTAAGCAACTATTCTAGCATACTAATGGAGTTTAAACATACTAACAAAAACTGATATGTGAAGTGCTGCTAGTACGTGAAGTTATTCATATACTACTCTCGCCCATACATATCGTTCTCAACAATCACCTAAAAAACAAACAAAGTAAAGGTGAGTCCAGAGACTCAGCAAGCACACGATAAAATAGTGACGTTAACATACCAATTTAATAATTTTCATTTCCGTGAACTGTACATCACTATCTCTGTAACTATTTCACTATTGTCACTTTCATGCGATGCAATGCAATATATCTATAACTGTATCACTGTTCTGTTCTATTTTCATGCAATGCGATGCGTCTGTCACTGTAGCTTATACCGGTATAGCGAAGTGTTCATCTGTTGATGAACCACTCAATCCCTGTCCTCTTTTATACAGGAATCTAAACTCCACTCCCGTGGAGTACCTACCAAAGTAGGTTATGTTCTCTGTGTATGAGTGCAATGTGTGATGCATCATGTTTTCAACATTGGCATTTAATCATAAGCAGCATTTATCAAAATATGATTAGCACATAATCATAACTTCTATAGAACATGGCATGGAAGAAATAAAATACCAATCATTCATCATAATCTATTATTCTACCATGCACTTACCTGTTAAACAAGCGGAGTGGAGCGAGGTGCGGATGGCATCAATCCCAGACCCCCACCTAAATAGGCAGTTAATCCCAACTCAGAATAGAATATCGGTTCATGTGCTTAAATGAATGGCATCGGCTCTACGCATAAAACCCGACGCTGGTATAAAACGCCCAGGGTTAAGGACTCGACGCACAAGTACCAACCCCTTTTTCTTCTTCTCCTCCTATTTTCTTTTCTCCTCTCTTCTTTTTTTTCCTTTCTTTTCTTTCATTCGGCTCATGTCTTCCCTCTTTTCTTTCTCTCTCTCTCCCTCATTTCAGTATGGCTGAATGGCCTTATCTTCTTCCCCTTCCTCAATCTCTCCTCTCCCCCTCACCCTCCGTTCTAGTTCATGGCGCGGCCGCGCCGATCGCCTCCTTCCCTGACTTCTCTTCTCCCCACATCTCCTTCTTCCATTTCCCTCATTCTCTCTCCCCCCTCTCTCTCTGACGCTTTTTAGGCGGGATGGTGACTCATGGCCAAGCTTGGGCACGCCGGCCCTAAGCTCTCCGCCGGCCATTGGTTGCCCCCCGTGTGTGCGCCTGCACCGCCCCGGACATCTCCCCCAGATCCGGCCGACTAGGGCTGAATCCGCTGCCTCCCTATGGTTTCGGGCACCTGAATAGTCGCTGGACTTCCCCTCACCTTCTGCCTAAGCTGCTGCTGCCGTCCCTCCTGGGACACCAGATCTAGCGAGAGAACTGCACGAGAGACCGGATCTGGTGAATAAGCCATCGCCCGCGAGAGCCGACGCTCACGAGGAGACGCAGTCTCCTCCCCTTATCTCTTCCATTCGGCCTACCGACAGGTGGGCCCCACATTCCCTTTCTTTTTTTAATTGGAAAATCACCAAAATGCCCCTGGAATTACGATAGTTATTACACCTTGTGAGGATGTACGCGAAGCTGGAGAACAGACAGAACTGAAAGTGCAAGGGAGCCAAAAATTAGCATCCATATCCTCAAGCACCGCCATGCAGTCGCCTATCAAGCTAACGTTCCGCCGAGGCAAGGTGCTGAAACTTCACAGCAACTCCGAGCACAACACTCCTAGACGGCTCCAGTTCAGGCCTGCAAAGACTGCAGACGACAGCAGCAGAAGCAGTGTGTCCAGAGCCAGAATCGCTAGGAAGACAGACACTGGAGCTTCTGCTGCATCAAAAGATTCAGGTGCTTCACGAGCAGAAGTCGTGGTCCTGAGGCATCAGGATGCCAAGGACAAGAAGAAGAGCGAGTAGGGATTTTTCAACAACGTAATCGAGGAGACCACGAGCAAGCACGTCGAGACGAGGAAGAGCAAGGTGAAGGCCCTAGTAGGCTCCTTCGAGACCGTGATCTCGCTTCAGGAAAGCAAAGCGGCTCCAGCAGCAGCAGCCGCAGTTCCATGAGCATTTCCTGACCTGAAGAGTGTCGTCATTTTGGAATTTGTGAACTTCATGTGAATGTTAGCGCTCAGACTCACGCACTCCGAAGATGTTCGAGGAGTTGCTCTCTATTTACTGTAGCGAATACTGCAAACCAGTGAAACGAGAGAAGAGAGTTTTGTGCCGCTCCAACTTAGCAGCTTTTCCTGATGCATTTGATCAACTTAAATACAATGCAAGGCATGTCTCAGAGACCTCCCACGATCAGTGATGCTCCTCGTCATGCAGCTAATGCGTGTCCGCATGAGTCCTGAATGAGCGCACGCATACACACGATCTCTAAGACTCGGACGCACTTCCCGCATGAACAAGCATGCGTTGAAGTTCACGAATACAGCGCACAATCACCACAAACAGCGTCATGCGCGAGAATGCAGGAAAGGGAAAAAACAGAAAATAGAGCAGAACAGGTTTGGCGAGAGATTAATTTCAACATTCTCCCCCTTAATTCTTGTCGCCATTTCCTGTGAGCTCGACGATGCCGATCCCTTGACGCAGCGCCTGGAAACGAACTCGACCGAGCGGTTTTGTCAGTATATCCGCTAGCTGCTCCTCTGTGCGAACATACTCCAGCGAAATCTTCCCGCTGTCGATACAATCCCGGATGAAATGGTATTTAGTGTCAATGTGCTTACTCCGGTCGTGAAAGACGGGGTTCTTCGACATTGCTATGGCGGACTTGTTGTCCACCTTAATCTCCGGCGCTCCAGGCTCTGAATCAAGAAGATCGCCCAAGAGCCGAGCTAGCCAAATTGCTTGGCAGGCGGCAGCCGCTGCAGTAATGTATTCCGCCTCGCAGGATGATAGTGCTACCACCTTTTGCTTCGCCGATTGCCAGGTGATAGGGCTGCCGCCGAGAAAGAACAAAACGCCGCTCGTGCTCCGCCGTGTGTCAAGATCGCCGGCCATGTCGCTGTCGCTGTAGCCTTGAAGAATTGGCCGGCAGTCCATTTTTCTGGCATAGTGAATGCCATGGCTCCGGGTTCCTGCAATGTACCTTAGCACATGCTTGACGGCGGCTTGGTGATCCTCGCGCGGTTCCTCCATAAATCGGCTCAGGTATCCTACAGAGTATGCGAGGTCCGGCCGAGTGTTCACCAAATATCGGAGCCCACCAATGATGCTGCGGTACTCCGTCGCGTTTACCAACGGAGCTTCACTCTGCTTGCTTAGCTTCAACCGCGCCTCCATTGGTGTATGACAGGGATTGCATCCCCCCATCCTACTCTTGTCAAGCAGCTTGCTGGCATAAGCTGCTTGGCACAATGTAATACCCGCCGCCCCCTGCTTCACCTCCAAACCAAGATAGTAAGAAAGTAGACCGAGGTCACTCATCTTGAATAGCTTCCGCATCTCCTGCTTGAACTCATCAATGTTGCCACTGCTCGAACCGGTAATGATCAGGTCGTCGACGTAGACGCCCACGATCAGCTTGGTGGAGCCACTTCCGCGTTTGTACACCGCCGGCTCGGTGATGCTCTTGTGGAAACCGAGCAACAGGAGGCTCGCGTCGAGCTTGGCATTCCAGGCCCTGGGTGCTTGACGGAGACCGTATAGCGCCTTGCGAAGATGGTACACCTTGTGTTCTTGTCCGTCGACGATGAAGCCCGCGGGTTGCTGGACGAACACCTCCTCAGCGAGTTCTCCATTCAAGAACGCGCTCTTGACATCCATGTGGTGGACTAGCCACCCTTCATGCGCAGCGACCGCAAGCAACAGCCGCACCGATTCCATGCGCGCCACCGGAGCAAAAACTTCCTCGAAGTCGATGCCGGCACGCTGGACATACCCTTTGGCGACGAGCCGTGCCTTGTGCTTGACGATGTCTCCGAGCTCGTTGCACTTCACTTTATACACCCACTTGAGGCCGATCGAGCGTACATTCGGTGGTGGATTGACAAGATCCCACGTATTGTTGTCGTTGATCGAGTCCATCTCCTCAATCATGGCTCGCCGCCAGCTTTGATGCTGCTCTGCCTCCTTGAAAGATGATGGTTCCTCTGCAGTGGTGAAGAAAAGCTCGCCCGCGTCCACTTGGCGCTCAGCAAGTCCTGGAGGCGAAACCGGACCGAGCAGGTTGTCGACTGTGCGAAACCGGAGTGGCGTGTCGTCGTGGTCATCATCAAGATCATCATCGTCAAGGCTGGTAGGAGGCGAGGCGAACTCCACAGGTTCACCCTGTTCCGGACTCGGTTCAGCGACCGTAGTCGTGCCGCCTCCTTGCGATGTGTCCGGCTGCGGCGACGGTGTCGGTGGCGTGGTGGGCGAGGAATGCGACGTGCCTGAAGGGACTGGAGCCGGTGCAGCAACGCCGGTCAGCTCCACCGAGTACTCCACTGTGAAGTCATCGTGGTCGTTCGGATCTCCTCCGCCTCGCGTGTTCCAGTCCCAGCTCGCCCCTTCGTCGAACACGACGTCCCGTGTGATGTGCACGCGGCGGGAATTGGGGTCATAGACCTTGTACGCCTTTGATCCGCCCTCGTAGCCGATGAAAATCATCGGCCTGCTTCTATCATCCAGCTTCTTGAGGTTTGGTCTTGTGTCCTTGACGTGCGCGACGCAGCCAAACGTCCGCAAGAAGTGTACCGCTACCATCTTGTCCGACACTGATGAGATTCGCCGTCAGTCGAGGTATGTAGTAGACTCCGGTGAGGCCACGGTGTTCTCCGTTTTTGCAGGCGAAGAGGACCGTACCACGGCCCTCGATCTTGACCTCCAATCCATCTCCAAACTTGACGGTGCCGATGGCGTTGGAGTCGAGTTCCGCGAACGCTTCGCGCTTGCCCGTCATGTGATTTGTCGCTCCGGTATCAAGATACCAGAGATCGACGGGATCCGCCTCTTTTCCGAGTTGAGCGAAGGCTTTCGCCTCCACCAGACGCAGGGGATCGCCGTCGCTCGAAGCAGTTGGTGGTGGCGACGGAGAGACAGGCGTCGGAGTGGGGAGCATGGTGTTAATTTCGATGGCGCGAGCCATTAGCAGCGTGGATTTGTCGTCCTCACCCGCCGCCATATGAGCCTCTGCCTTCTTCCCCTTTGATCGACAATCCTTGGCCCAATGCCCCATTTTTCCACAATTGCGACACTTGTCTCCAGGGTGCTCTTGGGCTGACCCAGACTTGCCGTCGCGATCGGTGCCGTACACGCGCCCGCGCCTTCCGCCGCGCTTCTTGCCGCCACTCGTGGAGCTGCCCGTTGCGCCACCGGAGCTAGTACCGCTGCCCTCACGGTTCTGCTCGCGAATCTTGAGCCGTGCCATCCACTGCTCCTCAGTGAGCATGAGGCGCCCACCCTTGTCGACGACGGTCTTGGACTTGGACTTCCGCTGCTCAACGGCGCGAAGTCGTCAACTGACCTCTTCAATCGTGAGCTCGTTGACATCGAGAAGGGTCTCAATTGAAATCGCGATCTGGGATAGGTGCTCGGGGACGACATTTAGAAACTTCTTGACAACCTCAGTTTCAGGAATGTTACCGCCAAGAACACGGATGCTGTTGACCAAGCCGGTGATGCGAATGGAGAAATCATCGACGGTTTCCCCTTCCTTGAACTCGATGTCGGCGAACTCCCTCCGCAGCTGCTGTTCATTCGCCTCGCGCACGCGCCGCACGCCGACTCGTACAGTCTTGATGGCCTCCCATGCCTCTTGCGTCGTCCGCTTCATAGATAGCGAACGCAGCATCTCGGGGGGGGACCGCACGGAGAATGACAGCCAGCGCAAGGCGATCATCTCGGTATTCAAGCTCCTCGTCTTCCTCCGGCTCCACGGCCTGCCAGAGACCCTGCGCTTGCAGGTTCACCGTCATGAGGAGCGCCCACTCTTCATAGTTGGTCCTCGTCAGGACCGGATACTGAACGGAGGCGCTCGACTCCTTGATGACACACTGCACCACGACCTCCGGTGCGCGCGGATTGCGCAGCCGCCCTCGGCCGCGCTCTGGCGATGGCGATGGACGACGACGCCGCGGTGGAGTACGAGAAAGTGCTCCGGGTGGAGCTGAGCGCGCCGTCAACATGGCTACCAGGGAGCACCAAGGCTCTGATACCAAATGTTAGCGCTCAGACCCACGCACTCCGAAGATGTTCGAGGAGTCGCTCTCTATTTACTGTAGCAAATACTGCAAACCAGTGAAACGAGAGAAGAGAGTTTTGTGCCGCTCCAACTTAGCAGCTTTTCCTGATGCATTTGACCAACTTAAATACAATGCAAGGCATGTCTCAGAGACCCCCCACGATCAGTGATGCTCCTCGTCATGCAGCTAATGCGTGTCCGCATGACTCCTGAATGAGCGCACGCATACACACGATCTCTAAGACTCGGACGCACTTCCCGCATGAACAAGCATGCGTCGAAGTTCACGGATACAGCGCACAATCACCACAAACAGCGTCATGCACGAGAATGCAGGAAAGGGAAAAAACAGAAAATAGAGCAGAACAGGTTTGGCGAGAGATTAATTTCAACAGTGAGGAGTTGTTGAAGCTCGCATATTTGAGGCTTTTCATACGAGTTCTTGTGCTTAATTAGTCAAACAAGAGTTCCTGTGGGATTGTGTTTATACAGTAGTTTGCTTTGTGTTACAGATAAGATAATTTACCAACTAGGAAGAAATTACAATGGTGATATACTAAATTAAAAATTAAACTTTGTTTCAGTGACCTTCTGCCTAAAAAAGATATTGATCTTCTGCCACTCTATTTCTTCTTTCTTTGTCGTTCCACTGCACCCGCTGCATAAGTTGGTAAATTAGTTCATCACGCCCTCGACAATTCCCTCTTCTTGTTCCATATGTTCTTGTCATAATTTCCATATGTTTAATTCAACAGCATTGCTCACACATTTTGATCATTCTTGTTGGCTTGACTGGACCGTTGACCATGGAGTAGCTGGGTCCAAGCTATATAAATTTGTTGATCAGATCAAACCCATCGAAGAGCTGAAACCCGATGGAGTACAGACCATCTATGAATACAAGGGTCCATATAGTAACACTAGAATGGAAGAGATGTCCGGCCCAAATTCGGATTTATTTGATGGACGGAATGGAATTCAGAGTCAACATTTCGGGGAAGAAGCAGCCAGAGAATTCCAACACGTAACCAGGTTATGATTTGGAGCAGTTGTCACAGTAGGATGATAAAATCAACAATGGAGGCATCCAAATGGATCAGACTGGTATACAAAATTATTCGAGTAGGAAAATAATAAGGGATGCTTTTGTCAAAGTGATTTGCACAATTTTTAAAGCAGAACTGAATGATGGATAGTGATTACTTACCCCTTCATGTGCTTTGAGATTAGTAACATTCTTGTTAGAGCAGAAAATATGAAAGCACTACTCAATAATCTTGGATTGAAGTAGTTGGATGCTGGGATAAAAATCTCAAAACCAGTACAAAACCCGACCGGTGGGCGGTAACAGTAACCGGATGGTTATCGGAAAACTAAAAAAAGCAGATGAAATTCACGTATGAAAATTTGAATTTGGACAGTTTGAAAACCGGTAGCTGTTACCGGAAAAAAACTAAAAAATCGCTTAAAAAACCTGAAAAGCCACTAAAAACAGGGAAAAGCCAGAGAAAATCTAGCACAAAATGTTGGGACTAGTATATTTATGCATATTTAATTTATACAATGGGTAATCTAGCACAAAAAAAAGATCTAAACCAATCTAAGAAGTGTATTTGTAACCACTGAAATTTCAACCGATTTTTGTCTCTCGATACCCACCGGAATTTTCGATAGCCGGTAGTTACGGTAGGTAACCGCCTTTTTTTTATCCCTTGTTTGATGAGCACGCCTTAAGTGTGGTTTGTTCTCCATTTGGACCATTTCTAGTGTTATCTTCTACTTTCAGACAAAAGAAAGGATCAGTCAGATCAAATTGACAAAAGTATCATTGGAAATTTTGCAATGAAATTTTGTTCTTCCAGAGCTCATCAGTCAGTGGTATTTTCTTGGCATCTCAGAAATTTACCTAAACCGTTTCTCGACCACCACAAACACGAAACTTTGAATCATTTACACAAGCATAGCTTTTCTTTCTTTCTAGTGATATGATATCAGGTGCTGTCACCTTGAATGCATTAGTGACTTGAAATAAAGATGCCTTTCTAGTAATCCATTAGCACAATCATGATACAGTAGCAAACACTCATTTAGAACATATGCAAATCAATGATCTGTCATTTGAGAGACGTGTTGGATTGGATAGAGGATAGGATGGAGAGTTTGCTTGTCCAAGCACATCCATCCACTCAACAAATGCAAGTTGCACGCAGAGGAAAGTGGCTAGAAGTTGGGTCACCTCTCTCTCTCTCTCTGTCTCTCTCTCTCTCCACTTTTGATTTTCTTTGTCTTTTTGCCTTTTTAACCTTGCAGTTTGCATTGAAAATGGTGATGTGGATCGGTTGATCTTTGACTTGCATGATATCCTTTCAATTCTAAATCAATCGTAGGGCTTGGACTTTCTCGTTACAAAACACCTCAGCCTCCACTTTTGATTTTTCCTTTTCTTTTTGCCTTTTAAGCTTGCAGTTTGCATTGAAAATGGTGATGTGGATTGGTTGATCTTTGACTTGCATGATATCCTTTCCATTCTAAATCAAACGTAAGACTTGGACTTTCTCCTTACAAAACACCTCAGCTTCCATTCCTTGCTCTTTCTACAAGCTATGGATACAAGTAGGATACAAATCTCATAATTGGACAAAAACCTGTCTGGCGTGCGATAACGGTAATCTACCAGTAACCAAAAAACCTTGATAAAATTCAGGTATTAAAATTTAAATTTGGGCTATTTTAAAACCAGTAACCAGAATGGTTACCAGGAAAAGCCAGAGAAAACCGGTCATGGGTAATTAGCATTTGGAATAATGTAAATATTAATTAGAAAGTGTTTACCACTTCATAAATTTGTCTTTTCTATCCCAAAATTTTTTCAAGAAAACAAATATCATTCCAAACTTTCTGGCGTTTGGAGAAACTATTTCTCCTCCAATTTGTTCTTGCATTTCATTGGGAGTACAATAATTGAAACATATTTAATTCATACAATAGGTAATCTAGTATAAAAAAAGCTTAAACTAACCTGAAAAGTGTATTATGCAATCATAATCAAATTTACATTTGAAAAAATTAGACGGTTTTTTCCTCAGGGTTCTCATCAGATTTTTCTGATAACCGTCGGTTTTTCTTTCCCTGGATACAAGTCCTCTCACTTGCTCATTACATGTGCCCATTATCTTCACCTTGATGATCTTTTCACATCATAAAGTATAACATGTTATCTTGGTAACAAAAACAATAATTTTCCGCGAAGACTTGCAACAAATTGGAACATTGTCAAACTTGCCCATATTCTACCCTGTCAACACCAATGTTTTGTTACCTGTTGAGTCTTGGGGCCCACATGTCTGGCACTCACCAACACCAACTTCACTGCACCATGCTCACCAGCATTCCCCTTCCAGTAGATGAGAAAATCCAATACAAGATGACTCTACTACATGTGAACAGAATATTTCCACAAAATTTCTTGACACCTTTATTTTTCTTTCCCAGGAAGAAAAGCTAGAAAATTTGGACTCTTGCATTCCATCTGTGCACCCAGATGGCATTGCAGGGCTAGGAATCAGGATGTAAACCAGCTCTTGTTTTTTTAGTAGCTGGAGTCAAGACACAGTGATTGTTTAATCTCCCATCTGTTGCCTTCAGATTTAGATCGCGCGCTCTCAACCTAGAAAACAACTGAACAGTAACTTTCCAGGACAGGACACAAGTAAGAACAAAAGCATCACTGTTTAGTACTAATTTGTAGGAGCGGCATAGCTTTCTGTGAGGAGTAGCTTCGAAGGGAGATATAAAGAGAAGCAGCAACTACCACCAAAATTTCTTCAAGAATCTCTCTCTATCCGAGAGCTCAAGCATCGCTCAATCTTTCTCCGGGTTTGATTCTGGGCAGGCGGGAGCTGAGAGGGGCAGCAATCGTGGGGAAACATACGAGCTTTTCTTGATTCGCTTGCCCTGCATTGGGAAGAGAGTCCTGTTCTTGCCTTCTTGGATATTCTTGGGGGTCTCAGACCCAACTTGGGAGCGTTCTTGGGTTGGGTGTGGTTTCCAGGTAATGGCCTCAGCTTGGTTTCTCTAGGACTCAGCGTAATATCTCTTCTGTTAGTAGAAACTCTGTAGCAAATTGTCATGCGCCTAGGTTAGTTTTAGTTGTGGTTGCGTCGCTGGCAGTTTGTTCAAGGATTCGATGTTTTTTAGGTGTATATTAGGAGGGAAGTTGGTTTAGTGGTTTCCATTAAACAATTTGAGCATTCTTGGCTCATGAAGGTTCAGATTCAGCAGGGTTTTTTTTATGGGTTTTGCTGAACTTATCTCTGTGATATAGACGTCCATCTTCAGTTTATTGAATTTGAGCAGGAAAAGGTATAGGTTTGTAGATTGATCATTTGCGTGTCAAAAGGGTTTCATTTCTTCATTATTTCGGGGGCTTTTTGTTGGCAGTTTGAGATGGAGCATTCGCTGAATTTCCGGGATTTCTTTCCTCTTCAACGGATAAATTTTTCTCGTGTATATTTACTTTCTGAAGAAATTTATCCGAGTAGAGGAGCTCTTGCTTGCATTATGTTGTTCTAACTCAGTTAAAAAGATGTTTCTCCATTGGAAGGGGCCTAAGTGCCAAAGACAAATCATTGTTTTGTCATTGAGACAGTAACAGAGTGGTTTGCTTACATGAAGAAAGTTAAACTGTTCCACATACTGAATTGACTTGTTAAAACCGTCAGGTGTCACTTTCATCTATGCTAATAGAGTAGAAATTTAGACTACTTCTTACCAACTAATTGCCTTATTTAAACAGGATAATTACAAGTCTCAACCGTTCTAGTTGTCTTCTTGGTGGACAACACAATTTGCAGGTGGCGAAAGCATGAGGTTATGGTTGCTCCTGAACCTCCTTTTCAGCTTTTCCACACTGATTCAGTCACAGGATTACTCAGATGTAACTATTATCATTCGGGGCTCTGAGACGATTGCTGCAACCAGCGATGAGTTTGTTTGTGCCACCATTGATTGGTGGCCTCCGGAGAAGTGTAACTACGATCAGTGCCCATGGGGAAAGGCTTCTGTCTTAAATTTGGTAAATTCTCAAGCATAAACTTATCACATGGTATTTGATATCTGGGCAAAGAACTGATTTTGGTCCTTTTGTGAATTTCCCAGGACTTGACCAATCCTTTGCTAGCTAAAGCTATCCAAGGTGAATGTTCTGACTGTTGTCATTGAAGAATTTTGTGTTATTATTCACTTGCAAACTCCCTGTGGAGGCTTATTTGTTACAGTGATGAATTAAAGTTTTCCCTTGTTTTCTTGTAGCTTTTAGCCCACTACGTATCAGAGTCGGAGGCTCCTTACAAGATCAAGTGGTATATGGCACACCGAATTTAGGATCTCCATGCAGCGCATTCACAAAGGTTTCAAGTGGCCTATTTGGATTTTCTCAAGGATGCATAACCATGGAAAGATGGGATGCTATTAATGATCTGTTCCTGAATACAGGGTGAGGCCTTCCTTCTCCAGTTGTTTATCACCATCTGTATTATCTTTGAAGTGGGTTGTAACTGATTATAGGACAGATTGTTGAGCATACTACATCCTAGAACTTATTATAGGATAACAGTATTAGTGCATTAAGATATCACCTTCCTGGCTTCCTTTGGAATATCTGAATAGTATATTACTTCGTGCAGTGTGTTTCCTAATTCTTTTTTGTTTAATTTCTTCAGTGCAGTTATTACATTTGGTCTTAATGCACTTCAAGGGCGGCAGCAGATACGCAGCGGCGTGTGGGGAGGTGCTTGGAATTCAAGCAATGCTCGGGAGTTCATGGAGTACACTGTTTCGATGAACTATCCTATTGATTCATGGGAATTTGGTAATGCATTATCAAACAACAGGCTCTATTTTCTGCTCGCGAAATGATGTACATCTTTCATTCATGTAATGCTTACATAAGTAGCTCTGCTCATGTACTAGGTAATGAATTGAGTGGAAGTGGAATTGGTGCGAGCGTCGGAGCTGAACAATATGGAAAGGACCTAGTTGAACTCCAAACCATCATCAATCAGTTATATGGAAACTCTAGGAAACCATTGGTCGTAGCCCCAGGAGGATTCTTTGATCAAAAATGGTTTGCTCAGCTTCTTGAGGTCTCTGGGCCAAATATTCTCAACGCAATGACTCATCATATTTACAATCTTGGTGCTGGTGAGTATTTTTCAGATGTTAGTACTACACCTTAAGTCATCTTTGTTTTATGTCTTACGTCAAAGATGGTACAAAAATAATCAATTCAATCTTGATTAGGTAATGATCCTCGTGTTGCAAATAGAATCTTGGACCCACATTATTTGAGCCAGGTTTCTGATACATTCAGAGATCTCCAACTCACGATACAACGACATGGACCATGGTCGGCTCCATGGGTTGGGGAAGCTGGTGGTGCGTATAACAGTGGCAGCCGTCTCGTGTCCAATACTTTCCTGAATAGCTTCTGGTAATTGCTTGTCAGCTGAATCAATAATTATGTCCTAATGATTCTCTTATTTAATCAACCTGGCTGTTCCAACTAGGTATCTTGATCAACTTGGTCAGTCAGCGAAGTATGACACCAAGGTTTACTGCAGACAGACTTTGATTGGAGGCAACTATGGCCTTCTTGACACTGAAACTTTCGTGCCGAACCCTGATTACTACAGGCAAGTTTCTATAGTGTATTTGCTGCCGCAAACATGCTTTACTACTGGCGTATGCCTTGGACTAAACTGAGGTATCTGTTCAGTGCCTTGCTGTGGCATCGGCTAATGGGGAAGGGAGTTCTTTCCATAGACGTCAGTGGTTCTCCATACTTGCGTGCCTATGTGCACTGTGGAAAGCAAAAGGTATGAGTCTACCCCAAGACTTTTTTTAGATTAAGGAATATTGATCATTCCGCAGGAATGACTACAGCCAACAGTACCAAACAAAACACAAACCAACCCACTACCAACAGAGATACAACTCCAACAACACAAAAACTCTCTCCAAAAGCACTCAAGCCAACAGAACTCAAGCCTGCAATCTAGCACAAAAGTTCCATCCAAACTTGCTGAAAATCTCTAGCACCACTTTCTCTAGCCTTGTGCAACTTTCTAAGAGCACGCTTCTCTCTTCCTCTTTAGATAGTTGCGACCAGCACCGAATCCAGTACGTCCCCCTGAAAATGACCTGCACAATGGAGTGAGTATTGGTCCCTTTGAAAACGGCGTCATTTCTATTCAACCATAAGACCCAACAAAAAGTTGCTATCCCAACTAGAATCTGATTTCTAAGCCTTAAAAAACAATTTCTAAGCCAAGAACCGAACAACATCCCAACACTAACTCACCCATTTGCTTCCACCGAACTGAAGCGACATAAGGAAATACTGAGTTTGTAATGCAATCATGTTAACTCGGTAAACATAAGCATAGTGGTGTACTGCTGTAGCATCATATCACTACCATATCTTTACTATTATAAAAGAACGAGTTGGTGGTTGTACGTCCATTCTCCTCCAACTGCTCTATTCCCTCAACTTCTCACCATTCTCCACTTTTCAACTGATCAGAGCAATTCTCTTCCATAGCACGATTCTCTATACATTCAATTAGTTCCGTTGCAACGCACGGGTACGTAACTAGTAGTGTAAAATTGACAGTGAACATATGCCTCAAAATGCTATTCTTACTACAGGGCGGCGTTGCTCTCCTCTTGCTCAACCTGAACCGAAACATGGGATCCATGATTTCAGTCAGGAACGACCTCAACGTCGATCTCGCGGAGGGGCAAGGAATAAGGAGGGACAGTTCCTTTGTCCATGGCCTGAAGAGGACAGTTTCTTGGGTTGGGAGCAAAGCTTCCGACGGGCTGTCCAAGAGGGAAGAGTACCATCTGACGGCGCAGGATGGGAACCCTCTCGCCCGGACCATGCTGCTGAACGGGGTTCCCCTAGAGCTCACCGCCGACGATGGCATCCCTCCATTGTATCCGGTGCAAGTTTCGGTCAATTCACCAATCTATGTTGCTCCACTGTCCATCGTATTCGTCGTCTTCCCGGACTTCGAGGCTGAAGCTTGCGAGCGATGATAAAACCTTAGATGGAATATCATGAGGTTTTCTGCTATGATAATATAGTTAATTCTCAAGATTACGTATTACGGACACTGTAAAGATTTGTTTTTTCTGTGTTCTGATTTGTGCCCCAATTGGGCAATCTATGTTCTTTCCTCGTCATGTGTAGAAATAGAATGACTTTATTATTAGTTCCATGCCGAACGGTGTGTAGCAAGCCACTCTTTGCTGATTTAATTACTCCCTCCAGTACAAAAAGATGTTTCTAGATATGTGCCTTCAAACTTTTGAAACTTTTGCATTTGATATCTTTTTAAATATTTAAATTAGATACATAAAAATCATACATAGGTTTGCCTAAAAAAACTTTTATGATATTAATATATTTTGGGTTTTATAGATATATTATAATAGTAATTAGCAGTTAAAGTTGTATTTTAAGAATCATATTGATGCTCAAAACGGTATATTTTTTGTGAACTAAAGGGAGTATTTTCATTATAACATTTCCAAATGTTTCTTCAACCTTCTGACGAAAAAAACTGCATATTTACTACATTCAGTTCTGTATCTAAGGCCCTATTATTTTCAGTTTCTAAAAACTGTTTTTCGGTTTTTCTACAGTAACTAGCTTTTAAACGAAGTATTTTTTCAAAATAGGGTCTACTAGTTAATTGTAGAACATACTATATCGACTTCATTTATATCGACAAAACGACTTCATTTATACTATTATAAATATATTATAATAGTAATTACCAGTTAAAGTTGTATTTTAAGAATCATATTGATGCTCAAAACGATATGTTTTTGTGAACTGGAGAGTATTTTCATTATAATATTTCGAAAAGTTTCTTCAACCTTCTGACAAAAAAAACTGCATATTTACTACTTTCAGTTCTGTAACTAAATTTGTGGCACTGAGCGCTGCACTTGGCTGTTTTTGTCCTTTTCTGAGGACGAGTTGTGTTGCAAATAAGAGTGGATTTCTCGCTTATCGTGGTGGGTGCTCCCACTATAAGAAGTAAAATAATAGACATCTTATAATAAAAAAAGCATTGAAGTCAGAAAGTTTCTATAACAATATACAACCAATACATACCGATGCAGACAATAAACAACCAATACACGAAGGTCCAAATAGATGGACTAAGGGCAAGGATCAAAAACCTGGTACTAGCCTAAATCCCAGTGAAGGGCGATACCAGTTCTTGGCAAGTAACCAAAAAAACCAAGAAAAACTCGTTCAAATTTCAAGTTTTAAAATTTAAATTTAAAACTGGTAACCGGAAAAACCGGCTGGTTACCGCCCAAAAAACCAGAGAAATCGCTAAAAAACCCAAAAAACTAGGAAAACATAAAAGTTTGAATTTAGGATGTTTCGAAATATATTTATCTTATACAATAGGTAATATAGCATAAAGAGACTTAAACCATCCTAAGAAGTGTATTACGCAGTCAGAAAAGACTCATAAATATAAATACACTTTAAAAAAATCCGATCGGTTTTTTATTACCCGGTACCCATCAGAAAATCCAGTTACCCGCGGCCAGTTTTCCAGACCCTGACCAAGGGTACAGGAAATATACAAACCACGTAGAAATTCAATGACAAAGGACTTCATTTCAGATGATGACAAACAGATATCAGAAAAAAAAAGGAGCACAATGTACAAGGCGTGTTTTTGCAAATCCAAAATCTGACCCTTGCTCTTCACATGGTGAACTGTATACTCTCCATCAATTACAATAGCACTGGGCGTACCATCAATTCTGCCAAATCAGGCAATTTATACTAGTCCATCGAATACAAAAGAGCCATCCTGAATAATACTTCCTCCATCTAAATTTATAAGATATATTTTTTGTTAATAGCCTTGTCCATAAATATAAAACTTATTTTATATTCTAATACAAAATTAATATGATATTTCTTTAATACCATTAATAAATATGCAGTTTTGTTTGCTATTCTCTATATACATGCATTAAACATACTGCTTAGAGATAATAATGAGATAATCTAGCCATAGCTATTTTAACTATCTCCTTGATCTATGTGCTAATAGAAAATACGTCTTATATATCATAATTTCATGAGCTATGATACAAATGGAATACACAAAAGGCAAGGGGTCCTAGTCATTAAATATGCTCCATCAGCGCATGTAACCAACTCTGGGATTACTGTTCAGGTACCATTCCCTGGATACCCTTCAAACTGTCTGATGTTGGTCTCCAAAATAACGAATTTAATTCCACTTAATTTATGCCTTTATTTATTAAATAATTTGTCACGCCAATCTACAACCGAGGCTCCATTATATGACAATTTCTTACGAATTCATTCGAGTAGTTCACATGTCTTGTCCAAAATGGCTGGAGATGTTTAAAACCAATCTCCAGCCATGGTTTACTTTGTCCATTATAATGTATAACTGCTGCTTTTCGAACACTAGAGACATCTGTCTTTTCCTGATATCCCAAGCCTAAAAGATGCCACGATGGATCGATTGGATGAACATGGCCTTTAAATGCTATAAGGCCTGGTGGTAATGTTCCAAGCCTCCAAAGCGTGAAGTTCGATTTCAGATTCTGCAAGCAAAGGACATAACATGGATGAGATACCTGGAGCTCATCGACATGTATTTAGAAATATTTTAAATATGAACCAAGCATAATTTCAATTACCACTCACTTTGAACTAACTTTATATGTTTTTTGAGTGATCAAGAGAAATTATAACATTTGAACAAATCAGCAGCCCAGCATAAAATTAATTTAATATTTTTTATAACTTTTCCAAAAAAACCCAGTTATCCTTAAATAGGGACGTATTAGACTTCCAAGAGCCTAATACATTTACTTATTTACTATGAAATTTCAAAAGGAAAATAAGTGTACAATATACAAATAATTAACAAACGATTGGTGCGCATATGTAACAGGAAATAGAGGTATATATGTTTTACCTCCTTGACCCAATGATGGTATTTATCTTTAATTGTTGTCTTCCTCCATGCATTCAAGTCAAAAATATTCATGCCATACGCCCATGCACACTCCGAAGGGTCAAAGTTATTGGCAATGAGGGGGTGAGAGAAGTTAAAATAATTCCTGAACCTCTTAGACATCACCCAACTATCTGCACCTCTGCAAGTCTCAACAGCTCCATTAACCTTTCCAGCTAGATCAATATCCCAAAGTGATGACAGGTCACGCTGGACAACAACATCATCATCGAGAAATACAACCTTGTTGAGACTTGGGAACAACTGCTTTCACAGATTGCAAGTGTTACTATGTGCTTGGGAACAAAAATGAGGTAGATTAAAAAAACTGTCAGCGCAGTTAGAGCAAGTTTGCACCACTATAAAATTCTTTTCTCTACAGTTAAAGAAAACTTCAATTCTCCAAATGTCTCAAAAAAGAAAGTGCAGCTAGCTGTGGAACATATTCAACTGTTCTCCTGCAAAAATGTATTCATGCAGAGTTGCTTGCCTCTTGACCCCCAAAAGGCCCCATTCACACTACAATGGTTTCAAGCTCATTTTTCAAGGAAACATTCATTCTCTCGCAGTTTTCATTGTTTCAGCTTATCCTTCTATTACATTTTATGCGTGTTTACTAGTCCAGTTGTCCATCAAATATGCCAAAGCTGGTGAAACTGTACTCAGAGTAATAGTCAGGAGAAAATTCTTATACCTCAGGCAAGTAAATACGAATGTGATTGAGGACGGAAGTGTATGCTGGACTTCCTGCCTGCAGCTTGGCTGCAAAAACCCTTGGGCTGTCACCTACACTAGTTCTTGCAAGGTGATTTTCATGGTAACGACTTCTCACAGTGTGCTGAGTTTCTATAGCTTCAAGAACTGGCACATTTTCTCTTGTTAACCAATCAAAATGGTGAACACCTTTCACCTCAACAATGGCAGGATAAAGAGGATTCAAAGCAAACCATGAATGCATGGCAGGATAGGTCTTTTTGTCAGTAACGACATGGAAGACTATCCTCTCAGGCTTCAATGATGATCTAATTGTTGATCTGACCACAACTGAGGCTGCAAGGATGTTATCTGATGCCAAAACAAAATGGAAATAGGAGCTGTCATGACAACGAGGGACCAACTCGGGGGGCAGTAGTTGTTTCCTCGCAAGGGCATTTGAGGAGTATTCATCAGTTAGACGCAATGAAAGGCAATAAAGGCCTTTAGGAATAGTAATTGCTGCATAGTGTTTGTTTAACTGCTCTGATAACCTGGATGATCTCAATTCCCTATCCATGCTCTCCATCTGCATGTTGTTATTTAAATAAATGAGTACAAGAACTGCAGCTTGCTGAACAAAGAGAAGCAAAGAAAAAGTTGTGTAGATGACATGCTAGCTGATATTTAAAACATGAGCCTTGGAACACTAAATGGATTACCTTTGTGTTTCACGACTTTAACAGGTTACGTAATCATTAGATAAGTACCAAAAATGTATACATTTGCTAATCAAGATTATATCTAACTATTTACTTTCTGTGCTATAAAATGTCTTGATATTTAATTTAGTTAGATGGAAGTTATTAACTAAACAGTAAACTTGAAACTAATACCAAAAAACATTCAGTTTTCAGGACAAACTTGCTTGTCCATCATCATCCAACAGACTAATACCACTGCTACTGAAATGACATTACCTAAGAACTGACACAAGCTTTACAGTGAAAGTCCAAAGCAAATACACAATAACCAGAACAGTGATGTTCAAGTACAAATTTTACTAGTACCAAAGTAACCAATTGAAGAAATTTTCAACTGCTTGAATAAAAAAGGCGGCTGGACAAATAGCTTACCGTGGCCTTCAGACTAAAAGCAAATGACCTTAAATCATAATCATTATTCTTCGTATCCCAGATAAATTCTTCAAAAGATTCTGGCACCTTTAAATCAACAGGAGCTTCCTCTGAATTTATTTCATCAAGCATCCTATACAAATCCCTCACAAGCCTCTGCTCATTACAATACAGAGATCAAATAAGAAACTAAATAAATCCGCAAAAGGAAAAAAAGAAAAGAGCAAAGCACATATAGTACCATGGAGCCATCGTTGCCCCTACCAAGAAGGTGTGGACCTAACCGCCTGCCCAGACAATCTGATAATAGCAACTGATGAATTAATAACAAGTGATTGACCCAAAAAGTTATCAATTTAATTTGGAACAACCAGGCAGCCAAATAATGAGGGAGAGAAGTACATAAAATACTCATCCAGACATAATAGTAAAATAAAGTAGGTATCAATTCAAATGGAATTAAATAAATATTGAGCAGAAAAGAACTAGAATGGGACAGCCTATAAAACAATTGAGATGCTGACAAACTCAGGTGCTCAACAACCAACATTAAGACACAGAACTAGATAAATGTGCCAGAACCTAGTGTTATCAGACCCGGACCGGTCAACCCGATCGAGGACTCAGGTCATTGGGTCACCGGTTAGACTGCATGTTTTATTTATAATATTTTTAATGTATGTATCATAAAAAATGCATATGTAAACATATGGTTTTAGCTCTCTATGAAATATATAGTTGTAATTTGCACCTAAAAACAGCAACATGCCCTAATTTTATTAAACATATTCTGGTATTATGTACTAAATGGTTGCAGGTTAATCCTTCATCTATGTGCTGGTTCAGTATTATGTGCTGGTCTTAACAAAATAGCACAACACATTATTAGGCCTGGTTGGGTAGCGTGGCTAGTATTCATGTTTGTGTCAGGAGGTCTGAGGTTCAAAGGCCGGTGGATGCAATTTTTATCTATTTTATTTACTCAATGCGGTGAGAGGAGCATGGTCAGTCTGGTTCAACCTCACCGTTCTTATGAAAACCCGCCGGTTCGACCTTATTTCTACCGGGTTAAAGCGGGCCAATTGCTCAAGAGATCCAACAGTGTGGACCAAACCGGACAAAGCCCTGGGTCCGTGGACCGCCAGTCCGGTCAAGGTTTTATAACGCTGCCAGAACCAGATTGTCTTGTTCCCCTCTCAGGAAAAGTTTTTTTTAAAAACAATAATAGCGTAAACTTACAATGTCAAGACAAAGAGTAGGCTGTAATGCACACAAAATGCTGTCACACATTTAGAACTTCAAAAGATAGGCACGTCTATTTTTTAAACAAGGGAATCACCCTTGTTTATATTATTATCAACAGAGACAACATAGTCTATTACACACTTACACCATATCCCCCCAATCCAATATACGGATAAAGTCTAGGAGACTAGGACATGATCACAAGATTTAAGGTTTGTATACACAACATATAGACACGCATGGCTACTTATAAAAGATAGAGCAGGAAAGTAACTAAAGCAGAAAATGGGACACGCCAAAACTTCCACACAGCACACTTTACAACATTGATAACATTGTAGCCACCCCACCCCCATGCTGAGCTCCATATTGCCTCAGTCCAGCACCAACACAACAATAAAAGGCACTTCCAGTGATCAAGAAATCGGCCTAGGCGGCCGCCCAGGTGCCGTGTAGGCGCTGGGCGGCATGGGTCACTGGGCCTCGGGAGCTAGTCGGGTGCATGGGTGGCGAGGCGGTCCAAGTTGGTCAAAGGCAGCAGAAGGCAACCTCGGCGCGATGGCCGCACGGCGCCTAGGTGGTCGTGTCGGCTGCCTTCGCGCGCTAGGCGGAGAAAGAGGAGGGAGTACATTACAGAGGGAGGGGAAAAGAGTTGCCGGTTTGGACACAAGACCAAGAGTCGGGGCGCCGCACGGGGCCACCAACGCCGAATCGACGGATTCCGCCTCGCCTATGTGCATTCCGCCTCCGTCTCCCCTCCCCTCCATGGCTCCGCTCCGCTCGCCACAGGCACACACCTCCCCACCACCGTCACGGCCCCACGAGTGGAGAGGGTGGAGACCGGCGAGGAGAAAAAAAAGGTGGGGATGGTGAGGGAGGGAGATATGTAGAGCGCCACCGCCGCATCATGAGAGCCTGAGGGAGATCAATAGCGTTCTCTCGGGCTCGGCCTCTTGGCCGATTTATTGCCGTGACGCCGTCGGCTGAAGCCGAGATGCTCTTGACCAGACGACTGGCTATTATAAGCTGATTGCTATAGTATAAGCTGATTGCAATGGTGATTGGCTCATTGGCAATGCATTTTGTGTGTACACTGTCAAAGTGCTAATACTTTGATTACTTTCTGATTTTTTCATTTTGAAATGTTAAATTGGTGATGAAGAAGCAATAGATCAAGTGCTCAATGTGGTCTTTGACATTTTTAAGGACAAAAGGAGACCTTTGGAAAAAACTCCCTCATGGCTTAGGAGTCAAAAATTTGATCTTATTTCCAATAAGAGAGTTTTTACCATCTTTGGAAGGTACCAGGAGGTACAGTACCACCTGGTAACTTTTCAAAGATGGTAAAAACACTATCCTAGTAAACCTGTTATTAAATTCACGATTGTAACTCAAGGCATGCATATTATCATTTTTTCCATTTACTAATAATCATTTTCCTATTATGTAGCTAATTGATGGTCTAAATATGAATGTCATATTCCTCGCTTGCAAAGATTGACCATAAGAATCCTCTCCTTGACCTCATCCAGATGTGAAAGAAATTAGAGCGCTTTTGATATGGCAACTCTCAAGTCTTACTAGTCTCAAGTCTCACGTATAATGCAATCTAATTAAACTTCACTTTGCAACCCGTAGATACATACAAAGAAAAGAAATAAGCTAGATGCTCATTGCCTCAACAATCTAGTCTATGTTCAACTCAATACAAGATTGTTGAACAAAAAAATAGAAGAGCAAATCAAAGAACATCGATTTCCTTCTAACTTCGCATGCTACTTATGCTTAAAGATGGGTAATTGAAGGCAAGGATGAGGACATTGATCCCAAAACGGGTCTTTCATGGAGGCTCATTGATAAAGCAAGTGAGGCTAATGAAACCACACAACGTCGTAAAAGCGCAAGAGTGAGAGAACTTCATAAAAATGATTTCAACTCCGATGTCGAAGAGAAAGAGAAGGTGAATGAGGACCTTGAGGATGTTGAATTTGAATCCAACCAAGATGAAGTAGTTCCAACCAAGAATTATAGACAAGAGGATGAAGATTGATTCGAACAAAAGGGTAAAGATTGATTCATACTTGATGCCTTAAGTTTCTTTATGAACTATTTTGCTAGCTTGCTTGTGAGAACTTTGCTATGTGTGGTTGTGAATTTGTGATGTAAGAAGTTGAGAACTATGACTATGTGTGGTTGTGAACTTGCTTTATTTTATCTATGTCTTATTGTTTTGCTGTCATTTCTTTCTTTTTTTACACTTTATTTTGAAGTTTAAAGCACAATAGTTGGAGCATATTGTCCAAATACCAAGAGTCTCATGCATGGCATAATTCTTAATGCGCATATTCACATGAAGTATTTACATCAAGTGATGAAGTGCCCATCGTCATCGACTCTATTTTACATTATTGCTACTTAATCCAATTAACAATTTTCTTCCTCTAAACATCAAATATATGTTGCTGTCGCCCGAGCCCCCCTTGGCCAAGTTGATCGCCTAGGCCCAACCTAGGTGGCCTAGGCACTAGGCCCTAGCTTGCCGCCCGCCTAGCGCCTACTTGAACACTGGGCACTTCTTCATAAGCTTTTCAAGTATTTAACTGATCCTAAGACAGCAACTAGCCTCAGATCCTTATTTATAAATGTGTATATTATGATGTACTAAACCTAGCTAATAGATCTCCAATTCCTCCGGGCATACTGGTGATTTTTTTTAGGTAATAATAGCATTCCACTAGGCATAGCATTCTATGTAGCAGCTCTCAAATATAACACAAGCATGTCAGGTATCAACGGACAAATTCGATCCTTCTTGTAGTGTAGAACACTAGGGGCATTGCATATATTTCTCATTCATGGCTTGCTATATCAAAAGGTTAAATTACCATGTCAATAAAAATGCACCTAATTTCTCACCGAACAATCAAGACATCATTAATATCAACAATGACTGTCACACACATTCTGAAAGTGAAGTAAGCAACCATTTAAGCTGCCACATAAGCGGTAAGTATCCCCCTCTCTACTTACATTTTATACAAGAGACCAAAATAAGCGGTTTCAGCAGCTTAAGCAAACCAAGTAAGCAGTTAATCAGCCACGGAGCCACCTAAGCACATATGCAACCAAATAACAAATGGGCACTAATACTTATGCACCCTACATTACATGAATTTAGCTTAAACCCAACAAAGTTATCAATAGCTTGCCGTTATTCACCAACCATATTGCAGCACAATTCACGCCGCCGCACAAGCACATTGCACATCTCTGGTCAACCATTTCGTTATCTTAAACTCTAAAGGAACTAACGCCTCGGGCTACCACAACATCATTTCAAGAACGGAGCTAACATCACGGGGCGGGCGGGCCGTGCGGTGGGGAACGCGTACCTAGGGAGGAGCACTTGTTGAAACCCTCGAGGGTCATGACGGCGCTGAGGATGAATACGAAGGGCAGGAGGAAGGCGAGGATGAGGACGGTGTGGAAGACGGTGCGGTAGGAGAAGTGGCGCGCGGCGGCCTTGAGCTTCATCAAGTCTAGCAACCCATTGCTACTGGAGATGGTGATGCTCCTCATGCTCGGCGACAGCCGGATCTGCATCCTCGCTCGCCCAGGATCTACCGGCTCCAGCAGCGCATTGGGAGCCGCGGCAACCCGCGAGATTCAGAGGCGCCATGGAAACCCGGCGCCGAGGGGGCAGGAAGGGGCCGCCGGGCCGGCCGGATCCGGCATTGGCGCGAGAAACTGCTCCCCCTCCTCCTCACTGTCTCCTCTCAGCGCCCGCTGGGGTGGGGTGCTCTTCTCGATCTCCCCTGTTTCTTGATTTCCCCTCCTGTGCCCGGATCAAGAGGAAATCTGGGCGATTTCTTGGCTCGATTCCTCGCCAGATCCTCCGAGCGCGCGGGCGCGCAAGAACTCGAGAGGGAGTGGATGGACCGTGCGGGGAGGAACGAAGGGTTTGATCTGGGTTTCTCGGTGACCTCGAGATTGGGGATGGGGGAAGCGAGGAGAGGGAGGATTTGACCCGATGAACAGAAGAGAAAAGGAGTCAGATCGGGTCGGAGACCCGCGTGGTTGGTTTGGTCCGTTCGGTCAAACTCAAACCCACATGGGTCCATCTGGCGGTGGTAAAATGAATCATGTCTAACACGTGCCAGTCGACGGCTCAATACTGTAGACACTGTCTATGGTACGAAGAATGATGGACTATGTCTAGATCACTGCCTCGGCCCACCGTGCTCGGTATGTGTGGCCCGTCGACACGATTTAGTCTATTTGGCATGCATAGCCTGTGAGTACAGTCCATTCGACACGAAAGCCGATCATTGCCAACCGTTAAGCAATGTATGATAACAGTTATTTTTTGAAAATTATAGCCATTTGTGAGTTTAAAAAATACAAAAAAACAAAAATCATAATTTTTTTTTCTAAAGAGACAGCATACCCCACATTCATCCGCACTCAAAATAGCAATCTCCTCATTCTCTTGTGAATATTCCCAAGCACTTTGTGATAATTTGACAAAAATCAAAATAATTTTATCAAAAAACCAAAAAATCGAAATCCGACGTACAGTCAAGTAAAGAGGTAATGATACTAATTTTAATGTTCTTATATAGTACTTATTTCTCTTTATTTGTGATATAAAATAGGTAATAATTTAATTTCATATTTATAGTTTGTAGTTTTCCACATTTCTAATTTTCTTCATGGGAAATTTTGATGAATTTGCTGCGAGGGAGTACAAAATTGATCTGAAAAATCTTGCATCCTTCATGACATCTCACCTCCACCTCAAATGGCCAAGGCCACCGCCGTTGAGCAGACCGTGGCTACACCATCGTCAGGCTCTATCAATGCCTCCGCGTCAGCAAGTACTGGAGCAAAGAGGTTTAGACCCAGCACATTTCGACGAAGTCATGAAGCAATTGTCGTCCAGATATCATGTAAGAGTTGCTGTTTACAAAATATGTCGTCATGAATTGTCTGCAAAGTTTATAGGTGGAACCGGGCACTTGCACAGACATACTCAAAAATGTAAAAAAAAACAAGGCATCGCTATGAGGCAGACACAGTTTGGGCCTCTATAAGCATGTAGTAGGAGCTTAGGCCAACGGTACTGAATTGCTCATGAAATACATATGTCCGGACACCTGAGTTCTGGACTATGCTCTTTCTATCCTGATCTGTTGTATAAAATACATACCCATTAATATTGTATCATTGCCATATCATAATTGTAAATTTTGGCCCTTTGGCCAACAATTGCAGCGTTTCACTTGATGACCTCCCAGTGAATCGCACCTTCAACCATTTGTTGAACCGACAGTTGTACTGTCTCGTGATCCAACCTCCGACCGGCCTAGATTCTCTTGGCATAGTATGTCCTTGTGCTATTCAATATATGGGGATACTTCAATCATGTGTTACAAGACTGTGAAATGGGTCTTGAGTATGCATATCCAGATCGGGAGTTATTACTTTTCTTCTAATGGTACTGATACCCTCGTGATGAAATAGAGACACACCTATCAATTTGACATGAGCTATATAATCGACGCGGAACTCAATGACATCTTCAGTTGCATAACCTTCAATGATGCTGTCATTCGACTAAGATCGATTCTATACATAGGGCTTGAGAATTTCCATATACCTCTCAAACGGGTATATATGACGTATAAACACGAGGCCACATATATTTATCTCTTTCATAAGGTGAACAATGAGATGGATCATGATATCAAAACATGATGGAGAGAAATGCATATCAAGATGATATAGAGTCGTCACTACCTCAGCTTGCAAAGCATATAGTCCATCAGTATCGATGACCTTCTGAGTAATTGTGTTTCGTCTACCATCTCTGGCGGTGCTCCTTGTTTGATTGGGTGAACTAACAGCTTCTGTATATAATTTTCGAAAACCAGGCAATCACAATGTACAAGGTGAAGAAGAAAAAGCAAAGAATGAAAGACAGAGAACATGTCCCCTGCATCAAATAAGCTGAAGCCCTAGAAGAAACCTCACAAGAAATCTTCGAAGAAAAAGGCTTAATTGATCTCTTGTTACTTGCTGTAGGAGATGAGCGCAGTTTTGAAGCCTCGAGGAGATTTGGTAAATTTTGATATGGTTATTGACCAGTTCAAATGCATGACCGAGAGAAATATTGCTCTTTCAATTGCTGGTTATAACACACATGAATGTTGTGATAACATGCATGTGTTGTGCTACAGTGTCAACATTTGCAGCAGTACAAACTACACAGGCAATGAGATGTTGTTTATTCACGCACGCACCTGGCAACTCACCAAGTTTGATTGTTTATTCATGCACGCACCACGCACCTCGCAACTCACCAAGTTTGTTTGAATTGCTTTCCATTTTTGTTTTATTTACTCGCCACGATCCTGCTCGTATTGGCTTCTGCTCTCTACTTTTGCTTAGAAAAGATAAAAATCAATATAAATAATTGGTTTTTCGAAATGGTTTCTCCACTCGTCTCGCTTCTATTCCGCTCTGAAGATAAGGCAGGATTACAGGAGCATCACATACCCTAAGAGCATCTCCATCCGGTTCTTTATCCTGCTCTTCATTGTATATTTAGCTAGTATGACCCAAAAAATAGACTCCAACCCATCTTTTATCCCCCTCTTCAATTTTACCCGCTGGCTTTTTCCTTCCGGTGGCTGGCTATCGAAGGCGAGCGCCCGCTCGCTCGCCATCGCAGATTCGCGGGCGAATCTCCTTCCCGCGCGGCTTCCCTCCCCCTCCCGCGCCCTGGAAGCTCCTTCCCGCGCGGCGCTCTCATCCCCTCCCGCGCCTTCCCTTCGCCTCGCGCGCGGCGCCCTCCCACCTCCCGCGACTTCCCTCCCCCTGGTCCGCCGCGTACGCCGCGCCGCGCCGCCCCTCCCACTGGTCCACCGCGCCGCCACCGCCCCTCGCCGGCGAGCGCCGCCCCTCCCCCGCCGCCCCCTCCCACTGGTCCGCCGCGCCACCACCGCCCCTCGCCGGCCCTCCCCCGCCGCCCCCTCCCACTAGTCCGCCGTGCCGGCCCTCCCACTGGTCCGCCGCGCCACCACCGTCCCCCGCCGCCCCCTCCCACTAGTCCGCCGCGCCACCCTCGTCCCCCGCAGCTGTTCTGTTTGGTAAGGACATCTTTACTTCCCTTTGTTATTAGAGCTCAAACAATGTTCCTGGATTAGAACGCAGTTTGTCATTTTCGTTGAGTTCATGATATGATATCTTGGTTATGGAATTCTTTTTGCCAACCTTATGTGTGCGCGCAATATCAGCTTATCAAGAATGATTTTGAATGCTTGTCCGGGCATTGAAAAAAAACTGAATTTATAAGATTTGTGACCAGTACATACGTATATCAAGTTGATGCATGCCACTGAAATCTCAGAATAAAATGGCATTTTCAATTTTCAGTGCTAGCATAGCCTCTTATATCAAGACAGGATTTGGCATGTGCGTGAGGGCAAGAAAAAAAAGTCTGAATTAGATCTGCAACCAGTACATCAAGTTGGCATGCCCACGCCTTTTGAATCTCAAAGCAAGTGGTTTAAGAGCATTATCTTGGTACAGATCATTTTCACAGTACAAAATGACATTAACTTGCCATTTGCATATGCAAATTATTGCACTCAAAAGTTCAGACTTCGGGGTAAAAGAAAACTAAGCCACTTGGCCTGCGAGATAATTTAGACAGTATGGCCGTTTCTAGCTGCTGCTGTGTGCGGTGGATTGGTTCCTCTTGGTGTAGGATGCTTGTATTTATTGCTGCTGCTGCAAATGTTGCAAATGTTGTGGTTTATTGCATGGTTTACTAAAGGTTCAGTTAATTCTTGCAGTGATCAGAGAAAGACTGCTCTGCCGCTACTACAAACAAGAGGCCTAGGGTTAGTTCTACTTCCACCACTACCAGTACTACTTCAGGATGCTCTAATTTCCCTTGTAAAACTGTTAGCTTGATCTGGAGTTTATGATTGAAAGAGTAGCATAGTGGTTCATGTTCATGAATTCATGAAATTTGAACGGATAAAATTCTTTGGATGCTCTAATTTTATCCCATAATTTTTTTAACTTTGTACTTGATAAGATTCCTATAGTTTGTTCTTTTTTAAACTGGTGATATGAACAATTAGAAGCTTTATTTCAATAAGATTCCTATCTTGCTATGTGCAATACATCCTAAAACAAGTTTTTTGACCGGATGCAGTAAAAGATTTTTCTTCATATAAGTGTAAGAATCTGCATAATAATGCAAGCAAAAAGGAATCAAAGAATAGTTTCCTAAGATCAAATATAAAAGCATGAGTGACTTTCTTAAATCTAGGCATACCCGTCAGTTGAATGCAGCTAGCATCAAGTACACGAAGGAAAAATAGTAGTATATGGCTATATGCAAAGATAGGAAACCGAAGAATATGGCTATATGCACAGGTAGGAAACCGAAGAATGTTAACTTAAGATGTCTATCGACATGAAACAATTAAATCACCACAAAATCCAACAACCATACCCATCAGCTGTTTATGTACTAAGTCCGCATTGTCATGTGGGTATATTTTTATTTGCAACTATATCTCAAGTCCTATGCAATATGCATTACTGATAGGTTCCACAAATGCTGTAGGGAGAAAAGGCTCAGCCTTCAAGGTGACCCACTCAAGCTAACAAGCATGCATCCTCAAACATACTCAAACATGCACATGAGAACCTAGCTAACACTATAGATTTTTTAATTTACTGTGTATCATAAACTGTCAAGTTTGTTCATACATTTTAACAGCTACAATGTTTGATTGATTACAGGTTTTTGCCATGGAAGGTTATATGCACATCCTGAGGGCAGATAATCTTGATGGCAACGAAGAAATTTGGGGTGATCCATTTATATGCCCCCCTGAGGAACAAACTTGTGCAGTTGCACAAGGTTCTCAGCCTACCAGAGGCAATGATGAATATTCTCAACATACCAAAAGCAGCAAGAAGAGGACTAAGAATTTTACTGCCGAGGAAGATGAGAAGCTGATCAGTGCATGGCTAAATGTGGGTCTTGATCCGATTGAAAGCAATAACCAATCGATGTCAAGGTATTGGCAGAGAATGCATGCTGCCTTCCATGAGCACAAGGATTTTGAATCGGACCGTTCAGAGACATCTCTTATGAACCGCTGGTCAATTATCAATGCGAATGTTAGCCGTTTCTGTGGGGTTTATGCTCAGGTAGTGCGCAGGAAGCAAAGTGGATTAACGGAGCAAGATAAGGTATTGTTTTGTCCTCCCATCATTTTGGTTGCTTTCTGGTTCTCCAATAATCCTTGCTGTTGGTTGATATTTGCAGATAGATCATGCAAAGGCACTATACAAGAACGGTCACCCAAAGAAGCAATCTTTCGTGATGGACCATTGCTGGAAGAAACTATGTCATGAGCAGAAGTGGATTCAGAGGACAGACAAGTCCCAGAATGAAACAACAAGAGAACAGGCACCAAGTGGTGCTAGTCCCTTGAGCTGTAGTCCTGGAAGCAATGAACAGGCACCTACTGAAGCAATGACAAGGCCTCCCGGTAAGAAGCAAGAGAAGGAGCGACAACGTCGAGGGAAAAGACCTTATGGTGATGGAGAGAACCACTTGAAGGAGGTGATGAGCGATTTCTGGATCAATAAGAAGGAGACCGAAGAGTTGAGGGAGTTGAGGAAGAAGGAGCGCAATGACGAGAGGCTACAGCTTGAACGGGAAAGGCTCGAACTGCAGCAGAAGGATGTTGAGATGAAGCAAAGGAGTGAAGACGAAAGAATAATAAACATTGATATTAGTACAATGAGTCCAGATCAGCAGCAGTTTTACAAGATGTTAAAGGATGAGATATTTAATCGTCGGTTTGGCGAACCTCCCGTTCGAGGCGATACTGCATCAATCTAGTTTGCTGGATCAATGGTTATATGTGTTTTGCTAGTATTAAACATCACTTTATATGTGTTCTGCAATGGCCAGGGAAGCACCAGGAATGTGCCCAGAAAACCAGAGAATGCCCAGACTGGAAACTGAACAGAGCACGTCCAGAAAGTTCAGAACTGAGTTTTGAATTCTACATTTATATTTGGTTGCACTAGTGGTTTATTTGGGATTTTGCTTTTAAATCATTTGTCAAGTACACTTCTATATGACCTTTGCGTGTGGTGTGGGAGCTTTGTCAATTTTATCCACTTTGACAATCCACAAAATTGTGTTGAAAGTCTTCTAGTAGTTCACAGCCTACCTGCGCTGACAGTATAAACATTTAGTTGTAACTTCCCTTTTGCTGGGAATTTGGCATGCGCTGGCTTCATGAGTGCAGAACCAATTGCATTTTGCAACAATCTTGATGTTAGTTTCTGGAGCACATAGGAAGTGTGACAAGGTGAAAGTACATAACGGACATCTGGTCTTAAGTTGATGGTCTGTCTCTTTGCTGTTTGCAGCAGATGCCTTATTCTTCTCTGCTATGTCAGTAGAGCCGATGCTAGCTTTCTTCTCGCAAATTCAAACAAAGGAAGGCCCAAAAGAATTCAGCCCACAAATTTAAACCATATTAAAGTAGCCTATCCAGATGTTTAAACAATTTAAAGAGGGAGAATAGCTAGGTCATTGGAATGCTAACTCAAATAGAGAGCTGCAAATAATAGCTAGCCTCTTTATCCTAGGAAATAGAGAGGGAGAAATGACTAATGGGATGGAGTTGCTCTAATCCTATCGCTCCCGTCTCACACACGTATCTCTCTCATTTTCTCTATCACTCATATCCTCTTTCTAAAAATCATTTCTTTTAACTGCTATTATTTATTTTTAGCTAAAAAATGTTAGCCATTTTCGATAATCCACAACTATCAGCCATTTTCGATATAAACGCGGCGCTCCTTTGTTTCCCAGCTATCCATGTGGGCAGCACATCCATATAAAAGCAAAGCTGTTGTAAAAGAAGCGTGCCAAATGTACCCACCGATCATTTTGGTGACAGGATCGGTCTGATCCGTTCTATTTGTAATTCAGACATGAGAAGTACTCCACATTCAAACTACATATATGGTCTTCCTAAAGAATTTTTAGCTTTTGACTTTTAAAACTCGATTTTTTGAAATAAGGTGGTTTTTAAAATAGTTTCTATAAATTATTTATAGGAGTCACTACAGAAACTATTTTGAATGGAGTGATTTCTCAACGTAAATATTCTTTATTTTTATAATCTCTCTCACAATTAGCTAAAAAGATGAAGACTTTTAAACAGTCTAAGTCCTCCGGTGAAAGTCGTCACTGTTTTTTTGGTCGAGGAAGCTCGTCGTCGGAATTATTCTACGGATGCCATTCGCATGGTCATTTGCACTACTAGATAGGTTGCGACAGTGCACCGTCAGTAACACTAACAACAACAAATTAATTAAGTGGTGTTTAAGGAAAACTTAAGTATTTTCTTGTTAAGCTGCACTTAAATTTTGAGCCTTTACATATAGATTTAATTAGTGAAATCATTTTGCCTTCTCCCCTCCTATTTGAGTACTATTTTGTTAAGGGGTACTTAATTTTTTAAATGTTGGATGCATATCTACCTTTATTCACTAGTTTGCTTATTAGTTATTAGCATGTGATGTGATACATTGAAAAATGCTCTAATGCATAATATTCTTTTATTTATAGCATTCTTACATCAATTATATATTAGTTCTACATTAATTAAATTATGTAAAAAATGATGTGACAATTTGTAAAAAAGAAGAAAAAACACACTATAAGAAACACAACAAAAAAATATACAAAAACCCTACTTGGTCGTTTATATTGTGGCTTCTGACGATACTAAATAAATTGATTACTCTCTTATCACATTATTGATAAAAAAATTACAAAGTTAAAACCATAAAGCACAAACAAAATAACATCTAATAAATAAAAAATTAAGTACTCACAAACAAAAAAAACACTCTTGCTATCTAGCAAACAAAAAACACCCGAGCTATCTAGCAAACTAGCAGAATAAGCGCGGCGCACGCCGCGCTAGCTACCGTGTGGACCAAAGTAAAAGAGGCGATAATTCGCAGGGAGTTTCATTAAAAAAAGCGAGGACACATGCGTAATTTCAAGGAAACCAAATGTCTTTTTCGAAAAAAACCAAGGACCTGTAAGGGCCTGGACGTAAGTAAATAAGGACCTATACGTAATTTTGGAAACCCGCAGGGCGCCATCCAAGATTTTTTTTTAAAAAAAACTTGCAGGGACCTTTTCGCGAGGAAAAAAGACCTCTACGTAATTTCCGAAAAGCTCAGGGAAATACCCTCCCCCGGCCGTACCGAAATCCCCGCGCCACGCGCCGGCCGGGGCGCGGGCGACGTGGCCGAGCGGAGGGCGTGGCATTCCCCGGCTGTAAGAAGGGGAGTATTACATTAATTAAAGGGCAAATTACACCTGTAAACGCCAGATCTACTCCTCACAGACATGTGGGCCCATCCTCGGTTTCAGTTCTTCAAGTTCACCCGCGCAAACCCCCAAGGAATCTCCCCATTCCCATGGGAGCAGATTCCCCAGCCCCACCTGTCATCCACCCAAACCTCCCGTAATATCTTCCCCGCGACAACCACCATCCGACGACCATTCCACTTGCCCGCCAACCCAAGCAACCTGCTCTCCCCACGTTGCGCGCGCGTTGACCCGATGACCACCGGCGGCGGCGGCAGTGATCCCGCTCCGCGGCGCCGGCCCCTGACGGTTCTCCCCCTCGTCGCGCTCATCTTCTACGACGTCTCGGGTGGCCCGTTCGGCATCGAGGACTCTGTCCGCGCTGGCGGCGGCCCGCTGCTCCCGCTCCTCGGCTTCCTCATCCTCCCGGCGCTCTGGTCGCTCCCGGAGGCGCTCGTCACCGCCGAGCTCGCCTCCGCCTTTCCCACCAACGCCGGATACGTCGCCTGGGTCTCCGCGGCGTTCGGCCCCGCGTTGGCGTTCCTCGTCGGCTTCTCCAAGTGGGCCTCGGGCACGCTCGACAACGCGCTCTACCCGGTGCTCTTCCTCGACTACCTCCGCTCCGGCGGACTCGCGCTCCCGCCGCCGCTCCGCTCGCTCGCCGCGCTCGCCCTCACCGCGGCGCTCACCTACCTCAACTTCCGCGGCCTCCACATCGTCGGCCTCTCCGCGCTGGCCCTCACCGCCTTCTCCCTCTCCCCGTTCGTCGCCCTCACCGTGCTCGCCGTCCCCAAGATCCGCCCCTCCCGCTGGCTCGCCTTCAACCCCAGCGCCGTTGACCCGCGCGGGTACTTCAACTCCATGTTCTGGAACCTCAACTTCTGGGACAAGGCAAGCACGCTCGCCGGCGAGGTGGACGAGCCAAGCAAGACGTTCCCCAAAGCGGTGTTCGGCGCGGTGGGGCTCGTCGTCGGCGCGTACCTCATCCCGCTGCTCGCCGGCACCGGCGCGCTGCCGCCGGAGACAGCGGCCGAGTGGACGGACGGGTTCTTCTCCGAGGTCGGGCAGAGGATCGGCGGGCCCTGGCTGCGCGTGTGGATCCAGGCCGCCGCCGCCATGTCCAACATGGGGCTCTTCGAGGCCGAGATGAGCGGCGACTCCTTCCAGCTCCTCGGCATGGCCGAGATGGGCATGATCCCCGCCATCTTCGCCCGCAGGTGAGAAATCCATCCACTTGTGCAGCAAAATGTGAAATCTTTGCGCGAAAAATCTAATCTTTTTGGCGGTATACGCAGGTCACGGCACGGGACGCCGACGTACAGCATCCTGTGCTCGGCGACGGGGGTGGTGATCCTCTCCTTCATGAGCTTCCAGGAGATCATCGAGTTCCTCAACTTCCTCTACGGGCTCGGGATGCTCGTGGTGTTCGCCGCCTTCGTCAAGCTACGCGTCAAGGACCCGGACCTGCCCAGGCCGTACCGGATCCCCCTCGGCTCCGCGGGGGCAGCCGCCATGTGCGTCCCGCCCGTGGCACTCATCACCACCGTCATGTGCCTCGCGTCGGCGAGGACGCTCGTCGTCAGCGCCGCCGTGACCGTCGCCGGGGTCGGCGTGTACTACGGCATCGAGCGCATGAAGAGGAGCGGCTGGGTCGAGTTCTTGGCGCCCGTGCCCCCTGACAGCTTCCATGGATCATCCTCTGACGACGCCGCCGCCGACGTCGAGGATGTCCGCGCCGGACTCCTCGCCGACGAGCCGGCCGAGGAAACGATTAGCAAGGTCGAGTAGGGCGTGCAGAAATGATACATTGCAATCTGTATTTGCACATACGTACACAATAACACAAGGATGGGAGGAATACGTACGATCATGTGCCGTTTGTTGTACAGTAGTTTCAGTAAATACATTTGATCATACACCATTCAGATTTCTGAGTACAGTGAGCTATCGACTCCTGTTGCGTTTTTCAGCAGATATGTTCATCACAACAGTGCAGCAACTGTTGCTGAAATCTGTGTTAGATTGATCTCTCTCCCGATTAGCCCAACGGCTAATCGGGGCTTTGATCCGCGCCCTGATCGGGGGCGCCCAGCCTATCTATTGGCTGGTGGGCCCTCGTCGCGCTACGCAATAAATAGAGAGGTGGGGGCCGGCGGCTCGTGTAACGAGGTTCGCCTGAGCCGCAAACCCCACCCGACAAACCCTAGACCGATCTAGAGGGACGCGCAGTCGGCGGCGGGAAGCTCCATCGCCGTCCCCGTCACCGGATCTACGCCGCCGCCACCGCCCTCCTCTTCCCCGACCGTCGCTGCCCGTGCGCAGACTTCACCAACGAAGCAGCGATGGCCAGCTCCTCCTCCAATGCATCGGACGGTCGGTAACGTTGTCTTTGCCCTCTCCTTCTCCCCTTTTCTCTCGAACCCGATCAAGAACACCCCAGATCTACACCGAGAATGATCCTAAGGGACCTAACAATGGTATCAGAGCCCTAATCTAGGCGTAGATCTAGATGAGGGAAAGAT
This sequence comes from Dendrocalamus latiflorus, assembly GCA_017311315.1. Lineage (NCBI taxonomy): Eukaryota > Viridiplantae > Streptophyta > Magnoliopsida > Poales > Poaceae > Dendrocalamus > Dendrocalamus latiflorus. The sequence continues at coordinate 21,758,753 of CM029635.1, forward strand.
CAAAGACCGCCGTTGGTTGACAGGCGTGCGGAAAAGAAAAGAACGAAGAATCCCCAACCCTAGAAAACGGCAAAAGAAAGAAATAGAGAGGGGAAGGACTTGATCCATGCGGATCCGTACCCTAACCCTAGATCTGAAACGGCTAGGTCTTACCGGGCCGTCGTCGCTAGCGTGCGGGAAGACCGGCCGAGCCATGGGCTCGCCGGCGCTCCAAAGGCCACCGCCGACTGCGCGTCCAGACCCGAGCGCGCCCCGGACCCCGGGCCAGGGCGTGTGCAAAGGGGCGCCGACACGGAGCCGCTCGACGATGGCGCACTCCCTCTCAGGGGAGCGCGCACGCCGGCAAGAGGGCCCGCGGTGGCGCCGGTCTTTCCTTCTCCGACGGCGTGGACAAAGTCGCCGCCGCCGCTGGGTTTCGCTCGGGTGCGAGGCTGAGAGGGGAGAGGACGAATGAGCTAGGGTTTTCGAGAGTCCGCCGCGTTCGCGTTTTTGTTCCGCCGAATTCGCCGCCGCACCGTCAGATGGCGAGTGGACGGCTGAGGTTGGCTGAGCGGCGATCCGGCCGCTTTCGGCCCAGGCGCGCAGCGGCTTTCCCGGCCCAGGCCCAGGTTGTGGCCTGCGCGCGCGTGGGGAGCTCGAGGCGCGCGCGTTCGGCTGGCTGAGCAGGCCGCCATGGGCCGCGGCTGCGAAGGAATGGGCCAAAATGGCCGTTTGAACAGTAATTCCGAAAATGAATTTTAATTATTTTCAGAAGCATTTTTTGAATGAATTTGAATGAAATTTGAATCAAATCTCTGTAAATTTTGCACCAACGTGTTACTTTTCCAGAGATTAGATGAGTACAGTAATAATGCTTCTGAGTAAGAGTTATTTTTATAATAATTTTATGTTTCCGCTGCAAAAGTTAATGTTGATTACTCTTTCAATTAAATTCGAACCAACGGGAGAATTTAATTTTTGAGAATTGTTGTAAATTATGATATTGTTATTTTCTGACCAACGTTGATAATAGCAGTATTATAATTTTAATTGATGAGTTTTATGCATTATCTCTATTTCTGCCCAACGGTGAAGTAGATTTAATGTGTAAACAACTGTATGTCTTAATTTTAACCAACGTTGAAACCAAGGCATGCAGTTGTTGTTATTATGTTTAAATGTTCTCACTGTATATGAATTGTATTTTCAGGAGGATACTCTTTGATGGGCTACATCAGGGATATCCCGGTTCTCAAAGGAGACAACTACGGTGAATGGAAGAAAAAGATTGACCTGGCCTTCATCTTGGCTGAGGTGGACTGGGTAGTCACCACACCGTGTCCCACAGAGCCTGTGGCACCGGTGAGGGATGAAAATGAGGCTGATGCTACTTGGCAGACCAGACAGAGGGACTATGCTCCCATAAAAATGTCATATGATCTTAATCATAAAAAGTGGGTTACTGCCAACAAGAAATATTTGGCTGTGATAAAAAACACGATTGAGCCTGCAATTGTGGGCTCAATCGCAGAGTGTGACACTGTCACAGAGTACCTTGAGAAAATAAAGAGTCAGTTTACTGGCTCTTCAAAGACTTATGCTACACAGCTGATTAAGCAGCTTGTGACAGAAAGGTACTCTGGTGGTGGCAGTGGCATAAGAGAGCACATACTAAGGATGAGCAACTTGGCATCCAAGCTTAAACCAATGGATTTGGCTCTCAAGGATGAGTTCCTTATTCATTTGATTTTTGCTTCCTTGCCGAAAGAGTTTGACACCTTTGTTGTCAACTACAACATGCAACCCGAGAAATAAGACTTAGAAAAGTGCATAGCTATGTGTGTGCAAGAGGAGGAAATAATTAAATCCTCACATGGTGGTTCTATCAACTATGTGAAGGACTACAAGAAAAAGAACTTTAATCATTCCTCCTCAAAGACAGGAAAGCCTCAGCATAAGCCTCAGCAACAAAATTTCAAAGTGGAGAAAGATCAGTGTCTTCATTGCAAGAAAAAGGGACATTACAAGAAAGATTGTCCCAATTTCTAGAAAATGATTATGTCAAAAAAGGTGAGAACATCATTACGTTCATAAATGAGTCCCTGTATGTACAATATTCAAAATCTACTTGGTGGATTGATTCAGGTGCAACTGTTCATGTTGCCAATAATTTGCAGGGATTCCGTTCGACGAGGAATACACAAAGAAAAGAAAGATGCGTTAAAGTCGCAAATGGAGTCCAAGCTGAAGTTGAAGCCGTTGGCGATCTTTCATTAGAGCTAGCTGATGGCTTCACTCTTTTACTTAGAGATGTTCTTTATGTTCCCTCTTTACAGAGGAATTTGATTAGTGTTTCAAATTTGGACAATGATGGTTATGATTGTCATTTTGGAAATGACAAGTGTGAAATAATGTTTAATAAAGAATGTGTTGGTCTTGCCATCTTACTGCTTGATCGTGCAAAAATAGCACACCCGCAAGTGCACGGGTTGCCACTGAAATAGCGGCGAGTGTCGTGTTCTCCACAGGGAGTCGAGAGAGAACGAGGGAGAAAACGGTCGACGGCTAGCTAGACGACGACGGCACACGACAACACAACAAAGAACTACGACAAACACTCGCACAATCTAACTGTCAGCAGACCGTGGAAAGAAAAGGGAGAGGATCTAGAAGCGCGGAGGGAGTCTAGACAGCAATGAGAAGGGGGACGGTCGCTGAATAGCTAATTCGCGCAACTTGACATCACAGAAACTAACATTCACAACTGCACAAGCACATAACAATGATACACAGGAAGCACACAAGTGACATTTAGCATAGACTAACCACTGACACCAGAACTTAACACCTATTCACCCATAGCAATGCTAAGCAGAGGCTACTGCTAAAAGACTTTCAGAGGGGCAGTCAGCAGATTACCACACCAAGAACAGATCACAGATACTACTAAATCTAAACATCACAGATCAACAGACTAGCATATAACAATTTAGCATCCACAATTAAAATCAAATGCACTGGCTCAATGCACAAATTTATCCACATTCAATTACATCATTTAGAGTTTAGAGAAAAATAAAGAGAAATGAGAAAAGTCAACCGAGGAAGAAGAGGTTGAAGCAGACGGGAAGCCGAGGAGGTGGTGATGTCGAGGCAGAGGTCGGCGTCGGTGAAGTGGAAGCAGCGGTCGGCGATGAGGGAGATGCCGGTGAAGAAGGCGGCGGCAGGTGAAGCAGAGGAAGAAGTCGCCGTCGGTGAAGGAACTGTCGGCGTCGGTGGTGGAGAAGAAAGGGTGGTTGCCGACGGTGGTGTAGAAGGAGCTGCAGGCGTCGGAGGTCGTCGGAGGAGGTGATGAAGAGAGGCGGTGGCGAGTGGCGGAGACAGGCGGCCGAAGGCTGAGGAGGAGATAGAGAGGCTGGGGAGGAGGAAGTGGCGGCGCGCGGTGGAGGTGAGCGGCCGAGTGAGGGTGGAGAGGCGGCCGAGAGGGAAGGGGGCGGCGCACAGGTGAGGAGGGGCGGCAACCGAGAGGGAGCAGAGGGGCGGCGCGCCGGAGGGAGTAGAGGAGGCGGCCGAGTGAGGAGGAGATGTGGTGGCGCAGTTGATGCAGAGAAGGAGGCGCTAGGTGGGAGAGGAGCAATAGGGGCGGCGCTGGTGGCGAGTAGGGAGGCGCGGAGGTGGTAAGGAAGAAGAGCAAGGTGGCGGCGGGTGAAGCAGAGGAAGGTGCGGGCGACAGTGAGGTAGAAGAGATGGTGCGGTGGTGGTGATGGGGAGCGGCGGGGCGGCGCTAATGAGGATGAAGATGGGGGCCGAGAGAGGAAGTGATGGCGGCGGAGAGAGGTGGCGCTGGTGGTGTGAGGGAGCAGGAAGGAGCGGCGAGGAGGGGTAGATGTGGGGAGAGGCGGCGGTGGCTCGCCGGCGAGCTGCGGCCCGGCACTCGCCGGCGGCTGGATGTGAGGAGGGAGGAGATGAAGTAGAGGGGAGGCAGGGAAGAAGAATCAACCGGGCTCGGGTTGTCTCCACAGGCGGCGGTGGCTTTTGAGGAATTGGGGATTTGGCAATTTTGCATTTTAGTTCTCCAAGTTTTTAGGGTTTACAATTAGATCCTTTTCCCATTGGGTTTCTTCTGTTCTGGCCCTTCCGGAGCTCCGTTTTCAGCGCGGAAAAATCACACGCGTTTGTGACAACGCGTACAACTGTACGGAGCAGTCCAGATTTGTCGTTTATGCGCCTAGATCGCGCCGGCCTGCAGTAAAATACAGAAAAATGTAAAATGGTCCATTTCGAGCAATTAAATATAGAAAACATTGCAAATGATGATAAATGGTCCCAAAATGCGAAAAATAAGAGGGTAAAATGACATGTAAATATATTCAAATATGACGCATGTCACTTACAAAATGAGCTTTATTTATTATCATTATGTGATGATGTGAATATCGTATGCGATAATGGGAACGTCGCGTGCGAGAAAGTGAATGAATCCTCGTCTACAAATGTAAACAGGAAACGAAAGAGAACTCTAGATGCGTCGTCGAAATTATGGCACTGTCGTTTAGGCCATATTTCGAGGGGGAGAATAGAAAGACTAGTTAAGAATGATATTCTTCCTCCATTAGAGTTCTCAGACTTAGAACAATGCAGAGAACGCATTAAAGGAAAATATGTAAAGAAAATTAAGAAAGACGCCAAAAGAAGCACAGGAGTTCTACAAATTATTCACACAGACATTTGTGGTCCTTTTCCTGTGAAAAGTGTGGATGGATATGACTCGTTCATAACATTCACGGATGATTACTCTCGTTATGGATATATTTATCCAATCAAAGAAAGAAATGAAGCCTTCGATAAATTCAAGATATTTAAGGCTGAAGTTGAAAACCAACACGATTTAAAAATTAAGATAGTCCGCTCTGACCGTGGGGGGGAGTACTACGGTCGACATACCCCATATGGACAAGTTCCTGGACCTTTTGCAAGGTTTTTACAGGAAAATGGCATAGTGGCCCAGTATTCTGCACCGGGCGAACCTCAGCAAAATGGAGTAGCTGAAAGACGCAACCGTACCCTGATGGATATGGTGCGAAGCATGATGAGCTATTCCACACTGCCATTGAGTTTATGGATGGAGGCGTTGAAAACCACCATTCATATTCTCAACAGAGTGCCTAGTAAGTCGGTGCCCAAAACACCGTACGAGTTGTGGACAGGAAGAGTTCCCTCACTAAACCACTTACGTGTGTGGGGGAGTCCTGCTGAGGCTAAAGTATTTAACCCAAACCTTGGGAAGCTTGATTCCAAAACAGTAAGTTGTCATTTCATTGGCTACCCTGAAAAGTCAAAAGGTTTTCGTTTCTACTGTCCAGACAGATATACAAAGTTTGTAGAAACGAGACACGCTGTCTTCTTAGTGGATAAAATGATGAGGGGAAGCATGGTAGCTCGAGAGATTGACCTTGAAGAGAAGCGGGCATATGCGCCCACTCCGATGATTCAAGAGTCATTCTTCACACTACCTGCTGTCGCTGCACCGACGGTGCAAGACACTGTGGTGCCAGCACCTGTTATTGTTCCTCCTGTGGCAACAATGAATGAGAATGAGGAACCTGTTCTTCAGGATCCTATAGAACCTATTGCCACAGATGAGGGGGGGCAACAGCAGCCTCAAACAGAAGATGTACCAAATGAGGAGGCCCCGGGGAGGTCTCAAAGAGTAAGAAGATCAGCTATTTCTGATGATTATCATATTTATCATACAGAAGAATTTCAAATGGAGGATGATCCCATCTCATTTGAAGAAGCCATGAGAAGCGAAAATTCTTCAAAATGGCTTGAGGCCATGGAAGAGGAAATGAGGTCCATGAAGGCTAATAAAGTCTGGGACTTGGAAATAATTCCTAAAGGAGCCAAAACAGTAGGCTGTAAATGGGTCTACAAGACAAAGCTTGACTCCCAAGGGAATGTAGAAAAATACAAAGCGCGACTTGTGGCAAAAGGCTTTACGCAAAGAGAAGGGATTGATTACAATGAGATCTTTTCTCCAGTCTCATGTAAAGATTCCTTCAGAATCATAATGGTATTAGTAGCACATTATGATTTAGAGTTACATCATATGGATGTAAAGACAACATTTCTTAATGGGGATTTGGAGGAAAATGCTTACATGGCACAACCGAAAGGTTTTGTCGTGGAAGGAAATGAAAGAATGGGATGCCGCCTAAAGAAATTGATCTATGGGTTAAAGCAAGCTTCAAGACAGTGGTACTTGAAGTGTGATAGTACAATAAGAAAATTTAGGTTTAAAGAGAATGTAGAGGACAACTGTGTTTATGCAAAGTTTAAAGATGGGAAGTTTATCTTCCTAATCCTGTATGTGGATGATATCCTACTAGCTAGTAGTGATGCTAGTAGTAGTGATGTCAGTCTGCTACTGGAGACAAAGAAGGTTTTGTCCTCAAACTTTGATATGAAAGATCTTGGTGAAGCTTCGTTCGTTCTAGGGATCGAAATTCACCGGGATAGAAACAAAGGGACATTGGGACTGTCACAAAAGGCATACATAGAGAAAGTCTTAAAGAAATTTGGTATGCATAAATGTAGTCCTTCACCTGCACCTATAGTTAAGGGCGACAGATATGGGGATTTTCAATGCCCCAGGAACCAGTACGAGCTCGATCAAATGAAATCGGTTCCATATGCTTCAGCTGTCGGAAGCTTGCAGTATGCTCAAGTGTGTACGCGCCCTGACTTAGCGTTTGTTACCGGGTTACTTGGCAGATTCCAGAGCAATCCTGGAATAGAACATTGGAAATTGGTAAAGAAAGTCTTGCGTTATTTGCAAGGAACAAAAGGCCTCATGATGACATGCAGAAGATCAGATTCACTCCATATAGTGGGGTATACAGATTCTGATTATGCGGGAGATGATAGAAAGTCGACATCCGGATATGTGTTCACTCTCGCTGGAGGAGCTATATCGTGGAAAAGCTCTAAGCAAACCGTCACTACATCGTCCACAATGTATGCCGAGTTTGTAGCATGTTATGAGGCCACGGGGCAGGTGAACTGGCTAAAGAAGTTCATACCCGGTTTGAAAGTGGTTGACGACATCTATAGACCACTTAAATTGTACTGCGATAATGAACCAGCAGTAACGTATGCTCACAACAATAAGTCAAGTGGTGCTGCCAAACACATTGACATAAAGTACTATGTTGTGAAAGATAAAGTCCGGGATCATATCATAAGTCTTGATCATATAAGTACCACAAAGATATTAGCGGATCCGCTTACAAAAGGCTTACCACCCAACGTGTTCAGAGAACATGTAGCCGGCATGGGTTTAAGGGAAAGCCTATGATTCCTGGACTATAAAGGGCCCAAAATTAAAGAATCTGTTTCAGAACAGAGATGTGTATTGTAGCTGTTAAATCTATCGGCGATTGACCGTGACGATGAAGCATGCTCTATGCACTAATCTGTGATGAAATGGGAAAAGAAGAAAAGGTATGATATGAGAGGAGATCAAGGGGGAGAATGTTAGATTGATCTCTCTCCCGATTAGCCTAACGGCTAATCGGGGCCTTGATCCGCGCCCTGATCGGGGGTGCCCATCCCATCTATTGGCTGGTGGGCCCCCGTCGCACTGCGCAATAAATAGAGGGGTGGGGGCTGGCGGCTCGTGTAACGAGGTTCGCCTGAGCCGCAAACCCCACCCGACAAACCCTAGACCGATCTAGAGGGACGCGCAGTCGGCGGCGGGAAGCTCCATCGCCGTCCCCGTCACCGGATCTACGCCGCCGCCATTGCCCTCCTCTTCCCCGACCGTCGCTGCCCGTGCGCAGACTTCACCGACGAAGCAGCGATGGCCAGCTCCTCTTCCAATGCATCGGACGGTCGGTAACGTTGTCTATTGCCCTCTCCTTCTCCCCTTTTCTCTCGAACCCGATCAAGAACACCCCAGATCTACACCGAGAATGATCCTAAGGGACCTAACAATCTGAACCCTGGAGAAGGAGCATACCTCAACTTGTCAGCGTTATAGTATGTAGCTGTTGGGTTTCATTGCAAGGTTGTGAGCTAAGAAGTTGTGATTCGTATCTTCAACAAATTACAGCAAGATCGTGTTGAGTTGCAGTTAGTTTCTTCTATCAGTGAAGTACAGAAGAACACATTTGTGTTGAGTTGCAATCAACTTCTTCTATCAGTTGAATATAACTGTATGAGACAACTTGTACGTATTCCACACGAAGCTTATGGTATGGACAACAACATAAACTGATCATGTCGCTTCTTTTCTTCCTTCCGTGCTTGTTTCTTCTCTAGTGTGTTGCTTAAAAAAGGTTTGTTTCTTAGGTTTCAGAAGTGAACAATGGAAACTTGGAAAGTGGAAATGTACATCCGGTGAGGCGACTAGGCAAGATATTTGCATACTCCATCAATAAGATCCGTATAGAGACAACGTAAGGTACGACTTATCGGTTGAAACAGCCCGGATTTTGAATTGGATTTGAATTGCTTTGAATTTCAATTTCATTTGAATCCCTGACCCATTAGCATTCCCATTCCCTGAATTTGCCTTCCGTCCTGGTCATTTGAGCCATGTCCTGGCCAACCTCACTGTTCACGGTCCAAAAATATCACTTCCCACTTTGCCACCGTTGCCACGCCTCTGCACCCGAGTCAGCGACCGTACACCCCGTCTGCCAAGCCCCCTGACAACTCTTACTTGCATCCCTGTTCGCGCGTAGGAGAAGCCAAGACCAAATTCGTCGCCACCAGTCCCTTCCCTCTCACGGCCGACAGGCGCCTAGGCCAACTTGGCCACCGTTACTCCCCACCCAAGGAAACATCAGGATCGAGACACCACTCAATCTGCCGACCTCCCCGCCGCCAATGACGAGCCTCCCCGAAGCCTCCCAAGCTCTTTTGCCCTAGCCACGCGTCGAAACCTGAGCGAATGCCTCCCCTGTACTGAACCACCCTAGCTCACCTATAAAATGCCCCGAGCCCTCCATTGAGTAGCATTGGCACCCGGATGAGCCTCAGAAACCCACAAACCCCTCGGCCACCGTCGCATTACCGTCGATCGCCGAAATGCCCCAAGTAAGCCTCAAATTCAATTCCTCTGGGAGAGTCAATTTCATTTCAATTACTTGTGTCTATAGCATCCTCACGCCCCTAGGAACACCACTGAGCATTGCCTTAACCCCTCTTGCCCTCTTCTTCACTGGCACCTATGCCCGTCACCCGGCCAGAAGACCTCACCATGGACAGCCCACTAGGGACCTCTGCAACCCAAACCACCACCACCTGAGCCATCCTAGTCACCCATAGATCGTTAAACCGTTGCCATTTGTGTTGATAAACCTCCCTATAGCTCCTATGCTGTCTGAAAGCCCCGAGAACTCCCTACCTTGCCACCTACCGTTCTTTGCTCGCTGATCACTGCAGATCCCCAAAATGGGTTCTCCTCAGTCCCCTAAGTTCACCCATGTCCTTGGTTTCTACCGGAGTTAACCATAGCAACAGAAATTAACGTTGCAAGAATCCCCTATTCGTCCGCTGCAGTAAATACGTGGAAGAAGGAAGATGAACAACGTCGACCCGGTAATGTAGCAACCCTAGCTGTCATAAATAGTAGCAGACCCAGTTCAAAAGTGAAAATCCATAATGAACAGTAAAATACATGTTAATATATTCATCCATACCCAAAAACACAAGATATGTCCATTTAGTCCGTCTTGAGCCCGTCTACTAATTTTCCAGCTTTTTTCCCTATATCACACACTGATAAAACTCAAAACCACCAAAATAGCACTTTAAACCTATACCCAATACGATTCAAACTTTTATTGTTTGTTGAAACCTATATATCCGTCCTAGCCATTTCAAGCCTTAAAGTCCAATTTCAATTCTGTTTAGCCCGAATATGCTCTGACAAACCCTAACCAGCTATATGCTATTCCAAATCCATGTCCAACACTGTGACAGTCGTTATTATTCACCAAAATCCTAAAAACACTTATGTACTCGTTTTGATCGTCTTGAGCTCGTCTACACCATTCCTAGCGCTATTTCACCATCTTAGACTTTGATAAAGCTCAAAACCACCCAGATGATATTCTGACTCTAAGCCCAATACCGATCATACCCGTCGTCCTTCGCAGAAATCCGTATAACACATTCATACTTTTTCAACCATTTCGAACCCATCTAGCCCAATCCCAATTCCGTTCAATCAATCCAAGCACGATCTAAACCCTGACCACCCAAACCTATTTTATTTCTATCTTTTTGTTTATTTTATTGTGTTTTGTTCCCAGTTTGCATTTTGCAAACAGGATCTTTTTGCATTCGTTTTCCACGTTAGTATTCGGACCCAATGAGTTAGTCAATAGAAGAACTATAAGGACAATTAAAGAAGTGTCACTTGAAGGCTATAGTAAAATAATCAGGGATGGATAAAGAAGCAAGTTACATGTTTTTGATCATATTGAATATACATTCCTTTAATTACTTATTTATCAGTATTTTCATTATGTTATTTACGCAATGTTATTTTATGTACAACAAATATTTAGAATGACATGATATTAGTTCTGTCCTACCACCTGATAAAGCCCAGTTTAAATTGATAGCCATGTTCACCTTGACAAGTCCTAGTAATAATAAATTACTATAAAATATACTATGGTAGTTAAGAAAATTCAACTACTTTATATTAGTAGTGACAGTGCCGCAGTGCACTAAATTATTGAATTGTGAATGGATATCTAGTTAAAGAAAAGTAGGGACAACCTTATGCTGAGTAAAGAATATAGTGATCGCTCAACTACAAGCTTTGACTCCTCAAACCTGGTCTAGTAACTGCTTAAATCGATTGGATCTCTATAACAACAACAAAAAAGAAGAAAAAATAAAAGAGAAGAAGAGTTGGTATGGGAGGGGGTATAACCATACTGAACGAAAGTAAATAAGAGTTGGTATGGGAGGGGGTATAACCATACTGAACGAAGGTAAAGAAGAGTTGGCATGGGAGAGGGTATAATCATACTGAACGAAGGTAAAGAAGAGTTTGGTATGGCAGGGGGTATAACCATACTGAACAACGGTAGGTTCCTCTCAGAACGGGCAATACCCGGGTTTGTTTGGTAATCTATCGGGTAGAGGCTATATAAAGAGATGAGGAGTGAAACAATCTTGTTTTCTTAACTCAGACATAGGGATTAACAAATATTGTGGGTAAATTGGGAAACTCTATAGAGTCATAATAAATGGTATTCGAATACGTTGTGCTTCCGATAAATGAAGCTATGTTTAATGGGTGATTCTAATAACAAAGCATAACTAGATTTGAAAATGGTTTGGAAATGTTGAAGTTTGGTAATCAGTTGTTGAAACTCCAAATTCTAAGAAGTTATTGTTCATTTGTGTTTAAAAATATTTACAAATAAAATTGCATCCATAAATATTTTAATAAAACTATTATATTCTCATCTCTTGAAAATCCCTAGCAAATAGTTATGTAGCATTTCCCTATGTGATTTGTTAAATACGGTTGGTTGTACTCGGTCTTACTTCATGTTCCACCAACACAGAGATCATAAGAAAAAAGAATGTTGCAAGTTCTTGTGTTAAGTTTTGTGAGAGTTATTTTCAGATTTTCTAATTGTAAGTTAAGTTTTTGGTTTGGAGCCGGCAAAGTTTCTAAAGTTGACCACTAGGTTTTTATTTTATTCAAATTAATTCTTTTGAAATGTTCATAAGTAGTCATGACACTCTTTTCATTTGTAACTGAACTCATGAATTATTATGGGGCGCTGCGATGACTCTGTTGTCAAAAACAGACGTTACATCGGTACCCTGTGAAAACGATGTTCTGACGTAACAGGCCATAACGAACTCACTGGGAATTGGGAAGTAGTCTCCAGACGTGTCTCGTGCAAAGCATGATGGAGAACCCCGGCGGCAACCCATATCAAATGGCCATGTCGCGATCGCCTTCTTGAGAGAAGCAAAAAAAGATGCGACTTGTGAGACTCAAACAACTAGTCATTTCCTTCGCAAGGATCAGCGTTGTCGATTCCCATGTATGTAAGGAACTTTTTTTAACTCATATATGTACACTGGCACACTGCTGCAGTGATCGAACCAAATTAAGCTGTAAAAGGATGGCGGTATACTATAGCTCAATAAAAAGATATGCTGGTGTGGTTTTAAAACATAACGTCGATGGTGCGTACAAAATGACATTTCGCGGTTGAGCGTATGTTTTTTTCGATGACGCGCAGAAAGACTTGTGTTCCCATGGCATGGCTTTTCATTGATAGTGCAAGGGAGAACAACTTTTTTTTTCTGAAAGCGTGGCAGGAGCGATGTCTATTTAATTAAAGAGGAAACAGAAGTTAGAGAAACAGAGGTGCCGCCACAGAGGGCAGGTTACAGGGTTGGCTATAGACGTCCGACAAAAGATTGGTATATTAGACTATTACAGAATTGAGTGGCAGCTCCGCCAACCTCGTGGCTCCCGCCATGACCCAACATGCAGCCTTCTCCTTTATGCAGGCTAACAATGACGTTGTGGTGCTTGCCGTTGATTGAAAAATCCATGCATTCCTTCCCTTCCAGATTTTCCATGTCACTAGTATGACAAGTGACGCCATGGCTTTTCGAGGAGCCCCGGTCGAGAGGATGGCTACCTCCCGCCAACGTCGGATGGAGTAAGGACTCTGCCAGGTGTCTGGATTCAAAGATAGACTCATTGTCCAATGCGCAATGGCCGCCCAGATTCTTTTGGAGAAGTGACATTCTGCCAAGAGATGGATAACGGACTCTGGCGCATGCCTGCAAAGGGGACATAGGCTAATTAGGCCACCCACGATGGGCTAGTCAGTCTACTGTCCAGATTGTGCTCTAGATGGCTAGCCCGGCAAAGATTTTGCATTTTTGAGGTGCCCAGGTCTTCCAAACGAGAGTGTTCATGGTCGTGGTTCCAAGGAACTGAGCTCTATATGCAGAGGATGCACTGTAACTTCCATTCAAAGTTAGCTTCTATGTTAAGGTGTCCTCGTGGTCGGCTTGAAGAGGTGTCGAGAATAGGAGGCCCCAAATTGTGACAACCTCTTGTATTAGATTTGTCGTGAGCCTGGAGGGCACATCGAGGTCCCAAATCCATTTATTATCTACCAGTGCCATCTGAAAAGTACATTTCTTGCTTCTTGAAGTGCCGTAGATGGCTGGCACAATGTCGCATAACCTGTTTCCGTGAACCCAGGGTGAGTTCCAGAAGGACACCCTTCTCCTATCCTCGATCATCACCGTGGTGCCCGTTGCAAAAAGCTCCCGATCTTGGTCATCGCACGGTGTTTCCATTCCCTACCAAGGTCTAGCCAAGGGGGCCAGTCATACCACAACCATCTGAGTCTAAAGGCTCTAGCAAAGCGCTCGAGGTCCAAGAGGCTGATTCCACCCAGATGGGTTGGTCCAGGAGGAAATGACGTGTCCGCTTGTTGAGAGATTTGAGCATGCATTTTGGTGCTTTGATGGTCGTCAAGAGGTAGGTGGACCGAGCCATTAAGATAGACTTGATAAGGGTTTTTCTGCCTGTAAGGGTGAGTAATTTGCCATGCCATCCAGCAAGGCGGTTGGTGTACTTGTCTTCTAGCACTTGGAAGTCTAATCGATGCCTCTTTAGAGCCACAGGAGGCTTAAGTATTTTTTAATAGAAAGGACGTGTGCACCGTCAACAGGTCCTGTAGGGTGATCATCAATTAATACATGTACTGATCTATAAATCATGATTATCTCATATAATAATATAAGATCTAAGATAATTTAGAATAACATCAAAATATAAATAAAGAGTTTTACGAACAAGTCATATACTTGTTAATCAATATGAAAGATATTATTAAAGAGATAAAATAATATATTATTCAAAAGATCATAAATATAAAAGTAATACAATCATCTCCATATTTGTCTCCAGGGCATATCACTTACAAAAACCACATGTTACAAATAGAAGCACAAACAAACACACACAGAGAGAAAGCACACAACGCAAGGGAATTATAAGAGAAGAAAAAGACGATAGACAATTTGGGTGTAAGAGCGCCAACTTGCAACTTCAAAAACACAAAATAGATTTGAAATTGAGCCATTGAGCGCTAGTTGACAACCAAGATCTAACCTCACCAGGGTTGCTCACTAAGCGGCCCAGCTCGTTGACTTGCTTTCTTTTACTACTAGGGCGTCAAACTCAGGACTCTTGACATCGACATGAAAAAGCCAACATAACCCTTGCTCTTACCACCGTTCCAAGAGTCACATGCTGCAACCACCAAGAAACACCGCTCCGTTGTCACCAACACATGAAATTTTTTGAGATATTACAAAAAATACGTATACAAATTAGCGTGAATAATTGAGCTGACATCCAGAACTTCCCAAACAAAGAAAATGACAAATTTCTTAGGTCTCATCCGGTCTACTCAAATGAAAGGAAAGGAAGCACTATGCTAATACCCAATTTGAAATACGGGAATTTTTTCAATTCCTACTGAATTAAAACATGTTCCTATAAATTCGTATAAAATTTGTGTGTTCTGAACGTAGTACGGACATATGCAGAATAAGCTTAGCTCAATTCTCCGAGGGCTAGACAGGCATCTGTATTTCGGCACGTGCAACCAACCCAACGCCTGTCCGACTGCAGAGCAGTACTCCATCCGCATAATCCTGGCACGTGGCCCCACCTGTCAGAGAGACATTAGCACGGCAGCAAGGCCCAGAGAGGTGTAATTGTGCACGAGCCCCCAATGACACCATTGTTCGTCGCGACCAACCAATAAATTGGGGGAGCACCCTATTGCGGCCGCCGCAAAATTTTTTTTTTACGAATTTACCTTTATTCCTTCGATTTTGACTCGGCAGTTTGATCTCTTCAATCGAGGTTAGTCCCCTGCAGTCTTCTCCCAATCCACCCCGTCTTTCCCCAATTTTCTCCGGTCCAATTTGGCATTGTTTTATGCTGTTTTCCCCCGGATTTGATTCGAGTTTTCCACAAATTCGAGGTTAGTTCGCTTCCGGTCGGCGATTCCTTCTTTGGCTTTTCCCAAGACCTGGTTTCGAGATCGATTTCTTGTCGCGGAGCAATCCTTGTGCTGGGTTGCCGAGTTCTTGGACCATGAAACGAATCTCTGTGCTAAAATTGTTGCTTCCTGATCTGATTCCGCAGATGGGTTCTTCGAGCCCTTCTTAAAGATCACTTCTTGAGGCAATCCCCTGCGCGGATTGCTGGAGCCCGCGCGTGTTCGGCGGCATCTAGGGTTTGCTCAACCGGATCTGTTCCGTCGGCTTCGCGTAGCTGCTGCATTTGGTGCTATTGCCAAGATGCAGCCTTCCAGGAAGCTTGCTCGCGTCGACACGATGGAGCTGAAGACGCAGCTCGTCAAGAAGGTCGGCCACCAGCGCGCCGAGCTCTACTTCCACAGCCTCAAGAAGTTCTTGGGCTGTCAGCTCAGCAAGAGCGAGTTTGAGAAGATCTGTGTGGCTGCATTGGGGAAAGGGAACGTTAAGCTTCACAATTTCCTCATCCGGTCAATCCTCAGCAATGCTTGTATGTCGGTTGGGCCGCCGAGCAAGCAGGCGGCCACAGGGAACTCGCAGACTAGCACGGTGTCGAATGGGCCATTGGGCAATGGCGTGCCGCCGGTGAGGAGAGTGCGGCCGGTGGCTAACCGGGACAGGAGGTTTGCTGATAAGCCGAGTCCACTTGGAAAGTCGCCTCTTGGTCATCCACGGGCTGGGGAGTTCGTGTCCGTGGAGGACGGCGAGGAGGTTGACCAGGCCGGGGGCAGTCCGGTGTGTGTGCAGAGTCGAAGCCCTATTAGGGCTCCATTGGGCATCCCGAAGGCTCAGAATTCTCAGCCTTCTACATCTCATCCTTCAGAGGTGTGCTACAATAATGGTGAATTGCCGGATACTCAGTCCTTGTCGAAGCTACTTGAGCATAAGTTGAAAGCCGAAGGCCTTAGTGTACCCAGAGAGTGCGCCGATGTGCTGAACTCTGGGCTAAATGCATACATAAGTCAGCTGCTGAAGTCTTGTTTAGGTGTTGCGAAAGCAAGGGGAAACATGACGAGGACGCACCAAGCAAATGGTAGCGCTGTTGCTGCTGTGAATGATGGGCTGAATCGTGGCTTTTCTTCAGATTTAGGCTGTTCCTACCAAGCTTCATTGCTAGATCTTTGGACAGCAGTACAGTCTAATGCTCGGTTACTGGGATGTGACTTCTCCAGTCAACGCCAGAAGATTGCTTGTCACCTTCATGACAGATAAATGACAGAAGCTAGTTTTCTCATATAATCTTCGCAACTCTTATGTTAGCCAGTGTAGGAGATCCATTACCATTGATTGTGCTGTAGAAACTACAGCTAGTTAGGTTGAGGTGAAGTAGATTTTGCTGTCATAGGGGATAAGGCTGAGTGGTACCTCCAGTGTTTGGTCAGGATGATACATCTTAGGATTCAGTACATGATAGTGAACTTTCATTACTTGTGATTATTCACAAAAATAAAAAGATTATGGCAATGTGCCTTTGCTTCTTTCGCTGCTTACAGGCCAATATTACCCGTTCTCTACCTGTACATAGAATTAGGTTCTGTTGCTTGGATTTGTTACTGTGGGATAATTCGGATCTGTTATACTGAGGAACAATTCCTTTTTATTTCCTACTTTTTATGTGTATCCACAATCTTTGTTTTCTTATCCCTCTGATCGCAAAGCAGCATTGTCGTTACCTGGTTACTTATGTTGATCCTTCCGCTTCAGAGTTTGGACTGGTATCTGAAATTTTGTATGATCTGTCGATTTCTAGCTAGCATGGGAACCAGCATATCTGCATATACCCACAAAATTTGCTGTTCTACATCTGGCATCTCTATATGCCTCCACAGCGACTTGTTCCCCCTGAATATATGCACTTTGATGCTGTCTGATTTACTACCACACTACATGCTTTTTTCTCTGAATCAATCGGCTGTTCTCTTGTGTAGAATATATCATCAGAATTCAGACATCTCCAGTGTCTGATTTTTTAGGTGAACGTAGATCCAATTTCGCGAAAAGCCCCTGCCACTCGTGCCCCCGCCACTTGTGTTGCTTTTGCAAACCCTCTCCCCCGCCATCCACTGCACTTGGGGACTGTCGGCCATCCGATGTCACAGATGAACGTGCGTCCGGATATTTGATTCTTGTGTCAATCATGCATTCATGCCTACTCATTATCCTTTGCAAGTCCAAATGGATTTGTCTGAAGAAGCCAGTCATTCAGAGACTCGTATACAGCAATGCTAAGGCCGACATATGTAACCTGCAACAGATAACAAAGACTGTGCCCAGTGCATGAAACATACCACTGTACTGATAAGGAGACTTCTCTGTCTGCAGATGTGATCTGGGGGTCAATAAAATAGAGGATGAAATGAAATTGAAAAAAAAAACTGCAGCAGCTTAAGTCAGCTTCTTCGAGACTGAGTATTATGATGAGAAAAAGCAATAGAAAACCATACATTACCTGGACAGTAATCCTACCCCTAGCCGTATCCACTGGGTAAGTAGAAGACATGGCTATGATACCAGCACAGGTTCCAGAGCATCCTCTGTGCAACATAATTAACATGTAAATTGAGTGTTGAATCCAGAGAACCATATATTTTTCAGAAACTTCACATTTCTATATGACAAGGCAGTAAAACATGAATTCCTTTATTTATTGTGAAGCGGGCACACATAACAAATGGCTGTTCACGCATACAAATCATTTTGCATTACGAGGGACATTGTAAATCGGAAACGCTGATCCCCAACATTGTGAAGTGGCTTCAGTCTGATATTGAACAAGGCTTTTTGCTCAAAGTTGTTAACGACTTTTATAATCTATCGATTATAAAAAAGAGTAGGGCATTTTTCAAGTTCAAGTTGGTGAGCAACAAGTGTTATCATGTGTTGGGCCTGAAGCTATGGCAGGAACAACAGAAGTTGGGCATCAAGCAGCACATGACTGAGATGTAGAAGGCCATATATGTTAAGAAATGGGGCAAGCTAGCCTGCCAAACCTCTACCGATTGTAACATTTTTCACGTTCAAGTTGGTGAGCAACAAGTTTTATCATGTGTTGGGCCTCAAGCTATGGCAGGACAACAGAAGTTGGGCATGAAGCAACACATGACTGAGATGTAGAAGGCCATATATGTTAAGAAATGAATATGTTGTATATGACTAAATTCTATCAGGACTCCCAATTCATGCATTAGTGATACTCCCAGTTGCAACAAGGGAAATACAGTGGTTAGGACTCAGGTAAATTCTAGTACCTGTCCAACAGGACTATCTGCTAACTGGAACTCTATCAAAACTAAGAAGAAATACACAAATCTGAAATGAGTTCATGACTTGTACCAGTTGACGGATAGGCCGTCGTCACAAACTTCGCCTAGGGAATTTACATAAAAGAACCTGAAAATTCTTGAAAGGGTAGTGCTCTATGTTGGAGTTGAAAACTGACAGAACCTATCAAAAATTCTTGAAAAGATACTACTCTACGTTTGGAGTTAAAAACTGACAGAACCTATCAATACTATGAGGTGGACAAGCTTTCACAAATTCAAGATCCCTTATAAATTTTTCCACAAAAAAAGAAAAGGCAAAGCCAGTAGAACTGTCATTGTAGGCAAGAATGCATGATTGACACAAGAATCAAATATCTGTGGAGTTTGCAAAAACAACACGAGTAGCAGAGGGCTTTCTGCAAAATAGGGCGCACGTTCATCTGTGCCGTCGGACGGCCGGAAGTCTCCGAGCGCATGAGTGCACGAGGGTGGATGTGTGCACAGGCCCTTCCTAGGCCTAGCATAAGCTGACACCGATCATATGCTTCGTCGCAGTCACAGGATCGAATCGATGGATCGATCAATCTTTCTGAATCGCGACGACGACGACGACGAAGGAAATCACTCGCAAGGCGATGTGGATCGATCGACCAATCTGTTGCTTCGTCGCCACAATTATTGGCCACAACACAACATCGAATCCGAGTATGTCACAGCAAAAGATCGATATGTTCTGATTCTGCCGTGCCGGGCTGGTTTGTGTATACGCACAAAGAAGGAACATGAAGTCAAAACTCGAAAGATTGTGATGTGAATCGAAACGAGTTCATTGTTCGCACACACCATTTAGGAGTACCAGTAGCATCGTCATGTTGTTTTTTTTCCTTGCACGCATTTCTTTCAGTAAAGTGCTTTTATCCAATCAACGCATGAAAAGACATGATAATACTAGACCCTGGGAAAACAAAACAAAGCTGCGTAGTGTACTTGTAAAAAAACAAAATGAAACAAGAGAAATCACTTTTATCACACGCACGTCCATCTCACACGCAAAGAATTGCACATGTTCTAATAGTTCAATTCAGATTCATAGGCCCCAAACAATAAACAAGAAAAGGAGAGAGAGAGAGAGAGAGAGAGAGAGAGAGAGAAGAAATCAGAGTCGAGTCCTCGAGAAACTCCATGGAAAAGAATAGTGGTAGAAGAACGAGAGGAGAGGAGGAGGGGAACAAGAGGCCTAGAGAATGCGCTCGCTTTAGGGCTACAAATGTTACTGTGAGGCCATCACCACCGTCCCGTCTTTTGAGACCCTCCTCTCAAAATCCTTTCTACGCCTGCTTGTTTCTTTCTTTCTTTCTTCCTTGCCCCCTTTTTTGCCGCAGAAAGAACGGAGAAGAAGAAGAGGAAGAGATTTTACTGCTACTACGGCTCGTGTTCCCTCGTCCTTTCGGTGCTCTGCGGCTCAGGAGGCGAGCGTGCATGGCGGGTTGCTGTCGGCTCGAGGCCTAGTTCCAACCTCGAGGAGGTGAATTCCTATTCTAATTTGCGTTTTGCGTCTTGATCTGAAGTTGACTGACTACAGCAAGAGTTTGTGGTTTAACATAATGTCAGTTATGTTATGTAATTACTGTTATACTATATTTGCAAGATATTTGTGTTAGTGTTGGCAAGTCAGCAAGCGCAACAAATTTTTTTTCAAGTAGATTAATTCATAAACTCAATCATTTTCATCCCCAAGATGTAGCACTTGTAGTATAGCGCAAAGGGTTTTTTTTATCTGCTATTTTTTTTAGGTGTTGACAGGCTCTCACTCACCCTTGCGTGATGTGATCATGGTGTCAAGCTTTTCCCTCTTCTTTCAAGTTAGTGCCATTTTTATCATTCTTTCCCCTCCATTTCTTTAGCCTGAACTAGCTGTTAGAGTGGCACAAGCTTCCAAGGAACAGAAATGATGGCAAGGCTGCGACTTTGAGGAGGGTGTGCGTGGGGGAGACAGAATGGAGACTGCGGCCTGAATTTCTACAGACACCGATGTACTTTTTTCGCTGAAAAGTTCAGCACTGAATTTTAGCCAACGCCTTAGCCCGTGCGAGCGCAGCTAACCAGCATGCTGATTACTTTATCATTGCCACCAGGTTAATTCCTGTGTTATTTATTTGCGCAGTGCTTGATGCCCTTTTTTTAGCACAACTTTACTGATGATCACTGTCTCCAGCATGCATGGTGCTGTAGGTTAAACTTGAGCCCTGCCAAATCATTCAGACCAAAATGGCCTAAACTTAGGAATAACAGCAGTGCAGGTTTTGCCAGGCAACCGTCAGGTATAACAGCTTCTCTCGGTTAACAACAAGCATCAGATAATCGTAACAAGTTTTGATGAGACCTTGAAAATGATCTCTTGTAGTATATCAAATGAATCTCATTAGGCTAAAGTTTTCTGAACAAGTTTAATTATAACAATGCATGCAGCTAGAACAGAACCTTCTCCTTTTCAGTACAGAAATGCTGTGCTATCTAGCAATGCTTTTGAGATGTCACACACGCTGCTCTCTGACTACTGCATTGTGCATCTATCAATTGCTTTTCTGAGGAAACAATTGATGAGTCAGCCGGCCTCTCTTTTCTGTCCTGAAAATCATGGAGCGATAGGAAAACAGAGGCTAAAACCCCTGACAAAAGTAGCTTTTTCCCCATGGGAGAGAGCTTGCTCCCCCTTTAGCACTTCAGAAGTTTGCAAAGGGGGATGAGGTGACTTTCTTCCTACCTACAAAGCTTCTACTGTTTCAATTTCTTGCCTTTTGGCCATAAAAGATGTGTAGTACTAATCACTTAATTTTAGGGCGCATTGAGCTAGTGCTAATCGGTGAGTAATTGTTAATAGTAGAAGCAGTAACAATCATAACAATAGTGAACGATAGTAATTTTTTATAGTAGTAGGTAGCCCTCTGTAAAATTAAAATGCATTGGTGAGAGACATGAAAAGAGAACAAGTATGTTTAATGGAAAGCTGTTTAGGCCCTGTTCTTTTGTTTTTTGGCTTTTGATTTCTTGAAAGTCAAAATAAATTATGTGGCCTTTTAAAATAGATCTTTTAAATGGTTTTCTAAACTCAAAATTGTATATGCCGTCTACATCAATATTTCTACTGTCCACTGTTATCTCCAAAAGTATAGACAAAAATCATAAACCGCAATGCAAATAACATGGCATATCTATCCTTAAAAGCCTTAGCACCAGGAAGAAGACTAAAAGAAAGCCGAGGAAGAAGACTAAAAGAAAGCCGAGAAAGCGGGATTGGCTCACTCTCTCTGGCCCACCACATCGTACGGCTGCGCCTCCCTCCACCGGCAAAGCGTGCCCCAATGTCTTGTCTCTAGGACTATCCAGCCCCTTGCTTGATTAGGCCTTCACTATACATCTCCCTGACTAATAACTAGAGTAAGCAATTACCTGCACATTGCAATTCTTTCTGCGTCTTCTTCTGATGCTGCAATGGCACAATCACTTCTTAGTAGCATCATTCTTAAGTAGTTTAGCTGATGAAGCATTGGACCTGAATTAAAATATGCAACTCAGTTGTGTGCAGACATGCATGCTTTGATGCTTCCTCTCAAGGGGATGTCTGCATCAGCCTTTGCTTCTTTAGTTTCTGTCTGCTTGCTTGGTTTTCTTGCAATGCAAACACATACAAACTGTTCCCATTCCAGCCCTAAAGACGGTCTTTTGATTTGTCAGAATGCGTCAACAGTGAGACAAGAACCTGCCCTTATCTCCTCCCAAGATATGGGTTGGATTCATCCATTTGGACAGATATATACTAGATCCTTGCAACATTGCAGTGCAGATATCAAATGTGCAATGCCTGTGCCTGTGGTGGCAATAATGCAGCGAGCACACACATGTACAGAATTAGCCTCATCACTCGTCATCAGATCATGTGGATGCCCCTTTGCTTGTTTTCAGTGACAACTGACAGCTCCATCATAGTAGGCAGTTTGGTTACCTGCACACATACATACACAAACTAAACCGAGAGTACTAAACAATTGCACAGGGCAATGGAGCTGAAGCAATGCATGCATGGTACATGCATGGTGTGCTCGTGCAATGATCATGGCACACCATGCCTGTCACCACCTGTAAACATTGCATCACACACAAAGTGTACTGTTTGAAATGCACTCTTCCTGGATAGAACTAGTACTAGATGTAGTAGAAGTAGTAGTTGCTGGTGGGGCCCATGCATGGGGGAAGATTAAACTAGACTCCTGCAGGGTTGTCTGCTCTGGGAGGCCTGGCCCTGCTTGGCCTCCTCATGTAATTGAGTGCCATTGGCCAGGCTCTTGCTTGGCATGCCAAAAAGGAGGGGGGCCAAAGTAAAATATATTTCTACCTAGTGTCTAGTGAGAGGCACAATGGCGTTGAAGGCAGTGTTTATAAATCACCACCTCCCTGCCACTGCCATTACCAGTTTCAGCATCACAACACCTGCTCTTTCCTACTCCTATCTTGTTTGTCCCATGCAAGTTGAGCGTAGAACTGACTGAAGAAGAGGGCTAGAGAAGGGAGGAGTGAGGAACAGACAACAGACAAGTAGTAACTTGTGGTTCTTGGAAGGATATAGGTCAGTTGCTTCTCTGTGGTTGCATACTGGTCTGAAATGTACTTTACCTTATCAGTGATTGTTCTGATGGCATCATCTTGAATCATGATCACAGTTCCTGCTTTGAGAAAAAAAAAATAGTTGCTTCAATCTGCTATTCTGTTGCTACTAATACTCTTGGTTATTGCTCTATGATTGATGCACTTAATACTTCATCATCTCTGAAGTCTGAAGTCTTTGTTCCACTTTGTGTTTTTTTTGAAGACTTAGGCTCAAAACAGCCCACCTGAACATTATGTTTTTATCCACATTTCATCAGGGTACAGAATCTTATCATCTGAATAATCAAGTTCAATAGGTTTAACTGAATTAGAGGATGAGGATGGACAAACATGTGAGGCAATGTGACATGGAGGTCATGAAGATGGCCATGCTCAAGCATGAAGAGACCTTCAGACAACAGGTAACTCACTTCTCACACACATACACATACAGCTCAACTCAATCTTCTTCAGTTCTTCACCACTGTATGACTGTAAATTCTTGCATCCTATGAAGGTATGAACTGCTTACTGATCAACACCTTGCACGTGTACTTTTCCATCAGGTCCATGAGCTGCACCGCCTGTACCGCATCCAGAGGCAGCTGATGAGCGACCTGAGCAGAGCCGAGCTGAGCTCCCGCTGGCAGCAGCGCCGCAGCAAACAGCCGCGCCGGGCGCTGAACCTGCAGCTCCCCGCCGACGAGTACATCGTTAGCAACGACGAGGACGACGGCACGGAGCTGGAGCTGACGCTCGCCGTCGGCGGGAGGATCGGCGCCGGCGCTCGCAAGAACGGTGGCAAGCAAGGAGGCGACCACAACGCCGGCTCCTCCCCCTTCGCGTCCGACTGCTCCGGCACGAGCCTTTCGTCGCCGTCGTCGACAGAGTACTCTGACGGGGCACTGCTCCACGCGCCGCCACCATGTCAAAGAGCGATGGCGTTTGATCTCGGAGTGGGAGAAGCGATGAAGCAGTCGCCATGGCTGGTGCAGTGCCAGTACCTGAGCCTCAGGATGACATGAACATGATCATGAAGCTGTTCATCCATGATCACATTGTACTAGCTTGTGTTGTTGAGTAGTAGAAGCAGTAGCAACTAGTGTACCCCCTCCCTGTGTTTTTCTCTCCTGTTGTCGTAGGTGACCAACGGAGTTTGGGAGGTATTATGTTCTAATCCTGATCCCAAATTATTAATTGATCATGACTAATGAGTGCATGCTGTTTGATTAATATCCAAAATGCTGTTGATTGATTAATAATAGTCTAATATAATATGTTCATGATTTGTACTACATATATAGTTACATTTGCTTGCATGCATTGAAAGGTAACAAGGAAAAGGTGAGTTGCAGTAAAAAGTAATACCAATCAGGCAGTGAAACTGAAACGAGGCAGAGGAACAAAGTGCAGAGAAACTACTAGAAAGCATGGCTACCTACATGCAAAAGTTAGCAACGGTAGATAGGATCATAGGAAAAAAAAAGAGGTTGCATTTTTACAGTGCAAAAAGTTGCAGTTGGTGGCCAATAGACACATGGACATATATGGAGTCTCCAAATCAGTGTGGAATTCAGATCTTTTGAGTAGATCACATAATTAGGAAAAGGAGGCCCTCTCCCTCTCTCCTATGATTGATGTCTTGATCAAACTTTCTAAGATAGCAGAAAAGGAGCATGCATGCATTCAGAAGTAATAGAATTCAGTAAAAAAATTCAGAAAAGGCAAATGGATAGTATCAGTTATTCAAGATCAAGAAATCTTTCTGAAATGTAAAAAAAGGGGGGAAATGTAAAAACAAGCCAGAAAGAACCCCCCCCCCCCCCCCCCCCAAAACGCATGCATGTTTGCATAAAGTAACTATTAATTAGGAAAGAGCTACAGCAGAAAGTTGCAGAAAGAGAGTGGTAAGAGGCAGGCAACCACTAGCCGAAGAAATCTCAAGTAAACCTTGCAACTTCAGGAACCAAATCAGATTAAGGTGCGCAACTCGCAGGTGGTTCGTCGCTATCTTGGATCATACACAAGAAGGAAGATTTAACAAAATTATCAATGCTGCTGGCTTGTACTCAACGGCTGAGTACGAACGATGGAGGGGGAACGAGCAAACATTTGATCCCATGGTATGTGAAATCTCCGGCAGGATTCCCGGTTGCATCCGAATAAGAAAACCACGACAGCAACAACCAGCAATGGCGAGGCAATGCCATGATCTCTGAGAAAATGACCGCAGAATGTAATAAAAAAATGTCACACTGCACACACACACACACAAGAAGATGGAGCTGTAGTTGATAGCTAGTGCATGCCTTTCTATCTATCAGGATAATGTCCTAGGAATGAGTTTGGTAAAAAGTTTCCACCATCTTTGCGACTCTGGGACGGCAAAAAATCTTGGTCTATCCGATGCAACTATCCCCCCCCCCCTCCCTCTATATCAAGTAGAAGTATATGCTCTTAACAGTACAAAAAAGATTTCATATATATATACACACACACACATCCTACCCTCTTCGCATGATCATCTCTATCAGATCAGCTGAAGCACAGGCATGGAGAAGGTGCTGGTGCTAGCTGCACATTTGGCGATAATTATCTGACGGAAGGATACATCCCATCAACCCAAAGTTATGGCTGGGTTAGGCTTATAGCTTTTGGCTTATATTACAATACTAGTTTAGATGTATTTTTTTAAAACGGCATCTACTAATCGATTGTAGTAGATATTGTACCGAATTCATCTATATCAGCCAAAATCACATATAATTATTTCTCTCCATACTTTCTTTTGCGAACAGCCAGATTCAAAAGTTTAATCAAAAACCGTATTCCATAGCCAAAAAAAAATCATCCGATCTCATCGCGTGACTTGCGATGATGTCATACTGCTGCTGCAGCTGCAGAACAGAGGGCAATTCATTGGAGGAAGATGTTCAGTACTGTCAATGGGCTGCGGCAAATTGCTTCCTGGGCCAAATTGCAGACGCAACAGTTGTGAGGAAGCAGCATCCCGGCCCACTAGAAAAACCCCAGCCCAGCATACAGGAAAGAAGTATGGGCCACTAATGTTATTGGCCCTGGGCCTAGAGCTATATAAAGCCCAAGCCCAACTGAACAGCAACCACCCCACCCCGGAGCCGTTTGAGATGACGGCAGTGTGACGTCCCTCTTCCTCCTCCTCCTGCGTGGCCTCATCTTGGCCGTCCGATCCCTGGCAGGGCACTCGATGCGACTCCGAGTGATGTCGACTGTTGAGTCTCCCACCCACTGTTTCATTTCAGCCTTCCACTCATGCTGTCCTCCATGGCTCCCCCTATCTTGTGCGTGGGGAGCAAGGTTAAAAAAAACATCTTTGACAACCACTGACGAATCCTATATACAATGTGTTGTTTTTCTATTTTTTTTTCCTTGGCTGAGATTATGTATTATGGTTGTCCATTCAAAGTAACACCGTTCTAATCCTAGTCCAACACAAACTAAGGTGGAATTGGTGCAGGTATGTAAGATTATACTACATGTTACGTTTCTTTAGATCTGATGATTTTTTACTGTAATTTTTAAGATGATGGCGAATGACATGATAAATTTTAAAAACTATTTGGAGAAACCGTCCCACTTCTTAAGTTACAGAATAACCGAAATAAAAAATAATTCAAAAGCCTAAAAGAACGGCATCTGTCTTACACATTTCAGCTCTGATCAACTCGGTTTCGGCTTCTGGCTTATTTTTCACTATTCATAAGTTTCGTCTTTTTCTGAACTTTTGGCTTTTTGTTGAGCTTTTTTGCCGGTTCTTTTTTTCCCGTATTTGTTTGTATTATACGTAATTGGCTAACATATTTTTTTATATTTTTTTAAATTTAATTATGCTAAATAAGCTTTTGTCAGGTACAGTGCTTTTTTCAACCAGCTACAGTGTTTTCAGCCATAAGTCATGAGCTTTTCAGCCGAACCGTCGTGCGAAAAGGAACTCGTAACGACCGTATGATTCCACGAGACTATGAAAAAACATTTTCTTCTATTATTGTATGCAATTCAAACGCTGAGAGAAATATTTGCACGGTCGAGTAGGCTTAGCTAAATCTTCTCAAAATAGGTTGACTCGATGGCACAAGAAAATCTTGACCAGTCGGGCCACGTGTAAACCACACGATGAAGTCTTCCACTGACAAACGGGCCCTCCACCTTGACACCCGTCCGTTGCCACCTTGATTAGTGGAGCAGCAAGCCACCACAATGGCCATTCGAGATTTGACCGTACTTAATTAGCTCCTGCTAGTCGGTGTGTTATTTTTAACTTATGACTTTTAATTATAGTTTATAACGTTAGGTTATTTATAAAAAAGATTACGAAGTAAAAAAACTTACGTATGATTTTAACTTATATAAATTAAGTTATTACAATATGTGTTACAATCAACTTATAGAATCCGTCATATAAAATATTATATTTAAAAGCTAATTACTATAAAAATTGAAAAGCTACTTTTAAAAGCTGAAAAGAATCATGGCAAAATCAAAAGTAGATTAAAAAGCTATTTTTAAAAGCTGAAAAGAATCATGTCAAAATCAAAAGTAGATTGAAAAGCTACTTTTAAAAGCTGAAAAGAATCATGTCAAAATCAAAAGCTCTATTGCTTCGTCTTCACGTAGCTCTCGCGGTAAATTTCAAAATCAAGCTAGGAAATTTTATACTACCAGTCAAAAAGGTGTCAGTGTCGCATGTTTAGTTCTATTGGTGTTGTTTTTTTCTTCTACGGTTCTTATTTTTTGCCTATATTTTTTAAAACGATAGTGGATGACAGATAATACATATGATTTTAAGCTTAAAAATCAGTTAAAATCCGTTTCAAAAAATCATACTGTTTTGTTTTGTTTTGACTTTTGAATAAGCCAAAGTCCGAAAAAACATGGGCATTGTCTTCACTTTATATTATCGTGAGTTGTTCTTTGATTCTGTGATCTCACTTGACAGTTACTCAAAGGGAGGGAGAGAGAGTGACGTGCTTAGCTTGGACATTTGGCGCCATTTAACCTTGGACATCAAGAATCCGTTTCGGATTATAATTTGCATAATGACCCCACAGGTCACCTAAAGCATGCACTAATTCTCCTGCCCAAAAACTTTTACCACTGCCACTACGTCTTTCAAGAGCGACCACCATTATTAAACGCAAATCAAGTACATTTTTTTTATTAATGTATGGGCTCGATCCTTTTTTATTTTGGATAACTACGACATATGGTTTTTAGATTATTTATAAGAGAGTACGGAACAACAGAAATTCGCGTGCGGTTTTGATCAATATAAATGAAATTGCTACACTGTGTATTACATTTAATTAATAGATCTGTCTTGAAAAACACCTTATTTGAAAATTAGTTACTGTAAACTAAATTAAGAAGTAATTTTTAGAAGCTGAAAAGAATAATTCGTACACATATGATTTTCCTAAAAACATCAATTATCCCAAAAACAAATGCTCTGTATAGAAGCAAGAGGGTTACACTTTTCGAGTAGAACGCCCGCGACAGCTCATTTCCTTTTCATCCCCGGTCTAGCGTTTCTACCTTGATCTGACCGTCCAAATTCTGATCAGACGGTACAGAGAGGAACAACGTATCTTTGAAAGTGTAAAAAAAATTCCAACAAGAAACTCACAAAGTGCACAAAAGTAGAAGAGGAAACGCTGAAGTAAATATATAAATAAGAGGAGAGAGAGGAAGCGGCAGAGGCACAGGTGCAGCTGCAAGAGTTTGCCACATCTCCTCTCCTCCCTTCTTGCATGCCGATCGCCTCAAAGCTCCTCTACTTCCAGCGCCGCCCCTCGCCGGCGCCGCCGGAGCCGGACCCGGAGCCGCCCGACCCCCGCCGCAGGCCCTGCCGCAACGCCCCCGGCCGCCGCCGCAGCTCCCTCTCCCACCACAAGCCGGTGAGGACGCAAGGCGCAAGGCGCAAGCCGCTACCGTTTCTTGTTCTTTAATTTCTTGCTGTTTCTTGGCTAAAGTTGCTTCCTTTTTACCCCTTTTAACTGAAGAAATGGAGGGTTGCAGGGTTTTCTTGATTTTAACTTTTAGCGTAGTCAGAAACATGTGTAGTTTTTTTTTCTTTGAGTTATTGCAAATTGCTGGGGGCTTCGTGAGTCCGAAAGGTACGATTTTTACAGCGAATGGAGAGTTTAGACGATGGGTAAGGGGTGCATAGTTTATGCGTACCTGCAACAAGATTGCAGCTGAGGCAGGAGAAAAGGATGGTGCAACGATTTATCTAGGATGTAAACAGCAGGGGGTCATCGCAATTCCAATTTGGTACTAAATCCAGAAGAAGGTGAGTAAAGTTCATGTTTTATACATGGAGGGGAAAGAGGCTGATTGTCACCAGTGAAGATTGTCTCGAGACCTGCTGTTACCGTTAGACGTTGCTGGTCATGGAAAGCCTGAACTTTTATGGGATTAGGTGGTGCTAACATGAAGGCCCAAGTAGGAGATTGCAGTCGGTGTTAGTCGGAATTGGTTGAGATGCACCATGGTGTAAAACGATGAATCATCGCACTCTAGTATGCACGCCCTTCATTAAATCTCTGACCACCAAATTGTTGGGCCTATGCAAAATCGATCGGTTAACAGGAACTGTTGTATTACATTTAGCTTGTTATTTGGTTGCTCATGAGTAATATGATTTGCCTAACAAAGGGACAGTCTCTTGTTTCCTCAGAAACATTGAAGAGTTTGCAAACTCTCTTGGAAATTCAGCTGGTACTAGGAAGTTAGTTCCATTGTCTTTTTCAAACTAGGCAGACTGTGTGCTGTAAAGTGTATTTTCCTAAGAATTACTCTATTATGAAGCAGGCAGCATATGCGGGAATATTTTTTTCCCAAGAAAAGAAGGTTTGGGTTATTCTACGGTAGGACCATGACTGCATGACAATGATACTTCTCTGGAACAGCTAATTTGTGACATGGATGAGTTCAAGGCTTTAGTTCAAATGATTAGGCCAAACTTTAAGCGGGCCTGAACTATTGTGGAAACTTGGAAATAGTCTCTGCGGTTGCTAATTTGCTATTGTGTTTCATGTATGTTTATTTGCGAAGGAAGCTGCCATTTGTTTAGTGTGTGTCATTATGACAAGCATTTGTTTGTTCCGTCCTTTTCTTCCAAAATACTGACTAGACTTCCTATTATCAAGCAGATATTGTTTTGAACTTGGTTCTAGTTATTAGGAGATGAAGTGTTGGCCCGTCCATAGCGGCCTAAAGAAAATCAGTCGATTTGCGTAGAATCTCCTCTTCATGTCATGTGTTGGCCACTATTTCTTATGTATCATTTTGTTGTTTCCAAGGCAGAGATTAGTGCAGTCTTATTTCACATGTTTTTCTGTTATGATGATGATGGCTGTGAAATATTCTTCACCAATTATGCATTGTTTCTAACATCTGTTATCTATACAACCAGGGTCAGGAAGTTGTTCCAGGAAACCACAGAGATGCTGCTAAGTTTGTGGGATCTGCTGGAAACATGATAGAACATATAGGGGGTATGTGCTCCAGCTCAAGGCTAAACCGCAGTGTATCAGATCATGGACGGCTTCCTGATGCTGTTCAACAGGCTAGGGAAAGGCTTCTTCAGAGACTTAATAGTGTGGACTTATCGGGAAGAAGGTCTGCATCAATTCTTAGCATGTTCTTCCAGCGAGAATTTAGCTATATTCAACCTAAATGTGCACATATTTTAACGTTGTTGCAGGCAAAATACATCAACGTCAGAAACCATTTGGGCCGGAGCTGGAGTAACTCATCCTGCTGACTTTGGTGTCTCCACCATTGCAGATAGCATACTGGGTAGTCTAACCGGTTGCTTTCAGTCCAGCGTATCCATCTCTGCCTGCAAATTCCAAGAAAGCTTGGCAGAGTCTTTCGGCAATGAAGACAAGCATACACCTATCGCACTATGTTCCGAGTCCGTCCCTAAACTACAAGAATCAGCCTGTGAAGGACCTCCAGTGGAGTGTTCTATATGCCTGGAGAGATGCCGGGATACAGATGGACTCATTCAGCTGCGCTGCAAGCACGTCTTCCACTCGGCCTGCCTGGAGCAATGGCTGCAGTCTCACAGTGATTGCCCCTACTGCAGGGCCAGCGTGCTCCTAACAACAGCTGGATGAGAAATTGAGAATGACACTAAGTCCAATGTTACCGAACACATCTTTGCCTTAACTATGCTACTGCTTACCTGTTTTTTCTGGTACTAAGTTCTTCCTTAGTGAATGAGGCGATGATACTGTGTCACTGTGTGCTGTATGCGGCTTCAGCAAGTAGCAGTTTATGTACCGTCTCTTACTTACTGGTTGTTGCAACTTGCAACTGAATGTTGCTCGCTGTACATATCATGAGAGAAGCAGCAATGAGCTAAGCAACTGTAGCTTGAAAGCTTTTGCTCTTCAAGTTCTGCAAGCTGCAGTGTGTGATGATGTTCTGGACTTCCTTGCACCAACTTAGCTGAATATTGCAAGTTGTTCTGTAGCGCATCGTTGTTTCTGTTCCATTTTGCAAGCATCTCCCGGGAGAAATGGAATTCGGAGGCAGCATCAATACCTGACGAATTCAGTGAGCAAAGCTCTCTTGTCCTGATCAGAACCACCTTCTCATTCTGAAGAAGCTGCCCGTAATTTATTCGACGTCTCTATCAAGCACTTGCCCCAACTATTATTAGTAAACTTCGAGCTTTTGGTACCTATAGCACATTTTAAGGCTATGTTTATAAAAATGTTAGTATATGTATGACAATAACAAAAATGTTTGTTTTGCCGTCCGGTGACCGGATGATAAGAACCATGGACGTGACACCTAGCCGAAGGAGCTCAGGAGCTGTGCGGTAGGCACATATCATCCTGTAACTGTGCAGCCAAGTCGTTGTTACTTGGCTACTGTACAGCTAAGACGGTGTCGTGAGGTTGAAGCGCTGTGGTCTAAGTGGTCGGGAGCTGTCCACGTGTCCGTGGCGCCAAATCCGACGGCGGGTGGCCGCCACTGCCTTTTAATGGAACTTGCCCAACTGCCGGGCCAGGAGAGGCATTAGGGAAAGCTTCCCTTTGGCGCGCCTAACAAAAGCAGGGGGAATTTTGGGTCGTAAAGGAGAGGAGAGGTTCGCGATGCTGCGGTGGTTGGCGCGGCCGGCGGAGAGTTGCCTGGGGCGCGCCGGCGGAGGAGGCGGTGATGGGTTGCTGTGGCATGCGGAGCTGAAGCTGCACGTGTCCGGGGAGTACTCCATCGCCGTGGCGCAGGCCAACGCTAATATGGAGGACCAGGGCCGTGACCTCGCCGTCGGCCAGTTTCGTTGGAGTGTACGACGGCCACGGTGGCCCCGAGACCTCGCGCTTCCTCTCCACTCGCCTCTTCCCGCACCTCCACAGTTAGTATTCCATGTTGGCAAAAGAAAATAACCACGATCGCTCACGCTCCCGAGCTCCAACGAAGTTGAGGCAGCAGAAAACTGATGAGAAAACACAATGTATTTTGCTGTGCTGCGCTGCTTCTTGCCGCACCAGGTTCTCTTTATTTATAGCACAAAACAAAGACCGAACTAGAAAGAAAAACGGAGTCCAAACTCCTAATCAAACTCCGAACTCTAAACAGACTCATGACTCAAACTCCGAACTCTAAACAGACTCGGTCACGTATTCAATACAAACCCGTACTAGCAACAGATTATACTAACAAACTCCCCCTAATCCTGTTGGCTTCACTTGATCCCGATTACGTTGATACTGTCGCGGAGCTCCAAGAATCAAACGCGGCCGAGTGGCTTCGTCAGGATGTCCGCGAGCTGCCGTCCAGTTTCAGTGAACTTGAGAACAATTTTTCCTCCATTGACCGCCTCACGGATGAAGTGAAATCAGGTGTCGATGTGTTTGCTCCTGTCATGGAGGACGGGATTCTTGCTAAGAGCAATGGCAGACTTGTTGTCCACCCTGAGTTTTGGCGCCGGAAGCTTCTATTTCAAGAGCTCCTGCAACAGCCGGTGAAGCCAGACGCCCTGACAGCTGCTGTCGCCGTGGCGATGTGCTCTGCTTCGCACGAGGAGAGAGAGCCACAACCCGCTGTTTTTGCGATTGCCAAGAGACTGGGCTTGTGCCGAGGAAGAAGAGGATGCTAGTGGTGCTCTTCCGCCCATCAAGGTCACCGGCCATGTCGCTATCGCTGTAACCCAACAAGGCCAGCTTGTCTCCTCCTCTTGGGTAGGTGACGCCGAACCCTTGTGTCTCGGCAATGTACCGGAGGATGTGGTTCACCGCGGCGAGGTGATCTTCCCGCGGATCCTCCATGAACCGACTCACATACCCTACGGCGAACGTGATGTCCGGCCGAGTATGAGTCAGATAGCGCAAGCTCCCTACAAATGCTCCGGTAGCGGGTTGCATCCACAGGCGGTGCCGTTGATGCCTTAGACAGCTTGAGCCTCTCTTCCATCGGCGTGTGATAAGGATTGCACTCTGCCATGCCATTCTGCTCCAAGAGCTTCCCGGCGTAGGCGCTCTGACAGAGCGTGATCCCGCTGACGCTTTGGCATACCTCAATGCCAAGATAGTAGGTGAGCAGTCCCTGGTCGCTCATGCGAAACATGGACATCATCTCGCGCTTGAACTTGTCGATGCCTGCTTGAGTTGTCCCGGTGATGATCAGGTCATCGACGTAGACGCTGATGATCAATGTTCCTCCGGGCGCCCGCCATGTGTACAGCACGTGCTCATCCATGCACCTGCTGAAACCCAACTCCTGGAGGCTGGCATCCAGCTTGGCGTTCCAAGCGCGCGGGGCTTGACGCAGCCCATACAACGCCTTGCGCAGCTTGAGCACCTTGTGCTCCTGCTTGTCGACGGCGAAACCTGGCGGCTGCTCAACGTAGACCTCCTCAGCAAGGTCCCTGTTCAGAAACGCGGACTTCACGTCCATGTGGTGCACGGACCACCCTTGTTGCGCCGCCAGAGCCAGTAGTAGCCGCACTGATTCTATTCGTGCGATAGGGGCAAAGACCTCCTCGAAGTCGATCCCTTCGCGCTGCGCATACCCTTTCGCCACGAGACGCGCCTTGTGTTTGGTGATGGCGCCATGCTCATCTCGTTTCACCTTGAAGACCCATTTAAGCCCGATCACACGATGCCCGGCAGGAAGCTCAACAAGGTCCCAAGTGTTGTTCTCCTCGATAGCTTTCATTTCCTCCAGCATCGCTCGGCGCCAAGACGGGTTGCGTTCCACCGCGCCAAACGTGGTCGGCTCTTCTGCACTCACCATGTGCAGCTCGGCAGTGGTGACCGGTTCTAGCTCCAGGAACCGTATCGGGGCACCAGCGGGTGCAGGACCGATGATGTCCCGCAGCATCCTGAACCGGTGCTGTGCACCGCCGTCATCGTCGTGATCGAGCTCGGCAAGCGCCTCAGTCGTTGGTGACATGAACCGCCCACCCGGTGCGTGATCCGGAGTGCCAGGTGGTGGCGAGTCTGGGCGAGGTGGTGGCGTGTGCGGCTGCTCTCTCGGAGTAGGGACCTCCACTGGATCAGCGATGATCTCGTGTTCGATGACGAATGTGCCCGCGCTAGACGTCTTCTCTAGCTCGCCGGGATTCGCCCAATCCCAGCTGGCCTTCTCGTTGAATACCACGTCACAGGAGACATGGACGCGGCGCGCATTCGGATCAAACAACCGACACGCCTTCAATCCCGGCTCGAACCCGAGGAGCACCATCTTCACGCTGCGATCATCGAGCTTCTTCAGATTTGGGTGAGTTACCTTGGCGTGAGCGATACATCCGAACGTGCGCAGGAAGGAGATGTCGAGTTTCCTCCCGTGCCAGGCCTCGAACGGCGTCATGCCGTCCAAGCTCTTGGTGGGTGCACGATTCAGGAGAAAGACAGCGGTGGTCACCGCCTCCCCCCAAAACTCAGACGACATCCCCTTCGCCTTGAGCAAGTAGCGCGCCATGCCGACGATTGTTTGGTTGCGCCGCTCAACAATGCCGTTCTGTTGCGGCGAGTATGGTGCCATGAGCTGCCGTGCAACTCCCTGATCCGCGCAATACTGCCCGAACTCGATTGAGGTGAACTCTCCCCCTCGACCAGTTCGCAGAATGCGCAGACGCCGCCCGGTCTCGACCTCAACACTAGCCTTGAACTGCTTGATGATGGTAGGCGCCTGATCCTTGCCCGTCAGGAGGCGAAGCCACATGTAGCAGATACAATCATCAACGAGAAGGAGAAAGTAGCACTGGCCTCCATGAGTCGCCAGTGAGATGGGTCCACGCAGGTCATCGTGCACGAGGTCGAGCAACCCCTCGGCACGGTAGTGGGCCGCTGCTGGAAACGAAGCGCGCCTTTGCTTGCCAATGAGGCAGCTGTCGCAGATCTCACCGGGATGATTGATCACCGGGAGTCCGCGCACCATCCCGTCTTGCGCCAGCTTCTTCAAAGCGTCGAAGTTGAGGTGGCTGTAGTGTGCATGCCATAGCCAAGCCTCATCATCTTGTCGTGCCATTAAGCACACCGGCCTCGCAATGTTCAAGTTGAGCATGTACAGGAGGTTTTTGGCGCGCTTTTCTTTGGCAAGCAGTTGACGTTGTCGACCGCGGATCCGCAGCACTCCCCCGTCAATCAGCACCTGGCAGCCACGCTCATTGAGCTGGCCGATACTGATGATGTTGCTCTTGAGCCTGGGGATGTAGTAGACATTGCTGATCGCCCGGTGTTCACCGTTCTGGCAAGTAAACAGCACCGTGCCGTGCCCCGCGGATGTCGACCACCGAGTCGTCGCCGAAGTTCACCGATCCGATGACGCTCGTGTCCAATTCCGCGAAGAGGTTGTCGCAACCGGTCATGTGGTTACTGGCCCCAGTGTCCAGGTACCACACGTCGCTCCGTTGTTCTCCATTGCACCCTAGATTCACTTGGGCGTGGGTTTCGTCGAGCTTGACGAAGTTTGGCGGCATCTGCTCAACGTTGTCAGTGAGAGCGCACACCTGCACCATGAGCCGCGTTTGATCCTCATCATCCTCCCCGGTGAGATGGACCTACTCGCGCTTTGGCTGCCGGCAATCCTTGGCCCAGTGGCCAATCTTGCCACAGTTCCGGCACTTGTCGCGACTAACGTTGTGGTCGCGCCCTGGTTCGTGCCCGTCATGCCCGGCGTCGCGGCGCTGGTTACCCTTGCTGCGGCGATGGCCGCTACCACCAGGCCTGCTCGACGATCTCTCGCCGCTCTTCTTCTCCTTAAGGCGAGCCATCCATTCCTCCTCAGTCAGCAAGAGTTTAGCTTCCGAGGTAGTAGTCGGTGGCGCCGGTTGCGGGATGCATCGATCATCGGCGCCTTTCAGACGCCCGGTGACCTCCTCAATGGACAGCTTGGAGAGATTGAGCATGGTCTCCATGGTGTAGATGACATGACCAAACCGGGTTGGGATGATGCGAAGGTATTTTTCGACGGCCTTCTGCTCGTCGACGGGTTCGCCGTACTCCGAAAGCTGGCCGACCAGGAAGCTCAAGCGAAGCGCAAAATCCTCAGGATCTTCGCCTTCCTTGAATGCGAGTGTCTCGAACTCGGTGCGCAGCTTCTGGAGCTTCGACTTGCGGACATGATCGGAGCCAATTCGTATGGACTTGACGTAGTCCCATGCTTCCTTGGCCAATCGCTTGATGGCGAGCGCGCGAATCATCTCCTGCGGGACCGCCTTGAGGAGCGCCTCGAGCGCCGCACGATCCTCCTGCAGATCGGCGTCGCCATACTCGACGGCGTCCCACAAGCCCCTCGCTTGGAGCATGACCTTCATTACGAGCGACCAATCCGTATAGTTGTCGCCCGTGAGCATCGGATAGGACGCGCCTCCAACCTCCCGCACCGTCTTCTGGATCACCATGTCGCGGCCACGAGTGCAACCACGACGAGGGACGATCGGCGAGGCCAAGCGCCGCCCTCGGTCTCCACGGCGCGGCGACATACTCCGGTCACCATCGCTTGCTGGAGCCGACATTGCGCAGGGATTGAGTAGCCTTACTCTGATACCAAATGTTGGCAAAAGAAAATAACCACGATCGCTCACGCTCCCGAGCTCCAACGAAGTTGAGGCAACAGAAAACTGATGAGAAAACACAATGTATTTTGCTGTGCTGCGCTGCTTCTAGCCACACCAGGTTCTCTTTATTTATAGCACAAAACAAAGACCGAACTAGAAAGAAAAACGGAGTCCAAACTCCTAATCAAACTCCGAACTCTAAACAGACTCGGTCACGTATTCAATACAAACCCGTACTAGCAACAGATTATACTAACACTCCACTCAATTAACTCCATTTACTTGCCTCAGTAAAACCATAACCTGTTCCTGTGTGAGATTGCTTAATTTTTCATGATAGTAAGGATTTTCTGTTAGTCTCTCTCTCAAACAAGGAGAATTTTCTGTTAGGTTTAGCTTAGACTTCGAGTAGTTTGCTAATTTATATTGCTTAACTAAATCCTTGACAAAGTTTTTACACTTGTTTGTCAAAGTAACCAGGACCAGGTCACTGAGTTTAATCCAGTTCTCATGGATGGTTTCCTATTAATTTATTATCATTGTCCATTTTGCATGCCGAATCAGCCATTTCCTCGTTTAGATTTTTTTACTTATGTTGTCTATTCTGATTGCCCCAATTGTTGGAGGATGATATCTTTATTGATTAGAATATTTTTTTGATCTACTCGTTTTGACTAAGGATGGTGTCTTAATTCGATCAAGTTATCTGCTAACCATTAAGATGGCTAAACGGTGTTGTGCTCTGAATCGGAGCAGAGTTTGCATCCGAGCAAGGCAGCATGTCCACAGACGCAATCAAGAAGGCCTTCCATGCTACAGGAGAGGAGTTCTTGCACCTAGTCAAGGGGTCCTGGCTCAAACGGCCACAGATTGTCTCGGTTGGCTCATGCTACCTCGTCGGAGCAATTGCTGATAACATTCTATATGTCGCCAATTTAGGGGACTCAAGAGCTGTCCTTGGACGTCGGGGACCTAATGGGCGGGAGGTAGTGGCCGCGAGGCTATCCAATGACCACAATGTTGCCGAGGAGGAGGTAAGAAAGGAGCTTACCGATCAGCATCCTGACGATTCACATATAGTCGTCTACACCAGGGGAGTTTGGCGGATTAAGGGCATCATTCAGGTATCTATCATTAAATCCTGTTAATGTGGATCCTTCTAGTATTATGCCATGCTATTCTCACCTATGTTTTACAACTACAAAGTGGCCTGGCTGCTACTACAAAGCTTCATTTCACACTGTGCTCTCCAAAATTTGTTAGTAACTTATTTAACATGTCATCAACAAGCAAGACATGTTCTTAATGCGGATAAATGTCTGTTGCAGTTTATGACCACACTCAAAGTTGTTACGATCACTTCTTGTTTGCTCCGACCACATCTTCGTACTCCGACCACGTACTCATAACTTCAGTTGATGAGAGTTACGACCACGTTCACGCTACGCTGCGTGTTCTCGTAACCGCTCCTTCGACCACTCGATCACCGTAGCCGTAACTCGATTACAACCACGCTGAAGGCTCGATCGCCATGGTCGTAAAGCTTATGACCACGTCTTTTGCTCCATGACCGTGGTCGTAACTCGTTTACGACCACATCGCTCGCCGTGGTCGTAACTTGTTTCACGTCTGTGAAAACGATGAACTCGATATTTTTCCGGGAGCCAAAGCACTCCACTTTCTTTATTTCTCTTCCTCTCGTTTCGATCACCCCGATCGCTTCCTGTCGCTCTGTTGTTACATGGCTCTGCCGTTTATACCCAACACAATGACTACCACACGGAGACAACTACGTCACGGACTTGAAAACCGACTCGTACGCTAAAACAAACTCGTACAAGGCTACAACCATGACAAACCGACTCAAATACGATTAAACAAGATTACTAACTCTAACAATCACCTACTTAATCTTGTTTCTTCATCTTGATCATGATGATCTTCTCTCTTGCTTCCGCTTCTTTCTTCTCCTGCACTCCCGTGTGTCGTACCTTCCTAAGCCTTACACAATCCGACGCTTACCGCGCTTCGCACCTGGACTGATTCCGTCCTTACTTGTACGATTACCTGGGCTAGAGCACCTGCTCCCACAGCCACCTTGGCTTCGCCGTTACCTGAGCCTCTCGCTCCTCTCTCTTGGATCAAGTTTATCCACTTTCGGGCATACGTCTCAGCTGAGGCTACACCGCCTCTAACTTTTGTCTCCAACGCTTCCTGTGTTCCCTCTGTTGGTAGATGATGGCCAAAACTGCCTGATTCACCTTGTCGTCCACCTCCTTATCCTTCCCCTTCGGATCGACTGCACCCCAGACTTGCTGGGTGCGCATGTTCGCCTTTATCTTCATTACCCAAACCGGGTAATTGTTAGTCGTCAGAAGAGGTACTGGAGGGAGATTAGCCCACCTTGAGCCTTCGCCTTATCACCCATGATCTTCAGAAATCACTGAAATCAACAGGCTCTGATACCACTTGTTGCAGTTTACGACCACTCAACAGTCGTTACGACCACACTCAAAGTCGTTACGACCACTTATTGTTTGCTCCGACCGCTCTGACCATGCCTTCGTACTCTGACCACGTACTTGTAACTTCAACTGATGAAAGTTACGATAACGTTGACGCTACATTGCGTGTTCTCGTAACCGCTCCTTCGATCACTCGATTACCGTAGTCATAACTCGATTACAATCACACTGAAGGCTCAATCGCCGTGGTCGTAAAGCTTACGACCACGTCTTCTGCTCCGTGATCGTGGTCATAACTCGTTTACGACCACGTCTTCTGCTCCTGCGGACACCGTCGCTCGCCGTGGTCGTAACTTATTTTACGTCTGTGAAAACGACGAACTCGATATTTTTCCGGGAGTCAAAGCACTCCGCTTTCTTTATTTCTCTCCCTCTCATTTCAATCACCTCGATCGCTTCCTGTCACGCTCTCATTGCATGGCTCTGCCTTTTATATCCAACATAACAACTACCACATGGAGACAACTATGACACGGACTCGAAAACTGACTCGTACGCTGAAACAAACTCATACATGGCCACGACCATGACAAACCGACTTGAATACGACTAAACAAGATTACTAACTTTAATAATGTCATATTGCAAAAGAAACCCAGAGAGCCTCAAGAAGGCGATCTGGCCCCAGTATACTCTGACTCAAATGTGTTTGTAGCTATGTATAAGTGAAGCCTGATGCTAATTTAGCAAATCTAGAGCACCGAGTCCATAAGATATGGCTCATTCAATTTAAAGGGCATTTCACGAACCATGACTCCTCACAGACCTCACTTGATGAAATGTTCTGCAGCTATTTATCATGGGAGCTCATAATAGCTGCTTTAAAACCCATCCTGAAATTGGTAAGCAATCAAAGGTTCTAGCAAAATTGCCTTCTGATATTCTGGCATCTTATGTGCTATCTTTATGTCATGATGCCCTGAATTTGTTACTCGGATAAAGGCAATATTCCTGTTTCCTATATAAAAATTGGATGTCGCTTTCATTTCGTGTTCAATGTACATGGATGCATCTGTTCTCGATATCATAGCACAGATTTTGGTGTTCTTTTGTAAAGCACTCCTTGTACCCAATACGACCATAGGAACATATTCTGTTCGAAAAAGCCAGCAAGTAGAATTACTTGTGTAGTGTGGCAAACCCGTATGCTAAAGCTATGCTCTTGTAAAGTTTCTCCTTTTTGTATTTTCTAAAGCCTGACGTTAGTCGATCTCGGTGAATATTACATTATCTAAGAAAAAGATGCCACCGGTCGCTTGCATTAGTAATCATCAGTATTTGCTTTATCATGCTCCTTAAAACTTTTCAAGTAGTTCAACACAAACCTGTTTTCATGCTTTGACAGTTATTAGCTACTCTTTGGCAACATATGGACATCATTTGTTCAATTCTTTCAGGTTTCCAGATCAATTGGGGATGTCTACCTGAAGAAGCCTGAATTTGCCACCCTATATTCCGGCAATGTGTCTGTCCTATTCCGTTGAAGCGGCCCGTCATGACAGCCGAGCCGTCGATCAAAGTACACCAGCTGAGACAGCAAGACCTTTTCTTGATATCTGCATCGGATGGTTTGTGGGAGCAGCTAACTGACAGAGCGGCGGTGGATATCGTCTTCAAGAATCCTAGAGCAGTAAGCTAGTTTACTTAACCTCATCACCAAGAACCACTCTATGGAATTCCATTATGCGAAATCTGATGCACTGGTGTGAAAATGTGCTTAGGGAATAGCGAAACGATTGGTGAGAGTGGCACTATCTAAAGCTGCGAGGAAATGAGAGATGAGATACACCAACATGAAACGGATAGAGAGAGGGATAAGGCGGCATTTCCACGATGATATCACAGTCGTTGTGGTCTATCTTGACCATCACAAACATGGTGCGCAACCCAAGTTAAATAACTGCGACGGTTTCAGGTTCACCAATGCACTAGTCGACACAGTGGCAGACCCAGTGATACGGGGTCGCCCGATCTTCTCGACGTAGGATTGGATACTCACGTGCCCTCTCTTGAATCATAGCGATCCTCCGTTGCCAATACAAGAACGAACGCTCTTTAATTCGCAAGATCACACGCGCCGGACTTCACGACCACCAAGCGAAAGCCCTATCGCGCTCCCAATTCCCAGCGGAAAGGTTGAACGATCTCAAATTGCAAGAATTCATACATCTTCTATTGAATTTTGGTGGCTACCAAAAATCAAGAAACATGTACAAAGCATGGATCCCATTATCTAGTCCTGTTCTCATCCATAACTTCCGTCACGTAGTGTATTATCTCCAAAATAGCTACCCCTGATTTCCAGTCGCGTCCGTCTTTTATACGGCGGCTGCTCCTCACGCACACGCACGGGTTACGCACGGGTTCGGATGGGCCGAGCTCCAGCGCAAATCGGTTGGATGGGCCGGACTGGTCACTAATAAAATAAAATAAATGTATACGACTAAATAAACTTCGGTCAAATACTTGGCACGCAGGCCAGTGAGAACTCTATGCTCGTAGGCTTCCTTCATGGCTCTTAGTTCCTTTCACAGGCCATGCATTGCTTGAACGCCGCTCAACAACGATCAATGTGCACTCGTGTATAGGCTGAGCCGACATGACTTTTTCCTTGCTTCTGTTTGTATACTTGGACTTCCTTCTTTACTGGTGATTTCAAAGCCTTCAATTTGTTCAAACCTAAGGATGCATAAAGAACTTGCATTAGGTAGTATAAAGTTCTCATCAATACAACGCAATTCGTTAAGAAACAAATTCACCTGATAATATTTATTGTGGCTCAATAATTCCTTCCAATCAAATAATATTTTTAACTGAAAAGCGTACGACATATGCATATCCGCATCATCCTTCCCTTCTTCAAGAAAAGCCGTCCTCGGCTTTTGATATCCTAAAATTGTACTAAACAAAGAATACAACGTGTATGCATGGTATATATATTTATCGTAAACACTTCTCCTGTTTAGCACATCATGAA
This sequence comes from Dendrocalamus latiflorus, assembly GCA_017311315.1. Lineage (NCBI taxonomy): Eukaryota > Viridiplantae > Streptophyta > Magnoliopsida > Poales > Poaceae > Dendrocalamus > Dendrocalamus latiflorus. Next base: position 21,801,326 of record CM029635.1, read on the forward strand.
CATCTGAAGGTGTAGTAAACAAAAAGATTAACACATATGCATGGTATATGTATGAATCAATTATTGTGTCATTCTCATTGTTTTGTATAAACCAATTAGTACAACAGCAGCCATAAGATGTATATATTGCAACTACGTCGAGAAGATCGGGCGACCCCGTATCATCTTGGTATCAGAGCACGGTTTCCTCGGTAGGATTCTTTACCATTGTTTTCGATTGATTTTTTCCCTATAGTCCATCAACAAAAAAAATTCAAACCCTAGTTTTTGCATCTGTTAATTTTGTGAGTTTTGTTAGGTTTTAATCCATTAGAAATTTGTTTAGGTGCTGATCATCGTGTTCCTTTGCGTAACTTATTCGTTGTGTCCACATAAAACAAAAAAAAAAAACTGCTTTGCTGTCCGGGCCGTAGTTCCTTGCATGTTCTACAAGTTCTGTTCGGATTGCCATCCAGAATACGTGTACCATCCTGCTAGCCGAATGAACTCACTAGAAATTGTGTCCAAGTTCCACATACGTGTACAGATTGCATCCAATTCACTTTCTGATTAAATCTGTCTGAGACCACTCGTTGAAGGATTTGACCAATTGTAGCCATCCGAATACTTGGAAAGTCTGAAAATTAAAAGCTTCTTCTACCAATCCAATTTGGGTCGCTATTTGCTGTTAGTCCAGAAGCTTGCGGCTGGAGTTTGTTTCTTTTGTCCTGTGCTAACTGGGACCAGCCGAGAGCAGTGCTGCTACTAGTTTCATTTTTTTTTCATCGATTGAGACTAGCTGTTAAATATTGTATTTAGGGCTGTTCTAGAATTATTTTACACATTGCTGAATCGTTATTTTGAACTTGCGTAAAATCAAAAAAAAAAGTTCGGCTATTAAAAAAAAAAAGAGGGCAGTCAAAAAAAAAAGAGGGCAGTCAAAAAAAAAAAGAGGGCAGTCAAAAAAAAAGAGAGGGAAACCCCAGCTTAAAAAAAACATTGGCCGAATTTGGGAGAATTTTTAGTCCATAAATTCAGATTGTGTAATTTAATTTCTTGAGCAATCTTGTGCCCTTACATTCATATTTTTGCAATTGGCTAGCGTCTCTCCCAGTACTTGGTGCAAAACGAGCTAATTCATCCTCAATTTCAGATCGTCTTTCTATTTAGCTCATTCCTTTGTTTGCATTGAGTCACATTGATCCTTGCGTGTGCGTTCATATACTTCACTTAAATCTTTTGGATCAGCACTTAGACGAAATATTCTAGCTTGGATTATTACTTAACTTTACCATATCAATAATTTCAGATTGCATAGGACATATACACTTCCATACCAAACTCCACTAAATAACCGTTGTTGTGCAATTGTGAACACTCTTATATTCGCTTGATCATCACGTTGCCATTGAAGCTTCTACCAAGTGTAAGTTCTTATTGGCCTTAATTCACTTCGGAAAGGTGAGAACTTTACTTGTGAGAGAAAAAAAAGTGAGATCGAGTGATTTATATTAATCATCCATATGCCTTGTTATTGCTTTGTGTTTTCTTTGCACAACTAATCATGACAGGATATTCAGCAATTCGTTTCTCTCGGTGTGAGCCAAATGAGAATGGATCTTCAGTATTTCGTTCCTCTTGGTGTGCTTCCGAGCCCAACAACTTGTATCTTCCTTTCTATGGAAGTGAGGATCCAGAAGAGTATCTTGAGTGGGAATGGCGAATGGAGAAAGTGTTTAAATTTCAGAAGCTTCCCAAAGACCAAGAGGTGATGCGAGCTACTATGAAGTTTGAAGACTATGCTTATAGTTGGTGGCAACAATTATCTGGAAAACGATTCATTAAATCTTGGGCAGGTTTGAAGGGGATCATGAGAAATGAGTTTGTGTCATCCTATTATGAGCAGGGATTGCTTCACCATTTAGAGAGTTTCACACAAGGGAGTAATACTGTTCAAGATTATTATTTTCAGCTGCAAGATGCGTTGCGTCGTGCAGGTGTCACTAGTGAATTAAAAGAGATGGCATATTTCAAAGGAGGCTTGAATTCCAAGATCGTCGCTGCACTTCAACATAAATATTTTAGTAGTATGCATGATCTTGTGAATTGTGCTATTGAGGAGGAGAAAAGACTTATTGAGAGGTGTCGGATCCACCCATATCCATACTTCAGTTCTTATGCCTCTACTAATGTGACACATGAGAAGATGACCGAGCATGGGACTTTCCCTTCGGCCAAGGAGACATCTTGTGCTGCCCCAACAACACATACAACATTTGAGATGCGTCAAAACCCATGTGAGAATGAGAGCCACATAGCCAAATTGAGTGAGAGTGTTAAAAAGAGTGAGCTGTGTAATCCCACCATATGTGAGTTTGAGGGCATCCAAATTGAGTGTGTGAGAGATACACCAAAAGAAAAGAGAGAGTTAGATATTAGACAAAGTGAGGTTGCTTCTAAAACTAACACATTAATGTCTACTTCTAGTGTTGTTTCTCACATTGTGCAGGTTGACATTAAAGAAGAGGAGTCGAATGTCCCACAACTGGCACTACTGGAGAAAACCAATGAGGAGATAACCACGGTTGAAGATGAAGTACTTGCTGCCCCGTTGTTACATCATGATGATTTAATACCCATAGCACCTACATCAACTGAAGAGGACGATAAAGGTAACCATATTGGTGCTAAAATTAATTGTGAAACGGTGAGTAATTGTGAGAACTCATATATGCGAATGAAAATTCCATGTTCTGAAATTTCTTTACTCAATTTACATAATGTGGAATTGATTACTCACAAGGAAGTTCTTACGAGAATATCTCCTGATGATTCTTTGTACTATATCATGTTCGATGATCCTAGAGAGCTATCTAGTGTGATTGAGAATATTACTGAAATTTCATGTTTAAAATCACTAGTTAGTATCTATTCCTACACCTATAAGTTTAATTTGATCGGAGATTATGGTGTAGAAGGCAAGTTCAATGTTTACCGAATATGCATTACCTGTGATAAGCTTGCTGAATTGAAATTGCATAATTTGGATAAACAATTTTTTGTGCCATATCATGATCACAATGAGAAGAGTTTCAACAATAGTGCTTCATGTTTTAAAAGGTTTCTTAAGCCTACTTGTTCATCCTTTAATATACAATCATGTACAAATAATCAGAGTAGCGCAATTGAAGCATGGAAGACACTAAAAATTTTCTCCCCTATATTTGAACGACTTAATTTGGTTTGGCCCATTAATGACTTGTCCATGTACTTAGCAAAGTCGAGGACGACTTTTTCTCATGGGAGGGAGAATGATGTGAATGACAATATTGCAATATATACATCTTATGGCTGCTGTTGTACTAATTGGTTTATACAAAACAATGAGAATGACACAATAATTGATTCATACATATACCATGCATATGTATTAATCTTTTTGTTTACTACACCTTCAGATGTTCATGATGTGCTAAACAGGAGAAGTGTTTACGATAAATATATATACCATGCATACACGTTGTATTCTTTGTTTAGTACAATTTTAGGATATCAAAAGCCGAGGACGGCTTTTCTTGAAGAAGGGAAGGATGATGCGGATATGCATATGTCGTACGCTTTTCAGTTAAAAATATTATTTGATTGGAAGGAATTATTGAGCCACAATAAATATTATCAGGTGAATTTGTTTCTTAACGAATTGCGTTGTATTGATGAGAACTTTATACTACCTAATGCAAGTTCTTTATGCATCCTTAGGTTTGAACAAATTGAAGGCTTTGAAATCACCAGTAAAGAAGGAAGTCCAAGTATACAAACAGAAGCAAGGAAAAAGTCATGTCGGCTCAGCCTATACACGAGTGCACATTGATCGTTGTTGAGCGGCGTTCAAGCAATGCATGGCCTGTGAAAGGAACTAAGAGCCATGAAGGAAGCCTACGAGCATAGAGTTCTCACTGGCCTGCGTGCCAAGTATTTGACCGAAGTTTATTTAGTCGTATACATTTATTTTATTTTATTAGTGACCAGTCCGGCCCATCCAACCGATTTGCGCTGGAGCTCGGCCCATCCGAACCCGTGCGTAACCCGTGCGTGTGCGTGAGGAGCAGCCGCCGTATAAAAGACGGACGCGACTGGAAATCAGGGGTAGCTATTTTGGAGATAATACACTACGTGACGGAAGTTATGGATGAGAACAGGACTAGATAATGGGATCCATGCTTTGTACATGTTTCTTGATTTTTGGTAGCCACCAAAATTCAATAGAAGATGTATGAATTCTTGCAATTTGAGATCGTTCAACCTTTCCGCTGGGAATTGGGAGCGCGATAGGGCTTTCGCTTGGTGGTCGTGAAGTCCGGCGCGTGTGATCTTGCGAATTAAAGAGCGTTCGTTCTTGTATTGGCAACGGAGGATCGCTATGATTCAAGAGAGGGCACGTGAGTATCCAATCCTACGTCGAGAAGATCGGGCGACCCCGTATCACCCAGGATTTTACCAAAGGGTATGCCGCACCAAAATTTTCATATGCAATTCAGTAAAACCATTTGCCAATTCGGTAAATAATTGTAGGCATACCCTGCGGGTCCGCCCCTGAGTCGACATCTTCTCCGGCAGCCCAGATGAGGTGGAGCACCACCCCCTCAGGAGGAATCTTACAATGGATGGTGCTGTTGGCTAGGTTTGTGTCTCCAGAGGAAAAGAAAAAGATAGTCAAAAGAAAGGAACGAAAAAAAGACAAATTTTCTTTTCAGTCACATAGATTGAGCCAAACACATCTTTTACCGAGGGATCCAAATATGAGATGCATCGAGTGGTTTCACAAATTTTGCCTTCTTTTTGTACATATTGGGTTTGTATAAGCTGTCCCAGCGAGTAAGTTAATGTTTCTAGAGAAGAGTCTCATTGCAGTTGGAGGTACTGTGGTATCAATCATCAAAGATTGATTCTCCAAAAAGAAAAAATATGGGAAGTCTAAAGATTGTTCTCATCATCCTTTGCATGTGTAACAAGCTGAGAATCGTTTTGTTTGATCCGGAGGCTGTGTTGAACACTGTGAACAGGTCTGAAGTGGGTTCCAGATTCCAAATAAAATAACACAAGATTGCTTCGCTTTGTGTGTGTACTGCGTAGTAGCATGGCTGCATGGGCTGCTGCCACAAAAGAAGAGATCTCCAGCTTTTGTGCCTTTTTCTTTGGCAGGCATTGGTGTTTCTTCCTGTTGCCCTGCCTGCTACTGCTAGAGTGCCACTGACACAACGGTTATATATCTAGAAGACCCAACGGTTATATATCTAGAAGATGCAGCTTGAGTAAAATTAGATTTGAGAAAACTTTGTAGCGGGATGATTAAAAAAAACTCAAGAGTTTACCAGGGCACATTAGTGAATAATGATAGTGATAATAGTGGGTTGGAAAAATGACACACATCCAGTAATAATTGAGCTGAATTTTCTGAATAGCATTATTAGCAAGATTCCATCTAAACATGTCTTTAGACTCCAAAAAAAAAAAAATGGAACCAAAATTTTTCATCTGCCGGTTTGGATAGAATATGACTGGCCACCATCAGGATCCAAACAGAGGTGATTGAGACAAGGAAGAGTCATTTTCTGGTTCCAGAATTGGCACCACCTTAGATATCCTAGTAGGACTGTTCGTTGAGAAAATTATTTCCAATCACATCCCAAGCAGACCCTAACAAAGCATGAGTAGTTTTCATGGCCTGGACCCTGGTCCATCCATCTCCAGGATCTAGCAGCAGCACTCTACAACAATTGCCAACTGTAATCACATTAACACCTTCCAACACTGTGCACAGGACAAAAATGCAAGACACTGCCAGCAAAAACTTGTAGGCTGGTTTTGGTACTTGGTGCCCTCACTAGGGTTGCTCTAGGGTTGCTGTGAACAGGTAATTTTGGCTAATCCCTGCACAAATTAAGATCCTGGTCAGTGGTCACACCATGTCTCCAATAAAAACAACACAGACCAGATAACCTGTAATTCCAAGCAAAGCACCAGTGTAATGCACAAGGAAAGAATCATTGAAAAGCAATAGTAGCAATAATCAGAGATGTAGATAATACAAAACACAGTGGCGTACAAATACAAGCAAAAGTAGCAGCAGGTAGCAGTAGAAACATTACACGTCTACACACACACATATAGCTCCATCCTCCCCAACATCTCTCTCTCTCTCTCTCTCTCTCTCTCTCTCTACAGCAGCAACGGTGGTGATAATTAACAGTGGCAGTGGCTGGCTGACAGGTGGCCCCACCCACCATCCTCAGGCGGCTCAGGCCAGGGAAGGGCCCACCGCCAGCGACAGCACCAGCAGCGTGAGCAGCGCCGCCGCGCCTCCGGCTGCCTGGTAGCTCCGCGCCGCGTCGCTCTGCAAGAGGGACCCACGTCGCAGTCAGACAAGGAGTAATTAAACCAGACAGACACGCCACGTGTACGGAAAACACCAACGGGCAGGAGCTGGCAAGTACTAGCAGACCACCACTCGGGTTGCTCCACGTGTCCGCGGGTCCCATTGGGCAGGTACCCAAACGGCTTTGCTCGCGCGGGGCCCACGAGGCATCCAGAGCGTGGCCGCGTGGGATTTTCGACCGGGACTTGAGCTCGCTGACCCGTGGGCCCCGCGCAGCGCGCGTTAATGTTCGTGCGGGCGGGCGCGAGGCGGAGGCCATCGAGGTATCAAATCCGGTTTTAGCGCGTGGGGTTTGGAATCCGACGGCCCGGATTGATTAGCGTGTGTACGTGGAGGAGTAATTAGTAGCGATGGTGTAGGGATACGTACCGACATGTCGGCGGCGGAGGGGCTGGGCCCGGGGGCGAGGCCTCCGGTGGCCGGTGACGATGCGGCGGCGAGGGGGGACCCGGCGGGGGACAGGTGCTTCTTCCTTGACTTCTTGCTGGGCGCGGGCGCTGGGGCGGCGAGGACGGGCGCCGGCGCCGGGGCGAGGGCCGGAGGGGACAATGCCGGCGCGGGGGCGAGCGCCGGGGGCGGGAGCGCCGGCGCGGCCACCGGAGGGGGCAATGTGGGCGAGGCGCTGACGGGTGCGGGCGACGGGGGAGGCAGCGCCGGCGCGGTGACCGGGGGCGGAAATGTGGGCGGCGGGGAGCTGCGCGGGGAGGGCGTGGGGGGAGGCAATGTGGGCGGAGGGGTCTCCGAGGCGGGGGAGGCTGCCGGGGAGGTGAGCCTGGCGCCGGAGTGGGTGGGGGACACCGCAGGGGAGGTGGAGATGTGGTGATTCTTGGACGAGGAGGAGGAAGGGCCTGGGGCTGAGGTGGTAGGAGAGGCGGCGGTGGACGAAGAGGTGGGGGAGTGGGCGGTGCCGGAGGGCGCGGCGGCCGGAGACTGGGAGGAGACCGCGGAGGCGGCGAGGAGGAGGAGGAGGAGGAGAGGGAGGAGGCGAGCCATGGGAGGCGACGAGGTGTAGGCTTGTGCGTGTGAGTCTGTGACCAGTGTGTGCAAGGAGAAGTGAGCGGAGAGCAAGCTGCCAAGCTGCACTCACTGCTAATTAAAAAGAAAACCAGTATTTTTTTTCCTGCGGCTACCGATTTTCTTTTCCTGCGGCTCAAGATTTATTGGTGAAGTTAATGATTTTTAGTATTAGCGTAAAAGTGTTTAGATGAATGACACTGAATATTAATAAGTTATTTTTTTACTTTGTGGTTGATTAGAGAGGTTCAGATAACTAGAGTGAGAGAGAACACAATTGTTTTCTGAAAATTTGTATTACAGTACTATCAATGTAGGAAAGGAAGAGAAGGATTAAGGGGAAGCTTAGGATGAGCGTGTGGCATGCATGATGGTGATGGTCGATTAGCACAGGATGGCCTAGTGATTCCTCACAAAAGAGGCGCTAATAAGGTTCTACTTTGCCTTTAGCTTTTTCTCTTTCCCCACTTTGTCTGTCTTAAGTGGCAAGGAATGCCAAGATGCAGATGAAGCCAATACAAAGGAGAGAGAAAAAAAGGTAATTGTTGGGCCTTGGAACAAGCCACACCATAAGCAGGCCTTTCTGGCCCACGAACAGGGTATCCTGTCCTACTACGGCCCATTAAGTATAGGCTTTTGTTTGCCCAATGTGGCTAGGCCCCGCTCGGTTGGGCTGAAAAATAGTGGTTTATAGCTAAAATTATATTGTAGCTGGCTGAAATTACGCTGTAGCTGAAGGTGGCTTATTTAGCGTAATTAAATTTAAAAAAATTTAAAAATAGAAAAAAGATATGTTAGCTCATCACGGACAACGAAACAAATACAGGAAAAAATGAACCGGCAAAAAAGCTCAAAAAAGCCGAAAGTTTAGAAAAAGACAAAATTTATGAATAGTGAAAAAATAAGCCAGAAGTTCAAGCCGAAATGAGCGGAGAAGTAACAACATCTTTGCGATTTCACCGTCCAAACTTAGCCCAAGCCAATAAGTGTCGAGTATTTGATTAGAAAATTGGATCAGTTCATACTAATAAATAGTCAACATGTTGAATAGTAGTGGTTGATAGAAACAACTGATGAATGGTAGTGGCTGATAAATAGTAGTGCATTATGTAAAAAGACGGTGTAACGATATACACTACAATATTCGGACCATCATACGACTTACGAAATTGTGATATAATAAAATACAAAGTAAACTATAATATGTGAAAATAAAAGGCAATAACTGTTGAATAATAGTGGTTGATAGAACCGACTTATAAAATCTAAAGTGTTTATTTTCGCTTCTACTTTTTGAATTAGACGCAAATATGAATGGACCCAATAGCCCAATAAATGTCGACTATTTGATTTTCTTTTCCTCCATGCCTCTTTCATCTTCTACCTTCTCTTGACTCAAAAAAAAAAATCTTCTCATCTTTTTTTAGCTATTGCAAGTGAGAAGTTTTGGAGTCCACTTAAGTGTATATTCCTGTATTTGTAGTTTCGACGCAGTACTACATACACACAAAAAATATTTTGTGCCACTCTCCTGGTAGCTCCCCAACACATGCACTTTCCGGAAAAAAATGTTCTGAGAGACGTTATCACCGTTCAGTTAAAGAAACTGCTTATTTATCTGTTCCTTCGTGCAATCTTGTAATTGGCACACCATAGTGACCATACTCTATGATTGAGACTTTTCATCCATGATTAAGACTTTCCATCCTGATATATTATATACATTGCATTTGCACGCATCTAAAAGCAATTCAAAGACAGAGAGGCCTGGTGTCCAGAACCATGATGCCCCATTTCAGCGTCATATATATATATATATATATATATATATATATATATATATATATATATATATATATATATACCATGGTGCCTAGGCACCAATATCAATACCCGTTGATTTGCTTCGAGATTCGCAACGTTTGATGTGGGTATCTTCATATACCCATAAAAAAGTATATTTGAGATATCAAATTCCGAAAAAATTTAAATTCAACTTCAGTTTAATTAGTTTGAACTATTTTTATGGTATATACTCACTGTAGTTGCATTGAACTCAAAAGTAGTTCAAACTAGTTTGAACTGAGTTCAAAACTAACTTACCATAAATATATCAAGGGTATAAAACATTTTCATACCCAAACTCAAAAAAATTATCAATCATACACGTGTATCGGATGTTGGTGCCTAGGCACCATGGTGCATTACGTAATTTTCCTATATATATATATATATAGAGAGAGAGAGAGAGAGAGAGAGAGAGAGAGGAAAATTACATAAGGCACCTGGGTGCCTAGGCACCCACATCAAGAACCGTCCGATACACGTGTATGATTGATAATTTTTTTGAGTTTGGGTATGAAAATATTTTATACCCTTGATATATTTATGGTAAGTAAGTTTTGAACTTAGTTCAAACTAGTTTGAACTACTTTTGAGTTCAATGCGACTACAGTGAGTATATACCATAAAAATATACTTTAATAAAATATACAGTGAGTTTAATTAAACTGAAGTTGAATTTAGTTTTTTTCGGAGTTTGACATCTCAAATATACTTTTTATGGGTATATGAAGATACCCACATCAAACGTTGCGAATCTCAAAGCAAATCAACGGGTATTGATATGGGTGCCTAGGCACCTGGGTGCATGAAACACTCGTCCTATATATCATATCTCACAACGTATGGAGTATCATGGGTGTAATTACACCCTATGTCATATCTCACAACGTATGGAGTATCTCGCGTAATAGAGGGTATGTACGTGTAGTATACGAGTATTTAAGACCATCTAGGTGGTATGAACAATTTTTCAGAGGTGGTATGTACATTTTTTTAAACATACTCCTTTTATGTGTGTATATGAAGATATTTACAAAATATGCTAAAAACCATGGTCTCCCTTGCAATTTTTTCGTGTGGTTCACATTGGAGTATCTTATAATTAGTATACGAGTATACTACCACACACTATGCCACCACATGCAGAACTTGGCATGCAGTGGTGGCCACCAAGGTTGGCGGCTGCGAGCAGGCCCACGCCGGGGTGCCACACTGGTGCATTAAGCGGCTCGCAAATGGCCACACCTAGAGCCCAAGTAGTGTCTTGTAGTTCACTTACAAAAGAAAATCAAATCTTTTTAGGTACCCAAACTTGTTTGGGTCTTTGGAAGTTAGTTACTAAGACTTTACGCACTCAAATAATATTCTTTTTAGTGCCTAAAATTAAAGTGCCAAAAATTCTAGCAATAACACTACCATTATTTAATATCTTAAGCATATAGCAAGAGTCAAATAGTCCAATAGAAGGAGTCTTACCCATAGAACAATTTTGTTGCACGTGTCCTAATCCATGGCACTTTTGACAATACTTACCATTTTGCCTCACAAATTTTGTGGGCTTGTTTGTTGGTTTTTGTCTTTCTTGGGTACATACCCAAAACCCTCTTTATTAAATGAGCACATTTGCTCACTCAACAGCTTGTCAAGGGTAGCCTTACCCTTGAAGCACCTTTCCAAGCTTTTAGTTAGCTTGGTCACTTATTCCTTTAACTCATTATTCTCACTAATGAGCTTAGCATTACATGACTTAGAAATTGCATTAGTAGAATTAATATTGGAGGAACATGGCATAGCAATCAACTCATCACATGAAGTAGATACACTAGCTCTAGCACTTTTTACACTAGACATTTCATTTGAAATATCACAAGTAATACCGATATTAGTGCAAGATTTACTTGAGTTTTTTTGGACAAACAAGTCATGAGCTTTCTTTAGCTTCTCATAAGATTCTTTAAGGGAGATATGCTCTCTTTAAGACTTTGATTTTTGGTTTTTACTTTCTAAGAAATTTATTCAATTCAATTAACATATCCATAAATTTATCATAAGAAGGCTCATCATCATCGAGAGATTTTACCTTATCTCGTTCTGTCAAAAGGCATGTTGGAGAGGAAAAAAGCGATGGTGCTTCTTTGATGGCAATACCGACAATTCTGTTCTTCTTAAGGGACTCATCCTCACTTGAGTTGGAGTCGGTGTACTTCTTATCGGATTCACACTCTCCAATGTGGGCTTCATTCTTGCCATCCTTTTGAAACTTCATGAAAAGCTTCCTTTTGCTATCGAAGTTCTTTTTCTTGGATGACTTCTCCTTGTCATCCTTCTTCATGGGGCATTAAGAGGCAATGTTCTCTTTCTCATTGCACTCATAACAACGGATGTTGTTATAACGCTTGTTGTCATGGTAGGAGTGCCCCTTCTTGCATTTTTCATGACTAGCGTTTCGGTATGAGTGTCTCTTCATGAATTTGTTTATTCTCCTCACAAAGAGAGCCAATTCCTCCTCAGAGTCATCCTCATCATCTTCAGACTCTTTACTTGACACCGTTTTAGCCTTAAAAGCGATGATCTTCTTGCCCTTGGAAGAGAATTGCTCCAAGAGCTCCTCCTTGTCCTTCTTGTATAACTCATTTGTTATGAGGTTGCCTAAGAATTGTGTTGGTGTCATCCTTTTCAACTCAGGCAAGTTGAGAAAGGGTGTCACCAACATCTCATACATCTCCGGTAAGGCCCTAAGCATCTTTCTTATGATATCAACAAAGAAATAACTAGTTGACAAACGATGTTTTACCATGGTGTTCGGAAACTTGCCGGTTTCCCGTAATCCACGTTGAGGAAAGCCCAAGTGACTTGGACTAGCTCCACGAATTAAGCCTCCGCTCCTCAATCACAAGTTGTTATCCTTCCTCCACTCTGGAGATGGTGGACACCAAACCACTTATAAGTATGCGTCGGGCTTCTTCACAACCTTATTGAAGAAGTCATCGTGCAAGCTCCCGCCAAACCGTTTAGGTGCCAGCAAACACCAAGAGTAATAAATCACAGTTTCGCTTGACGGCGATCAAGTACCAAAAGGATCAAGCTAAGATGTATGCACTTGATTTTGGCTCAACCACCTCAAATGAATGCACAATGTGAAATTAAGGTATGGTGTGAATGCTCAAGGTTCAAGGATGTTCAATGGAGTCTCTTGCTCTGTCCTTGAGTAGGTGGGGGAGTATTTATACCCCCACCAACCAAACTAGTTGTTACAGGGCAATCCTTGAAAAAATTGGGGCAAGCGGAAGTACCGCTGTTCATCGAATTGTACTATCGCACCTGTTATGATATAGTAGTAATGGCTATTTCAGATCTTCTGAACTAGCCATTAAAAGTCGGTGCGGTACTACCATCGTTGTAATCGTCGTAGTTCCGATATTCGGAAGTTCCAAAATTTTGGCGCAGTATTTCCGTTTGCTTCGAGGCCAAGAGTTGGCGCTCTCTAGAAAAAAAACATACCACCCGAATTTTCAGAGCTTCCGTGATCCGGAAGTACCGTTCAAGGGTTACGATACTATTGCTCTACAAATGGATTCCAAGGGTACTTCCGTTTTCTAGAGAGACAAAGTGATTCCAAGGGTGCTCTTTAGAAAAACATACCACTCATTTTGTCGGAACTTCCGAAAGGCGGAAGTACCACTGTTTACATTCCGATACTTCCGATTATCTAGACAGTGCACATATTGGCTATCAATTTTGGTTTTAAGTGGATGCATGATTCTAAATTGATCTAAATGACACAATAATATGTTATCAAGTTACTAGCCATGATCTCTCTTAATAATACAACATTTATCCTATAATCCGGTCTTCCACCCTTTCTCCTAAGACCGATAAAAACAAAAAGGGATTATAGTATACTTATACCTTTGTCTCGAGTCACATTGATATTCATATTGACCCTTCACATGCATCTCCCGATCATTATAGGGACTAAACCTTTTGAACATTTAGTAAACATATTAGTCACATATTCACAAAATATCATTAATTACCAAAACCATTTTTAGGGGTCCAAATGCTTTCACTCACACGCCTCGCCTGTCACTGTCACTAGCTCCTTCGAGCTCTGGTGGCGTGGCAGGTGACACGTGTTGCTTGCCGCGCCTATCGAGCTCGATGATGAGACTATATTTGCAAAAATGAGCGTTCGATAGTCAAATTTGAAGGAAAAATATGTTATAGTACCAAATATGTGAACAATTCACGATTCCTCCAGTGGAGTGGAGCATCATCACTCATCTCAAAACTACCACAAACATGAACTGTACGGGACCCAAGTCCAATTCCAATTCGAAAACAGTTATCAAGATCCAGCTTCCAGCCCTGCGCTGCCAAAGGACTGAACTGCGCGCTACCGATCAATAGCAAGCAAATATGCACCAACACATGGCATCTTGCGCAACAACAGTAGGAAAAGCATTTCATCCTTCGTATGGTAGACTAGCAGTAGCTGCTGCATAGGATACTGCTAGAACGCTAGTGCTGTCCAGCTGCAGAAGAATCTGTTCTTCGTTCCCACCAAATCCGTTTGGTTGAGTTTCCGGCACCACCGATTGTTTTGGCCTAAAAGTGCTATCTAATTTCAAGCCCTAAACAGAAGCCAAAGCTATTTGAAAGCTTTGATTTTTAACATGTTTTTTCTTTTTTTCCTTCTTTTTTCTCTTTTCTTTACATTTTCCATAGAGATATAATGATATTTTTTACTTTTTCTATTTTATTCATTTTCTTTTAATTAAATATCTCAGAAAAATTAATAACCATTATAATATTATTTTAACCAAAAGCTACAATATTTTTGAACGGGAGCTTAGTTTTACTAGTAGTGTGCCCGTGCTAACGCTACGGTAAAATACAAAACAAGATAAAATTTGTAAAAAATAAAACGAACAATTAGATTCATTAAGATTCACGTCTCATATATTGTATAACCAAATATTTTTGTCACATAATGCATGTCACATAACGACTGATCCTTTGATGAGGCGACAACATCATTGGACTCACCCACCGACGACTTTCTCCATCCCCACATTGTTTAGATCATCATAAGAGGTCAATCTTGATTGTGTTGTTCGCCTTAACCAGAGGGTCAGGATAGCGGATGGTGCGTCCATCATAAGTGTTCAGGTATGGAATGCCCTTCTGACCAAATTGGACTGACTGAACATTGCACAGCTTGGACTAAAAACAAAATGTAATAATGACAAACATTTAGACCATACAGCCCAAAATATTATAACAATAATGATGAAGATGATGAGCAAGGGAAAATATAAGACTGTTACAATTATTGGTAAAGTTGTCTAACTCTTTGTCCTAAAGCTGTGCTCACAGGCAAAAAGTAAAATTATGGTACATAGATCATCAACCACATATCAAAGATAAGATCAAACTATAGCCACATTTATAAAATTCATCTCAATGCAAAGATATGAGACGTGAATCTTTTGAGATAATTATAGGATGCTTAATTAGTTTGACGCACTATGGGCATAATGCATAGGTGACATATACGCTGTATATGATTTTTCTATGCTCGTGTGCACGCGAAGATGCGATAAGTGAGCTGGAGACCAAATCTGGCCATATTTGGTACGTAATAGCCATAGATGGCATACGGGTCCCAATCCTCGCGTCGTAGGATCAATTACTTGGTGAATTGTGAAGGATTGCGTTGTGGCCTCTGGCCTGACGATGAGAAAGCCGCTCCAACCGACAGATTTCAAACTGGTTCTTTAAATGACCTCTTAAATTTAAAATCATTTGCATTGTTCACTGTCTTTCTGTTATCCATTGCTGTCTCGAAAAACACAAACAAAAAAATAAGAAGCAGCTAAAAATTAGAAGCCTAAAAAAAGAGCCAAAACAATTGAAGTTATGAACCCCGGCCGACTTGCTCCAATGCTCCCGATCGATCGATAACCCCGACCACGCATCAAAAGTTTAAAACCGATCTTCCATCTCGCACAAAATAGTAGAGAATCCACGAGCCAAAAAGGGAAGCAAGATAGCACGCATATTTTCTAGAATAGATGAACGAACTCATCTGGAAGTAGGGGACGGCCGTATCCATATAATTTCAAGGGGGGAAAAGATATCGGAAAAGGTATAGATATCTCACGGCGAAACTTTGTCACAAACTGTCATACCCCTTGATCCACACCACCTTTGCCTATCTACACCATCAAATGTTACACATAATTAGCATGCAAAATTTAGTAGTGTAGCAATAGTTGAGAAAAAAATTATTACTACGTCAGCGCAGAGGATTTGAACAAGAACTACAGATTTTTAATACAAAGTAACTCAGATGAACCCTAGTCACACGTAACGCATATAACAAGGTATCCAGTCATGTATCACTACGAATCTAGAGATTGCAGCTTGATTTACAACAAAATCCCAGCGATAACTATGAAATAACGATGCCCGTCATCCTTTTCAGAAAAAAAAATCAACACAGATAGCAACGATACCACAGATGCGATGATACATCAACAAGCTCATCAAAGAATACCGCTACAAGCAAATTAATTGTTGCAAATTAATTAACAGGTACGCATATAATGGTTAATTGTTGTACATAACATCCATTGAGACCCTTGGCATACTCACCATCCTTCGTATGGTAGACTAGCAGTAGCTGCTGCATAGGATACTGCTAGAACGCTAGTGCTCTCCAGCTGCAGAAGAATCTGTTCTTCGTTCCCACCAAATCCGTTTGGTTGAGTTTCCGGCACCACCGATTGTTTTGGCCTAAAAGTGCTATCTAATTTCAAGCCCTAAACAGAAGCCAAAGCTATTTGAAAGCTTTGATTTTTAACATGTTTTTTCTTTTTTTCCTTCTTTTTTCTCTTTTCTTTACATTTTCCATAGAGATATAATGATATTTTTTACTTTTTCTATTTTATTCATTTTCTTTTAATTAAATATCTCAGAAAAATTAATAACCATTATAATATTATTTTAACCAAAAGCTACAATATTTTTGAACGGGAGCTTAGTTTTACTAGTAGTGTGCCCGTGCTAACGCTACGGTAAAATACAAAACAAGATAAAATTTGTAAAAAATAAAACGAACAATTAGATTCATTAAGATTCACGTCTCATATATTGTATAACCAAATATTTTTGTCACATAATGCATGTCACATAACGACTGATCCTTTGATGAGGCGACAACATCATTGGACTCACCCACCGACGACTTTCTCCATCCCCACATTGTTTAGATCATCATAAGAGGTCAATCTTGATTGTGTTGTTCGCCTTAACCAGAGGGTCAGGATAGCGGATGGTGCGTCCATCATAAGTGTTCAGGTATGGAATGCCCTTCTGACCAAATTGGACTGACTGAACATTGCACAGCTTGGACTAAAAACAAAATGTAATAATGACAAACATTTAGACCATACAGCCCAAAATATTATAACAATAATGATGAAGATGATGAGCAAGGGAAAATATAAGACTGTTACAATTATTGGTAAAGTTGTCTAACTCTTTGTCCTAAAGCTGTGCTCACAGGCAAAAAGTAAAATTATGGTACATAGATCATCAACCACATATCAAAGATAAGATCAAACTATAGCCACATTTATAAAATTCATCTCAATGCAAAGATATGAGACGTGAATCTTTTGAGATAATTATAGGATGCTTAATTAGTTTGACGCACTATGGGCATAATGCAAAGGTGACATATACGCTGTATATGATTTTTCTATGCTCGTGTGCACGCGAAGATGCGATAAGTGAGCTGGAGACCAAATCTGGCCATATTTGGTACGTAATAGCCATAGATGGCATACGGGTCCCAATCCTCGCGTCGTAGGATCAATTACTTGGTGAATTGTGAAGGATTGCGTTGTGGCCTCTGGCCTGACGATGAGAAAGCCGCTCCAACCGACAGATTTCAAACAGGTTCTTTAAATGACCTCTTAAATTTAAAATCATTTGCATTGTTCACTGTCTTTCTGTTATCCATTGCTGTCTTGAAAAACACAAACAAAAAAAATAAGAAGCAGCTAAAAATTAGAAGCCTAAAAAAAGAGCCAAAACAATTGAAGTTATGAACCCCGGCCGACTTGCTCCAATGCTCCCGATCGATCGATAACCCCGACCACGCATCAAAAGTTTAAAACCGATCTTCCATCTCGCACAAAATAGTAGAGAATCCACGAGCCAAAAAGGGAAGCAAGATAGCACGCATATTTTCTAGAATAGATGAACGAACTCATCTGGAAGTAGGGGACGGCCGTATCCATAGAATTTCAAGGGGGGAAAAGATATCGGAAAAGGTATAGATATCTCACGGCGAAACTTTGTCACAAACTGTCATACCCCTTGATCCACACCACCTTTGCCTATCTACACCATCAAATGTTACACATAATTAGCATGCAAAATTTAGTAGTGTAGCAATAGTTGAGAAAAAAATTATTACTACGTCAGCGCAGAGGATTTGAACAAGAACTACAGATTTTTAATACAAAGTAACTCAGATGAACCCTAGTCACACGTAATGCATATAACAAGGTATCCAGTCATGTATCACTACGAATCTAGAGATTGCAGCTTGATTTACAACAAAATCCCAGCGATAACTATGAAATAACGATGCCCGTCATCCTTTTCAGAAAAAAAAATCAACACAGATAGCAACGATACCACAGATGCGATGATACATCAACAAGCTCATCAAAGAATACCGCTACAAGCAAATTAATTGTTGCAAATTAATTAACAGGTACGCATATAATGGTTAATTGTTGTACATAACATCCATTGAGACCCTTGGCATACTCACCATCCTTCGTATGGTAGACTAGCAGTAGCTGCTGCATAGGATACTGCTAGAACGCTAGTGCTCTCCAGCTGCAGAAGAATCTGTTCTTCGTTCCCACCAAATCCGTTTGGTTGAGTTTCCGGCACCACCGATTGTTTTGGCCTAAAAGTGCTATCTAATTTCAAGCCCTAAACAGAAGCCAAAGCTATTTGAAAGCTTTGATTTTTAACATGTTTTTTCTTTTTTTCCTTCTTTTTTCTCTTTTCTTTACATTTTCCATAGAGATATAATGATATTTTTTACTTTTTCTATTTTATTCATTTTCTTTTAATTAAATATCTCAGAAAAATTAATAACCATTATAATATTATTTTAACCAAAAGCTACAATATTTTTGAACGGGAGCTTAGTTTTATGCATAGACCAACTCGTCCAAAGCCTAAGCTGCCAGGCAAAGATGGGTTCTCTGTCATACCTCTGTAGTACTACTACTATTTTATTATTTCTTCCGTCAGCTCATACAATCGACATGGAGAGACATTAAGGTCTTGCTCTGTGATATGGATTTTGACTGAAATGATGTTATAGTAGCTGTTAGTTTTTTAAGTATTTAATTAAAAAAGGAAAAAAATACCGTTATATCTCTACTGATAATGCTAGAACGCGGAATGAGCCCCTGCTCAAGGTTGGTGCAACCAACACCTACAAAAACGCCATGATGGTTTCTTCTGCGTCTTCTCGCACGTCCTCCGTAACACCACCTCTGAGACATTCCCACACTATTCTCTAAGACCAACCTCAACACCTCTGAGACATTCCCACACTATTCTCTAAGACCAACTTTTCTGCATAACTTACCTTCACTTTACAGCCAAATGCCTGCAGAATTCAGCCTCACTTTTAACTCTGTTACCATCTATATTGTTTAATCCCAGGGCATCTTTTGATCTGAGCTCTCTCTGACCAAATGTTTGAAGTACAGTAAGCTTAGACCATTCTTCCAGGTAGTAATTTCTCTCCTCACCAACAACACTTTGGACTTTCAGATGCCATGCCATGGAATGGAATATATTACTGAACAAAGTACCTTGCAATTGCACTAGGGGAGTATAAAGGTGGCAAATTGTCTGGGCATTGGCAACCTTTTCTACTGGTCTTTCTTGATCGAGACTTTGCCTTTGGCCACCAAGTCAAAAGAGAGAGCAAATGCACTGCATTGTATTGCCCTACCTCTCTCCATGATTGGTTGGATTGATTTGCTGCTCAAAGTCCAAGTCTAAAAGGACTCTGATCTTAACAACCTCCGAGTGCTTCTGTGACTCTGTGCTGTGGTCCTTAACTCCTTAAGAACACAGCAAACGGTTCAGAAAAGCTGCAAAAAAATTTGCCGGATTCATGCGTGTTTGATTGATTTCAGTAATGCATGGATCAGATCGGATTGGGAGATCTTTTTGCCACATTTTTCTTCGGCTCTGGAGACGTAGGCCCCGGTTAAACCGTGTGGAAATGAAGCATCAATTAACGGCAATAATAGTTTTGATGTGCTGTTTTTCTCTTGCCGGTAAGGCGAGCAGGGTTGAGGTTGTTCTCGCTTGCTTTCTCATGGCAACCTTTTGTAAGCCTTTTGTGCACAGAAGGGCGGCTTCATCGTCAAACTTGTCGAAGCTGTGATCCACGAGGGCATGTTCTGCATGCTTTGTTCGGATTCTAGTATGGAGTCTATGGACTCCCTTTAAGTAGAAAGGTGCGTGTTCATGATCTGAGTCATCCAATCAGCGTAAGGATGCACAATCGTCAACTGCAAGCTTCCGATTGGAAGCTTGTGTTGATGGGCCTGTTCTTTTTGGCTGCGGCTTTTGGCTTTTGGCTGCGGCTTATGGTTTTTAGGCTGTTTGTACGAGAGATTACAAAGTAATAGAAACTCACGTGCGATTTTTGCCGATATAAATAAAGTCAGTAAAGTATGTACTACAATTAACTAGTAGATCCTATATTGAAAGATACTCCGTTTAAAAACTAGTTAATGTAAAAAAGCCGAAAAACAGTTTTTAGAAGCTGAACATCTCAGTTTGACACGTGTGGTTCACTCCCAGTTGATCGAGCTGCTCAGATCATGAGTTCGTCCTCAGCATATGTCAAAAAAAAAGTCCATGACTTCTGCAAATCTCCAATCTACAAGAATGTGACCCCAATAGGATAGGTGAGGGAGTAGGGAGTTGAGAGCACTCGTATTTTTTTTCTTTTAACTTGGACATTGGTCTCTTCTTCCCAAGTAGAACACATGACACAGCCCTAAGAATAAAAGTATTCCTTACAGGAAGAAACAGAGTGCAAGGCCATCAATGCCAACGGCATAAGGGCAGTAGCATGGTGCTGCAGCTTCTAAGGGACGGAGGTATCAAAGTGGCAAAGTTAACTGCACCTCACAAGAAAGAAATACTTGTATGCATCAGCATCACAGGTCACAGCACCTGAGGAGAAGCACATGTGCATGCCATCATACTCCCCAACATACTGCAAACTGAGGGGATTTATATCGCCTTTTGATTTTTAAAAAGAAGAGACAAGCGGTGAAAAAAAGGGAGATACATACACGTGACAGAAGTAAGAAGAGCGAGATAGATGATAGACGTTAGCAAGAGCAGTGGAGAAGTCGCCTCGAGAACCCGGTATTCGTATTGTCTTTTAGCTTTTATAAACAGAAGCCCGAAACAGAAGGTAATGACTCGCTTCCGCTCATTTCGGCTTCAGCTTCTGGCTTCTAGCTTATTTTTCACTATTCATAAATTTTGTCTTTTTCTAAACTTTTTGGCTTTTTTAGATCTTTTTTGCCAGTTCTTTTTTCCCCGTATTCGTTTACATTGTCCGTAATGAGCTAGCATATTTTTTTTCTATTTTTAAATTTTTTAAATTTAATTACACCAAATAAGTCGCCTTCAACTACAGTGAAATTTCAGCCGCTAACAGTGCAATTTCAGCCATAAGCCACAGCTTTTCAGCCCAACCGAGCGGGGCTATGCAAGCCGGGGGGAAACGCTACATTGATGTTGCATTATAGTACTCAAAATTTAACATTCAAAAGCAAATATCATTACTTTAGTATGCAAAAGAGGAAAAGTGAGTGCACAACAAAAAAAAATCAATCCATGATATTCATAGAAGTTTTGGCTTACATCAACTTCTCTAGAATACAGCCACCATCTCATACTAAATAAGAGAGATGTGAAGGGAAAGGGAAAACAACCGGACCCATGATGCCCTAACAAAGAGCAACAACTATTCTGAGCTTCCATTTCCCCCCTAAAAGTTAGTCTGACCAGAGACTATCACCAACGAAAGCACACTGGACTGCTAATCAGACACGACGACGATGCAATCACTCACAATTGCCGAGGAAGAAATCCTTCTTCCTCGCTGGGTTCCCATGATCAGTAATGCTATAAGAGAAAGAACAGCACCACCGCCACCATGATGCTTATCATGTGGTTGGATGGAGGAGAACACCCCTAGTTCTTCCACAAGGCACTGACAAAAAAAGCCAGAGAGTTACGAACAAGACTACCTACTACCATATCTCTGAATGAGATCAGAAAGGATTCTTCACACAAGGCCTCCTCAGGGATATGGAAGACCTTGTGAATGCCTTAAGCTTCCTATTTACAGAGGACATTTGGAATTGCAAAGCTCCAAATCCTCCTTTAGCTCTTTCTGTCTACCCTACATTCATCAAAATGAGTCAGTAGCACTGCAAGAAGCAAGTATGAAAGACTACAAATCACTTGCAGTCCCGCTGCATGGCTCCGCTCCACACAACGTTATCATCTGCCTTCTCCAACGCGGCAACCTTAGCACGATGGCATGTGAGAAGACCAGCCTTGCTCTTCTCACCGTGCGGGAGCTCAACAGCCTCACTGATAGATCCAGACTTGATATCAGTGGGTGGGATGAAGCAATCCATGGAGAGGCCGGGGACATTGAATGCAACCTCCTCGATGCTCCATGCCTCCTCCATGCGCGTCTTGGTGTGGCTCATGGCAACCTCTCCGAAACGGAAAAGGGTCACGGCCGAGCGCCCAGAATGTGCAACCATTATTCCCTCCACTGGCCGGTAGTCCTCGATGAACGAATTGAAGGTAGTCTCCCAGTAAACAGCATCCCCTCCAGTTGTGGACTGAATTCGGGTAAGGTGCGAATCCTCAATAAGGACAAGAAGACCGGTCTTCTGGCTGAAATACCCAAAGAGAACATGCCGGATGATCTCGGCAAGGCCCTCGCTGCGCGCTCTTAGCGTCTCAGGATCTGCACACAGCTTCAGAATGAAGCAATCCTCCCCATTCACCTTCCTCTCGCCAATGCAGCGTGCGCCAGCAAACATGCTCGCGGTGGTCAAAGGATCCAGGCCCTGGAGAGACAAGGAACAACAAACTTTTGAGTCAAAACTTTACCTTCTTGCACTGTGGTGGCCTGGTAGGGGTATTGAGACGACACGACCTACAGACATGGTGGTGAAACTGGTGCTGCCGTTATACCTGAAGTGCGCGGCGGAGAGGGCGGACAGGGCCCTTGGCAGAATGTGCGCCAAGCCATGGGGTGTGGCGCCAGACGAGCTTGCCGTTGCATCCGGCGTGCACCTTGCTCCCGCCGACGGCTAGCTCAATGTACCACATCTCCGGGGCCATCTGCCACAGCACGAACCGGCCAGGCTCGGCGCAGCGCGCCGCCATGCGGTTCCTCACCATGCGGCCAGCCGTCTCAAACTCGGTAGCCACCATGCGCACCTTGCCCATGGCGTACGCATTTCGGACAGAGGAGAGCAGCCTCTGCCCGCCGGAGGCAGCCAGATACTGCTGCAGAATGTACTGCGCCGACGAAGTCTCCTGCGTAGAACACATAAAAAGACCTCACTGTTACACAGCTGTAATGCTATGCTAAAGAACCAAAATTTACAGCAAACAGCTCATTTACCACGCAGCTTTTAAGGTTAAGCTTTCTTTACAGCAAATAGTTCCTAAAAAAATTACAGCAAATGGGCATTATCTGTTAAATAGTAGTACAACATACAATGAAAGCCATTTTTTACAGTGGTAATGTGTTCAGATGCCATTTTTTTTATAGCAAATACATGAACTCTCCTGGACACATCACATCAAGAACCCATTTTTATGGTGTTTCCCATAACGAACTAACAAGTTTTCTGGAACGCATATCAGAGAAAACACCAAACAACAGTTTCCTCATGAAACGGGAGGACCAAATCAAGAACTCAGCTAAGAAAGAAAACACTAATTCCAGCTAAAAAGGAGGGACATTCCGCACCCAAGAACTCAAATTTAGACACGCCGACTACAAAATGAACGAAATTTTCACTCTCAAATTTACCAAAACACTGGATTGAACTCAATCTAGAGCAAGAACAAGCAAGCGAAGAAGCAGCAACGGCGAGCTCTTACAATGGGGGTGTCCTTGATGCTGAGGTGCGGGAACGGCTCCGCGGCGCAGACATGCACGGGCGCGAGCGGCGCCCCCATGACCCCGAGAAGCAACCTCAGGTCGTTCCGCCGCGCCGCGCTCCCGGCACCCCCGGCGGCCGCCGCTACCGCCGCCGCCCCGGCCGACGGCGCGCGCGCGAGCTGGCCGCGCACCCACCGGCCCCACCCCTCCCGCCGCGCGCGCGCGCCGTCGCCGGCCTCCGGATCCGGGCCCTCCATGAGCGGCGCGAGCATCTCCCCGCCGCCCGCGTACCGAAGCGCCGCCGCCGCCGACCTCCGCCGCGCCCGCGCCGGCGACAGCCCGCGCGCCACCTCCTCCCGCAGCGCCGAGAAGAAGCCCTGCTTCTTGTCCATGGCAGGCAGGGATCTGCTCGCCTTACACAAGCTTCAGGCCGTTGTGTCTGACAGAGAGGGGGGAGTGGAGCGGGGTGCGAATATATATGAAACCGAGGGGGCTGGGTGGAAAAAAGGCACGGAGCAGAATGGAGGCGCCGAGTGTGTGAGCGGTGAGCCCCAGGCCGACACTGCTGGGGGTTACACTGTTATCACTGCGCTGCTGCTTTCAGTCACTGCCCACGGTGAGGTTACCTCCCTTTTCCTATCAGGCTATGTATCCGTGCTCGTTTGAGCTTTTTATTTTAGTTTCTAACTTTTTAATTTCGTTTTTTATCTTTTATTTTTTTAGCTTATTTGCCTTTTCTTTTTTGTTCTATTTTTTTAATTGTCCGGGATGATGTAATATTTTTCTTTTTCTAAGAATTTATTTATGTTGAAAAAGTTCATAATAGCTATAGTGCCAAAATAAACCCGGAATAGTGCCGCATAGTGCCAAAAAGCCCACAGCTGACAGCCCATAGCTAGAATGAGTGAGGCCTTACGTGGGTTTTTTTTGGACTGTGGCTTATGGGTTTTGCCTTATGACTTTTGAATTCTAGCTATTCGCGAGAGAGTACGAAAGAAAAAAACAGTCAAAACGAACAAGCTCTACTTGTTGTTTGGGCTTTTGCTTTGGTATACATTTTTTCTAGGGTTAAAAATTGTTTTTCTATTTGGTTTGACTTTGTGATGCTATATTGGGGTATATTCTGTTTGAGTTGGTGGTTTTGATGGATTGGTCCTGTTTATTTTGGTTTCGGTCTATGACTTTTTGTTACGATTTATGGTCTTTGAAGTATTTGTAAGAGAGAGTACGGAGTAATAGAAACTCGCATATAGTTTTGGTATATATAAATGAAGTCATTATAGTATGTATTATAATTAACTTATAGACCCTATCTTTAAAAGATATTTTATTTAAAAACTAGTTATCGTAGAAAAATAAAAAAAATATCTTTTAAAAGTTAAAAAGTAAAGGCCCTAGGTTTGATCGGATGTGTGGAGAGTGTAAGCTGCATGTGCCTACTAAGTAGGCACTTGATTAGACGAAATATTTGTGTGACGTCTAAATTAAACCTAGCACATATCAAAACATACACACACACACGCAGAATCACACAATGTTCGCAGAAAGATAAAAGATTTGTCATTTGTGTATCAATCTATTGTAATGCAGAACACCAGTATCTTTCAAATCTTCTTTGTAAAGTAGTAATGATCAAGGTTGGCTACATTTTCCCCCTCTCGTGACATTATCAGCAAGCAATCCTCATGTTATATACATGAAAAGAAAAAAACTCAGAAAGATAAGTAAAAAAAGGAGAAGCTTGTCTTGGGGGCGTTCGTATTTGGCTTTTGGCTGTAAGTTATGACTTTTAACTGAAAATAAATAATACTTGTTGAAAGAAGCGGCTTTTAGAAGAAGAGCGTGAGCGGTGCAAAAAGCGAGAGAGATGTGTGCACATGATGAGAGCGAGAGGGGTGGTATGGGTGATGCATTCATGACCCCTGCCTTATCTTCGGAGAGAGATAGTAACGAGAGAAGTGAAGAAATCGTTTCGAGAAGCCATGTGTTCGTATTGGGTTTTTTCCTAAACAAAAACAAAAAATAGAATTTAATACGAGCATAGCCTATCTCCAGTGTGGTGAGCATGGCCACTATTAGGGGGTGAAAAGTGGATACAAATTATCCGTATTATCTAGTTACCGTATTCGATAGGATGCGAATATGATATATATTTTTCCATCTGATTAACAATTTCTATCCTATTCGCATTCGTATTTGAATTCGCATAAAAAATATGTATACGAATATGATATGGATTTTTACCATCTGAAAGGTTATTTCATCCGAACTATTCGTATCCATATTCGGCAAAACAATATGTATATTTTATTACAATACAACTAATTAGTTGGATATGTTTTTTAATTGAACATGAGTTCATGTTTCTTTAGGTGAAGCAAATAAATTAAAATGATTAAACGTGATTGTACGAGAATAAAATGTCTTCATACTACATAAATTATGAAGATATCTGGAGCCGACCGAATTGAGTAGATATACAATTCGAATTCATATTCGTTACAATATTCGATTCATATTTGTACTCAAGAATATTTAGATTCATATTCATTTACAAATATGAATACAAATATGGTTTAGACAATATCCAATCCGTTTTCACCCCAGCCACCAGCCATCCCTGACACGTGGGTCCCAGCTCGCCATGATGGCGCCGTTAGCGAAGCTTGTGCTGTTGGGACGGAAAAGCCAGCCCGCCGTTACACGCACACGGTCACTCCCAGGCACACCCGGATCTTTTGCTCCCTGTAGCCACCCCTAAATCCTAGTCCTACTTGCTTAGATTAGATTCAAAGCGCTTTAATTAGCTTTAATAAGTGCTCCTGATTAGCTTTGCTCCTCGTTAATCACTCAAAGCTAAAAAGAGGCCAGAATACCAGATCGTGATCTTCTTTTCCGCTTTCACAATATGGCATCTCCAATGGTTATAGCTAGCAACTAACTATAAGACTTCCACATCATCTATATAGTACACACTAAAGTTAGCATTCTAAAGAACTATCTATAAGGATAGTTATTTGATGCTTACATGCACACACAGAATTTATGGAGGCTGCCTCGTTTGGCGCTATAGACTATCTCTAGAGCTGCGTTCTCTTTCTTCATTTAATATCTTCCACGTAGGACAGTTGATGACATGGACTCTCTTGTAGAGAGCTGCTATAGACCCATTGTGTTTCATGAACACGGATTCGTAGTGTAAGAACGTACTTCTCCTGCGTATTCTCGCAAAAAAAATCTCCAAAGTAGGTAGTATATGAACTGGTAAAGTCAAATTAAGTAACTAATCACCGCACCGGCTGTGATCGTTTTGGCTTCAGCTTTTAGCTTCCAGCTTATTTTTCACTATTCATAAATTTCGTCTTTTTCTGAACTTTTGGCTTTTTGTTGAGCTTTTTTGCCGATTCTTTTTTTCATGTATTTGTTTGTATTATATATAATGGGCTAACATATTTTTTAATTTTTTAATTTAATTATGCTAAATAAAGCCTCTATCAGCTACAGTGTTTTTTCAGCCAGCTACAGTGCTTTTCAGCCATAAGCCACAAAAAAAAGCCCAAATGAGCACCAAGACAACAGTAACGTACTGTAATAATGCATTAATCAATCAACATATATATAATGTGCATATTAGTAAATTACACGAGGGCATGCTTCTCAAACCTTCACTCCCGGCCGTTGGACGACGCCGGCTATATTTTTAGTGACCTTAAATACGGACAAATAAACATAAAATGTCGTAGAAATTGTCGCGGTTGTCAGCTGACATGTGGGCCTGGTGCGTGCCGATGGAATTCAATCGATCGACCAGCCTGCCAGTTGGGATTCCTAATAATATTTTGTAAGATTTTGTCCATTCTCACTTGGAGATATTACCAAACTTTCTCTGTCCATAAATATAGATCGCTCTGGGTTCCATACCATCAAGGTTTATAAGTTTTGATCATTAATATACGTTAAAGTATATAGATTAACTATATAAAAATAATAACTTTGGGTTTATCTTGTAAAATTCTTTCATAATATATATTTAAATTATTTTTGCAAGTATAATATGATAATAATTCATAGTTAAAGTCTCGTATTGGAAACCTAAAAAATAAAAAAACGATCTACATTTGTGGATAGGAGTATATGATTTTGAATAGGAAAACTTTAATCCTTTGAAGTATCACGAATGCCTACTTTTTAAGCGACTTCTGACTTTCGGCTGTTGTCTTTTGGCTGAAATTATACTGTAGCGACTTTTAGCTTTTTCTAAGTCATTTGATTAAAGAAAAATAAAGAAAAAGGGAAAACTTGAATATATCTCCACGGACAATACAATAGAAAAAGGGGTAAAAAGAAAATGCCAAAGAGTCGAAATTAAGAAGCCAACATGTTCATTCTAGTTTCTACCCAGAAGCCGAAACTGGGATGAACGGAGCCTTAACCTTCCAAACTTTTAAAAAGCTTATTTAACCCTCTAATCTTGTAACACCGTATCACTTCACTCCTAAGGTTGGTTTTAAGGGCACTCCCAATAGAAGACATTACAAAGCAATGTCTATACACTCCACATCACGTAAAAACAATAGTAAACATTACTCCCCTAAGAGCACTCTCAACCCATAGTTTCTATAGACAGTTTCCAAGGGAGAGAGAGAGTAATTAATGTCCCTTAGAAACTATCCTTCTCAATCCATGATTTCTATAACAGTTTCTATATAGAGAAGAACTTAAATGCACCACAAAAAGAGATGGATCAGCTGTGGTAAGCAACAAAATAGCCTTCACACATACATCCAGTCCATCTGAAAGTTGCACTACGTACAGTGATCGTCGTCACTTGAAAGTTGCAACATATAAGCTGTCCAAAAATTACAGTAACGTGCACCCATGCCCGTATTTTAATAAAATCTTCCGTCCATGCTAGGATCGAACCTCCGTCCATGCTAGGATCGAACCCAGAGCGAGCGCCTTGAAGACGTCGGTGCCGCGGCGGACGCCTCCGTCCAGGAAGACAGGGAGCTGCCCGCGAGCACCCTTCACAAGCTGCGGTCGCAATCAGACAAACTGATGTACTGCTATATCTGAAGAAAAAGATGCAAGTGCTCAGTACAGCAACGCTGGTGGTTGGTTGCTACCTCTTCGAGGGCACTGATGGTCGTAGGGACATAATCCAGTTGGCGGGCGCCGTGGTTGGACACGATGATCCCCGCCGCGCCATTCTCGACGGCGAGCCTCGCTGCAAATGCACACCACAGACAGCGCTACCTCAGTTGACTGGATACATTTTAAACTCATCAAATCAGCAGAGACAAGGGCCTACCGTCTTCTGCAGTGATCACTCCCTTGACCAGGATTGGCAGCGTGGTGATGGTCTGCAGCCACTTGACATCCTGCACAATACCACAGCACGCTCTTCAGTTCAGAGTTGCTTTTTGCGGGGCATGTCGCAGTAATTAAACAAATTTCATTCAGGAATTTAGATCATATTAAAGTAAGATATTTTATCGAGAAATTGTGCCACCAAGTGTGTGATGTATAACATGATCAGCACAATGATTCAGTAGTAGTCGACATATGGTGAAATCTGCAACCTATAACTTCAGAAATGAAACAAGACTGGTGCCTAGGAAATACTCTGAAGAGAATGCTACCTTCCAGCTCAGGGTGCGATCAATTTGCCCGGCAACATACGGAGCCAGTCCTGAATCGTTAGCCTGATCGTGCGGGGAAGGAGGGAGCGCGCGCGGGAGGGAAGCGAGGACGCGGGAGCGAGCGCGCGGGGGAGAAGGGCGGCCGCACGCGCGGGGGAGAAGTGCGGATGGTTCGGCGGGGAAGGGTACGGTTCGGCGGGGGAGCGGGTGAGTCGAGCGCACGGGAGGAAACGGGCGCATCGCGCGGGGAAAAAGGGAGCGCGCGCGGGAAGAAGCAAGGGCTCGGGAGCGAGCGCGCGGGGGAGAAGGGCGGCCGCGCGCGCGGGAGGGAAGCGAGGGCGCGGGAGCGGGGGACTGGAGGGTGGCGGCGGACTGGAGGGGCACAGGGGATCTGCTGGAGACGATGGAAACGAGAAGAGCGCTCCCAACGCCAAAACAATGGTTTCCTAGCGCATAGGAACGGGAGCCGACTTCGTTTCTCAGGTCAGAAACGATTTCCATCTCTCTCCTCTTTAACTCTCCTTCCACATCAGCAAAAAGATGACATGGCAGTATAATAAATTCTATAGAAACCACTCATAGTTTCAGGTTGGGACTGGCCTAATACATAGTGTTGATGAGTGGGCCTAATCAATAAAATTACACATTCACGCATGTTTATCTCTCCCCCCTCTACTCTCTCATCCATCCACTGCTTTAATGTTATAGACACATGGTAATAGAATAGGGCGGCTTGCTTTGACCAACACTCCACTTTTTACTTTGTCCAAACTAAACTACTCCCTAATGCAAATTTTAGCTACTTCTTGATATTGGATTATGTGCTCACGCAATGTCTCATGTGAGATATGAATTTTTATGTAAAAAACCTTATGGAAACAAGCACGAACGCACAAAGTCAAACTACTATAATTGAAGAGATTATAATAGAGCGTTTGTCCTTCCTATGGACTATTGGGGTACATATAGGGCGAGGAAAATGAGTCTCACATGGAGAGGAAACGAAATCAGAGTCGATTGCTATAAATTGACACCACATCTGATACAAACTGCACATGGCCCTGGCACCTGTCATGCCATGTTTGGAATGAGGCAATGTAGTGTCCTATATGGACATGGTACAAATTCGAATCAACTTCAACAATCTTAACTTTGATCTGAATTCCTTTAGTAGTTGAAATACGTGATAAACTCCTCTAATAAAATCAGCATGTACACCTTGTACGTCGAAAGTCTAAAAGACTAGTGAGTAATACTAACTAAGTCTGAGAGCAAAGCTTAAACTTAAGTGGAGAAACTAACTTTGTCAACATATCAGCTAGATTATCTTGAATACTTATCTTGTTGACTTTAATATTATCTTGAGTAATGACACCTTAAATGTAGTGATACCTGATATCAATGTGCTTTGTTCTCTCAGGAATATTTGATCTTTTGTTAGGAAAATAGCACTCTAACTATTATAAAATATTGTAGTGCAAGATGTACTTCCACAAAGCTCAGTAAATAAACCTCTTAGCTAAACGTCTTCTTTGTAAGCTTCTGAAATAGCAATATACTCGGCTTCTGTAATGGACAAGACAAGGGTAGCTTACAATTTTGCTTTCCAGCTAACAATACACCCTCCAACGTTGAATACATAACCTGTGAGAGATCTTCTTTTATCCAAATCTCCAGACAAATCATAATCCACATAACCAACGAATCCATCTCTAGTCTTCCCAAACTATAAACAAGCATTAGATGTGCCCCATAAATATCTAAAAATCCATTGAACTACTTTCTAATGCTCTTTCCAGGATTAGCCATGTATCTACTAACCACACTTAATGATTGCATACATAAGCGAACCAACTGCACTCGCATATAGAACTCTAGATATGTGCTCAACTTCATCACTTGATTGTGGACATGAGGCTGAAGAAAGTCCGAAATATGTAGCTAAGGGAGTACTCACTGGTTTGGCCTTATGCATATTAAAATGATGAAGAACTTTTTCAATATACCCTTTTTGACTTAGGTATAATTTTCCAAACCGTCTATCTCTGATGATTTCTATAGCAACAATCTTCTTTGCTGCATCGAGATCTTTCATCTCAAATTTACTGCTTAATCGTGCATTCAACTTTGAAATTTCAACCTTATCTGTTGCAGCAATTAGCATATCATAAACATATAGGAGCAAATAAATAGTTGAACCATTAACATCTTCAAATAAACACATCTATCATAATCGGATCTTTTAAAATACTAAGATATTATAAAGTAGTCAAATCTCTTGTATCATTATCTAGGTGACTGCTTCAAACCATAAAGAAATTTCTTCAATTTGTAAGCAAAATTCCCCTTTCTTGGAATGACAAAACCTTCTAATTTCTCTATATATATGTTTTCTTCTAATTCCCTATGTAGGAACGCAGTTTTCACGTCCAATTGTTCAAGTTAACAATCATGTATAGCCACAATGTTGAGTAAAGTGTGAATTGAACTATGCTTCACAATAGGAAAAAAGACATATGTGCAATCAATACCTGTAATTTGGCTGTATTCTTTAGCAAATAGCCTTGCTTTGTACCTAACATCTTCGGTTTATGAAACACCTTTCTTCTTGAAAACATATCCATCAACTACATATGGCTACCTAGTGCATTCCACATTACAAAACCACAATTACACTAATGAAATGCAAATGATATATTAAGCGCGTTGCTCGCATGTGAATGAAGTATACCTTTTCCTAAAGGTATTCACCCGCTTTACAATCCTTCTAAATGCGAAGGATCGTAAATCATAGCTGTGCTCCCTCCCCGCGCTCTCACTTGGCAAGAAATTTCTCTTTCCTTCCCCTCCCTCACTACAAACAGCAATGCAATTAATGCATGAATAAAACAAGAATCTAATGTCTTGTTGCATCATTGTGTCACGTCATCACTCACACAATTCCCTTATGCCAAAAGCCAAACTGCGTGCGCGCCCTACCCCTGCCTATGATTCCCTCGACCCCCTACCCCTGCCGACGATACTCGGCTAGCTGCCTAGCTTGTGGCGCTCAGCAACAACCTACTGAGTAGGGGCAGTTCGGCAGCGCCAGGCCCACTTGCTACTGTGCCTGCAAAGTTTCCTCTTGTACTTGAGCCACCTGCCACACGCCACCGGTCTTGCTGAGCAAGGGGGCGAGGTAGGTGATAGGTGTCACCTGTCGCGCCTTCTAAGCTTAGGGGGGCATTTTCGCATATAACAAGTGTTCGAGAGCTAAAATTGAAAAAATGGCTACAGTGCCAAATACATGAACACGATTTTATGTATATACGAACTTGGGTGCATCCTTTTTAGCTACGTCTGATGGATTAAGACCATAGCATGAGCATTGTGTAAACAAATCGATGCTGATAAGCCGCTTTGAAAGGTTGTCATAAGCTATAAGCCATAAACTGAAAATAACGGACCATTGTTTACCAAGAATCTGGGAGCGGATCAATCCTCCCACCTAGGAATGGAAACAGATCGGTTACGGTCGAACAGTCTCAAATACAAATATAAATCCATATTTTTAAAATGTATACAAATACGAGTTCGAATATTCTCGAATATGAATATGAATCAAATGTAACGGATACGAATTCAAATCGAATATGTAGTTAATTCGGTTGAATACGAATATCCTCCTACAACTTCTGTAACAAATCTCAGTAGAACAAATTCCTAACGGTTTTGCCAGTTTTTCATCGGTCCAAATTCAAATTTCAAATCACAAAATTCATCTTGGTTTTCCTCGGGATTTCCGATAATTGGCCAGTTACCATTAGACATAAGAAATGAATCGAATACGAATCGAATAGTCTCGAATATGAATACAAATACGAATATTCTTGAATACGAATGTAAATACGAATATTCTTAAATACAAATATAAATATTTTTGAATATAAATTTTGCTTAACACATTCACATTTTTAATTATTTGTTACTGTTCCCGCCCCCTACTCCCACCCCTTATAGTGAACCCTAGAGCTCCTGGCTAAATAAAAAGGAGGCATGGTTGGTACGATGTAATTTGTTTTACCCAGGAGGGCCAGGAGATGCAGGTTAAGTTTGCAGGTACGAAATGTAACTGTGTAGAAGTAAGATAGAAACTTAATTGATTTGTACCTGCTGCCGGTTATAAAAATCTAACTAACTTGGTACGATTTAATTACTGGCCGGCGCTTTGGTTTTAAGACGCTCGGCTGTTAATTTGTACCGGGTAAGTACCTTCGCTATATATGTACCACCAAATGCAAAAAAAAAAAAAACCGAGCAAGGAGGGTTTACATGTATTAGTTAACTTCACCGATAACCAATCTAGTTTTTTCCCCATGTCCATGCAACAAAAATTAAGTTCGAAATATATGTTTCACCGTATATAGTTGACGATAAAAGGAGCTGCGAAGCGAATAAGACTTCCCCGCTCGTTTCGGCTTCAGCTTCTGGGTTCTGGCTTATTTTTCACTATTCATAAATTTCATCTTTTTCTAAACTTTTGGCTTTTTTGAGTTTTTTTGCCGGTTCTTTTTTCCGGTATTCGTTTGCGTTGTCCGTGATGAGATAGCATATTTTTTCTATTTTAAAATTTTTTAAATTTAATTACACTAAATAAGTCATATTAAGCTACAGTGAAATTTCAGTCATAAACCACAGTTTTTCAGCCCAACCGAGTGGAGCCTAAGGCATAAACCTAGATGACATATATACAACCATGTGTGCTCACCATTGGACACTAGGAGAGAGTACTCAAAATATGGGATACCTACAGGGAACTAGATATCTATTTAATTAAGAAGAAATAGGCACATAAATCAAGCCAAAGAAAACTCGAACCTGGGTGCAATGGTGGGGTTTACGCTGTAAGATCTCAATTATGCATGGCTGTAGCAAAATTAAATGCTTAGCAGTTCGCACACGCAGCTGGTAGCTTCACACAGGCGGTCGCATCGTTACTGCTAACCGCGTCGACACCTTTTATTAATCCATGGTAAACGCACGTACGTACCTGCATGCGTACGCACGCTCGATGCATGGTTATTCCATCAGTGCTAGCCTGCTAGCTAACTATCTCTACCGATGCTCATGGGTTTCTTTTTAACTATAACTTAGGATTTTTTGGCAGTGATGAATTTAGAATGAAAATAGAGGAAAAACTCTACTATTAAGCCCATAGCACAACATAAATATACCAAAACTATATGTTCTGGTCTTTTGCCAATGGAATATCAAATTCATACATAAATAGGAAGAAAACAAATTGAAAATGCACAATACAATAAGTTTAGTACCTTGCTAATGGATAATGTGCCTCCAAATGTTCATAAATATGTGAGTACCGATCTGTAGATAAGAAATATCAAATTTAGTAATACAATATTAAATTGTGAATATTCATAAACATTAAAAATGAAATGAAAGCATACCACTAAGTCACTAAATCTAATTACGACGCAATTTGACTACGAGTTTTTATGTCTTGAAAGCATTGAATGATTCTTTTATTATCAAGGCTTCTAAATATCTCTCGCTCAGTGTAGCACACCATCAAGTCATTGAGTCATTCATTTGATACCTAGTTGCGCAAATCTATTTTAATAATCTTCCTTGCTGAGAAAATTCTTTCAACTGATGATGTTGGCACTGGAAGGATCAATGTGAGCTTGAGAAAATTCTTTCAACTGATGATGTTGGCACTGGAAGGATCAATGTGAGCTTGATGAGGCGATACATCAATGCGAAAGTTATTTTTTTCGATTTCAACCATCTTTTGAGCAACCTTTGCAAGATCACGACACTCATGAAATTCAACACATCTTCTAACAATGAGAATGAATTTTTGAAGCTGATTTCTTAATAACAAATAGCCAGCTATGGTGAAATCTGTTGTATAAATCTCAGCAAGGCGAACTAGCTTTTGCACATCAAACATAGAGAAGGAGTTGCTTGGATCAAGACAAGACATGCATACCAATAACTCTGAAGAAACTTCATTGAAATGATAAACCATCTCTGCTATAATAGCATCAAGAGCAACATTGAAAATATCAATATGATAATAGTGAAGCAGAGTAACCTTATGCTTACAAAATTCAAAGCTCTCCATCTTTTGTATCAAACATGCTGCTCCACCATGACCTGAAGGATATGCTACATCTTTACATATCTCTAACACTGCAAGCATTGACTCCCACATCCTATATATACGAAGTAATGTTTTAAAATGTGAGCCCCATCTAGTATCTCTAGGTCCAGCTAGGCTAGTTGCCTGATTCAAGCCTGTTCTTGTTAAAAGCACACCATTCTCCAATTTCTCCAATAAGACTTCCCGATGCTTTTTCATTAAAGCATTATTTCTTTTGCAAGATGCACTCATAGTGGTCACTATCAAGAGAACATAGTTGAAGAAATTAGTAATAGCACCGCTACAACTTACGGTAGTGACAACCACTAACTGCAACTGGTGGGTAAAACAATAGATATAGAAAACATACGGATTCTCATCCCGTATTAATCTCTGCAAGCCATTAAATTCCCATGTCATTTTCAACCTTCATCATAACCATGTTCGCGTAGCCTAGAAATAGGTAGATCAACCTTAGCAAGCACAAGAACCAAAGCTTCCTTTAGTGTAGCAGATTACACAAAGTGACATGCTTAATACCAATAAACCTTTCCATGATCTTCCCTTCTTTATTTACAAACCTACATAGTATGAACTTTACAAAGTTAAAACAAAACCACAATGCACAAATCATAAATGATACAACTAAAATACATTATATGTACAAATAACCTCACAATCACAGACATCTGCTTCTTTATTGATGAATCACAAGACTCATCAATGAACACTGCGAAGTTCCTATCTTCAATCTCATTCTTAATCACCTGTGCGACCTCCAGTGCACAACATTTCACAAGTTCCTTCTGTATATCCAAACAAAGCATCAAACAATTACCACCACCCTTAAATTCAAAAGCCTCCTTCACATCCACCTTTTTATCAATGTACTAATCCACCAACTCTATAAAATTTCCTTTGTTCGTGGAAGTAGAAGATTCGTTGTGTCCATAAAAAACTTCACCTTGTTAAATAAGATATCTTACACAATCTAAAAAAGCAGTCAAACAAATCTTATATGCAATTTCGGACTCCTTGCTAGAAGTGTTTAATTTATGATCTACACTTGCTGTTTGATTCTGAAATCTTCACAATCTAGCATTGCAATATTGTGGACACTAGTAGGGCGACCAACATATTGATTGTAAGATTCCATCGCACTTCTCCAATTCACATACCTAACTTTTGTGAAGACATCCCTCCCAAAGTGAGTAGGGTGTGACGACTTCTTAAAAAGAAAGTAATAGAAACAAAATGCGGCATCCTTTTTCGCACTATATTTCAGCCAATCAAACTTCTTATACCATTATTCTTGAAAGGATCTTGAAATTGAACCTTACATTTTCTTTGGAAAATCATGACCAATTGGTTGAGTTGGACCCTTCAACAAATATGCTCTCATAACTTGATCTCTAATCTCATTAGGATAATCTTCAATTGGTTTGCGACATGCTGGATCGACAATAATATCATCTGGATTAAATTCATGCTGAAACTTTTTTGCTTTAGTTCTGCTTTCTATGGTTAGAGGGTTACTGCTAGTTGCAT
The DNA here is from genome assembly GCA_017311315.1 of Dendrocalamus latiflorus. Taxonomy (NCBI): domain Eukaryota; kingdom Viridiplantae; phylum Streptophyta; class Magnoliopsida; order Poales; family Poaceae; genus Dendrocalamus; species Dendrocalamus latiflorus. Next base: position 21,838,219 of record CM029635.1, read on the forward strand.
TGTTTATGAAATATTTGTGCAAAGTTCGCTTCTCCATTTTTGTAAATCTAAGAATAATTAAACAACAACCAGTCAACCACTAATTAAACAAATTGGCTAATTGGCTAATGGCTACTGTCGATTAAATAATAATTTGTATTAATACAATAATGATAAATTGGGGATTCACTCATTCACAAATCATGGTCATGGGCTCACGGCCTCACCACTTCACCACTTCCTCACCTGCATGGCAGGACAGCAAAAAATTGGGGATTTTCATATTTCACCTCACCTCGTCCTCTCCAATGCGCTGAATGGCTGACGCCGACGCGCGTCGCCCGCCAGGCACCAACCCCGTGCTTTCTTCAATATTCAACTCGATTCTGGCTCTTCTTCAACCTTCGATTCTTCTTGAACCTCTAGGCCAGCCGGTCTTCTTCAACCTACGTTGGGAGGAGGGGGTGCTCAATCACCCACAAGCACCTACGGTGGATTCGCCCCTGACTTTTAGCTTATGGTTGTTGAATTTTGACTGTCGCAAGAGAGATTATGAAGAGAGAGAAAGTCGTATGTGATTTTGGCCGGTATAGTTGAAGTCGATATAGTGTGTACTAAAATCGACTAGTAGATCCTGCATTGAAAAATATATCATTTGAAAGCTAGTTACTGTAGTAAAAGTGAAAAATCCATAAACCCATTTGAACCTACCCGAACATATATAGGCTCCAAACAGCTATAGGCTTCTAGCTTTTGGCTTATGTTTTTGCATTGTAGCGGCTGAAATTGCACTGTAGTGGTTGTTAGCGTTTCTTTTGAGTAATTAGATTTTAAAAATAAAAAAAGTTATATCGTCACAGATAATGCAAAGGAATAAGGAGAAAAAAAAGCAAAAATAAACCAAAAAAGCCAAAAAAAACAAAAAAAAAGAAGCCGACGCGTTCCAGAAGCCAGAAGAAGTTGTTTAGGGCGGGGCCATAGTCAAACTTTTAAAATTTTGATTAACAATATCTTTTTAAATATTTAAATTGGATACATAAAATCATGTGTATATATAGTTCTATCTTAAAAAGTACTTTTATAATATTATAAATATATTATATTAGAAATTAGTGGCTATATTAATGTTCAAAACAACATGTATTTGTGATCAGGAGAGAGTACTAGCTTGTACCATCACGAACTTAGTTAATTGAACGGAAGTGCTATACCGCATTTGAATGTTTTTTTGGGGCAAAATCAGCCAAATTTCTAATCTTTCAATCTTCATGGAGATTCGTGCACCGTCTTCACCGCCGGCATCTTCCTCATGTCTGACGACACTGTCATCTTCGCGTGCCGTCGCCCTGTGGGATTAGGGCTCGGGTTCCTCATTAGGGTTAGGGTTCATTCGAGCCCCTAAGCTTAGAGGGAGGTCGTGCGACGGCAGACCGACGGTGGGAGGTGGAGGTAGCAGGGTGGTGAGGCGATGGTGGTGCCGCCTCAACCGTGGGCGAGGTAGGCGGCGGGGGTGACATGTTGAGGAGCCATTAGGTGGCGGAGGGTGGCGCTGGTAGATCTGACAGCGTTAGCCGCCGGAGACGGGGAAGAAGGGTAGGGTGGGGGCATTGGAGGCGAGTGGCGTGGAAGGAGAAGGCCACAGGAGGGGAGGAGAAGACGGCGGGAGGGAGCAGGAGTAGGAAGAGGGAGGTGGTTGCCGGTGGATCTCGTCGGCGCCAGGGGTGATGCCGGTGAGGAGGCGGGTGGCGGTGCAGGGGAGGTGGGGAGGCGATGGCGGTTGGGGCTTGGGTTGAGGAGATTTTATATAGGATTGGATGGAATAATCTAGGTTCTTGATTTTTTTTCTAATAGTTAGAAAAAGTGACTGATTTTAGAGAAAATAGGGCATGTTCTTTTTGGCTGAGACTTATGGCTTTTGGCTATAGCTTGTGGCTTTTGGGCTATTTGTACGAGATATTACAGAGTAACAGAAACTCACGTGCGGTTTTTGCCAATATAAATGATGTCGGTATAGTATGTATTATAATTAACTAGTAGATTGGTTAAAGATCTTGCAGGCCAGGATCATACGATCGATGCAGCAGAGGTCGGTACTGAAAAATCTTATTAATTAACTACTAGTAACTAGCTTGTGCAATTTAATTACCTGTCAGCTTTCAAAGATTGAGACAGGCCAGGCCAGGCCAGGCCAGTAGGACCTGAGAGAGCAGAGTTTCTTGGATACATTTTGACTATGTTTTTCTTCCGTACTCTGTTTTCTACTCACGTTTTTTTACTTTTCATGGTCATTGAGATAAGGCTTAACAGTTGTTTTTTTATATAATTTTATGTTAAAATGTACTAATAAATTATAATATTATGAAAGTATTTTTATAAGAAATCTAATAAAATAATTTTTGTAATAACTTTAAACGTATTGCCGATCAAATTTGATAAAGTTGGAAAGCACGGATTAAGACGTAAGCAAAAAAGAAACAGGGGGGCATTAACACAACCACAACAGATCAGTGTCCTTTATGTCTGGGCCTCACTAATCCTCCATCACGCACATTGTATATATAAACATTTCCAGTATCAATGTTACACGTACGTACATTGGTTTCAAAATAGAACAAAATGTTACACTTACCTTACCGAAATTAAACTGTGTATTTGAGGTGCATCATCAAATGCATGCTCGATCACTGCTCTCTCTCTCTCTCTCTCTCTCTCTCTCTCTCGGCCGTATGTGGTATGTGAGAAAGATGTAACGTGCGAGTGTTTGTTGGCATGCATGGTCCTGCATTCAGGGACCGTCTCCTAGAGAGAGAGAGAGAGAGAGGGAGAGGGAGAGGTACGGGTCGACAGAGTCGCACAGAAGAGAAGAGAGAACATGCATAGTTTCGCAAATTCGTCACACTCCTCTCTCTCTCTCTCTCTCTCTCTCTCTCCTCCGATCGACTCTCTTGTCCTCTCACAGAGACTCCGAGCTGTAATGCGTTGGACTGCATCTGCCAATCACTCCATTAATGTGTATTGCTACGTGCATCGCTCATGCATGCACGGACACGACGGATCACTGGCACTTGACCTAGCTAGCTCAAGGTAACGTTGACGGGAAGTACGTACGTCGTGCATGACCTAGCTCTGAACACCGACAAACCGAGCAGAAAACATCTAGCTGTTCGTCTGCAATATGTGTATACGTACATGAGAACCGAAAGGAGAACCCCCGGTTCCTATTTTCATTAAGAAAAACAAACCAAAACTGGTCTTGCGGCCATATAACCCCCTAATCTTACTAGCTGATAAGCAGTCGTTACAACGACATAGCACATTTTAACTCGGCCATTACAGGTGAGTCAGCAAACTTAACTATATATCCCCTGAATTTTCCATATAAATATATTAAATATATATTAGGTTAGATGTACTTCCATTAACCATAAAGTTGAAGGTAGCAGGCTACATGTTCAGCCCTGCTAGGTTCGGCAGCTTTCATGCCCGTACAGTAGCGGAGCTAAGAAAATTTAAGAACCTAGAGGAGCCGTAAGCCTTAAGTATAGCCAATAAGCGTAAATAAATCTATATACACATGACACAAGAAAAATTGATAACCACAATAATTTAAAAATCCAACGCACATTTGAATGTCCATAGATGAAAAGAAAATGAAGATACGATAATAAGTACCTCAGTACGATATTACAAAATCTTCGATGACTCACCAATAAAAGTCCAATTACACATTCAAAAGAGATTCTACAGCTCTGATCAACTCGGCTTCGACTTCTGGCTTCTGGCTTATTTTTCACTATTCATAAGTTTCGTCTTTTTCTGAACTTTTGGCTTTTTGTTGAGCTTTTTGCCGGTTCTTTTTTCCCCGTATTTGTTTGTATTATACGTAATGGGCTAACATATTTTTTATATTTTTAAATTTTTTAAATTTAATTATGCTAAATAAGCCTCTGTCAGCTACAGTGTTTTTTTCAGCCAGCTACAGTGTTTTCAGCCATGAGCTTTTCAGCCGAACCAATCACCACCAAAGATATGTAGCTTAATGTATAACATTGTAATGTATTCATATTGAAGAGAATTGAACATACCATAAATGTGCTAATCATGCCTACAAGGTAAATTCATTTTTCGAGTTGTCATAGATTGAAACTATGGGTAATGGTAACATTGGAAAGTGCTTCAGATGATACATCGTTTGAAGTTTCGTATGAAAATACTGTTTTTAATTGGCACAGCTCGGCCTGTTAGCGAAGCAACGGGAATCAAAGTTTCAGAACGGTGGTCAGGAGAGGTGGGCATTGGGCCATGGCACGGCACGAGCCCACCATATTTTAGATCGCTTCGTGCCATGCCTTCTCAGCTCGTCATCCCATCATACTGTACCAGCTCGTCTCACCTCCGGCTAGGTCCAAACATAGCCCAAAACCTGGTGTGCCGGCATTCGTGCCGTGTTAGCCCAACCCCAACCCGCAGTAACTATACACGACAAAGACGACGGCGAGCGCCATCTTCCTTTCTCTCGTACCTGCCTCGTTAAAAATTAGTTAAAATTGAATTAGTTGCATAAAAATATGGGCACACAATGATGTAAATATTTCGGAGAAAAGTGAAATTTCCTTGATATTTAAAAAACATAATGTTACTGCCTTGTTAAAAACCTTACGCCCAAAAATAGGGTTCTCCGAGTAAAGAAAAGAGTACAGTAACGATATATATACATACTAACTATAACAACATGCGTACATAGTTAGCGCACGCCTCTCCAGGTCGTTCATGTGTTCGAGGTCAGCGCACGCCTGCACGATTTCAAGATCCTCTAGTTGATGCTGTTGCTGCTCTTTAGCTAATTCTCAGTCTTTGGTGCATGTGGTTGCCTCCACCATCCTAGGCATGGGAAATGATCTCCTTTCTTCAATTATTCTTCCTACTGTGCTGAACATCGCTTCTGAAGAAATGGTAGACACTGGCTTCAGGAGAACATCTCGCGCGAAATGTGATAGTATAGGAAATATCCGCATATTGTTCTTTCGCCACTTGAGCAAGTCTATCTTGCCTTCGCCAGTAAGATCAGAATCAATATTTGAAAAATTGTGCTCCAAGTAGTGGTTTAGCTCCGAAATAAAATTCCACTTGTAGGTTGCCTGAGACTGAGAGGACAAGAAGTAGACCTGCCCTTTAGTTTCTTCCACAAGTGTGATGTTATGTTTCTCTTTCCTTGATGCGTTTGTTGTGAGGCCTCTGATCTCGTGCTGTTGGTAAACTTGTCATGATACATATAGAAAATATGAAAAAGCACCTCTTCGACATGTGCGAAAGTTTCCGAATAATCAAGGCCAAGTCATTGACCTATTCCCTCCATACTATCCTGCAAACCTGCCAACTTTTTTGTAGGATCAAAAATGACAGCAAAGCAATATAAGTGTGAAATAGAACCAAAATATTTAATAAATTTTTCCTTCATTGCTATGACAGCATGGCCTAAAAAGGGATCCTCACTAGATTTGGCTGTCTTATCTGCAGTTAATCAAATAAATTATATAACTAAACAAAAGGTAGGATAATAAACACCAGATAGAACCTTTGTTGCATTATAAAAAGGCCTTAAAAAATCTCGAAAATGACTAGGGACAAAGTTTTGTGATTGACCATCAGTTCATTACTGTTCCTGTTCTGGCATCCATGACACTCCTTGCCTTGCTAGCTTGGAGATACTATGCACCATGTGTAATTATATATATGCGTTGTTGTGACGCCCCATGTCATAACTAGGAGTTAATCATACTTAAACAATGGATTATTATTTGTTTACTTGGTAGAACACCACTCCAATAAATAATAAGACTTTAACATAGTATTACAATAGAATAATAATGTAGATATTGTACTTTTATTACAACAGTTGCCATGCAGAGCTATGGTCTTTAATATATTTATTTGAATATAGGAGATTTGGGATAGATACCCTATCTCTCACCTACTCCACTCAGCGGGACACCTACTCGTCTCAACCACCGTATAGGGTGTCCACCTCACCTTGGTCCTTTTAGTAATCACCCTCATCCCTTGCGGTCTCTCGGTGCCTGCGAGCCCCTCATCCCACTCAGGATACTCCCCGGTCAGACTAGGGTCTAACAAAGGAAAGTAAGAGCAAGAGTGAGTACTATCACTTAGCAAGTATTATTAGCAAGATGCACTGTATGATTATTCTCTATTTGTTATCACATTTTATAGATCATTTTCTTTTCTAGAAACTAGTTTATCAAATTAAGTAGCAAGTTTTATTTTATAAAAAGACTACCTTTTCATTCAGTGAGAAGAAAGATCCCAAGTGACTTTCGTAGCCTCCAATATAGGAGACATGCATGAATTCATGATTTTACTGTGCCACTGTACCCATAGTTACTCTGAGCTCTCATGAAACTAGGTATCCCGTATTTCCTTTGATGCAGTAGCAAGTTCAGAGTACATAACATTTTCCATGTTACGATATTAAATCTCCACCCATTTATTTTCCACTGGTGTGCCGGGACGCTCACCCAGCGTCCACCGATTTTAAATAGCGTTAGTCAGGCCGATTATCCCTTCACCCAATACTTCACCTACACTAATATATGCGCGTGGGAATCCCTCGCTTTCGGCCTTGCGCTACCGGTCTTGAGTTCCTCTATCATCACTCACACTTATAATACTTAACTGTTGTAGAGAGAATAATAATAACGTAACATGATAGCATTTTCTACCTGTCAAAGACAGAAAAATGGCTGGCACTTAAATATGGCCCCTTTCCGAGTGAGAGTTTTGTTGGTTTTTATGTTCTATCCATACGTAAAGGCCCGCCTTCCCTTTCTTTCCTATCCAGGGTCCTCTTTACCATCCTAATAGTTACTCTTGCAGCCCAGCTACTTCTCTCAGCTGGACTGCTCTCATTTCTCATATCTCTTCTCTTTCATCTCTTTCACCTGATTTTGTTTTGAAATAATGTTTGAAGGCACATATATGATAAATAGTATAGAAATGTAGTTTTACATTGAATATAACTAGATTGATTATCAAGAGACAAGGTTGCCTACGTAATAGTAGTACGCCTTGGTGTCAACTGTGATGGGGTCCGCTACCTCGGCCTGAGCCGACTCACCTTCTTCATTTATCAAGCAAACACGTGACTTGAGAAAAATACTTAATTAGGTCATGTATAAGTTTTATAAAGTCATTCCCCCCAATTTTGGTGGTTTTTAGCTGATTTTATTTTACTCCTAATTTTACAATCCAATGGGCGAAGTTAGCATTTCCCATGTGTCAACTTTTCCTATGCTCTTCTCCCTCTCCCCTTCTCCACGGTGGAGTATTGTGTTAAAATGGGCAATAGCGGAGAGATTATATTGGAATGGGTAACAGCTAAGTGGGATCAATAAAGAATTGGGTGTGCTATTAGATGTTGAGAAGTGATAGAAGATATACGGTTCGGTAGGATAGCCAGTGTATGAGGGATTGCAAGTTCAAGGTAGATTATCCATGGTGTATCTGTGTATGCGTGAGCAATATACTCTAATATCATGTGAACTAATAACATAATTTGCTGCATATGTAATTAATGTATTACTTTAAGATTAAATAGAGGTATATGTGCATACATATATTTTCAAAAAAGAGTAACTAATGAAGGAAGAATAAGGGTATACAGCTATATGATCCATTCATAATGGAGAGTGTTTACGTTTTTAAGGACCTCAATAATTTAGTATGCTCAATGATTTTTTTCTATCAAGCTCATATTTTAATTACATTCCTCAAGTTATATTTTCTTTCAAGGTTGTATTGTTATTTCCAATGTTGATGATGCCTTAACATTCTAAATAACCTATGAGATACGTAAACATATTCTCAAATACTTAAGTTATATAATTTGATAATAAAACTTTGAAACAAATCTAGTCGCGCAAATGCGCGGGCCATCCTGCTCATTCTCTAGAAAATGATAGCATTTCCATTGATTATATATAATATAATAGTCCGTAGAAAAATTCTCTGAAGAATAACCCGAATTTAAAAATTAAAAGTTATATTTCTGTGAAACAAAAATATGTAATTGGATTCGCTTATTATAAGCTAAGTGATTTTTTTTAAAAATAAACTGGCAGATTTTCTAGTCCTGAGATTAGCGTCATGATACGTGCTCTCACATGGGCAGAGGCAATTAGGGATCACCTTAGGTTCAGTATATCCTTTTTTTTTGAGGGGGGTGGCAGCGACAACCGGGTGAGGCGATTGGCACCAACAGAGATGGTAAATGGTACCAACAGAGGTGTTGCAAGGGCGCGCGGCATCAAGAGGTGGTGATGGCGAGGGGCGGGGCAGGGTATTTTGCTCGTGGGTATTTTGCTCTAGCAATCACGAATTATGAGTGGTTTTCTGAAAGAAAAGGTGGCCGGTGTGTAGATAGCCCCATACGCAATTCACTACTTATTTTCTATTTCTATTTGTACTTTTGTGCAGTGAATTTTAATGCATCATCTTCTGAAAACTAGTTGCATGTAGCTCTTTCTAAAGTTTGTACTAGCTCTGATTTTTGTAAACACGAGTGCACGCGTGCATATATACACACATATATATACACACATACACACACATATATATACACACACATATATATATACACACACACATATACACACACATACACATATATATAGGAAAAATACCTTTTACTCTCGGGATAATTACACCCACCTCTAATATCCCACCTAAATAATCTTGAAATACTCCTTTATCATTTTAAGTATACTCATATACTAATTATAAGATAATTCAATATGAACTACATGAAAAATCACAAAGGAGTCTATAGTTTTTAGCATATTTTGTAAATACCTTCATACACGTACATAAAAAAAGAGTATGTCGAAAAAAAATATACATACCACTTCTGAAAAATTATTTATACCACCTAGATGATCTTAAATACTCATATACTACACATATATATATACCATCTATTATGTGAGATACTCTCTATGTTGTGAGATATGATATAGAGTGTAATTATACCTTGATTAAAAAAGATGCATTATATATATATATATATATATATATATATATATATATATATATATATATATATATATATATATATATATATATATATATATATAGATCGATCGATCGATGAAGCCATGACCACTCTACAATATATACGGCAGGAAGGCACGTACCTGCTGGGCTGCTGGCTGTGTAAATGGTCTGTACTAGAACGTACGTGCACGGCTCACCTTAACAGTGTATGAATTCATGCAACAACAGTGTGCATGTACTGATCAGCTGTGGTGACAGGAAAAGCAGCTCCTTTAATACATGACACACTGATTTGGCGACCGCCGACGACTGTGCAATATGCAACCATGCATGCGTTGGCATTGAATTGTACAATAGCAATATGCATATATATAATGTATACGAGTTTGCCCGATCGGTTGATTCACATGGCTGATGCTCATCCTATGATTAAAGTGGGCACAGTAGAAGCAGCTGTTTCGGGGACGCGCGCCATTAACGATGCATGCGAGCTCAATCATCACACGAACGTACGTACTGCGTCGTACGTAGTTACAGTCGCATGTACGAGCGAAAGAGAGAGAGACTCAGAAGAGAGAGGGCTAGCACCTAGCAGCCTAGCATGAGATTGCTACGTGTTACAGTAACAGTCACACGTACATGCTGCTACAGTGCAGAAATTGCAATGAGAGGCCGGGCAGGTACGAGGACGGTGGGGGAAGCTACGTGTATTGCATGGTCCGGCTCATGCCTAGCTTCGTTCACATGCGTGAAAATTCGCGAAAGGAGTATCTAGGTATCATCCGGATATTTTCTTTTTAGCTATTATCTAAATTTATAACTCTTGAATTAGAGATCAAGAGGCCCCTTGTTTTTGAAGGGATGAGGTTTTTTCAAGGAGGGGTAGACTTCAAGGAGGAGGGGGGGGGGAGAAATTATGAATTTTTTGTACGGATAATCTATTTTTTATTCGAAATTACATAAATATACCCGCGGGAAATTTTTTACAAAAATAGGCTCCAGTCGCCTAATGGTTGGGCGACTGGAGCCTTTCGCGTCAACCAGACCGCGACATTTAATGAATCTACCAACCGTTCAGCGATTAATTGCAGTCGCCCAACCGTTCGACGACTGCAATCCTGTCGCCGAACCGTTGGGCGACTAAAATCCTTTCGCTGAACCGTTGGGCGACTAAATGCCATATAAGACCGCTCGGCCGGCGTCGGCCGTGTTGCACTGTTTCCATTCGGCCGAGCGCGCGCAGAGGCGAGGAAGGAAGAAGAGAAGGGGGAGAGAAGGAGAGGGAGAGCGTGATTTTCAGGTATTTTGTTGTGTTATAATTTTTGATAGTGTTAGAAATTTAGGTTACAATTTTAGTTTAGAAAATATAGTTTAGAAATTTAGTTTAGAAAATTAGTTTAGAAATTTAGTTTAGAAATTTAGTTTAGAAAATATAGTTTAGAAATTTTTTAGAAAATTAGTTTAGAAATTTAGTTTAGAAATTTAGTTTAGAAAATGTAGTTTAGAAATTTAGTTTGCAAATTAGTTTAGAAAATGTAGTTTACAAATTAGTTTAGAAATTTAGTATAGAAATTTAGTTTAGAAAATTAGTTTAGAAAATGTAGTTTACAAATTTAGTTTAGAAAATTAGTTTAGAAATTCAGTTTAGAAAATGTAGTTTTAGAAATTAGTTTAGAAATTTAGATGTCCACAATTTAATGTTGAAATTATTGCACAAATTTTGCAGATATGACTCGTGCTGGACGTGACTCCGAGTGGCAGTACGAGCTGTTGGACGAGCATGTGGACCGCGTGCATCGCGCTTCCCGTCGTGTGACGCCACCGGGGGGCATGGACGAGCCGCCTGAGCTGGGAGTGGTCCGGACATGCACACCTCGCGTGGCTTGGGGACTCGACCCCCGTTAGACTGCCAGGTTTGCACTACGCCAACGTTTAGTCCGACCGTAAGAACGTTCCGTGCTGACCTTCACTTTGTTTGCAGGCTGCGGGATGCCGGGCTACTCCCTCTTGCCCGGATGGTGCAGGCCACGGAGGAGGATGGAGCTGCCTTGGTTGCGGGCGGGGACGAGGCGGGCGGTGAGCGATCACGACGCTTCCCGTTCGACCGTTCCCTGCTGACGGCTTTGGTGGACCGTTGGCAGCCCGAGACGCACACTTTCCACCTCCCATGCGGGGAGATGACGCTGACCCTGCAGGATGTGGCACTGCTCCTTGGGCTTCCGATCGCGGGAGACGCTGCCTTCCTACCGGAGGCCCCGGCCGACTGGCGCGCTGACCTGCTCGGCAGATTCGACGGGGTCGTTCCGCCGGGCGATCACCACCACATCTTCGAGGTGGAGCAGACCCATGGGCCGACGCTGAGGTGGCTCTCACAGTACCGGGTACGTCGTATTTACAATTGATCGTGTCTTATTTGTGGTATTACGTACTAATAACAACTTGTTTGCATTCAGGTGGAGCGCATGGCTCAGCAGGCAAACGATTACCAGGTATCGCGGCACTTGGAGGCGTATGTGCTGTGGCTGTTTGGTTGGGTGCTTTTCACCACCAGTCACGGCAACTCGGTGGATGCGCGCCTTATCGCTTATGCGAGGGCGATCGCTGATGGCGAGCCCCACCAGGTCAGCTAGGGATCGGCCGCACTTGCCGCGACGTACCGCGCCCTGTGCGATGCGTGCACGAGGACCAAGGCGAACTCGATCCTCACAGGTTGTCCCCTCCTGCTACAGTTGTGGTCGTTCGAGCGCTTCAGACTCGGACGACCTGTGCTAGACGACATGGGTCCGTACGGGCCCGAGATGTACCCAGGGGGAGACGTCGACCGGCCGACGATGGGTTCTCTCTGGTGCCGTCGTCGAGTAAGTCTTATCACAGTCAACTATTTATTTCGTATTGACGATCGTCACACTAAACAATTTGTCTTTGTTGCAGGTACAGTTCGTGCACGTGCAGGTCACGCGGGCGTATGCACCCTTTGTGGAGCAGTTCGACCGCATCACAGCCGACGACGTGCGCTGGGAGCCGTACGCAGATACGGCAGTGCAGGCCCGTGCTCCTGGCGGGCTGTCCACACTTTGCTTCCGTGACCGGGCTTTCTAGCTCACCCACCGAAAGCTCGTGTATTATATCTACGTTGAGGACTACACGCCCCAGAGAGTCATGCGCCAGTTTGGGCTATGCCAGGTGGTTCATGTACCATTCGGACCATCGCTTCCGCGGAACGTGCACGCGTGAGTGATCGTTCATGCTAAATACGTACATACTTACTATTGTGTTCGCAAATACTCACATTTCGTAATGTTTCTATACGCAGGCATAGCGCGAAGGGAGTTAAAAGAGGCACGGACTGGTCGTCGAGGATGCAGCCCTGGGTGGAGCAGTGGGCGGGTGCGCTCGAGGACCGCGTGGAGGAGGACCGCCCGTACGACAGCAGGGAGTACGCGGAGTACCTGCGCTGGTACCAAGTGCGGACCCGTACCAGACTCGTATATGTCGTAGACCCGCCTGCCACACACGTCGCAGCTCCGATGGACACGCACCCCGCGCACCTCGCGCGCGACGCTCACATCGCGGTATGTTACATGTCATTTCAAAGATTCCCAAATGGTAATTTTGTTTCGATGATCGACCATTTCATGTCTTTGTGTTCAGGCTGACGTCGGTGCTGCCCTATGGGCCGACTCCAGCTCACTACTGGAGAGGGTCGCCACTGGTGCGCAGCTGACCCATGAGGAGGGCGTCAGCTTTGCGCGTCGGATGCACGACGGGTGTAGACGTATTGTTAGCCTACTGTCCTGCACGAGGCTACCGGCGGTCTCCACGCCCACCGCTCCGACTGCTCGGCCACCAGTGCCACCCCGACCAGCGTGGCACTACTCCGGAGGTAGTACGTGGACACGTCCTCCACCACCTCACCCGGAGCAGTCAGGGGGTTCATCCTGGGCACAGGCTCCTACACCACCTCACTTCACACATCCTCAACACATCCCCTTCCACATGCAGGGGGTGCACGCCCCTCCTCCTACCTCGATGGCGCCAGCGTCAGCTACGGGTACGCATCGTCTGATCTGGTTTTTATCCCAAGATGACATGCAACGAACTAACGATATTACTATTGCAGGTACTTACCAGCAGCACGGCGTCTCCCCCGGGCAGGACAATGTGGACCAGTTTTTCGCGGAGTGGCCCGGACAGTTCTCCGACGCTGCACCAGAGGTTCTCTCTGGCAGTGCCCTCCCCGGTGCACCGGAGGCCACACAGCCAGAGGTGCACCTGACTCCACCAGCGCAGGGGCGGGATAGACACCCTCCTACTCATTTTACCTTTTCGGATCGTCCTAACCCGTTGCACCAGAGGAGGGCCAAGCGAGGCCGTATAGGAGGACGCGGGCGCGGTGACGGGGCACACCAGGGTGACGAGTGAGGCGTGCTGCAGATGCTATATATCTTATGCATGTAAAGAAAAAATATGCGGCATGTTACTCACAGTTATATTATAAAGTTTATTTAAATTTACATAAATCTATCATCTCTTCTCCGCACATAAACTATCTCACTTAACAGTGTATGTATCGATCGTTCTCTACTCAATCTTTCATAAAAAAAAGTTTCTAAAACTTTTTACGCACCTACAATATACAATGAACATAAACTTTTATTACAACTTCACCATATTTTTTACCGGCTGAACATTACAAAATTCACAAAATCTAAAACAACCACGGGGACTACATGAAGTCGCCTAACGGGATGGCGACTGCATGCTAGTCGCCTAACGAAATGGCGACAACATATAAGTCGCCGTACGGATGAGCGACTGCATGTAGTCGCTCCACTGTGCAGTGACAGATATTGTGCCGCGGTCTGGTTGGGCGAAAGGCTCCAGTCGCCCAACCATTAGGCGACTGGAGCCTATTTTTTGTAAAAAAAAAATTCCGCGGGTATATTTATGTAATTTCAAATAAAAAATGGATTATCCGTACAAACAATTTGAGAAATTATGGCCATTGGATCTCTAATCCAACAGTCCTATATTTGGATGATAGTTAGGAAGAAAACATTCGGATGATTTTTAACAAAACCCTTCACCAAATCACAGCTACTTTTTTGGACTGTTGGATTTTGATCAAACTATCTACATCTCTTTTCTCTCTCCGGCTCCTCCCCTACCGCCGCTTTCGTCTCTCTCCCTCTGCTCCAACCACCTCTCACGTCGTCGTTCTTCTCTCCTCTTCGATGAGCCGTCCCCACTAGGGTCTTTTTACTGGTTTTTATGTTTAACTGGAGGGGACCGGTAAATCCGGTTTAGCCGGTTTTCGATTTTTTGGAGAAATTTGGTATGAAAAAATCAAACAAAATTTGAAATTTCAATTCATACCGACCGATTATCGGCAATAACCAGCCAAAAATCGGTTGAAATTATTGACCGAAAATTTTTAAACAAGTTTCATCAAAAATTCCTTCTCAATTTGACAAAATTCATGCAAAACGAATTTTTCGGAGCTGATTTGGATTTCTACCGGGGGGCATCGGTAAACCCGGTAATACCGGTTACCGGCTGGTTTTCGATCGAAAAAAGAACCATGGTCCTCAGCCTCCTTTCTCGTCTCTGGCAGCTACTAACATCAGATCCGTCGCCACCTCCTACCACCTCCTAATCCCTCCGTTTCTCATCGCTCCCACCATCCTCCTTCATCCCGCGATGCCAGTGGCTTGGAAGGTGAAGGCAGATGCACGCGATGGAACGAAAGAGACGATGGAAGGTTCCAGTTTGGTGGCAAAAACTATGTCACTTGCGATTGATGTTTGCACTATGTACTAGTTCGTCATCGTTGGAGGATAGTCGCAGGTCGTTGTCCCGCACTCAGACAGCGCAGACTCTATCGTTACACTCGGGGCCGCTGAAATTCGATGGGCCCGGTCAGCTCCGCGCATGCACCGTTCTAGCGTAAGGGTGGGACTCAAAAACCACACTCTAGGACCATATGATATCCACGTATCATCAATCAGTGTATCCGTCCTAAAAAACAGAGCCAAATTTATAAAAAAATAACTTGGCAGAGTTGTATTTGCAAAAAAAAAAAGCAAGGGAGCTGCATACGCAAAAAATTCGGTGTGCCTTTACGAAGAGAGCGCGCATGATGCACTGTTCATCCCCTCGGCCTTTTCCTTCTTTCTCCCTTGGCTTTTCCTCCCTACCCTCGTGTTAGCTTGCGGTGCTTGGAAGCAAGCTGGAAGCAGAAAAGGAAAAGATCAGTAGTAAGTACTGATCGATCAGTACCAAGATGTTGAATGGAATGGTGACTTTTGATTCATCGATAGGACTTTAATTATTTCGGTCGGCACTGTTACTGTCAGATCTATGGATCCGTGCAATGCATGCATGCATCATATGTAGCAGCTGGCTAGTGATAGATTAATTGTACTTGCTGCAAAGTCACAAGGTATGCAGGTACGTAGTGGCCGGTGCTGTTGCGGCACGATGGTGCCAGCAGATGCACGGTCACAAGTCGATCAGGAGAGGAGTGGAAGTGAAGCCTGTCGTGATATGTACGTACGGACATGATCGGCCCGGATCAATCGATATCATTCGGCAAGTGAAATTGACCGGGTTGAAAGTTAACGTAGCCGGCCGGCTTAACTAGTAAGGTGATTTGCGTATTTATAAAGCTAGATTTATTTTAAAATTTTTAGTATAATAAAATAATATAGATAATTAAGAATATGCTTACGTATCTCGTATGTTACTTAAAATTTTAAGATATCATAAATATTAGAAATGACAATAGAAACTTGAAAAAAATATAATTTAAGTAATGTAATTAAAGTATAAGCATAATGAAAGAAAATCATTAAGTATACTAGGTTGCTGAGGTTCTTAAAAATGTAAGCACTCTCTACTATGTATGGATCATGTAGCGTATGCCCCTATTCTTCCTTTATTAGTCAGTCTTTTTCAAAAATGTATGCATAAACATGTACTTCTATTTAATACCAAAACAACACATTGATTATATATGCTCATTAGTTCATAAGGTATTAGAGTATATTGCTCACGCATACACCGATGCACCATATGCGATCTATCTTGAACTTATAATCCCTCACACGCTGGCTACCCTACCGAACCGTATGTCTTCTATCACTTTTCGCTACAACAATTTTTTCTACTTCAACCTCCAATGGCATACCCAATTCTTGATCGATCCTACTTAGCTGTTACCTATTCCAATACAATCTCTTCACTATTACTCATTCCAGCACAATACTCCACCATATAGTTATCTTTTACTTTTCTTCAATTATTGTTTAATGCTAACCATTGCAACATCAAATATTCATATATGTGCAACCGTCGTTAATCCCTGCCAAGGACACCTATCACGTTCTCTCAGGTGGTTCTAAGTCTATTCTCTATGGCTACTCCATCTCCGCTTCTGTACGACCATATTTCTATTTGTATAGATGTATGCGTGATGTTATACGTGCTCAATGTCACTCTTCTCCCAGGTTACTCTTCTTCGACATTGGCAACCTCAACGTTATAGCTTCCTCACTAACCGCAGTGACTTCGCATCTTCACGGATGCCAGCATGTCTGCTTTAGTCGATGTCTAACAATATAAAGAATCTTCTCGCCATCGTCGGTGACATCGTCCCCCTCACCAGTGATGGCACGCTTTTAACTACCTAATGACCACACGTCGTTGTAGCTCATCTTTAATGCAAAGTTTCATCTTCTCTCTATCGATTCTTTCCCATTATTGAGCTTATTTAAATACCAACTTCTTCAACAATGCTGGCGTTGACCACTCATCGTCGTGCCCCTTGACTCCTTTGACTCTGGCCTTTCTCTTTAATGACATCGGCAGTAGCACGACATTGTCCTTGTCGAATGGCTAAGATGGGTAGCACGACATTGCCCACATCTCCCCTGCTATAGCCTCAGCTTTTCGCTTCCTAGTACGTCAATGCCTTCATGCTGGACAAATCGACATCATTGCATTTTTTCGTGATCTCACCCGATACTATTCATGCTATCATTGTTTTTTTAAAAAAACTTCATTCGTTCTTTATTGGAATTCATATACAAATCAAATTGCTAATTTTATTTAATTCGTTTTGAATTTCAGTTATTTAGGGATTTTACTTTGCAATTATACAAAAATAAAATAAATTTTTTGTTTTTTAATCCAATTTTCTACTATTTTTGTTGAAATTTGTAAAAAAAAAATTCGATTTTATTTTTTTCATTTTTTATTTAGAATTATAGTCATTTACGGATTTTGCTTTGAAATTTGTATGAATTCAAATTGCTAATTTTTATTTTTTTCTTCAGAATTTCAATTTTCTGAATATTTGTTTAATTTTTATTTTGAGTTATATTTATTTATTGGTTTTATTTGGAGTTTGTATAGAGACCAAATTGCTAATTTTATTTAATATATTCTAAATTTAAGTTATTTAGGGATTTTACTTCGAAATTGTATGGAAATTAAATTATAAATTTTCTTTTGTTCTTCCTCATAATTTATTTTTTGGTTAGAATACATATTCAAATCTAAAATGTACTTTTAACCAAATTGTTAATTTTATTTAATTTATTCTGAGTTTTTGTTATTTAAGGATTTTACTTTGAAATTGTATGGAAGTTAAATTGCAATTTTTTATATTTCAAATTTTTGTTTGGAATTCATATGTGAATCCAATTGCTAGTTTTTTTAAGTTTTTATTCTGATTTATAGTCGTTTAGAGATTTTTTTTCTTTGGAATTTATTGTGAAATCAAATTACTGATTTTATTTTGTTTTTATTCTGATTTTCATTTGTTGTTTGAATTCATATACAAATCCAATTGTTAATTTTTGTTTAATTTTTATTCTAAATTATTTTATTTTGGGATTTTACTTATAAATTCATATGGAAATCAAATTGCAAATTTTATTTATTTTTTGTTCCGAATTTCAGTTATTGTTTGGATTGTACTTGATATGAACATTTTGTTTTAATCTAGACCGTTATAATCTGG
Organism: Dendrocalamus latiflorus; assembly: GCA_017311315.1. Taxonomy (NCBI): domain Eukaryota; kingdom Viridiplantae; phylum Streptophyta; class Magnoliopsida; order Poales; family Poaceae; genus Dendrocalamus; species Dendrocalamus latiflorus. The sequence goes on from CM029635.1 coordinate 21,856,289, forward strand.
ATCCACCACGATCAACGGTGTGGACCCCTTGAGAGCGAACATGGTGCTTTATTTTGCTTTTGCTTTAATAATATAATAGATTACTAGGTTTGATTTGTATGCATGACATCGGCAGGGAGAAGCTAGCGATCTTTTTTTTGGTTTGGTTAGTTGGGTCATGTGTCGGTACGAAGAGGAGTGACATAGAAGCTAGCTATATACTACTTATTCCGTCCCTAAACATAGGTTGTTTTTGGTTTTTTATAGTCTTCAATGCAAAATTTTGATTACAATTTATTATCATAATATACTAGTAAAAATTATATTTATATATATATATATATATATATATATATTATGAAAGTATTTTGTAAGACAAATCCAATGATATTATTTTCATGTAGTCAATTTGTATACTTTAACATATATTAATGGTCAATGCTTTTTAAAATCTTAACAGCACGGAACCCACAGTAACCTACATTTTGGAACAAAGGGAGTACTACTCATTGAACGTGTCGATCGATGTGCTCACTCTTTTGAAAAATATAAGACGTGGTTTAACTCTTTACGGTCTTCAAGATGAAGTTTTGACTATTAATTTTTTACAATACTTTATCTATAACTATAAAATCATAATAATTAAAAAGTGCTTTTAAATACGAATCCAAAATGTCACTTTTGTGTCATATAATATATGTATTATTGGACTAGTTGGTTGTCAAAATGTACAAACTTTGAATTCCAAATACGTGGACGCGCAACATTTTTCTACGGATGGGTAGCTTCTAATTAAGGATAACTGTAGTTTCGCTGTAGTAAATTAGTACATGGAGGGCAGAGATAAATTAAGATGCACAGTTTGCTTGATTTACAGTCAGAGTCAATTAGGCACTGTTCTAAACTGATTTTGACTTCCGATTTTTAGCTTCTAGAACTCACAAAAGCTATTTGAAATACATTGACTTCTTAACGCAGTTTTTTATTTTATTTTTTCTTTATATTGTCTATAGAGATGTAACAGTACTTTTTTCTCTTTCTTTCTTTTTCTTTTTATTTAATTAAATAATTTAGAAAAACTAACAATCATTACCATTTCAATCAAAAGCTGAATTGAACGGGCGTTAGCCGAAGCTAGCTTGCATTAGAGCAAGCATGCAGTATTGCATGGAGCAGTGGCGTTCGATCGATAGATTGAAACCATGCTGAGAATCGACTAGAAGAAATGCTTCCTGGTCATCACGTACGTACGCATGGTACAAACAAAGGACAAGTGCCGGATGCGACAAGAAGAGAAGTGACAAGGTCAAACATGAAGCTGTAGCAGCTTTAGAGCAAGTCTTATAATACAGCCTTCAGCTGGCTGTATGGATACTTACAGTCCACTTATCAGCCTACTCATATAGTAGTTACAGCCAGCTGAAGGCTGTATGATCTACCCCTTCCTCTCATAAAGTTTCTTGGTTCTTGTGCTTCAGCTGGCTGTAAGCTTACAACCCACTTCTCTTCTCTCTCCTCCTCTCTCTCCTCCACCTCAGCATACAGCCAGCTTACAGCCTCTTATAATACTTGCTCTTAAGAGCGAGCAATGGATCCGGGCGGCGTGCACTGCAGTTGCAAAGCCTAAGGAGCCGGACATGCAAGACTCATCTCCTAGCTGTTGAATAACTTCACCGCACTAAATTAGTTAAAATTAATCATGTGAAATTCTTTTTTAGTCTGTATTGAATTGAGTTTGAAACAATTTAAAAATAAAATTTAGGTTTCAAAGTCGGTTTAAGTATATGAGTCATGTTCGGATACATAGAAGTATTGTCTATGTTTAATATGTAATCTTATGTATAAATAGAGGAGAAAACCAAAGAAAAGGTGCGACGATTGGAGCACCACCAAAAGAGCACATTTGTTTTTATCTCGCGCTTTGTTTTTGAGTTGTCACCACCGTAATCAAAGATCAGAGGAAACACGAGTACCGAATACGAGTGCTCAGAGTACTCGAAGAGGCATCGGAGTGGTCGTAGTTGTAGGTGGATGAGAACATGGTCGAAGATGCTCGAGTCTGCAGTTGAAACCTTGGTTACTCGTAAGCTGTTATGAGTACGCACGCACGACCAAGAAGGAGTGGTCGTAACTCACGAATACGCACGCATGAAGAAGTGGTCGTAACTCATGACGTGATCAAAAACTTCACGTGATCGTAGTCTACGTGCTCGTGGTCGTAACCTAGGAGAAGGAAGACTCTGTTTTAACACTAGCTAGCAACATATGCATATAGTTTTTTTAGAATACAAAATGCATATAGCATGAGAAGTGCGTACGTACATACTTAGTACATATATTTATGTCTACACATACTTTCTAGTGTATTGTAGGAGTACGTACATACGTCGTCGATGGATAGGCTGTTCGATCAGTGGCGGACCTACTAGGGAGGCAAGAGGGTTGGCGCACACTTTACCATCGACTTGACCGTAGGTACCCCTAACACCCTCAACCCATATATGGGGCACCATGAGTGTTGTCTAGTCACTGAGAGAGAGCTCAAAGAGATGAATGGAGATAGAACACTACTACAAAAGAGGTTATACTAGACGGCTACATCACAGACGGTTTGACAAAACCGTCTGTGATTGACACTAACACAAACGGTTTTAATTTGGACACCGTCTGTGTTAGTGGTCGAGTATCACAGACGGTCCTTACCAATGAACCGTCTGTGATACTTTAGTATCACAGGCGGTTTAAAATAAATAACCGTCTGTGATAATCTGAAATTATCACAGACGGTTTTTTATTAAAAACCGTATGTGTTGTGTAGACTATCACAGCCGGTTGTTGTTAAGAACCGTCTGGGAATGTTCACAGACGGTTTTTTACAAGAACCGGCTGTGATGTCCCTTTGTCTGTCATATTCTAGATCAGAGGTTAATATATAAGTACACATTGCTTCTAATAACTTAACTACAGAACTACTGAGACAAGAGGTCACAAATTAAAGGCAAATTTATTAATTTCAATTAGAGGGAAATTCATTACATAAGTCGCACAGGTAAAGAGTTTCCCAGATTGTAATCTTTTGGGCTTCGTACGCTTCTTCTTCGACTTTGGGACTTGGAGGATCAGCCGCTGAATTCTCGAACGCTGTTAAGATTGCCCTTGTCCTCTGCACTTCCTCGTGCAGCCTGGGCAAATGATCAGCAGCATCCATCATGTCGTACAGGATAGCATTAAAACATTCCTCACAATCTGCCGTTTCTGCATGAGCGGCAAGGCTATCCATCAGTCTGTGCAATGCGAGTAGAGCTTCTTCCGCATTGCGCACATTGTGGAGAAGAACCAGGGTGAGAGCTGTTTCCCTTTCTTGAGCGGCAGCGAGACGCCTCCATCGACGGCGGAGGATCAGGTCAAGCTGACGGATGCAAGAAAGTCGGGGAAGGAGAGCAGGGCGGGTGCGGAGAAGCTGCTCCAGATGCAAATTGCTGGCCGCCTGTGTAAGGTTCCGGCCGAACAATTCGTGATGAACAGATGAGAGGAAGGAGATGATCACAAGAACAGTAGTAGAAGCCATGTTGTATTGTATATATATTGTATTGTACGTACGTAGAAGACCTGGATTAGGAGCGCATATTTAACCTTTAGCACAAACGGTTCGTATACCCAAACATTAATGATATAGACGCTTCGTATAACGATCGAGATACGTTAATTAGACGATCGAAACACGAAGCGTTCTGGCATCGAAACACGCGCGAAGCAGTTCTGGTATGAAGCTTATGACAGACGGTTTTTTATAAAAAACCGTCTGTGATAATATACTGGACGGCTACATCACAGACGGTTCATACGGAACCGTCTGTGATTAAACTGTGTAACAGCCCAGGTTTTTGTTAAAATAAAATAAATAAAGAAATAAATAAAAATCAATTAAAATTAAAATTTAATCTAAAATAAGTGTTTTGTTGCCTAAAGTTTAAATTTGGATTTGCCCTGAATTTCTGTTTTTGGAAAAGCTGGATTTGAAAAGCATTTTCAGAAAACCTAAAATTATTATTAAATAAAATGATATTTTGATTTTATATAAAAATCCTAGTTCAAATTAATTATTTGGAGTTTTTGGCTTTTATTTGGTTTCCTGGATTTTCTGGAGTTCAAAAATGTATTTTTGAAATTAAAAAGTATTTTAAAGTATGAAAAATTAAATACCAACATTAGTTGGAAATATTTTTATTAAGTCCAAAATGTCACCAGGAGCTTCTGTGAATTTTTTCTGGAATTTTTGGAAGTTATTTGGTTTTTTTCTGAGGCTTATTGAATTTTCTGGGATTTTCTGAAAATCCTAAATCAAAAATCAAAAATGAAAATTCCCTCCTCTCCCTCCGGCCGCCACGTGGACGGCCGGATTGCTCCCACGTCGCCCGCGGGATCCCGCCCTCCCCTCTTCCGCGCCCGCCACCTGGCTGGCTCGGATCCGCGCCACGCCACCCCGCCACGGCCCATCGACCGTCCGCGCCCCCTCTCCCCGCTTGGCCGCCCGATCCGTGCCCCTTGGCGTGGCGCCATCGGAGCCGTCGGCTCCGTTCCCCCTCTCGGCCCCGCTGACAGGCCGGGCCCGCCCGTCAGGGCCTCCGTCTTCCCCGCGCGTCGTCTTCCTCCTCGCGCCGCCGCCGCCCGCAACCGTTCCTTCGCCCCAGCCCGCCGTCCCGCTCTCCCGCGCGCGGCCCACCCCCTTTCTTCCCCCGCAAGTCGGGCACCCGTCTTCCCCCGCCATCTCCGCGCTCTACTTTCCTTCCGCGCCGCCCTTTCCTTTCCCCCCCCTCTTTCCTTTCCGCCGCCGCCATCACCGGCGAGAAATCCGTGCCGCCCCGCTTCCCTCCGCCCTATAAAAGGCCCCTCCCCGGCTCCGCCTCTCTCCGCACCACCTCCCCCTCCACTCCTCCCTCTCTCCCGAGCTTTCCCCCGCCCTCGCGCCGTGCGCCACCGCCTCTGCCGCCTCCTCCGACTCCGACGAAGAATCGCCGCCGCCTCGGAGCTCCCCAGGCCTCGCCGCCGCCTCTGCAAGCTTTGCCGTGTCCGCGCGCACCTCGGGGACCTCTCGGCCGCCCCTCCCCACCGCCGGAACCCCCTCGCCGCCGGAGCCCCCAAGCTGCCGCCGCCTTCCCTCGTCGCCGACCACCTTCCGGCCGCCCTCGGTAACCTCCGCCCCCACCATCGCATTTCCCGTCGCCCCCTCTCTCTCCTCGGCCCCTCGCCGCCGGCCGCCGCCTGCCGGAGCGCCGGCGAGGCCCGCTCCCCCGTGCGCCACCGGCCGGCCTCCCACGTCGGCGTCCCCGTGCCCACGTGGCCGGTGATCGGGCGCCATGCCAGCGCCACCTCGGCCTCCCCTGCCCCGTCAGCGCCACGTCCGCGCCAGCCGCCTCCCCCGCCACCTCAGCGCCTCCCCTCGCCCGTGGACTCGGTCCATAGACCGAGGGCCCACCTGTCAGTCGGCCCGGCCCCAGGGCTGACGTCATGATGGCGTCATTAATCTGAATTTCCCGTTGAAAATTAAATCAGCCAAAAATCAAATTCCCTGCTGACGCAATAATTCGGATTTTCCTTTAGGAAAATAATTCCAGAAAATCCTCTTTTTCCATTTTCTCTCTTTTCAAACTTCCCGGAGCCCGTTCTCCTTCGTCCTAACTCCGTTTGAGCCCATTCAAATTCCTAAATTCATCAAAAATTCCCCTCTATCCATTTCTAGCCTCAATTCAAATATTTGAGTTCAATTTGAATTTAATTTGAATTTATTTGAATTTGGTGGGTTATTTTGACGTGTAGACTTCGACGATTCGGGAGATTTCTTCGACGAAGATACAAACCAAGTTCAAGGGCAAGGCAAGTCACCCTCCTTGATCATGTTGATCCCAGAATTGCAAATAAAATTATGTTGATTTAAATTATATTGCATGCGTATTTTTATTCAACGTATTTCAATTCAGTTTTAACTTTAGTTAATACCTATTTGTTAATACCTCCTTTGACATTGCAAATCCTTATACCTTGTCACCTTAGAATCAAACTCTAGTTAGTACACTAGTATTGGCTAGAGACTTGTAAAACAAATGCCACTGCTTAATCTTATAATTTTGTTTTGGGATATCTTTCACATAAAATGATGACCCTGTTTACATAAAATGATATGTATTCTTGACTTCGGAGAGTCAAGAAGGATGATAAAATATTTTGAATCAAAATATAAAATCTGGTTTAGATTTGGGCTAATGGTTAGGTGGTGGGTGCAGGCATGCACTGTTGTTCGGAGACACAGTGTTGATTGTCGGGCACAGGGGGTATGTGGTTGAACCTAAGTCAGATTAAGGACCGGTCTGTGAGCTACTGTTGCAAAGCCCTAACGTACTACCACAAGGCTGGTATGGGACAGCCCTGGCTGAATAATTTGCGGGTCCCAACCTGAGCCATTTCGTAGGTTGAAAGTGAGCGTGGCGTAGGCCATGAGAAGTCTCACTCGGCTCAAGAGGGGGTCCCGGTCTGGTGGATTCCTTACTGGGGTGAAACCTTAGAGTTGGCTTGGCCAGGTTGAAGGCTTCGCATTGTAAAAGCCTTGTCACGACTCCTCGCCGCACACCTAAGGAAGTGTGTAAACCGGTGGCAATATGGGATGATTGTGTCTTGTGGGTAAAGCTGTACAACCTCTGCAGAGTGTATAATCTATCCTGGATAGCCGTGCCCACGGTCACGGGCATGCTAGGTAAAGTTTTTCATGGATTAGACTTTGTTTTTCAAAAATATTTATGAAAACCTTACGGATGGATGGAATCCGTGAGAGTTTGAAATCTGGTGAATGGATGGAATTCATCAGAGTTGCGCAGTGAAAGCGTGTGGATGGATGGAATCCATACGTGATCTTTTGGAAAAGATGGTCCGGGTGGGATGCCCGTGGATAGGTTGGTGTATGGTCGGAGCCTGCACTGACGGTATTAATTTCTATTACAAGTATTGTTTTTACCTACGGTATTAAATTCAGCAATTTCAATCTATTTACTGTATTTCATTAAATGATGTTTTATGCAAACTAACCCTATAAGCCTTCCATTGAAGCCTTTATCATTATATTGCATTTTCCCGGGTGACTTGCGGAGTACAATTTGTACTCATGTTGCTTTTTCCACACAGAGGAAGACGACTTCGACTACGGTGAAGACCAGAACGAGTAGGCCACGTCTTGCAGTTGTTTGCCTGTGGGCAGGCTTGGGCTTCGTCTTTTCAGCTTCGCTTCCGCAGTTCTTTTGCAGTTATTTTTGCCAATGTGCGATGATGTAAACGCTGGCCATAAGGCCGTACTCTTTAAATAAATGTCATTATGCTTGGTATTTATCTTTGTTGTCCACTGTGTGCACTAGCTGATCCTGGACTAGTGCGATTTACACAGAGGATCCAGGAGTCGTTGCTCCGGGTTCCGACAAACTGTCACAGACGGTTTAAACTGGCAACCGTCGGTGATAACTAAACATCACAGACGGCTCGTATTAAGAACCGTCTGTGATATTTATTATCACACACGGTTCGCGTTAATAACCGTCTGTGATAATTACATACCACCAATAATTGGCGTGTGATATCACGTGTCACCAATAATTCGCGTATACCCAGGATTTCGATCTCACCCGTCCATTCTCTCCACATCGAATGGCTGGCACCAGTTCCTCCCACGGCCAGGCCCTTATTAATAACTCCCCATCAACCTTTCCACCGGTACTAGTCACGCGTGAGTTCATCCACTAGCTAGCTTCCTGCATGCATCTCCCCTCCGCTGTGAGCTAGCACCTCCATATCGCGGCACGTTCGGTTCATACTAAACAACACACTCTTGCCGTAAGTGTCGTAAGTGTGTCTTGTTTAGTGTGGACCGTCGTGCCGCGAAGGGTTTGTTAGCTTGTTATCCTGTAATAGATCGATCTGAATGTGTTGTTGAGTTTTTGTGCTTGCCTCTGTATTTGCATGTTCCTCGACGATGCCGACTATTGTCGAGATGTGATGTCCACTCCGACAATCCTTCTCTTTCCTGCAAAATTCAAGGCAATTTTATTACAAAAGTTCAAAAAAAGACATTTCCAGATTTTTCAGCAGCCGACGTTGCCGACTTCTTCTCTGAGCGACTATCCATCTGCTTTTTCCCACTTCTTTTCTTCATCCGAGGCCTGCAGCTGTGTCTTGAGGAATGCCACATCTGAAGACCCAAGAGCTGGTCAAGAACTGGTCTTCAGATGTGGCATTCCTCAAGACACAGCAGCAGGCCTCGGATGAAGAAAAGAAGTGGGAAGAAGCAGATGGATAGTCGCTCAGCGAGGTTGGGTATCACAGACGGTTCTATTAACGAACCGTCTGTGATAAAACAATCACAGACGGTTATTAACACGAACCGTCTGTGATAGTATGCATCACAGACGGTTCGTGTTAAGAACCGTCTGTGATAATGTAGACTATCACAGACGGTTATTTATGTGAACCGTCTATGATAGGCAACAATCACCGACGGTTATTAAGTTGAACCGTCTGTGATATTGCTTGTATCACAAACGGTTCATATTAGTAACCGCCGGTGATAATTCACAGACGGTTATTAATACGAACCGTCTGTGATATATCATTTTCACAGACCGTTTGTGGTTGGAACCGTCTGTGATATTCTGCGTAGTATTAATTGCTTGGCGTACTTGCTTGAAGGATGTCGACACCGATCTGTCTTCATTGCGCTTCATCGGTGGAGCAAGGCGGCCGACTTTAGGGAGTTGGGGGCGAAAAAATATCACCGTCTTCTTAGTGATCTGATCAGAGGTTAGTATACTTAACATTCTTAGTGATCTGATCAGAGATTAGTACTCAATTACATAACATTCTTAGTGATCTGATCAGAGGTTAGTAGTAGGGGTAATAATCATTTTTGACACCCATTTGTCACTTGTGTAGCGTAGATGGACCGAAGCTGGATGTATATTGAGAACCGTGTGTGTGAAGAGTACATTACTGGCGTGTCTGCTTTTAGAAGGGCGGCCGAGCTGGATATGTTGAAGAAGGGGATGAAATATATGTATTGCCCATGTATTGATTGTGATAATCTCAAGATGTTTAGCAACTCAGCGCAGATTGAAGCTCACTTGATTCGAAGGGGTTTCAGAAAAGGGTACAAATGTTGGACCAGTCACGGTGAAGAAAAAAGTACACAAGAAGGTAGTTATGACATAGTCGAGGGAGGCAACGATATACCAGATGTGGACTGTTCTTTCGATCATGAGGATAGGTCGCAGGATGACAATCTGGATCAGATATTACGTGATGCAGAAGGGAACTATAGTGAGAGAGAGTTTGGTAAATTCGAGGGCTTGATGGAGGACTCGGAGAAACCTTTGTTCCCGGGCTGCAAGCCGCAATACACGAGGTTGTCATCAGTTCTAGAACTGCTAAAATTGAAGGCAAGCAATGGTTGGTCCGACAAGAGTTTCACGGCATTATTAGGTCTCCTAGTGGACATGCTTCCAACGGGAAATGTGTTGCCGAGAACCACCTACCAAGCCAAGAAGATTCTTTGTCCATTAGGAATGGAAGTAGAAAGAATACATGCATGTCGGAATGATTGTATCCTGTACCGTAAAGAGTATGCTAGCTTACATGTTTGTCCGGTGTGCAAAGCATCCCGATACAAGCGTAAAAATGACTCTGATGATGGGAAGGGCATCGAGGTGAAGCAAGGACCTCCTGCTAAGGTGATGTGGTATCTTCCTGTAATCCCCCGTTTGAAGCGTTTATTTGCAAACCGCAAGGATGCAAGATTGATGCGTTGGCACTACGAGCAGCGTAAGAAAGACGGAATGATAAGACATGTTGCTGATTCTGCCCAGTGGAGGAACATCGATAGGATGTTTGTAGATTTCGGTGTGGAACCGAGAAATATAAGGATTGGGTTGAGTACAGATGGAATGAATCCTTTTGGTAACATGAGCAGCCGACATAGCACCTGGCCCGTGACTCTGTGCATGTACAACCTTCCTCCTTGGCTGTGTATGAAGCGGAAATATATTTTGATGTCACTACTTATCCAAGGGCCGAAGCAACCTGGCAACGATATTGATGTGTTCCTAGCCCCATTGGTGGAAGATCTTGCAACACTGTGGAATGAAGGGGTACATGTATGGGATGCGGACAAACGAGAGAACTTCACTCTACGGGCCATGTTGTTCTGCACCATTAATGATTTTCCTGCCCTTGGTAACCTGTCAGGGTTTAGTATAAAAGGAGCCAAAGCGTGTCCGCACTGCTTAGATTATACGGAGAGTGTGTGGTTGAACAACTCCCGAAAAACTGTGTACATGCGTCACCGTAGGTTCCTTCCAAAGTATCACCCATACCGCAAGATGAAGAAACAATTTGACAGAAAAAAAGAGGATGACTCAGTACCAAGACCTTTTAGCGGGAAAGAGGTGTATGATATGGTTAAGGATATAAATGTTGTGTTTGGAAAGGGACGTAAATTGAGGAAGAACATGAGGAAAAAGAGGTCAATATTTTGGGACTTGCCTTATTGGGAGCACTTAGAAGTTCGCAATTGCATCGATGTCATGCACGTAGAGAAGAATGTATGTGACAGTTTGATTGGTCTCTTACTGAACATTCCTGACAAAACAAAGGATGGTGTTAACGCAAGGCGTGACTTGGTCGCTATGAACATCAGGACCGAGTTAGCACCGATAGAGACCGATAAAGGCCGGACGTACCTTCCCCCAGCATGTTACACTCTGTCTAAGTCCGAGAGAACTGAATTGTGCCAGTCCTTAAATGGTGTGAAAGTTCCATCCGGTCACTCGACAAGCATGAAGAAACTTGTTTCCATGGAACATTTGAAATTAATTGGCATGAAGTCTCACGACTGTCATGTGCTAATGACTCAAATGCTACCTGTTGCAATTAGAAGTATTTTACCGAACAAGGTTCGAGTGACAATCATAAGGCTATGTTATTTCTTCAACGCAATTGCTCAGAAGGTCATTGATCCGGATGGACTAGATGCTCTGCAAACCGAGGTGGTGACAACTCTATGTCATCTAGAGATGTATTTCCCTCCATCATTTTTTGATATCATGGTCCATCTCATTGTCCACCTTGTGAAAGAGATAAAAATATGTGGCCCCGTATTTCTACGTCATATGTACCCTTTCGAGAGGTACATGGGAATTCTGAAGTCCTATGTACGCAATCGATCTCGACCGGAGGGTAGCATCATCGAAGGTTATACAACAGAAGAGGTCATTGAATTCTGCATCGGCTACATTTCTCAGGTAGAGCCGATAGGTGTACCTCTATCTCGTCACGAGGGGAGGTTAGAGGGTATAGGGACTATCGGGAGGAAAGCAACAACCCCGGATCAAAATACGTATGCTCAAGCCCATTTCATGGTTTTACAACACATGACTGAAGTGACCCCATATATTGAAGAGCACAAGGACATGCTACGTCAGGAGAATGCAGGCCAGTCAGAAGTTTGGATCACGAGACAACACAACCGTCAGTTCAACGAATGGTTGAAGGCGCAATTGACTAGGAGGTCGTCAAATGAAACACTACAATGGTTGGCAAAAGGGCCAAAATTTACAATTGTGACATGGCAAGGATACGACATTAATGGCTACACATTTTATACAACAGATCAAGATAGAAAGAGCACAGTGCAGAACTCAGGTGTCCGCATAGATGCCTATGATTCGCACGGCAGAACCGCTGGCCCAAGCTCGTACTACGGGCTTGTAGAGGAGATTTGGGAGCTTGACTACGTAATTTTCAAAATTCCTCTATTTCGGTGCCGTTGGGTCCAACTCCCACGGGGTGTAAAGGTTGACAAGTACGGCGTCACTACCGTGGACCTCGAATGTGTAGGATACAAAGACGAACCATTCGTACTCGCGAGGCAAGTTGTTCAAGTATTTTATGTAACCGACCCGGCAAATAAGAAGCGCCATGTAGTTCTTCAGGGAAAAAGAAGGATTGTCGGGGTTGAGAATGTTGTGGATGAGGAAGAGTACAATCAATTTGATGATTTGCCTCCATTCGGAGACGGCATCAGGCTCGATGAAGAACAAGGCGATGAAGCAAGCTATATGCGTATCGATCATCGTGAAGGGCTTTATTTAAAATGATATAGCCAAAGTGTAATAAATGATATAGGTTATGCTTGTGTTTTTCATAAATGTATGTATGTTCCATTGTAATTGTAAAATGACTAAGGAACCCATGCATTGTAATTGTAAAATGACTAAGGAACCCATGCATTGTAATTGTAAAATGACTAAGGAACTAAGAAATAGTTATATTTATGGTTATGCTTGCGTTTTTCATAAATGACATAGGAACCTAGCTAGCTGCGGGTATTTATAGTGAACTATCACAGGCGGTTTATCAAAAGAAACCGTCTGTGATAACACATCACAGCCGGTTCTATCGATATAACCGTCTGTGATAATATGGGTAGCAGGGGTGGGAGGGAGCAAAACCTAGTTAGCAGGGACGCTGCAGAGTGGAGACAAGAGACTGCGGCAGAGCGGACTCCGCAGACCTAGCGCGGGTATTTAAAGATGATCTATCACAGACGGTTCTATAAATATAACCGTTTGTGATATCATTATCACAGACGGTTCTATCTATAGAACCGTTTGTGATAGGCATTATCACAGACGGTTCTATAGATAGAACCGTCTGTGATAATGCATATCACAAACGGTTATATTTATAGAACCGTCTGTGATAGATCATCTTTAAATACCCGCGCTAGGTCTGCGGAGTCCGCTCTGCCGCAGTCTCTTGTCTCCACTCTGCAGCGCCCCTGCTAGCTAGGTTTTGCTCCCTCCCGACGCCGCCGGTCCCTCCCGAAGCCGCCGGTCCCTCCTGACGCCGCTCCCTCCCGAAGCCGGCGGTCCCCCCCGACGCCAGTCCCTCCCTCCCTCCCGACGCCGCCGCTCCCTCCCGACGCCGCTCCCTCCCGTAGCCGGCGGTCCCGCCCGACGCTGGTCCCTCCCTCCCGACGCCGCCGCTCCCGATGCCGCCGCTCCCGCCCGACGCCGGTCCCTCCCTCCCTGTGCTTCACATGTATATGCTTCACATGATATATATATGCTTCACATGTATATGCTTCACATGTATATGCTTCACATGATATATATATGCTTCACATGTATATGCTTCACATGATATATATATGCTTCACATGTATATGCTTCACATGTATATGCTTCACATGATATATATATATATATATATATGCTTCACATGTATATGCTTCACATGATATATATATGCTTCACATGTATATGCTTCACATGATATATATATGCTTCACATGTATATGCTTCACATGATATATATATGCTTCACATGATATATATATGCTTCACATGTATATGCTTCACATGATATATATATGCTTCACATGTATATGCTTCACATGTATATATATGCTTCACATGATATATATATGCTTCACATGTATATGCTTCACATGTATATATATGCTTCACATGTTATATGCTTCGCAAGGTCTATTTGGAAGGCCCATAGCTCACTGCAATTAGTTAATCGTTAGAACTTTGTCAAAGGGCATAAAGCAAGTGACACACTCCAGTGCTCACTTCAGTTAGTTTTTTCTTAGAAGAGAGATGGCATCCACACAGTCTTCGTCGTCGTCATCTGGGTCTCACGCTCCCAAGACTGCGAAATCTAAACGTGGCCGAGGAGTATCGAAAAGGCCAGAGGGCCGAAGGACCATCACGGTGGTCTCTCCGGATGGGGTCCCTCTGGAACCGTCGAAAGCAGCGTCATCATTTCGGACTACCTGCGGGATAATTGGAAGGCAACGGGTCCCCATCACCATAGCAAGCTGGAAAGATTTGACAAAGGATCACAAAAATCAGCTATGGGAGGAACTTACAAATTCGTTCGAGTTCCCAGCAGAAGCATAGGGACTCGTGCAACGGCAAGCGCTCCTCGCGATGGGAAAAGCATGGAAGAATTTTAAGAGCACTCTTGTGACGAAGTACGTGGCCGAGGATGTCACGCCCTTCACGAAGTATCCTTTCGTGTCGCCGGAAACATGGGAGGCTTTTGTGCAGATGAAGACGACGCCCGAATTTGTACAACAAAGTGCGGCGCACAAGGATCTCCAGTCACAAAACACGCACCCTCACAGACTCGGCACTGCTGGGTACGCGGGTAAAATCCCGCAATGGAGGATGCAGGATGAGGTCGCAATCCGATCGGAGGCCTCTCCGCCATTTGCCGGGATCGCAAACGAGCGCGCTCGAAACTGGTTAAGAGCGAGGTCATCAACCACATCTTCGGGTGTCTCTTTCAAGAACCCCGCAGATGAGGAAGTGTCCCAACGCATGGTAAAATATGTTAAACAACATACTTGTTAACACCTCTTGAACTTCATTGGTTCAAAAATAACATGATTAATTGCCTCTTGCAGCAATCATTGACTACCGAATCTTCTCGTGGCTCCTTTGAAGAATATAGGGAGATAGATTTACTATCACAGGCCTTGGGAAACAAGGAGCACCCAGGTCGCACACGAGGCATGGGGGTTTATGTACCTTGGAGGCACGGATTTCCAGATTACTCCGAGACATATAGGAGTAGGAAGAGATCCAAGGCGTACCGCAGCGAACAAATAAAACAGGAGCTTCGTGCTCAACTTGAGGAACAACTATCTGCCTCACTTCAAGAGCAGACTGCCTCACTTCGAGGAGAGATAGATTCGTTGCGGGAAGAACTGAGACAAGTCCGCAACCAATCGCAACCCACTCCTAGTACTGCGGTACCCAGTCCCCCTCAACGTCGCAGTAGCTGCGCGTCCACACCAATTTCTGAACATAGCGACGACCACTTACGTATTGATGACATTCAGGTAATGTACCTCTTTAGAATGGTACATAGATCTCTCTGGTGGACGCCTTAACTCATCTTGTATCGTTATGTAGGAGCCCATGCCTTGCACCCTCACAGTCAGGCTTGTTGGCTCTATTCCCGTTGATGCTGGGCGCGGCATGGTGTATCCATTGCTGCCAGGGACGCTCGTGCACGGTGTACAAGTAGACACCGGTTTCATGAAGGTCCAGGTGGACATGATTAATGATATTTTTAAGCCCGTCCCTCTTGAGAAGCCCCCAAACGAAGAGATTAAGACATACGGGGATGCCGTCCACACATTCATTCAGTGGCCCAAGAGGGACATCGTCCTCGACATGTCTGTGCCACAATCTTCACATCCAGTGGCCCAAGAGGGACGTCGCCCTGGACCTGGCACATCGGCTCCGGTGGCTTCACCTCCACCTCCAAATCCAGTAAAGTCTGTTGCATCGGCTTCCGCCGAGACGCCACCGAGAACATATCATAAGCGAGGCTCCAAGGCCTCCAAGGCTCATGCGACGAAAGTTAAGCCGCGTCCCGTGCCATGGAAGTTTGTTCTAGGAGTGTCGTTATTGCCCGATTCACAATTACGCCAGGTTGGTATGATTTGCAATAGATTGCATGCCTGGTACATGGAGAAGTCCAACATGAAGCCAAACCGGCAGAGTGCATTGACTCTGAAATATAACGACACGCATTTCCTCAACGACTTGGGCTACATCGTCGTGACATTCGATGATTTATTCTTACTATTCAATCTCGACGAACTCGACGCCTCACTTCTACGATGCTGGACACTGTAAGTGTACTGCACAATGAAGTTCTACATTCACGTTATACAGATAAATGTCATTACTCTTTCTTTATGTATAGATACATGATCCAAGAAGTCCGGCGATCGCGACGACCGGTGGGTTTCCTCGACCCTCACTTGGTCTCCGAGCAATGTATCAATGCAGATGCATCCTTCGTGCAAGGTTACATAACGAGGGGATTGATTGCTCACACCGACAAGGAATACATCATGGTACCCTTCAACCAAGGGTAAGTGCTTCACTAGTTGCCACACATATATTTCATTTGTACTTTACATGCGGCATGAACTTAGGATTAATCACTATGGCGACACACATGACTAGGCATCACTGGATTTTGCTTGTGATTGTACCAAAGTGGAGCAAGGTAATATACCTTGATTCCCTCCTTAGGAGCAACCACGACTTCAGTCTTGTGCAAGAAGTACTTAACAGGTAAACTCATTTTCTCCATACATAACTCTATTGTAATATTTCTTTTGTTTGCCACGGCCGAGGATAAGTTTTTTGAATCACGTAGGGCGTTTGCCGATTATGTTGCTCAAGGAGGAAGACACGACAAATCCAGTGACACGCTACGACACAACACGCGATTTCCGGTACCCGCTACAACACAACAATCCTATATCATACTTTGTTATAATGCCTCTAGAATTGACAATACCGATGTATGTAATTCTATTTTTGCAGTGCCACCAGCAGCTACAGGGCAACGTATGTGGATTCTACGTTTGCCGCCATATGAAGGAAATCATTGCTACTAAGATCAATGATCCAGAGGTTTGTCAGGTCCTTCCAATAATTATTACTTTCTGATTATATATATGTATTTGTATTACACACACATGCTAATTAATGACTTAACATTGCTCCTAGCGACAGCGGGTGCACTTCGACGAAAGTGCATATGATCTTGACAATCTCATGGAGATTCGTGCAATCATCTCCCAATTCTTGCTAGGAGAGGTCATAAGTAGGAAGGGAGAGTTCTACGCCGGCAATGGTGATAATTAGATGTTGAAACATTGGATTCAACTGTACAAATCAAACAATTCCTTCAAATGAATTCATTTGTCAGATTTTGTGTAACGATTTTCATTCTATATATATATGTATGTGATCTGCTGTGTACGAATTTTGTTGTAATTTACTATGAGTTGCAATTAACTTATATCTGTCATTTATCTGTAATCTGCTTGCTTGCTTGCGTTCAGAGGGCATGGCTAGCATATCCTGAGGCTAGCCAAAAAATATCAAATAAAATGGATGATGCACTTAGTATCACAGACGGTTCGTTGTTAAAATCCGTCTGTGATACAATATCACAGACGGTTTCAAAGAGTGCCGTCTGTGGTGTGAATGATATCACAGACGGCCTTTACTACTGACCGTCTGTGATACACAAATATCACAGACGGTTAGTAATTAAAACCGTCTGTGATATACAAAATATCACAAACGGTTAGTAATAAAAACCGTCTGTGATATTGTATATATCACAGACGGTCTTTATTACTAACCGTCTGTGATAGTCTTGTATCACAGACGGTTTTTTATAAAAAACCGTCTGTGATACAAGACTATCACCGACGGTTTTTTTATAAAAAAACCGTCTGTGATACTCGAATATCACAGACGGTTAGTAATAAAGACCGTCTGTAATGTTGTTATCACAGACGGCTTGGGAACCGTCTGTGATAACCACAACTATCACTGACACCTAGACACTGACGGTTAAAGAACCGTCTGTGATGACGGTTCCGAACCGTCTGTGATAGGGCTGTCTGTAGCAGTGGAAGAAGAAGAACAATCAGGAGATTTGGGCTTAAATTACCTTGTGTGGGCTAGCCAAGCTTAGTGCATTACCTCTTTCCATGCTGGGCCAACCACACCAGCAAAGCAAAGCCCAGATATCTCTCCAAGCCCAACCAATTCGGCAGCATCCAGCAATTCCCCATTCTTTCATAATTTGTATTCCTTCCTGTGGTCACGGATTGGTAGCCAGGCGGCATGTAGGTGCACTAACACAGAAAGGGTCATCACAGACGGTTTTTGACCTGTTTGAATTTATGTGTTTGTGATAACCAGTGGTTATCACAAACGACTCTCGAACCGTCTATGATAAGTTACAACACAGACGATTTAAAAAAATATCTGTGATACGTCAGATATCACAGACAGTTCTTAAACATAGTCGTCTGTAATTGTCTATTATCACAAATCGTTCTAGTTAAGAATTGTCTGTAATTGTGTTCTCGCGTTCTCCTAAATAGGCCTTCTTTAGTTCATCAATATTCTCTAATTGTGCTATAAAACAACACAATCAAAGAATACAAATAAACCAAGGCAGGTCTATTTATGAGAACAAGATCATCGTGCAATAAACTTTGCTGCCATATCTTCATCTTGCAATAAAACATGAATTTCAACAAGGGCCGAAACTCTAGACATCCATCAATCATCACAAGAACTAAGGTATCAACAGTTAATTTTCACACGCATGAGTATCTAGATTTATGGCTGAGACTCTAGCCATCTAACAATTTTTGACGGGGTCACCGGCGATGAAGGAGAGGTGGCCGCAACATCACCGTTGTGTCACAAAAGTGACATTGCACAAGACACTCTTAGACAAGAGTATCTTATGTAGTGAACCCTGGCGTCACAACCAGAAGTTGAGGAACTCAGGGAGGTAGTCAACGTCGGTGCCATGTCTTTGGTGGCTCGTTATTTAGGTTGTAGATGTTGTTGTTTTGTTGCTTTGGTATGCCGTGGTCGTAGGCTCGCAGTCGTAAGCCGTGGTCGTAGAGATGTGTTAGCAGCCATGTGTGCCATATCAACAATTTCTATTAGCAAATGAAGGAAACGACCTATGGTGCAAACAGAGAAAAGTTTAGGGAGCCGAGAAAGTAAAATGCAAGTTCTCGGAGTAAAGTGGTACAATGTCACAAGTTCGTAATTTCATATCCAACATCAAGGAAGAGAAGGGAGGGGTGGGGGATATATCACCGGCAATGAAAAAGAGGCTGATGGTGGCAGTGTCACCGCGTTGTGTACACAAAACAATATTATGACAAGAGTGTCTCGTACAGTAAAATGTGGCGTAACAACCAAAGGCAGAGGAGCTCGGGGTGGTAGTCGGCATCAGTGAGGAGAAGTGGAGGAGGAGAAGTGAGAAGAGAGAAGAGGAGATGAGCAGTGGAGGATAAGTGAGAAGAAAGAAAAGGAGATGAGGAGAAGAAGAACAACTGAGCCTCCTATTTTAAAGAGTAGATCCAGCAAGATGAGTGAAAAATTCAAATTCGGTGAGAGCGGGTAAGTTGAAATATTATCACAGATAGTTCTAGGTAAAGAACCATCTATGATAAGTAAGTCATCACAGATGGTGGTTCAGAACAAAAACCATACATGATAAGTACAAATATTACATACGATTTTTGTTCTGAACCGTCTGTGATGTATCACCGACGATTCGGAATAAAAATCATCTGTGATAAATAGGTCATTACAGACGGTTCTTTTCATCATGGTGAACTTAGATAGTCCATCTTGTAAAACCATCTGTGGTAACTTTGTCACTAAAGGTTTGTGTTGAACCGTCTGTGATGAGGAGTCCAGGATTATCCTTTTTTTGTAGTAGTTGTGGCTCACACGGGTAGTTGAAGCAGGCAGAGGCTGGGGTGGATCACACGGACAGGTAGGCGACAGTTGACTGCCTATGGGTAGGTGACGTACAAGGTGCCAGCATCACTCGCACGGGCAGCGGTGGACAATCGGTGGATGGGCCACTAGCAGGGGCAGGTGAGTGACACCCTACGGGCTCACGTAGGCAGAGGCCCACCAACCAGGCCAAATCTGGAGCTCCAGTCTCCAAGCTCGGCGGCGGCAGGCGCTGGGGCATAGAGGAGAGGGAGGGAGGCAATTAGCACAGAATAGAGGAGAGGGAGGCAATTGGTGTAGCACAGAGGAGAGGGAGGGAGGGAGAGAGGTGGTCGGCTGAGCTCTCGCCTATCGGTCTTGGTCTGAGATAAAGAGAGAGTGTGAACCAGTGAGGGAGAGGGACTGAGATATGAGGAAGTAAGGATCAAGGACCACCAAAGGAAGGAGTCTGGGGAGAAGGGGAAAAGAGAGAAGGGAGAAAGAGGAGGATGTGGTAAGGAGGTATATTTTAAAAGAAAAATAAATCAAGTTTTCAATTTGTACGTGATTGATTTGGTATTTTAGTTTCATGTATTGTCATTTGTTGATTTGTAGATTTAAAAGAAATGGAGAAATGAACATTGCATAAATATTTTTCAAGCAATATATGTAGTACTCCTCATACTATGCTACATGGGCAAGATTATAATGGAGCTTCAAATATGAGAGAAGAATTTAATGGCTTGCAAAAGCATACTCGAGATGAAAAATCCATATACTTTCTATGTCCACTACTTTGCCCATCTATTGCAGTTAGTGGCTGTGACTGTTGTAAATTCTAGTAGAGCTATTATTGATTTCTTCAACTATGTTCCCTTGATAGTGACTACGGTGGGTGTATCTTGTAAAAGAATAGATGTGTTGCTTGTAAAACATCAAGATGTCTTGTTGGAGAAGCTGGAGAATGGTAAGGCTACCACTAGAATAGGGTTGCATCAAGAAATGAGCCTAACTCTTATCACTGTCCTGGAGATTGTTCTTGCTGCTGTCTTTAGCTGAGTAGTTAATTTAGATTACTTTGCAGTGGCCGAACTCTGTTATAATCAATAGCATTCATATATGCAGGTCGTGGGGGAAAGCCCAGTCACGTGGTCGTGGTACTCCGACTGAGACTCCTTCTTCTATACTAGAGGGCATATATATCTTTGAATTTCAGATTGATTATATTGTGGTCTTTCCAGTTCAGCTTATTTGAAACATATTATTGGTGAGTTTTGGGCTTAGTGAGCTTATTCTAGGGCTCAAGATCAAATTTGCAACTGTCATATATTGTCGATATTAAAATCTGTAATGGCAGAGAAAGTCAAGATTCATTCTTGCGCATCTAGGTTTCTGAGAGCAAATAACAACAATGTATACATGCTGATTTTAGTCATTTATGCTTGGCTAATTTTGATGGCAGCATGTCACTTTAATGATTCATATCACAACCTTGAATATATGTTGATACTTTACTGTTGCATGATATACTGTTTAAATGGCTTAATGAATCCACATGATTGTTTGTTGAAGAAGTCATTTTTCCATTCAATTTACCATGCTTGGGTCCTATTCTTTTATACTAGAATTAAAAGTAAATACTTGCTTATACCGTAAATTTTACAACAGTAACTTCAAACGCCTATTCTGAAATTTCTGGATCCGTCACTGTCACATCAATGTCAATGTAGTGTAGGAAACGAGGCGACTGATGATGGTGTCAGACAGCTGCATGATCTGCAGAAATCGATCGATCAGAAGCCTGTACATCGTGATGTACGTACGTACATGATCGGTCGATTAATTGTTCGATCGGTCAGCAAAACAGGGGCGGGAATGAGGTTGTTGTCGTTTTACTAGGTAGCTAGAATCGATCGGTCTTCATTGCTGCATGCCTGGCATTGGCAGGGAGCGATCGTAGTAGTTGATCATTCTTACGGTTGGTTGGGTTGGATGGTGTTGATGAAGAGGACTTGAGAGGAGTGAGGGTGAAGCTCCAGCTATGTATGAGAAACTGTAATGGGTGGACGTACGTAGGAAATTAATTAACTAGCTATGAGAAACTGTAATTTCACTGCAGTTAGTAATTAGCAGTACATGGATGGGGGCCGGGGAAAAAGACACTAGTACAAATTAGCTTGCTTTACAATTAGGGCCAAATTAAGGTGCTGCTCGATTAAACTGAAATAAGTTGATTTATAGCTAAAATTATACTGTAGCTGGATAAAATCAAACAGATCAGAACGCAATCTCTGGTGACCACGTTTATATGATATGTACGTTACAAACAAAGACAAATGCCGGCCGGATGCGACGGAGAGAACTGACAGGGTCAAACAAGCTACTTGTTGTAGCGGAAGCATGCATGCATGCTACGCAGAGCCGAAGCTGGTATAGCTAGGAACCAGACAAGGAGACTCATCATCTCCTAGCTAGCTACGTAACTAGCTTGAGAAGTGTGCCTACGTACGTACCACATATACATATATGTCTACACATGGTTGCCAGTATTATAGGAGTACTTACGTCGATAGGTAGGGAGTGTATTGGGCTGGTACATAGCATGCAGTAGTGTATACGTACAAGCACGCAGGTACTATGTATGTACTCCATACTGCTTCTGCTTAGGTCCATTCCATCCACAAGCTGCCAACGGCAACCGGACAAGGCCGTAAGGGGCCGCACCAGTCGGGAACCGGAAAAGCCCTAACTTGGACTGTTAACTTTGGTTATAAAATAT
Organism: Dendrocalamus latiflorus; assembly: GCA_017311315.1. Taxonomy (NCBI): domain Eukaryota; kingdom Viridiplantae; phylum Streptophyta; class Magnoliopsida; order Poales; family Poaceae; genus Dendrocalamus; species Dendrocalamus latiflorus. The sequence goes on from CM029635.1 coordinate 21,878,450, forward strand.
ACTGTAGGAATTGTTAGTTTTTTCATAAGTAAAAAATAAGAAAGATGATAAAAAAACTGCTACATTTTTTAGGACAATGCAAAGAAATAAGAGGAAAAACAAAAAAAAGTCCAAAAGGCTAAAAAAAGCCGACGAGTTCCAAATTGCTTCTCCAAAAGTCAAAGTTAGTTGGAGCGGGGCCTAAAGGTTGAAGCGTGCATGTAGGCTGGGAAAAAAAGCTCAAGACTCATGAACCACTTAGGCTCAAAATCGGAACGGCTCGAGCTCGAACATAAACAAGCCAAGCCAAGCAGCTATTCCAGCTCGTTTCAATAACAAGCTAAGCCCAAGCTACTCGCGAGCAGCTTGGTAGCTCATAAGGCTCGTGGCGTAGGCGCACTGTGCGCAGCGCACCCAGCCAAACTCCCTCTGTTGTCTCCTTTGCAACCCTAACTAGTCCCCAACCTGAGAGGCCTGAACCACCACCTGTCAGCCTCCACTGCCCCCATCTCCCTGCCGCCCTTCTCCCAACCGCTGTCGTGCCCCTTCTCCCCAACCACTGTCAACCTCCTCAGCTTCTACGTCTTCGTCCCCAATGTGCACCACCGCCCATACCTTCTCATCGTCGAGTACATGCCAAACTTGTATCTGACCTTCGTCGAAGTTGAGGAAGGCAACCGGTGGCGACAAGACCCAACATGGCGGTAGGGCTTCTTCCCCAACTTTGGCCAGTGGTGATGCGGAGACGTGGTGGTGCTTCTTCCCCAAATCCAATTAGATCCCATTGTCTCCGCTGCCACCGCCGCTGGATCTGGTCATGCCCGTCCCCAAGGCCTCCGGATCCAGTGTCCCTCTATCTTCCTATGAAATACTTTCTAGACCGTCATATTCGCACTAGAAACTAAAGGTATGCTACTTAGTTGCAGTAGCTTTCACATGCCACAACAATTTTTGGGAATTCATATTTTTGGAGCATTTTGTGAAGGTCATTGAGAATCATTCTTGTATGATGATTGCCTGTGAAATTATGCAGATCATGTCCTGAGTAATTTAAGCATTTGCTAGGATAGCTTGCAAACTTCTTCTGAGATACACTGCTCAGCTGAACTAAATTTAATTTATCATCTTTTATTTACGCTACTCTTTGCTGATCCTGTCGTGATAATTTGAATAAGAATATAACATCTCTTACTTTTATTTGAACAAACATTGCAAATAGTTTTGTTTACATGTACATCTACATGTTTTTATTATTCATTGTCTGGATTTAGACAAAGAAGCTTTAGTATAACGAAAAGAAAGATGATAGTAGCTTTCTGCTTCTTGGAACTCAACTTGTCATCAGGATTCGGCAAACTGGGGTGTGGTGAGATACTGAGATTTGTAACCATTCCCATAATAAGTGCTGGTGACAATACCCTATGAAAACTTATAGCTGAATTTGGTATTTGGATGTGTATATTTATGGTAAAGTAAACTACAGGCTGTTCTGACCTTGAATTAACAAGGGTGCGTTGCTTGCATTTCCAGATGCTGCAGTCCAAACTGTTTTGCAAACTAGATGAATTTCCTCTGTTTGTCACACGTAGTATTAAAACTAACAAGCAAATCTTTTGCATGTACAATGTTCCTCTGTTTCCCGATTTCATTAAGACCTTGTTCTTTTCCCTACTAGTATGGAGCAAATTTTTTCTTGTGTTCTTGTAGTTTTCTTCATGAAGATGGTAATTCCAAATAGGAAGTGTCTTGATATGACATGGTTTTTTTCTTTCAAGAGCCATTCGTTTTGTGTTTTGTCCACTCACATAGTACCAAGTTGAATTTTCATTATTTGATTTTTTTTGAACGGGGATTTTTCATTATTTGATTAAGCAGGTGATCATCTTTTGAGCGACTTGAGAGGGCCTTCAAAAGCTGGTTGGCGATCAGTTGCTGTAATTCGCGAACTTCAGGTAGATGCTTCTCTATTTACTTGAGATTTACTTTTGCCAGAACATGGAGAAGACATTCAGTATAGTCATGGTGCAGCTTGGTTTGCATGCTCTACTCTACTACTAATTCTCATTCACATTGTTATTTAGTAAGAAGTATGTTTACTGCAATTTGGTGTAGTTTGGTTTACAAGCTGGGAAGTAGTTTGATCCTTTGATCTTGTTTTGCTACCATAGTCATGGATCATTTTGGGCTATATTTGCTTTTGGACTTTGGTGGGCTTTGGTCCATGAGTGCCATGGTTGGCCAGTTAGCCCAGGTGTGAGGCAGCAGGCACCCAACTGCATGCATGGCTTACTAGTTACTAGGCAATACAGATACTAGTTTGTGTGTGTGTGTCTCAGTGTCTTCCTCACTCTCAGAGTCTCTGCCTCCCAACGTGAGTAACAATGGCCGGGCATGGCGCATGGCCCGGTGGTGCCCCAGCCGGAGCTAGAGGGTACCTACTCTTCGGCTGGAGGTAGGGTGGCACCAACCACTCTTGACCCACCGGTGCGTCCGCCACTGTTCATGTTTGTTTAAAGTATGGATACAAATACGAGAATATCGCTATTTGATTCATATTCAACCCATTGACACCCATATTAGTAGGTAAATGGCTTCCTTACCTTGATCGTGGCATAAATGGAAGTTGTAGTACATACAGAATTCTAAACCTTGACTAGAAGTTCATGCGATTGTTATCCATTACAGAAGCTCATGTGTATTAAGTTACTCAATTATTTTTAACTTCTTATCATTTAAAAGTTGACGTAACACCCCCTACAAGAAAATATGGCTGTGAATTCTTTGATCTACACGCACTTTCAATAATTTTTTATTGGTGGTCACTTGAGGATGCTTATGGTGTTTATTGTACCAATATCATTCATGATGAAAATATCTTTTTTTCTCTAATGCAAAGAAAATATCTATGGTGCATTCATTGTATTTCATGCACTTTAGATATTTTTCTACCATTCACTACTCATGCTATAAATGCAGTGGAGGTAGTGGAAAATACGCAGGAATAAAAACATTGTAAACTTTCCCTTTTATTCGTTATGTTTTACAACACTGCATATTTTTTAGATGTAGTAATCTTTAATGTTATAGTATATCACTAAAAACCATCAAGTTGCAATGTTATAATAGTATTTTATTTATGGATGAAAATATGTCATCTTTATACTTTAAAATATGCAAAGGGTTAAATATAAAAAACTTACAAACAAAATATAGCACTAAAAATTTGTTGCGAATTGGATGATATATAACCTTAAATGATCCAAAATATATGTTCAACACAAAATAATTTTATTATATAAAAATAAGGGTTCTAATTCATCTCAGAGCCTGTGATGGGACCAGTCCTAGGCCTAGAAATAAAATTTCATACCAGTACCCAATGACATTCAAATATGTCTTATTAGTAGTGCCCAATGACATCTCCAAAAAGCAGAAGCCAAAATCCAGAATAAAATATCAAACCAGAGGTGTTCGACAAAACGCGTACGAGTTGCTCGCCACGACGAGAACTCTAACACGTACGAACCCATAAGAAAACCAAACGAAAACCAGCGAAAACACAACACGGCGATCTCTCGATTGGAAGGCGTGAAGTAACAAAAGCGAGAGAATAAGTGGAAAATGCAAAGTGAGAGCTGGATCCAAAACCCAAACCACAGGACATCTTTTCCGACCTTAAACTCTTGCAAAGCGAGAGATTGATGTGGACCGCAAGCGATCTTCGTTCCACAATAACCAGACAAGCCGTTAAAGGTTTTTTAAGGATAAAGACCCTAATTTTATATTAATATGCAACACAATACACAGTCCACATAGTTACATTTGAGTCTAGACATAAAAAGAATTATATAGAGGTCCATCTAGACTGTACTGCAAAGTCACAGGAATAAATATGTTCATCGATTCTGGTGAACCGTCGGATTGGGGCAAATATGGTGGTGTAAATTCATGGACTATTCCATGCTCAGAACAGAATTAAGAGAATTTATGAGAGATATACTCTCCTCCATGATCAGACCTCAATCTTTTTATTTTCTTTTCTAGTTGGTTCTTTACCTCGGCCTTATAAGTTTTAAAGTAGTTTAAAGCTTCATCCTTAGTTTTCAGCAAATATACGTAGCAGTAGCGTGTTGCATCATCAATAAAAGTTAGAAAATATCTTTTGCCTCCTTTTGGCAATAATCCATTCATTTCACACAAATCTGAATGAATAAGATCTAAAGGTGCTAAGTTCTTTTCATCATCTAATCCCTTAAAGGATTTTCGAGGTTGCTTTGCTTGTATATAAGACTGGCACTTTGATCCTTTGACAATTTCATATTTTGAAATTAAATCTAATATGGACATTCTAGCAATATTATCAAAACCAATATGACAGAAACGAGAATGCCAAATATTTGCCTCACATTTATTTAAACCAGTTGCAACATTCAGATTATAACAAGACTCTAAAATACTTAGGCGGAACAAGCCTCCACTCTCATAGCATTTACCAACAAATTTTTGAACTTAGACATTACAATTTTATTTAACTCAAAAATTAGTTTGTAACCATCCCTACATAGGAGAGAACCACTAGCGAGGTTCTTGTTTATTGTAGGAGCATGCTGAACGTTCTTCAAGTGGACAGTCTTACCTAAAGTAAGCTTCAGATCTACCGTGCCAACACTGAGAACAGAAGCATGCGACCCGTTTCCCATTAAGATGGAGGAAGCCCCTGCTGTCTGGTAAGAAGAAAACAAGGAAATATCAGAACATACGTGAACATTAACACCAGTATCAACCCACCACTCAGTAGATTGACATGCTAAAAAGACAACAGGTGGATTACCATACCCTCCTGAAGTTAAGGCCTCGCCTATGATCACGTTGACAGCCTTCTTATTTGGTTGTTCACCATCTCTGATCTTGCAGAAGCGACAGTCCTTCGCCATATGACCGTCTTTTCGCACACAAAGCAGGTGATGCCCCTCAAATCCTTTTTCTCAGTTTTCTTCTTCTTAAAGCTAGTTGTCTTGTTCGGTTTGTTGGATTTGTACTTCTTTGCAACAGTCTTTCTCTCTATGACATTTGCATTGTTCTGGCCAGAGGTGCTAGGTGCATCATTTGCTCTTGCCTTTTCTTCCACATCGAGGGCTACAATGAGATCCTCAACAGAAATATCTTCCCTCTTATGTTTCAAGCTAGTAGCAAAATCCCGCCAAGAGGCAGGGAGTTTAGCAACAATGCCCGTAGCCACAAACTTTGGAGGCAACACATAGCCCAGGTGCGCAATCTCACCGACTAGTAGCTGGAGATCATGAGCCTGTCCAACTATGGACTTAGCCTCATCCATGCTAAAGTCAAAAAATTGCTCACATATGTAGAGCCAGCGACCTGTCTCTGCATATTTGTGCTCTAGTGCATCCCACAACTCTGTGGTGGACTTGTAGTCCATGTACACATCATAGAGCTGATCTGCCAGAACAGTCAGAATGTAGCCAAGGGCAATATTGTTCGTATTTTCAAACTGCATGTACTGCTCAATCGTAAATGGATACTGCGGGTGGATAACCCACCACAACCCCAAAGACATGAGCCAAAACTTGGCTCTAGTCTGCCATCTACAAAAGTTCTGACCAGAAAATCTCTCAGGTTTCATCGCATCAGAAGCACTAGCCATTGCTGTATTGCAACAAAATTCATAATAAGGTTTCTGGATTGTTACAAATGTGGGTAATATTTTAATTCCAAATTTTACTTGGAGACAAATATAATAAACTAGTGATGCAAAACTTACTACTAATAGTAGGCTACTCATCATACTTCAGAATATACTCAAGAAAAATATAGTAATAAAGTCGAATATGCGCGCAAACGACTTACTTTTTTGCCTGATGAAGAACAGGAAGCCGCACAGGCTTGACTCAGTACAGAACATAGATGACGCAGTGCAGTGAGCGGTCGCACAGATGCGCTGCCCAGAAACCTTATTGCTGCCCCATGCAGGTACTCTATGCGGCAACGGTTCAGAGATAGCTTTTCTCCCTCCTTCGAGGTGCACGTCGAGAAGAAAGATCAACGAGGTTCAGACGGCACATCACAATAGCAGAGCAGAAAGTAGAGGAAGAATGGATGTGCAAAAATCTCTCTTTTTTCCTAGACGTCTCCAGGCCCTTTTAAAGGCACTGCAGTTATTCACTAGTAACTGCTGCATTTTAAACAGAATTATGCACTGGTAACTGCCTCATCAAATCACAAATTAAGCAGTGTCGCAAGTCACAAGTCACGCGATTTTCACGCGAAAATATGCGCGCGCACGTGCGTTCGCGTGTGTGTGACTAGTCAGAACTCTCCTCATACCATCTCTATCCATGTTCAAGATGTGGTGATGACTCCACCTTATAAATCGATCTTTCTCATCTTGCCTTAGCAATATAGTACTAAATCATACATACTTTAGAATTAAGGAAATGAATCATAATTAAATGGGTCAATTTCTAACAAAAACAAGTGACTGTGGCTGGTACAGAGCGAGCGATGGATCGGCCGATACTTTTGAGCAATGCAACTTGTAGTAGCGGAAGCATGCATGCATGCTATGCCGAGCCGAAACTGGTTAGCTAGGAACCAGACAAGGAGACTCATCATCTCCTAGCCAGCTACCGAACTAGCTTGAGAAGTGTGCCTACGGACGTACCACGTATACATATACTAGTTATATACTCGTACATTGCAATTAAACTTATTGAATATATAGAGATTTATGCTATAGAAGACAGTTGCTTTTATCGGTTGAAAAGTAAAGAATAGCAAGAAGTTGAGAGAATAGAGTGATTGAAGAAGAATGGACGTACAACCACCAACTCATTCTTTTATAATAGTAATGATATCTACACATCGTTGCCAGTATTACAGGAGTACTTACATCGATAGCTAGGGAGTGTATTGGGTTGGTACATAGCATGCAGTAGTGTATACGTACAAGCACGCAGGTACTACGTATGTACTCTCAAAGTTACTAGTACGATCTCAGCAGAAGCGCCAAACTGCTTTTGCTTAGGTCCATTCTATCCACAAGCTGCCAATGGCAACCGGACAAGGCCGTAAGGGGCCGCACCAGTCGGCTTAAAAGCCCTAACTTCAACTATTAACTTTTGGTTATAAAATATACTGTAGGGATTGTTAGTTATTTCATAGTCAAAAAATAAAAAAAGATGATAAAAAACTGTTATATTTTTTAGGACAATGCAAAGAAATAAGAGAAAAAACAAAAAAAAAAGTCCAAAAGGCTAAAAAAAAAGCCCACGTGTTCCAAATTGCTTCTCCAAAAGTCAAAGCTAGTTGGAGCAGGGCCTAAAGGTTGAAGCGTGCATGTAGGCTGGGGAAAAAACTCAAGACTCATGAACCACTTAGGCTAAAAATCGGAACGGCTCAAGCTCGAACATACACAAGCCGAGCCAAGCAGCTATTCCAGCTCGTTTCAATAACAAGCTAAGCCCAAGCTACTCGCGAGCAACTTGGTAGCTCATAAGGCTCGTGGCGTAGGCGCACTGTGCGCAGCGCACCCAGCCAAACTCCTCTGTTGTCTCCTTTGCAACCCCAACTAGTCCCCATCCTGAGAGGCCTGAACTGCCACCTGTCAGCCGCCGCTGCCCCACATCTCCCTGCTGGCCTTCTCCCAACCGCTGTCATGCTCCTTCTCCCCAACCGCTGTCAACCTCCTCAGCTTCTACGTCTCCGTCCCCAATGTGCACCACCGCCCACACCTGCTCATCATTGAGTACATGCAAACTTGTATCTGACCTTCGTCGAAGTTAAGGAGCGGCAACCGGTGGCGACAAGACCCAACGTGGCGGCAGGGCTTCTTCCCCAACTTTGGCCAGTGGTGATGCGGAGAGGTGGCGGTGCTTCTTCCCCAAATCCAATTAGATCCCATTGTCCCTGTTGCCACCACCGTTGGATCTAGTCATGTCCGTCCCCAAGGCCTCCGGATCCAGTGTCCCTCTGTCTTCCTATGAAATACTTTCTAGACTGTCATATTCGCACTAGAAACTAAAGGTATGCTGCTTAGTTGCAGTAGCTTGCACATGCCATAGCAATTTTTGGGAATTCATATTTTTGGAGCATTTTGTGAAGGTCACTGAGAATCATTCTTGTATGATGATTGCCTGTGAAAGTATGCAGATCATGTCCTGAGTAATTTAAGCATTTGCTAGGATAGCTTACAAACTGCTGAGCTGAACTAAATTTAAGTTATCATCTTTTATTTACGCTACTCTTTGTTGATCCTGTCGTGAGAATTTGAACAAGAATATAACATCTCTTACTTTTATTTGAACAAACATTGCAAGTAGTTTTGTTTACATGTACATCTACATGTTTTTATTGTTCATTGTCTGGATTTAGACACAGAAGCTTTAGTCTAACGAAAAGAAAGATGATACTAGCTTTCTGCTTCTTGGATCTCAACTTGTCATCAGGATTCAGTAAACTGGGGTGTGGTGAGATACTGAGATTTGTAACCATTCCCATAATAAGTGCTGGTGACAATACCCTATGAAAACTTATAGCTGAATTTGGTTTTTGGATGTGTATATTTATGGTAAAGTAAACTACAGGTTGTTCTGACCTTGAATTAACAAGGGTGAGTTGATTGCATTTCCAGGTACTCAGTCCAAACTGTTCTGCAAACTAGATGAATTTCCTCTGTTTGTCACACATAGTATTAAAACTAACAAGCAAATCTTTTGCATGTACAATGTTCCTCTGTTTCCCGATTTCATTAAGAGCTTGTTCTTTTCTGTACTAGTGTGGAGAAAATTTTTCTTGTGTTCTTGTAGTTTTCTTCATGAAGATGGTAATTCCAAATAGGAAGTGTCTTGATATGACATGGTTTTTTTTCTCTCAAGAGCCATTCGTTTTGTGTTTTGTCCACTCACATAGTACCAACTTGAATTTTCAGTATTTGATTTTTTTTGAACGAGGATTTTTGATTATTTGATTAAGCAGGTGATCATCTTTTGAATGACTTGAGAGGGCCTTCAAAAGCTAGTTGGCGATCAGTTGCTGTAATTCGCGAACTTCAGGTAGATGCTTCCCTATTTACTTGAGATTTACTTTTGCCAGAACATGGAGAAGACATTCAGTATAGTCATGGTGCAGCTTGGTTTGCATGCTCTACTCTGCTGCTGATTCTCATTCACATTGTTATTTAGTAAGAAGTATGTTTACTGCAATTTGGTGTAGTTTGGTTTGCAAGCTGGGAAGTAGTTTGATCTTGTTCTGGTACCATAGTCATGGATCATTTTGGGTTACATGCTCTACTCTGCTGTTGATTCTCATTCGCATTATTATTTAGTAAGAAGTATGTTTACTACAGCTTGGTTTGCAAGCTAGGAAGTAGGAACTAGTTGGCTTATTTTGAGTGCCTTATGGTTGAAAATCACTGTAGCTGGCTGAAAAAATATTGTAGCTGACGGTGGCTTATTTGGCGTAATTAAATTTAAAAAATTTTAAAATAAGAAATAGGTTAGCCCATCACGGACAATACAAACGAATACATAAAAAAAAGAACCGACAATAAAGCTCAAAAAAAGCCAAAAAACCATAAAAGATGAAATTGTTAAATAGTGAAAAATAAGCCAGAAACCAGAAGCTCAAGCCGAAATCTTGTTCTGGCAACTAGGCTCGGGAGCTGCCCTGAGCCAGCTCAAGCCATATTTCAAGCCGAGACAGGCAGCATTTCTGGCTCATTTCTTAAACGAGCTGAGCTGTACTTAAGACTAAGGTAGTGCTTAATTGGGCTGAATTTTAGTGACTTATAGCTGAATTCTCACTGTAGTTGGCTGAAATTACAAGGTAGCTGATGGTGACTTATTTGGCATAATTAAACTTAAAAATAGAAAAAATGGATTAACCCACCACGTATAATGCAAACGAATACGGGAAAAAAGAACCGGCAAAAAAGCTCAAAATAAGCTGAAAAGTAGAAAAAGATGAAATTTAAAAATAATGAAAAATAATCTAGAAGTCAGAAACCCAAATCCAAATGAGCAGAACCTAAGCCTACGCAGTCTAGCTCGAGTTGGTTGTGCTTGGCCCGTCTCCAGCCCTACGGGCATGCATGGAGCCTAGCCAGCTGACTATTTCACCTTGTAAATTGCAGCACAACAGCCATGAAATCGATCGACATGCATGCGTGCGACGACTCGACCTAGTAAACACACGTGACATGAGAGGTTGAGCACTTGTGAGGAAAAAAACCCACAGAAAATTATACACGGTATAGAACCGTAGATGACTCGCGGCCACATGTATAACATACATGTGGGGCTGATTAGGTAGTTGCAGTGGGTGCCTCCATTTTTTATTTAAAAAACAGGTATATACTAGGTATATATAGTGTGTATGTGTATACATACATGGCCGCATACATCATATTTGCACTGCTAGTTAACATTTTAGCCCACGATCTGTAATTCTAGTTACGTGACTTTTACAGCGTATCTTGACTTATATTTATCTCCGCACTCTCGTTTCAAAAATCCTGGCTCCGCCAACCAAAAATGCTGGATCCATCAATGACCTGGTGATGGTCGGCTACCGCCTGCTTGGTGCCCCACCGGCCCATCGCCGCAGGGCTTCCTCAGGCCATCAGCAGTGCCACTCAGTGTCTCAGCCACCTCCAAGCCTCAAAGCTTCACAAAAAGGAATAGGGATTGAAATTTCCTGGCTTGCTGTTGCTACCGAAAGCCAAATTGATTTATTCCATTCATTGGTTGGTCTGGTCTCTGTGGACTTCCGCTCCAGACCTTTACTATTTCTGTATTTGCTTTTGGACTTTGGTGGACTTTGATCCGTGAGTGCCATGGTTGGCCAGTTGGCCCAGGCATGAGACGGCAGGCACCCAGCTACATGCATGGCTTACTAGTTACTGGGCAATACAGATACTAGGTTGTATGTGTGTGTCTCAATGTCTTCCTCCCTCTCAGAGTCTCTGCCTCCCGACATGAGTAACAATTGCCAGGCAAGGCGCATGGCCCGGTGACGCCCCAGCCGGAGCCAGGGGCTAAGGGTACCTACTCTCCGGCTAGAGGTAGGGTGGGCGCCAACCCCTCTTGACCCACCGGTGTGTTTGCCACTGTTCATGTTTGTTTAAAGTATGAATACAAATATGAGAATATCACTATTTGATTCATATTCAACCCATTGACACCCATATTAGTAGGTAATTGGCTACCATACCTTGATCGTGGCATAACTAGAAGTTGTAGTACATACAGAATTCTAAGCCTCGACTAGAAGTTCATGCGATTGTTATCCATTACAGAAGCTCATGTGTATTAAGTTACTCACTTATTTTTAACTTCTTATCATTTAAAAGTTGACGTAACACCCCTACAAGAAAATATGGTTGTGAATTCTTTGATCTACACGCACTTTCAATAATTTTTTATTGGTGGTCACTTGAGGATGCTTGTGGTGTTTATTGTACCAATACCATTGATGATGAAAAATATCTTTTTTCTCTAATGCAAAAAAAATATCTATGGTGCGTTCATTGTATTTCATGCACTCTAGATATTTTCCTGCCATTCACTACTCATGCTATAAATGCAGTGGAGGTAGTGGAAAATACGCAAGAATGAAAACATTGTAAACTTTCCCTTTTATTCGTTATGTTTTACAACACTGCATATTTTTTAGATGTAGTAATATTTAATGTTATAGTATATCACTAAAAACCATATAGTTGCAATGTTACAATAGTATTTTATTTATGGATGAAAATATGTCATCTTCATACTTTAAAATATGCGAAGGGTTAAATATAAAAAACTTACAAACAAAATATAGCATTAAAAATTTGTTGCAAATTGGATGATATATAACCTTAAATGATCCAAAATATATGTTCACAACAAAAGAATTTTATTATATAAAAATAAGGGTTCTAGTTCATCTTAGGGCCTATCATGGGACCAGCTCTGTGCCTAGAAATAAAATTTCATAGCAGTACATGTGGGATTACAATGTTAGATTACAAACACAAGTAAAATTTGAGTAAAATGTTTTCATGGTTGTAGATCATAAAGTTTAGATTCATTTCATTGATATCAGTTTTAGTTAACTACCAACCATGTTATGCAACAAGTTTAGCTTACATAGTGCATCCAATGTGCTTACATAGCACACACATACCAAGGAAACTACATTATGTTACATAACACACATACATTAGGTAGGTTATGTAACACAAGAACCACACAAAATCTAGTTTAAAGAGAATCCCCATGCAGTGCATACATCATTCAACCACACTTGAAGATCAACACCATATCCTTCTTGCACATAGGTCGAATGAGTGCGAGCGCTCGCACTATCTTTGACAATAAAATACATTTGAAGCTTGTCCCTTTCCTCAATGACTTCTAGATTGACACCCATGAAATGCCCAATGTAAATTCATGACATGTTAGGAACAAACCATGATCAGTTAACCGTTACCTTACTGCTAGGTTGCTCTTGTGAGGTGTTGAGCTGTTTGAGAGCTTCACTAGCACCATCCGGTCAAGCTCGCCGGAGTCAGATGGCATGGCAATGTTGTAGAGCTCTAGGTCCCTGAGGCTTGATGTGATGCGCAACGGTGCCGAAGACAAGATGTTGCTCAGTGAACGATGCTGCTGCGCCGGAGGAAGAGCAGAGGCATGCTAAGGAGGGGCTTGGTAGGGCGCCACACCTGCTTAGAAACAGAGGAGGTTAGATAGCATTGGTTACTGTGATTCTGAAAACAAAATACTAATTAGCGACTTACGCATCTTCCATCGCCTCCACACGTACCATGTCACAGACAGCGACATCACAATGAAGACCAGCACCACTGACAGCAATGTCCACCTAGCAATGTTTGCAACGATAAGGGCTGGGGAGTAGGGACCTGTAAGTGGCGGCAAGTGGGTGATTGGGTGTGGTTGGTCGTCCTCCCCATCTTCCGATCTTGGGTCTGCTTCGATTGGATGGTGCCATGTTGCAACTGCATGACAGACAAGGATAATCAACCAAATTGTAAATAAAATAAAGATGTAACACAAAAGGTGATTATATGTTTCCACCTACTCTTCTCACAATATTCTTCGATAGTATCGCTTATGGGAAGTGCACCATCGCACAACTTGTATATGGCCACCATGCGGTTACCTCCAGAGAGCTCAGAATCCCTGAACGACGGTTCCTCGGTCACCCGGCAGAAACAGCCCTAGTGGTGAGCGTTACTAGCGTGGCATCACAACATTGCGGTGAGGGTGAATCCACCTCACTGCAGTAGCTAACCAGTTCATATGCTAGTCCACTGGCGTTGCACCTCTCGCCTTCCAGCTTGGTGGCTGCCGGTTGGATGGGGGACGAGGCAGAGCTAACGTTGTTGGTGGCAAGAGGTACAGGACCTACAGTCCAATTGCGCCCCAAGAAGTAAGGGAAGAGAGAAGGGAAGAGAGCAAGAAGTTTGAAATAAGGGAAGAAAGCAAGAAGTTTTAGGAAACCATGAAGGCGAACCACTAGGCAAGGAAACCTGCTACGATTTCACTTAGGACCAAGATAAAAGATAGGTGAACTGCCACATCTAAATAGACGGAGAATATTAAATGCTCTTTCTTCTATATCTCGACGATTAGTCACTCCGAGTTCGTCTGATTGCACCTCCACTATTTATCCTGTGCAGAGGTGCTAAAAACGGATAATTTTCGTCCAACCAACCGTCTGAAGATTTGCAAAACGAATACGAAATAGAGAACTAGATATCCGGTATTATGTGTCTGACTCCAACTCTAAAAAAATATGAAATAGGATACATCCATATCTATTACAATTGCACCCCTAATAATTGGCCAATTTTCCGATAGCCCATGGTACACTCGAACAGCCGAGCCAACAGCCAGCCCGTCATGCAATGTAACCAGCAAGCTACGGACATCTTCTCAGCTATGCGTGCTATCGGAAGCCCAAAATATAAGCTAGGCCTACACGGAGAAGGAAGATAGGGTGCTCGAGCAGGCCGCGCAAGGGGAGGGTGCCCGTACGTGGCATAATGCCACGCTGGTCGATCGGTCACCGCCTCGTGCACACGCGTGCGCCGGAGCTCCGGTGGGAGAAGCTCACCATCTGTGACGTCGAGAGGGTGCTCTCGCTGATGTGGCGCTCGCAGCCTTCCCCTGGCCGGCATCACTCGCGACGGAGAAGCTGCACCGCCTGCGCTCGCTGCTAGCCCCGCTGCATGCGGTCGATCAAATCTCCACCCTGCTCTACGGGGAACCATCCCAGTAATCCCACGCTGCGCCATCGCCGGCACCACCGGGCCCCCAGCTTCGCCCAGAGGCCTCGATGTCCCTCGCAGAGAGGAAGGATTAATTGGGTCTGATCTTTTACCTGAAATTTATTAATCTAATAAATAGTAATTATTAAGAGAAATTAAAAACTATTGAAAAGCAAAAAATTAAGGTCATTAGTTCATTACCAAACAGTGCTCCACTGCTCCAAACACAGTGACAGTGTTGCGTACGTGTGACAATATATATGTGCAAACTGTAAGTTTCAGTTGATGACAGAACCACACTGTTGTATCAGTGCTGAATTGCTGATGGGAGGACAGAGGCATACATGGCAGCATGCATTTGCCAGCAAAGCCTGCCCAGCTGCACTGCACATTATATATATGCGCTACATCTGCATTGCTTACGAGTTGGTACTACATGGCATCCAGCACCTCACAACTACAAGAAGCCTAATATTAGACAATACATCACAGACGATTTTCAAAACTATCAGTATTAAATACAAGCACAGACAGTCTTCGTTTAGAGACCATCTGTGTTGCTGTCAGCGCCAAAAACCGTATGTAAAGAGATAATATCACAGGCGGTTCATGGTGAGAACCGTCTGTAAAGTATCACAGACGGTTCTTACCATGAACCATCTATGATATTGCCAAATATCGCAAACGGTTCATATATAACACTTTGTAGTAATGCTTGTCAAACTAACAAGTTCTATTTTTGCAGTACCACCAGCAGCTACCGGACAACACCTGTGGATTCTATGTGTGCCATAACATGCAACTACTCGTCAATTCCCACAAAGATCAATATTGATCCTCAGGTTAATATGTCAATCTTACGATAATTATTTCATACTTATCAATTTACATATGTGTGCACGACATTGATCTTCCTACCAACAGGTTCTGTCCATCGCTACAACTCCGTTGGAACAGCCCGACCTCTGAGAGGTTCGAGGGCAATGTGTGTGCTTCTTATGGTCTAAAGTCATAAAAGAATATGGGAAATTCCACAATGTATAACAAATTTCACTGGGATAAGATTAAGCTTAATTATTAATGTGTACATGTATTTGTTCATGGATGGACAATTTATTTCATTTTAGTTAATTGATTTGTGAAATGGATTTCTTCTTTCTAAAATGAATGAATATGAATTGGACATATATATACTGTGTTGATATGTTTGTTTCAGAGGGCATGGCTAGTATTTCCTGAGGCTAGCCAACTAGTAGAAATATATTTGTGAATAGAAAAGAATATCACAGACGGTTTCAACTACAAACCGTCTGTGATTCTACTATCACAGATAGTTTGTAGCTGAAACCGTCTGTGCAATATTGCATCACAGACGGTTCAGAAGCCGTCGTGATGATCTTATATTATTACTGACTCATAAACTCAGACGGCTCATGAAACCATCTGTGATAATGTTTTTGAACTGTCTGTAATGATATATTCTGCAGTAGTGCCTAGTTGTGTGTCTAATACTCTAATAACATGTTGCAGGATGATAGAGACAAATCCTTGTCTTGAATTCTCTAGCAGTCGAGGATTGGTGCCTGCCAGTGTAGGTTGATCACAGAGGACGACTGAGAGAGCATAACATAGTTAGGAACGTGTAGTCTGTTCAATTCTTTAGGTTTACTAAGTAGATAAGAGAAGATTCCCTATAACTGACGAGTGACTACTGGTTTTACATATTGTTCATCAAAACACCATGACCGAATTAATGTAGCATGGAGGCCCATTTCTTGGCCCATGCGCGTCACTCGTCAATTTTTTGAAAGGCAATGTGTATTTGCTTGTTACATGGTTGCTGATCATCATTGTTCAGAAATTAGTTAGTATACAACTGAGAAATCTAGTGGGCAGGGGAGTCAAATGGATACAAATTATCTTTTTTATTCGACTATGTATTCGATAGGATACGAATATGATTTAGATTTTCTCATTTGATTAACAATTTCTCTCGTATTCGTATAAAAATATGGGTATGAGTATGATATGGATTTTTGCCATCAAAATGTTATTTTATTTGTATTCAAATTCGATAAAACAATACACATATTTTGTTGAAGTATAGCTAATAAGTTAGAGGAATATTTTGAGTATAACATGAATTCATATTCCTTTAGGTGAAATATATAATTATAATGATTAAGTGTGCTATGTATGAGGATAAAATTAAAATATCATAAATACCTTGCCATTATATAAGTTATAAGGATATTCGAATTCAACCAAATTAGTAGGCACTCGATTCTGATTTGGATTCATACGACATTTGATTCGCATTTATATTTGAGAATATTTGAATTCGTGTTCAGTGGCGACCCAAAACCAAATTTTAAGGGGGCTAGCGAGACATGACTAACAAAAGATAAATGAACTAAACATAAATCAAACCATCTTTTGTAATCTAAAATCATACATAATTAGAATAAGGGCATAGTAAAAAAATGCAAAATACAATAAAGATTGTACCTCAGCAATAAGTAATGTGCCTCCCAAAACCCATAAATATATGTAAGCAGCTATCTATACACCAAAATTAGCAAACTTAGTGATAAAATCGGAAATTGCAATTGTGAAAAGTTATAAAGGTTGAAAAAAAGATGAAATATACCACTAGCTAGGATTGATAGTAGGAGTAGGAGTACGAGTACGAGCAGTAGCAGCAGCAGCAGTAGTCGTAGTGGTAGTAGGAGGAGGAGGAGGAGGAGGTAGTGGTAGTAGTAGCAGTAGATACTAGTAGTAGTAGCAGTAGATACTAGTAGTAGTAGCAGCAGCTGCTGCAGAAGGAGCGAGAGAAGCAGCATCAGCAGTAGCAGTAGGAGCAGGAGCAGCAGCAGTAGTAGTTATAAGTATGATGCAATAGCATTCTATAAGATTTCATGCTTTGAAACCATTTTCTTATTCTGTCATCATCCAAGCTTCTACAAGTATGCCCTCCTCACTTGATCTCTAATTTTATTGTGATACTCATTAATAGGTATGCAATTCGCCAGATCAGCGATGATTTCTTTGAGACTAAAATCTATCCGAGCCTTCTTTACTTGATTCTCATTAGTATGAGGAGTACTACTTGAAAAATATTTATGCAATGTTTGTTTCTCCATTTCTTGCAACTCTATGAATTGATAAATGATAATAGATGGAACTAAAATACCAAATCAATCAGAATTGTGTGAATTGAAAAGTATATTTATGTTTTATACCTTACGTCCGCTGCCTCTAACCCTCTGTTATCTCTTAATGCAGAGCCATAGCCGACAGCCCCCCTAAGCAGTCACTCAGGCCCTCGCAACCACGTCCACACCGCACCAAGTAGCTAAAATGGCGACTACCTCCCAAACAAACCATTCAAGTTTTGGCCTACAAAGGACGAACATGATTCTTATTATCAAGTATCAACTACACCAATCTTCCATATTAGTAAGAAACCAGCAAGTGTGTTGTGTGCAAATATCTTATAGATTAATCATTAATCCCAAAATAAGCATATGCCTAACAGAGTAACAGTCCATATGAAATAATCAAATGTGAAAATTTGCATATCACAGCACAATGGACAACATCAACAAATAAATAAATTTGGATAGGAGATAAATCTCAACTAGAGAGAGATCGCTAACGCTTATAGTTAATCGGCAGCAATCTTTATATGTTCATGAAACATGAAACAAACAAACTTTTGACCACAGTCCACAATCTATTATATGTTCATGGGTATCTATTATACTTCAACACTCAAGCTTAAACGAACAGTGAGTGGCATGGAGGAAAGCCAATTGAGATTTGGAAACAAGACAACGAGAGTGGATAGCACAGCTGCATAGGTGGTGTCTGGGCTCTGGCCCACCCCACAAACCAAAATGGAGATCACTAACGCTTATAGCATTATAGCGAACCTGCTCCTAGTGCTCCCTCCTAGGTCCCGACTAGCTGCCTCCCTCGCAGACGCAGCAAGTATAGCAGCAATAGTCACTAGATCGGTAGATCTGGTGGTAGGCGCCCAAGCCAGCAGGTACCTGGTGATGGTCGACTGCCGCTTGCTTGGCGCCCCACTGGCCCATCGCCGCACAATGGCGTAGGGCTTCCTCAAGCCATCCGCATTGCCACTCAGTGTCTCAGGCACCTCCAAGCCTCAAAGTTTCACAAAAGGGATTAGGGATTTAGGGATTGAAATTTCCTGGCTTGTTGTTGCTATCATGCTGCAGAAAGCCTCAAAGCCAAGTTGATTTATTCCATTCAATGGTTGGCCTGGTCTCTGTGGGATTCCGCTTCAGACCTTTAGTATTTCTGTATTTGCTTTTGGACTTTGGTGGGCTTTGGTCCATGAGTGCCATGGTTGGCCAGTTGGCCCAAGCGTGAGGTGGCAGGCACCTAGCTGCATGCATGGCTTACTAGTTACTAGGCAATACAGATACTAGGTTATGTGTGGTGTGTGTCTCAGTGTCTTCCTCCCTCTCAGAGTCTCTGCCTCCCGACAAGAGTAACAATGACCAGGCAAGGCGCATGGCCCGGTGACGCCCCAGCCGGAGCTAGGGGCTAGGGGTACCTACTCTCCGGCAAGAGGTAGGGTGGGCGCCAACCCCTCTTGACCCACCGGTGTGTCCGCCACTGTTCATGTTTGTTTAAAGTATGAATACAAATATGAGAATATCACTATTTGATTCATATTCAACCCATTGACACCCATATTAGTAGGTAATTGGCTACCATACCTTGATCGTGGCATAACTGGAAGTTGTCGTACATACAAAATTCTAAACCTCGACTAGAAGTTCATGCGATTGTTATCCATTACAGAAGCTCATGTGTATTAAGTTACTCAATTATTTTTAAATTCTTATCATTTCAAAGTCGACGTAACACCCCTACAAGAAAATATGGTTGTGAATTCTTTGATCTACACGCACTTTCAATAATTTTTTATTGGTGGTCACTTGAGGATGCTTGTGGTGTTTATTGTACCAATATCATTGATGATGAAAAATATCTTTTTTCTCTAATGCAAAGAAAATATCTATGGTGTGTTCATTGTATTTCATGCACTTTAGATATTTTTCTACCATTCACTACTCATGCTATAAATGCAGTGGAGGTAGTGGAAGATATGCAGGAATAAAAACATTGTAAACTTTCCCTTTTATTCGTTGTGTTTTACAACACTGCATATTTTTCAGATGTAGTAATCTTTAATGTTATAGTATATCACTAAAAACCATAAAGTTGCAATATTATAATAGTATTTTATTTATGGATGAAAATATGTGATCAATTGGGCTTCAGCTTCTGGTTTCCGGCTTATTTTTCACTATTCATAAATTTCGTCTTTTTCTGAACTTTTGGTTTTTTGTTGAGCTTTTTTGTCGATTCTTTTTTCCCGTATTTGTTTTTATTATACGTAATGGGCTAACATATTTTTTAATTTTTTTAAATTTAATTATGCTAAATAAGCCTCTGTCAGTTATAGTATTTTTTCAGCTAGCTACAGTACTTTTCAGCCATAAGCCTTCCAAAAAAGCCTAAATGAGCACCACCGTCATCTTCATACTTTAAAATATGCGAAGGGTTAAATATAAAAAACTTACAAACAAAATATAGCAGTAAAAATTTGTTGCAAATTGGATGATATATAACCTTAAATGATCCAAAATATATGTTCAACACAAAAGAATTTATTATATAAAAATAAGGGTTCTAATTCATCTTAGGGCCTATCATGGGACTAGCCCTGGGCCTAGAAATAAAATTTCATACCAGTACATGTGCTTAGAAACAGAGGAGGTTAGATATCATTAGTTACTGTGCTTCTGAAAACAAAATACTAATTAGCGACTTACGCATCTTCCACCGCCTCCACACGTAGCATGTCACAGACAGCAACAGCACAATGAAGACCAGCGCCACCGACAGCAATGTCCACCCTGCAGTGTTTGCAACAATAAGGGCTAGAGAGTAGGGACTTGTAGGGGGCGACAAGTGGGTGCTTGGGTGTGGTTGGTCGTCCTCCCCATCTTCCGATCCTGGGTCTGCTTCGATTGGATGGTGCCATGTTTCAACTGCATGACAGACAAGGATAATCAACTAAATTGTAAATAAAATAAAGATGTAACACAAAAGGTGATTATATGTTTCCACCTACTCTTCTCACAATCTTCTTCGATAGTATCGCTTATGGGAAGTGCACCATCGCACAGCTTGTATACGGCCACCATGTGGTCACCTACAGAGAGCTCAGAATCCCTGAACGATGGTTCCTCAGCCACCCAGCAGAAACAACCCCTGGTGGTGAGCGTTACTAGCATGGCATCACAGCATTGGGACGAGGGGGAATCCACCTCATCGTAGTAGCTGACCAACTGATACGCTAGTCCACTGGTGTTGCACCTCTCGCCTTCTAGCATGGTGGCTGCCGGTTGGATGGGGGATGAGGCAGAGTTGACGTTGTTGGCGGTAAGAGGTACGGGACCTACAGTCCAATTGCACCCTATGAAGTAAGGTAAGAAAGAAGGAAAGAGAGCAAGAAGTTTGAAATAAGGGAAGAGAGCAAGAAGTTTTAGGGAACCAGATGAGACAAGGAAACCACGAAGGCAAACCACTAGGCAAGGAAACATATCACTACGGCTTCACCACCACCGTGTTTTTCAAGCTTAAACTCGCAAAGCGAGAGATAGATCTAGAGCTCGAACAAAGTACAGAAGCCATGGTAGCTCAGGCACGAGAAGCTCACTAGCTCTGATGTGCGAAGGTTGTCCTTATTGATGTGGCAGCACGGCTCCCCTCAAGCCTGCAATGATGGTGGGGATGCTGATCTTGTCCAGATGACTATTATGTTCGACGATATTGGCAAAAGTAATTCATTTTGCATAGTGTTTTATTATCCTCATTCTCCATGGTAGAATTGAGAACGAATTCCCAGCATCAAAATATCAGGCTCACAACATGTTAGAATTGGGTCCACGAGACAAAGGCCTATTCATTTCTAAATTCTAAAGCATGGCATGGTTAGTCTCATATCTATCTATTACTACTATAAAAGAAGGAGTTGGTGGTTGGTCCATTCTCCTCCAACCACTCTATTCACTCAACTTCTCACCATTCTCCACTTTTTAACTGATCAAAGCAACTCTCTTCTATAGAATGATTCTCTATATATTCAATGAGTTCCGTTGCAACGCATGGGTACGTAACTAGTGGGAGGAGAGCAATATATAAGATGGAGTCCTTGCCATCATATAAAACATGTGACATATGGTATGGGGTGGAATGATAAGGGTTTTGGCTAAACACATATGAGCGAATGCACGTGCGCGTGTATTCGTGTATTTTCGCTTGAAAATTGTATAAGTTGTGACTTGCGATGCGCAATCGTGCTTGTGCTATGATGCAATCTCACCATGAACTGGGTTCACCTATTTTACTAAAATAATGTTTTTGTCTCTCTTTAACTAGTTAGAAGATTGCTTAATTACCATTATTTGGTTTGAATTAGCAGTTACCAGTGGTTTGAATTAGCCATTACTAGTGAATTATTTCAGGTTAATAGCGTCAATGGTTTGAATTAGCAGTTACCAGTGGTTTGAATTAGCGATTACCAGTGAATTATTTCAGGTTGATAGCGTCAGTTTCTGAAAAGTAATCTGCTCATCTATAAAAGACCTAGAGACGTCCAGGCTGGGGTAATCGAATTCCTCCATTCCTTCTCACATCGTCTTCTTCCTCTCTGGTGAATCTGTGTCGGATCTATTGAGTTATTGAACCTCGCCAGTCTTTCTTCAAGGCATGCACTGAGAGGAAGGTGGCTATCTCCGAGCCATTGTCGCAGAGAGAACTTGCACGGAACGACAATAAGGTTTCTGGGCAATGCAACCTGCGCGACCGCTCATCTTTTTTGTCGACTACTTCTGCGATTGCATGTTTTTGCACTACTTCTTTTTCTTTATCAGCCCCACTATAAGTTGTTCTTGTAACAGATCGACTCTAATATAATTATGTTCTTGCATATATTTGAGTTATAATATGATTTATTTGCTACTGCTAGTTATAAGCTTTGCATAATTAGTATTTTGTAATATATGCTTTTTGTTGATATTTAGAATTAAAATATTGCCACAATTTCCATCACAGTATACAGCATCAGTCAGGTTTGGATGATCACATTCAGAGATGCGCATCACATTGTCAAGATTGAAATGGTCTCATGTACAAATGTAAAATTCATTGCTTTCTTCCACTCCTAGTGTTTTCTCTCTATGCTTAGTTTGTTGGCAAAGAAGTTAGAAACAAAAAGAATGCAAAGCTGTTCAACAACATCAGCAGTTCATTCTCTTGTATCTTTTGCTTCCAGACGCAGTTAAGAGTGCTACAACAAATGCAGCAGCTGTGGCAAACCTGCAGTTCTTCTTAACAGCCGACCCTTTCAATGTCACTGTACAGTGAGATCTCCAATCTCCAGTCTCCAAAGTTTTGTCTGGTATTATCTATATACGTTGAGACGTTATGATAGTCTAAACAGCAAAACTGGTTATCTTGTCATGACAAACTCTTGCGTATCGCTAAGATGATCCGGTTGGACAGAATTGAGCCAGACAATGGACCTCGTATTTCAGAAGAGAAGAAATCCAACAAGAGGTAGCCATTGATTGTGATCAATAGTGTGGCTACTGTCCAGGTTACAGCCTGCATAAGAATGCCACAACTTAGAACACCGTCAACTTCAAACCTCCAGCTATGTCAAATCAAAGCAACAAAATTGCTAAAAAATAGTGCTCAATTGATCAGATTACAAGCTTGTGGAGATGCTGATTTAATGCAAGTTCTAAAAGAACCCAGAGAAACACGAGACGAAGCCTGAAGTTGTCTGGATCATATTTGGTTGCTGACTTAGCGAACGCCCGAGCCCAGAAAACCAAAAACAAGCGCCTATTTGTTAGGTGCTCGATCCGTTGTTCATTCCTTCGATCCTATGACCTTGTTTTCATATATTAGTCCTAGTCACATACAGCCAACCAAATAATCTATCTACAGACTTTCTGGCTAGACAAAAATCATTAAAATACCAGGCACTTCTTTTAGTTAGACATGAAGCTCGAGGCAGCAACAAACACAAGATCTAAAGCCATGGAATATTAGGATTCGTGGTAGGAGCAGCCCCTGAGCACCTAATCGTTCGTTGAATCGTAGCTACGCATGTGGCAACACGAGACTGTTTACAAAACGTTCGCTCAGCTGTTCCACACAGCGTGCTCATAACCTTTTTCATACGAAAAGATTCAATTTCCATATAAACACATCGAAAAATCCACACGTTCCTCACCTCCGTGGCTATTCGATAAACGAAGCACCCCCCCAATCCGTCGCATATTCCTCAGCGTGAAAGACAACGCTAGGAACTTGTCAAAATAGGTCTTCACCGTCCATTTTTTGGAAGGATTGTGCCATGCCACGGAGACCGTGTGCCACAACACACAAACAAGCTCCTTGGCTCTTCCTGTCCTGTCGTCGAATCATACTAGCCTCATAGGCGCGGCGTGACGCCGCGTCAGCCACCGTATGCACCGAAGTAAAAGAGGCGATAATTCGTGAGGAGTTTTAAAAAAAAATCGAGGGCACATGCGTATTTTCGAAAAAGTTAAAGGGTTCTTTCGTAAAAAATCGAGGACCTGTACGTAATATAAACGAAGTTAAAGGACTTTTTTTGTAAAAAACCGAGGACCCGTACGTGATTTAGGAAACCGCGGGGGGCTATCCTGCAAAGTGGAGGGGTTTAAAAAAACTGACAGGGACCTTTTCGCGAGAACCAAGGACCTCAACGTAATTTCGGGAAAGTGCAGGGACTTTTTCGCAAAATTGCTCACCCGACCGTACCGAGATTCGCTGGCCACGCGGCGGAAGGAGCGCAGGCGCGGGGTGACGTGGAAGGCGCTCCGCGCGGCGTTTCCCCGGCTCGTAATAGGTTGTTATACGTCCATCTTATGGAATACAACTTCTCTGTCTCCTTTTCTATGTTCTTTCACACGTGACAGCAGCCTGAGAGAGGTAGGTGTTGTTGCAGACCTATAAAAAATAAAGCAGAACGAATAGTCCGCTAACACGTATGAAGGAACAGAGACGGAAACAGAAAAAGAGGAACAGGGAAGTTGCATTCCATCTTATGCCCTGTTTTTGTTGACCCTACCTACGGGATTCGAGATGGACGGCCGAGGTGCAATGGAGGGGTAGTGGCTAGCGAGCTGCATCCAGTTCTTGCCCAAAAGCCAAACGGCACTCTCTGGATGACAAGAGATGCTAATAGCCTAATACATGACCTACATATTCTTGGCAAAAGAAAGCGTATAGACATGCACTTGTCGATTGATCTGTTTTCCAGCAGCGCACACCTTGCGTACTCTTTTTTAGCTTCTAAGAGCAACTCCAAAAGATTAGCCAAAAGAAGTATCTAAATTTAGTGATTTAGCTATTCTCTAAAATGAATCTCACCCAAAAAAATAAGACTACTCCAACAGGCTATCTAAACTAGAGGGCGCGCGGTGGGTCACGTACGCGCGGGAATGGGGCGCAGCGTGCGGGAAGGAAACGCTGACCGCGCCAAGAGGCTAGATGGTGAGCGAGGTAGGCTATCCAAAAATAGAGAGCGAAGGAGGAGGGATGGAGAGCTACTAAATTTGGAGAGTCATTTACAGAGTCTATTGGAGACGTTTTTTCTCCAATAATAGCCAAATTTACCTTTAGAAAATGATTTAGCTCTTCTCTTGGAGTTGCTCTAAAAATAGATTTTGACTCTTTTTTTTACAATAACTAAGTTTCAAATGAAGTATCTTTCAAATTCGGGTCTATAAGTTGATTATAGTATATACTGTAGTGACTTCATTTATATCGTCTAAAACCGCACGTGAGTTTCTGTTACTCCATACTCTCTCGCGAACAACCCAAAATCATAAGTGATAACTAAAAACTATAATTCGAAGCAAAAAAAAAACAGACACATTGATATCTACCAGTACATGCATGATAATTGTCGGCTTTTCTTTTGCAAGTGTAGTTGCAAAAAAGTTGGAGCTATCAGGCTCACCTGATCGATGCTTAAGCTTAAAAGGGCCTGTCTATCTGCAACGACCACCACGGAATCGGATTTAGGAGGTTGGTATTGAATTGTATGTATTAACTAATTCACTAAAAACTCTAAGCTGATTAGTAAAAAAAATCAATTGTTAGGATGACACTGCTATGCATGGGAAAAGGATTAAAGGAAAGGTGGGCTGGCTGGCGGATACTTGTCAAGGAGGAACCTCTAATTCCTTTTAATTCCTAAATCGTTGCCAGCAAGTATATCTGGTTTTTTAGACTTTGATTTATATCTTTTGCTAAATTTTTGAATTTTAGCTGTTTGAGGGAGTACATGAAAAGATATATTCGTGTATAATTTTAACTACTATAATATTTATTATAATAAATCTATAGATTTTATCTTAAAAATACTATGCATAATATGGTACGGGTACTCGACTGGCGCACAGGACACGATACACCAGGTAAAAAAGACGGGACAGTCCACGCGAGACCACACGTGGGAAGGCTCACGCGTGTCCACGCGTTACGATCCGCGGGGCCCGCATCGCAGAGACACCGGCGTGGCGGTTTATCCGGGTCCAGCTAAGCCCACCACTAACCAAACAACGAACCCCGCAAGGGCAAAATAAACCGAGAAAAAAGGGGGGGGGGGGGGGGGGGGGGAAATCTCGTCGCCGGCGACGTCCACGCCACATGCCGATCTCCGCTGGCCTCCGCGCGCCGCCGCACAGGGCCTCCGACTCCGTCTCCGGGCAGCGCCTGCGCTGCGTTCCTTCCCCGGCGCAGCCTTCGATCGTGGCGGTAGCGGCGGTGGGCGGCGTCCGGCGCAGGAGGCTCGCGGGGGTCGGGGTGGTGGCTGCCTCCGCGGCGTCGCCAGACGAGCTCCACGCGCGGGGGAGGCCCCTCCACGGGTCCTCCGAGGTGAGCAGAGCTGCTCCTCCAAGGGCCGGTGCTCATTCGTCCATGTTAATAAAAATCTGCGCCTTTGCATGAGTAATCCGTATGGAAGGAAGGCTGAAGGCTGTGGAAGATTGGGCACTGCAGAAAAGTAGAGGAATCTTAATTGAGCAGGCGATATGATTCGTTGATTGGTGTTGGGGTGGATTGGGCACTGGGGGGGGGGGGGATTTGTATAGTAAATCTGTTGCTTTATACTGTAATTGGGCTCGTGTTGTGATACATCGAGTTATTGTTAGTTCTGTTGATTTTCCATGGAATGGTTGGCCTTTTCAGTAACTCCGAGCTAGGTTTAGAGAACTTTTGTTAGTTTTGGTGGGATTTTTGTTACTAGTTACTACTTAGCTTCGCGAAATGTTTGTTTGAGAGGAGCTACATCTCAACAAAACTAATTTAGTGAAGGATTAAATGGCAGCAAGTCGCATTCTAGACTAGTATACTTGCTTGGGGTCAATGCTCTTTATTTGCGTTCTCCTCTTCTGAATGTTAACGCCCAAAGCTTCCTGGCCAGGTTTTTGAGTTTTGATGTATATATTAATGTTGTAAACTTAAATTTGCTCTGGGATACTCTAGGAGTTGGCACCACAATAGTACATGTAGTTTAGTAACTGCACTGATGGGCAAATACATTATGTCTTCTCATTGGATAAAGTTTGTTGAATTGGATATTAATATCAACTCTTAATGGTCTCGAGCACCACATAAGTTTACCAGAAAAACATGTGAGTAATATGATTAATAACCGTTTGAATGCGCACCATGTATTAGTTAGCTCCTTGGTGGTGGATGGCAGAGACGGTGAAGTAATCATTTAAGCAGCTAAAATTATAAGCAGCTTGCCTAATTACCTATATATTGAAGTGTCTCCTGACAACTGTGAGGGAGTTATTTAGCTTTCACTGATGAAGGATATATGCTTTGAGCTTCCACCGGCAAACTTATCAAGATAGAGTTAGCATCTTTTGCTCCTAATTGAGTCACTGTATTGCTACTATCCATTATCATGATCCGCCTGTATCGTTTGCAGAAAGCTGCCCTTTGGAACTTGATAAAAGATGTAGAACCTTTGGATCTAAGTATAGTCCAGAAAGATGTTCCTCTTGAAACTGTGGATGCAATGAAGAGGACTGTTTCGGGCATGTTGGGTCTGCTTCCATCTGATCAGTTCCGTGTTGTTGTAGAGGCCCTTTGGGACCCCTTCTTCAAGTTATTGGTATCTTCAATAATGACAGGGTATTCCTTTCTTCTGAAACATACCTTTCATGTTAAACCACTGTATTGATTAATGATTATAGTTGAATTTTGTTGGTCAAAAGAAGTTACATTTAAGCATGATCACCTTTTGCAATTGTGTATTTGTGTGCATATGAAAATAGCAAACAACTTGATGTGGAATCTAGGTCAACGCATTAGGATAAAGAATTTTGTGAGATGGACTGGAGAAGCCCGCCACTTGTGGTAGCTTTCTGTAGCATAGCTCTTGTCTGTATTATCTACTTGTAGGAAATAGAAATGCTATGTCACTGTAATTTGGCCAGTGTGTCAAGACAGTGTGCTGCACTTTGATTTACTTTGCCCAAGAGATTATAGTGTATAGAGTCTGAAACTTGTCTTTTTTTTCTTCTAGTGTATAATACAACCCTGTCTTGTCTACATGAACATCTGTCACGCATAATCTGTGTATCTTGCTTAAACTCGCATCAGACAGCACCACTTATATTCAACTTTCCTCAGTAGCTAATAGTTATTCTTCCTTGCCCTTTCACTTGTTACTAAGGGACTGCAATTTTTCGTAATTTCGAAAAAGGCAGATAAAAATAAGTTGCTAACTACCTGCTTGACACTCATCTAAATAAACCTGATTCTTCAGAACTTAAGTTTGAAACTCTGGCCTGCTTGATGGCAATCAACTTCCTCTCATGTGATAATTCTTGTTATCTTCATTGTTACCTTAACTATGAGGAAACTCCATTTGGTAGTTGTTACAGTGAGATGCAATGCTTTATGTTACTCACTTAACTTTAATGCTACGAAGAAAGTCTGGATCACATCCTGTCTCCTTCTACTTTTAGTTTGCTTGCGTGTGCGTTTGGTTAGTACTTGTCTACTACTCTACTTACAGACGTGATACACATGTTTGCATGTTCCAGAAAAAGTATTGCCTTAAGTTACTTTGTCTCTATTTCAGGTATACTCTCTGTAATGCTGAATATAGGCTCTCTCTTGAAAGGATCCTGGAGTGTTCTGAAGAAGAAACTGAATGCCAGAAAAGAGACAGCACTGAAGATATTCATAATGAAATCAATTTGGAAAGGTCTGTGACAATTTTCAGATTACCAGAAGATGATGACTTGACCCATGAACCAGAAAAGATAGATGAAAAATTATTGGGCGAAAATATGGGTGGACTAGATAACTTAAATACTGAAGCAAAAGAGCACATTCTCCAGTTGCAGTCTCGCTTGGATTCCATAGAAAGGGTAACATCTGTCTCATACCTGATTGGGCAATCCCAGATGATTGTTAATAGCCTTAATCTCACTGTTAGATGACTGCTCTGTGTTTATTAACTGCACTGCATATTAGCTGTCAAAGTTGGCGTACCTACTGTCCTCAAGAGGAAACTTCATGATGCATTATTTGCACAATTACCTTTTTTATGTCAAGAATGTCTCCTTAGCACAAGATAGGATAGTTTCTGTAACACTGAAGGCCATCTTTCTTCTTTTAACGAAAGTATCCAATTGCTGCTTTTTATAATCTTTGCAGACTTAAGGTTTCACTTTTCAACCGCTGATGAAGAATTTTAATTGGATGCTTATTCTATTTTTAATCTTTCAGGAGCTACATGAACTCAAGAGGAAAAATTCTTCCATGCAAATGCAACAGTTTGCTGGAGAAGAAAAAAATGAGTTGCTGGACTACTTGAGATCGCTATCACCCGAAAAAGTTTGTTCTGTTTCCAACCTTTTCCATTCCAGCAGTAATATATTTCCTCTTGTTTCTATTCAGTGCTTGTTGTTGGACATTTAGGTGAACAAATTAGCAATAGCAAATAGAACTAGATGAACTTTTCAGGTTTCCTGGGCACCTCTTTTGTTTTTTATTTCAGCTAGTCACTGTTTTGGACAGGTTGTTGAACTCTCGGAGCCTTCCTGCCCTGGTGTGCAAGAAGCTATTCAATCCGTGGTACATGGTCTGCTGGTAACTCTCTCCCCCAAAATGCACACAAAGGCCCCTTCGCCATCGGAGAACATGGGTGGTGGAGGCCTAAATTTTGGAAAGGAAGATGATGACTGCGCCGAGCTCGTGGAGGATGTGTCGCTGCCATTACAGCCCCTGATATCTATTCCTCGGGATCATCTTGCACGTCTCTTATTCTGGTAAAACGAGTGGATTGAGAATGTTCCTCCCCTGTGTTGCCTATTAATATGTCGGAGCACTCTGATCATCCGAGTTTGCAATGGCTGTTCAGGTGCATGCTGCTGGGCCATTACATCCGAGGCCTGGAGCGCCGGCTAGAGCTGACGCAGCTCCTGGCAGTCTCTAGTGATGTGCGGTCGTAGTGCCCCTGGTGACGACACTCATGCTCGGCGAAGCTTTTGCCGGTCTGGAGAGAATGGAAACGCTGTGGCATCCGAGCTGATCCAAAGCCGCGGCAGTTCCGTAGCATTTGCCATCGGATATATGAGAAAGAGACCAGGGGATGGTCGGGGTACGCCAGCTCCTGATGCTGTCGCCGCCAAGCACGAACGGCTGCCTGCGGAGCGTCGTATGTCGTTTCATGGTGGTTCTTTTAGCTTTTCCTGTGGATTTGTGTTTTGCATGTAAACCGTGGCGTTATTTCCTCACCGATGAAGTTGTGGTAGTAAAGCAACCAGCCTCTGTTACCCTGTGTAATCTGTAAAGTTTGGCTTCCTTATGTTGGGTCTTTTTTTTTTCCGGCTTTTCATTTAGTTTTCAGTTAGCTTTTAACTACGGCTTCTTTTAGCGATTGCTATTTACTGTCCTAAGAGCAACTCCATCCCATTAGTCATTTCTCCCTCTCTATTTCCTAGGATGAAGAGACTAGTTATTATTTTCAGCTCTCTATTTGAGTTAGCATTCCAATGGCCTAGCTATTTGAGAAGCGAGTGAGGAGGCGCTCGTCAAATCTAGCTAGCGGCCGGGAGAAAATAGTGACTCGATAAAAATGAAGAGGAGGATAAAGAACCGGTTGGAGTTTATTTCTTGAGTCATATTAGGTAAATATACAATGAAGAGCAGAATAAAGAACCGGTTGAAGATGCTCAATAAGCTATAACCAAAAGACATGAGAAACAGCCCAAAAAACCGGGCTGTTGTACCTTGTACAGCTGAACCGCATCGATCAAAGGCTATGGTTTGTAACCCGCAAGGGCGTCCGTGCTTTCCTCGCTGTGCGTTGGCGCGCGGCAAGTGCAGGGCGTGTTCGGTCGACCGTACGCGTACTCAGGCGGAGCCGCCTTTAGCCATGGAAGTCGTATTGGCAAGGTTTGTGGGGACGCGTATTGCTGGGCCGCGTGGGCTATCTGCTGAAATTTCGAAGGCTCAATAGAGATTTGAGAGGCGCGCCTCAGAATTCACAAAACCGCCCGCCTCTTGCCACCTCGGCTCCAAATCGAAAATTCCCCAAAAGCGAATCGAATCGGACGAGAGCAAAGCAAAACAACCGAGCCCGCCGGCGACGATGGCTGACAAGGAGAACGCCGCCCCCGCCGCGGGGCCCCGGCTCACCCGCGCCGCGGCGAAGCGCGCGGCAGCGGCCGCAGCTTCCGGGGCCGCCAAGCGGAGACGTGTGGCGCTCGGCGACCTCCCCACCCTCTCCAACGCCGTCGTCCTCCGCCCGTCCTCCCGCCCCATCAAGCCCTCCAAGACCGCTAAGCCCGCCGCGGGCGAGGAGGCCCATAAGCCCGTCGACAGCAGCAGCTCCGCGTCCGCCTCGCCCCCCGCGGCCGGTGAGCCCTGCGGGGCCTACGCCTCCGACATCTACACCTACCTCCGCTCCATGGAGGTACTCTGCTCGACTATCGATTCGCTGGTGTTGGGTTTGGGATCGAGTGATCTGATGGATTTCGTCGAACGGGGGTGTAGGTGGAGGCGCGGCGGCGGCCGGCGGCGAACTACATCGAGGCGGTGCAGGTGGACGTGACGGCCAACATGCGGGCCATCCTCGTCGACTGGCTCGTCGAGGTCGCCGAGGAGTACAAGCTCCTCGCCGACACGCTCTACCTCACCGTCTCCTACCTCGACAGCTTCCTCTCCGCCAACCCGCTCGGACGCAACAAGCTGCAGCTCCTCGGCGTCGCCGCCATGCTCACCGCTGCGTAAGCGCCGCCATCTCCCACCGCTCGCTATGCTGCTGTTTTGGGAATTGTCTTCACCGATGGTTGGAGAATTGGGGAGGTTTTTGATCGGGTTAGTTTGGGTGTTCGCAGGAAGTACGAGGAGATCAGCCCTCCTCACGTGGAGGACTTCTGCTACATCACCGACAACACCTACACCTGCCAGGAGGTTGTCAAGATGGAGAACGACATTCTCAAGCTCCTCAAGTTCGAGATGGGCAATCCTACCATCAAGACGTTCATGAGGTAGCACACTGACCCAAAAAGCTCACAATCTTCTGTCAACCGTTGCATCCTATCTGAATCTTTGCGCTTTCGCTTTGTTTGCTAATTTCAGGCGGTTCACGAGATCTGCCCAAGAGGACAAAAAGGTGACCATCAATCCTTGTAATCCGTCGTATCTTCGCCCATTTGATTCTTGCCCTATTGTTTGCTAGGTGCATTGATGTCTGATGTTGTTCTTGCGATACATGCTGCAGCACTCCAGCTTGTTATTGGAGTTCCTGGCAAGTTATCTTGCTGAGCTGAGTCTTCTGGACTACAGCTGTCTTCGGTTCTTGCCATCGGTGGTTGCTGCTTCAGCGGTGTTTCTTGCTAGGCTGACCATTGATCCAGACACCAATCCTTGGGTAAGAACTAAGAAGTACATTCTCAAAGTCTGAATTGTTGCTACGGATATTTCAATTTCTCAAGGCTAAAACTATCCTGTATGTTTATGTGGTTGTAGAGCAAGAAGATGCAGAAACTGACAGGCTACAAGGTGTCCCAATTGAAAGATTGCATCACGGCAATACATGACTTGCAGCTCAACAGAACGGGTTCATCCTTAACGGCAATTCGAGACAAGTACAAGCAACACAGGGTATGCACACCTCCTACACTCATGTAACCTTCCTCAGATTATTGCCATGGTGGTAGTGTTGGTCTAATTCTGCAATCATTTGGAACAGTTCAAGTGCGTATCAACGTTGCTTCCTCCTGTTGAGATCCCTGCGTCATACTTCCAAGGCTTAACAGAGTAGCTGTTCTTGGACTGCACCACTGTAAAGCTAACCACTCTGAGCTCTCCTCGAGCTCCTGGAGATAAGGGAGAATTACAATTGCAGAGAAGGTTCTCAGTCAAGGGTGCTGGAAGCTATTTAGATGCCGGGGGGTTTTAAAGCCTA
Organism: Dendrocalamus latiflorus; assembly: GCA_017311315.1. Taxonomy (NCBI): domain Eukaryota; kingdom Viridiplantae; phylum Streptophyta; class Magnoliopsida; order Poales; family Poaceae; genus Dendrocalamus; species Dendrocalamus latiflorus. The sequence goes on from CM029635.1 coordinate 21,911,308, forward strand.
AGCAGGAGCTTTCGGAGTTCACTTAGGAGTTAGTCAATCACCAGTAGGAGCCAGGCATTCTCTTGTTTTGTAGAATGGTACTTCTGTATCATAACTTGGAACATGGTGCCTTGCTCTGTTGGGCCATAAATTTGTACTGTTTGATATGCTGATCCATTGCCTTTGTTAGTTCTTTTTTTTGTAACACTTTCTGCCATCAGTCAATAGAGTACCTACTTAATACATTTCTATTGAAGGGTAGAGTTAGAAATGGGCCTAAATAACATTAGCTTGCTTGAATAATTATACTCCCTTCTGCGTCTGCTCCCTCCAGCAGCGTGTTCGGCACAGCTGGGCCACCGGCTGTGCTCACGTCCGCCTCTTCTGGCGTGTCTGGCAAGCAGCAGGCGCAGCGCCCAGTGCCTAATTGCGCCTGATCGCGCCGTCGCGTGTAGTAACGCCCGAACATGACACATGCGTCTAGGTTAATGAAAACAAAAACTGACAAAATATGTAATATGGCGGTTAAGACATTATATATGCTGCTTGTTAGGAAGTGTAGAATCTGTGGACTCTTTCACGCTGATGTAAATTAGGCTAAATATGATCATTGTAATTTCTAGCTACAAAAGTATTGCAGTAATTCCACCATGAATACAAAATGAACAATAGTATCTTCGAAGTTCAGTACCACCGTATGACTTTCATCTGACGGTGAGCTGAACCTGATTGATCACTTCTTCATACCAATTTATTCAGAAGGACAAACTTGAGGAGGAACATATGTACTGGTCGAAGTTGGTACATCAACCTGTCAAAGCCTGAGATTCAAGTCTATCTTACTTTGTTCTGATGGTTGGTCTGAAGATTGTGTTCTCAACCTGAAGCTTCCAGGCCATGTCGAATTCGGCACCTCCTCGCAGGCGATCGTCGCCCAGGTCATGCCACCTTCATGAAATCTTGCTGCCGTCCTGATCTGTGCTTGTTGGCTTGACTTCTGAATAACCGAGCTGGGGTTAACTCTCAGGGACTGCACAAAGGCGGCGTGCGCCTCGAGGGGCAGCCCCATGATCATCCTCTGCGCATGGTAGGAGCGCTTCGCGGCGCTGCGCTCCCGCTTGTGGGCGTTCTGATGACCGCCCAGCGCCTGTGAGCTGAAGAACTTTCTCATGCAGAAGTTACATGAGAAAACTTTGTGTGGGGCAGAAGGCTTGGGCTCAGACTCCGAGCAGTTTGCTGCCGCTTCCGGCGACCCATTCGCGCCCAGCGTGAGGTTCAGCCACGTCGCGCCGTCGTCTTTCTCACCGGTAAGCTGCTCTAAGCTCTCCTTGTTCACTGATGCCTCGTCTGTTTGCTCCATCTCCTATCTTGAAGTGTTTCTTGGTTCTTCCTCTAGGTTTGCTTGCAGCTCATGTGTGGTTCATCTCTTCTAGTTTGCAGTTTCCTTTATAAAGGACGACGAGGTAGGAAGGGGCAGGGAATTTTTGTGGGTAATAATTGAGGCTTGTGGGGGGTCTTTGTGATGAATCAGGAGGTAAAGAACTTTGTCTGGAGTTAGTGGATATCTATCGCTTAGCTCTTCTTTAATTTCCTACCTGGCCCATGCATATATTGTAGTGGTGCTACATGTCCCAGGGGGAACGCAATGCATGCTCCTGTCATCTTTTTCCTGTACTTGTCATAGTGATTTGATATTTAGGTTCACACCATATAACTTGTTGCTGTGTGTACTCCTGCTCTTCTTCTAAAAGAAAACAAGAATCACAGTATTCCATGACAAGCTTTCTTCCATTTGCCAGTATGCCTCACACAGGTGCCATTTGACTATTCGTCGGGGGGTGATGAAAGCGATATTCCATTAACGAAGTCATGGATCTTGTTAGGATTGTGGTTTAGTCTAATCAGGAAAGACCACAGTTTCAGGCTCTAGAATGATGATCAGGTTAGGCCATAAGAAGCAATCCTATAATCTTGTCTTATGCATTGCTGTTGAACACGGTGTGATTGATACTGTTGTAATAGTTATGTACACTCTTTTCATTTCCCCCCTATCTATACTATAGCTACCTTTTCTGCAAACTAAAACTGCTTGCGCTGAAAGCATGCTGGTTAGGTCAGAACACACAATAAGCAATAGCAATAGGCGGCAACATCAATACTACTGATTTCATCACTATTCTTTAAAATGTTATTCAAAGACAGCGCTGAAAAAAAGCATACTCCTTTTTTGTATTTCCCTTAAAAATATTATAGCTATCTGATCTGAAAAGAGAGTGAACTAACAGCTAAAGTTAGATCGTTGAGGCCAATAGTATTGTTTTATGCACCGCGTTATCCCTTCAAGAGCCAATAATTGAGTTCTATACTATACAAATATTGTGGCCATATGCTGCTTGCTTGTTAGGCATCACATTTCTTTGCTTTAGTGGGAGACTGTTGCTGTGATAAGTGCACTGAAGGAGGACAGCCTTTACTTTTTAGGTAGTCTTTGGTGGGAAGATGGAAGCTCAGTTCTTGCCATCTTGCGTCCCTTTGTTTGTGCAAGTGTGATGATGATGTTAGCATTGGGATGCTTTATTGGGCTGGATAGAGCTTACATTTGATAGTGAGTCAACTTGATCAAGACAGAAAAGGGGAGGCACCAAGCTCCTTCCACGTAGTTAACCATATCTGTAGGGGGCAGTAGCAACATGCGTCGTTTTCAGTCAGATATGCAGATCTCTGTGCAATTTCCCAGCACAATTTGTAAGGGACCCATTGGTATCTAGTTCTTTTGTTCGTCCAATCTCCTTCCGTTCCATTTGATTATTACTAGGGGAGATCTTGTCTTTGTTCCTGATCACTGCTTTTTCTCTGGCCTAAACTGCAACACATCGCGTGTTTGCCCTGTTCCAAGTGCTATGCTGATGTCATTTGACGTACCAGCTAGTGCTCAATCATGTAACTTGTTGCAACAGGAGCCCAAGTTCACTGTTGCATCCATTGGCTTATCTTTTCGGGTTCAGGAATCTGAATGTGACACTGCGAAATCCTATTTGTTCAGATATTCCTTTCTTCAGAGGGAGGGCAACTGCTCAAGTTTCCCAAACTGATTAGAGATATACATATTGCCAGCCAGCCAGCCAGGGCGGAACCAACCCAAGCTCAAGCCCCGGGCTAGACCAGCTGCTCTTGGGCCAACTCTTGAACCAACTCTATTTTTTTCTGAATTTTTCCGAATTTTTCATGTGCTTTTGTTGCCAGGCCTCGAGCTATAGCCCAAATACCTCGAGGTCTGATTCCGCCACTGCAGCCAGCCCATGAGCAAAGCTTTCTCCTAATAGGGAACAAATGAGGAGGATTAGCCATATATCTCCTAAAGTTGTGATCTTTGGATTATAAATCAAGATGCCCCTTGATTTTGAAGGGGGGAGATTTTTTTCAAAGGAGAGGGGGAGAATTCATGGCCATTGGATCTCTAATTCAATAATCCTAAATCTGGATGATAGTTAGAAAGAAAACATCCGGATGATGTTTAACAAAATTCTATACATATTGCCAGCCAGCCAGCCCATGAGCATAGCTTTCTCCTAATAGGGAACAAATGAGGAGGATTAGCCATATATCTCCTAGCCCAAACCGCAAATAAAATTTCTTTTCTCGAAGTTCCTGTGAAGCTGTGATGGTCACTGTTGTCTGCCATTTCACATACTGGATTGATGACTCATCAGACATTGCACCGATGATAGCAGAATAGCAGATGCATGTAGCCACGTAAAACTTGCTCCTCCTTTGGATCATGTTTGGCCAGAACAGCACCAACAGGATCCTCAAGGATACCTCATACATGTCTAGAAGCAGGAAAAAGAAGGCGAGAAAGGGACATCAAGTGGCGACGTGCATGCTCAGTGCTGCCAAAGTACAGAGAGTGGTTGACATGAGTGCAAGGAAATTTGGACCTGATCAGGCCTGCCTCCGTAACACTAACTCAAATCTTGTGTCCATATTAGCCGCCTGCCTTTCTGGTACGACATTGACATCTCCTCGAAGGTGCAGTTGTTGAGGTACAATATAAAGGCCATCTGAAAACTCTGGACAGTAATTTTCAGTAGTGGTTACATTTGTTGAAGGCAACTGAGGTGTCTTGTGTCTGATTTACTAGAGTCAAAAGCTTTTCGTATGCAGATGGCTTGGCTAATTTGAACTCTGAAGTTCTGCGTGGTGTTGAAGACAGGCTGGTTGCTTGAGCAACTGATTGATAATTTTGTTAAATCTATTCCTTCTTGTGATTGATCCAAGATACGACGAATCACCTGCCAGTTGCGCACCTTAATTTGTTAATCTGATTTGGTTCCTGAAGGTGCAAGATCTACTTGAGATTTCTTCGGCTAGTGGATGCACCCGGGGATCCAGCCGGAGATTTCAGAGAAAAGGTAACGAAAGATGTATTTTTTTTTTCGTATGGGGCTGCACAACTTCTTTACCCTTTATGTCTCTTAAAGCTTTTTTTTTTATAAAAAAAATCAAGGGCAGAAGCTCTGCCATTCATTTCAAAAAGACGAGAAGACATACACCGGTAAGTCTCAAAGTTTGACATGAGCACCGAAACATACTGTAACATGATTGTTGAAGTAGTTCTATGACTAAACATGGCAAGCTCTGTACTACTGTTTTCGATAAGAACAGAGCCGTTGACGTTTGACAAGGCAATTAATAATGAATGCTCAGTGAACTTCAGAAGAACACTGGGTGGAGAGGATTTGCAACAAAGTGGGAATATATTCTCCAGTCTGTTAGGTTCGCTCAGTTCCAAAAATGAAACAAAAATGAGGCAAGACGGATATGCCAGAGAGGAAGATCGAATTTTTAGTGCATTCTCTTCGGTCTTTACAAAGCTTTGACGAGCAGAATAGTGGGTGCAGGGGCGAAGCCAAGATTTAGAAATAAAGGGGTCAAACAACCTATACAATATAATTACATTTAATGATGGTAACCAAATAGCATCAACGATAACAAAATTCCTTAAAATATAAATGACTGTAGTGTAAATTTATCCAACCATAAGGGGAGCCTAGCCCCTGCTAGCATCCCTCCCTCCACCACTGAGTGGGTGAGTCTAATGAAGATAAGTTCATTTGGGACTTCAAATGCCCAAGGAAATTAAGGCCTTTGTAAGGCTAATATGGAAGAATGATACATTACTGAAAGATTATCGAACCTGTATTTTACCAATTCCAGAGTCTTCTGTGGTTCCACCGCACAATTCCCTGATCAGTAGATAGTGTACACATATATATTGCTGAATCATTTCATACATAACGTGAACCATACCATTCATTAATACAACAGATCAAAGTTTAAATAGATCACGTCGGGCCGAGTTTACATAAGAGCCAATCGAGCCAAATAGATATATTACAAAAGCAGAAGTGGAAATGATAGCAAAAAGGGAGGACACATCTTGCCACAAGCAAGTGACTAACTGGGGGTAAAAGGATATCTTAGTACTCTCTAAGAATTTGGATAATAGATATGCACACGGTTACTAACAGAGTCTGTCTATCCGGGGTAAGAACTAGACTATTAGAGAAGGTCCTAAACTCCACCATCTTCTCCTTCATCAGCTCCTGGGGCATCGCAGTACGCATAATGATCATGATCCACAGGTTCTGAGGTATTTAGTAAGCGAGAGTGAGCACAAACAACTGTACTCCGCGAGCCAACTCACATAATACAGTATTGTACATGCAAGGTTCAACAAAAGTAGGATCAGATTCTTTTATTTGCTAAAGGTATTTGCTTGAAAGTTACAAATAGATAGAAATCGCTATGACTAAACATTTTGACAAAACCATGTTTTATTAAAAGAGTAAAAGTGTGCCATATTATGTAGTGAAGTTTCTATACACCTGTTACATGGTTCCAATCACGGTATGCTATAGTTGTTTCTTGGGTTCTAACCATCATATATAATCACTGGATTCCAACCGCCTAGAGGAAAATCAAAGACAGGGTTCCAACTGCCCTTTATGTTTTTCATCCTAACCACAAAGATCATTTTATAAATAGACACTAACTCGAGTAAATTCTCATGCTTGCCTACGATTGTGGGTACAACTGTTCGAACAATTTTCACACTGCAGAGATTGTACACTTTACTCATTAGAGATAATCAACTTCTTATATTTCACATATTTTCATGGACATGTGAATCAAGAAAATCACAATAAAGTATTTATAATGCATCTCCTCAACGAACTATGCCCGCTAAGGTTTCCAGCTTCATGGAGTTAAAGCAACCCACGCCGAAGGCCCCCTCTTGCGCCGCACAGATGCTTTCAACCATGCTTCTCACCCCGTGTTCAACCCTTTTGGCGCAACCGCGCTGAATCAATGCAAATTATTTAGTTAGGTCATACCCATTATAGATTTGTGATTGTACTGTTATACATTGAAAGGTCATCACAAGATTCAATCCTTAAAACTATCTGGGTTGTGCTACCATAAACCACACATTCTCATGCTCTAACAGCATCAACACCTCTTACCATCCATCCATATATGTAAAGCAAATTTTAGGATTTGGGGAGCATAAAATATTCGAGTTCAACACAGCAGCTACTTCCCACTAGTGGCCACCCAAATTTAGTTTTCATGTTTGAAATGATGTTATGGCAAATTAATACCCCTAGATATCTAAGCAAGACTAAGCATTGCGCTTAGATACGACTTATAATTAGAATGGTTTACCATTAGATTTTCTAGGACGACAAGGATTAAGGGTTCAATGTCCAAGGGGTGGGGTGTAATAATACAAGAATTGATAGGCATGTACCTATAATCTTAAGACGAACATAAATTTTGCATAACAATTAAAGGCATGCAACTTAATAATTTAAACAGACATAATTTGCATAAAGATGTAGGTTCAACATGATTAGAGTCTAGCTCGTCTAGTTCGAATTGCGGCTCTTCCGTGCTCTCGTACTATATTCGGGCGATTGCGATGGAAAGCAAATAAATATATGGATAAACAAACAAATCCAAATAAACTCCAAACTAGATGATTTCACTACCATTTGAAAGATATTGAATTTAGAAATAAGTTTCATTAAATTTAGATTTAAAATGAGTGAGAATGAGCCCTCTAAAATTTAAATCGGAATTAAATCTCAAAATAAATAGAGTAGAGAGATTCTCTCTCACTAACAGGTGGGTTCCACTGATTTTTTTTCTGGTTCATTCTTCACTAGAAAGCCACGATGGTTGATAGGTAGGGCCCTTTGGGTTTTTTTTCTTTAATAATTATTTTCTAAAGGGAAAAAGCCCACAGACTGATAGGTGGAGCTGAGTTCTGCGTAAGACATAGTAAAGGGGCCTACACGCCAGTGGCTCAAATACTCTAAATAGGTTTTAATAGAGTTCTTCATTAAGTTGGGCCTACACGCCAGTGGCTCGGCCATTACTATTAATTAATCACTCACTTAATTTAATGACGTGCTCAGTAGCTTCTCAGCGACCGAACAGAGCGGCGGTGAGGCCGAGCACGTCGCTGGCGGAGCAGGCGGCAGAGGTCACCGGCAGGTTGTTGGAGCCAAACTGTACCCATGTGTGAAGTGGCACGACTCAAATTGAACTTGGCAGTGCCAGCGGCGAGGCTAGTGATGGCAATGGCGATGGCTGGGGCGCATGGCGCAACAGCAAACGGCGATGAGGTAAAGCAATTGAGCACACGGTGAGTATCTAGGGAGCATGGTGAACTTACCGAAAGGCCTGGTAGGAGTGAAGGGGCAGCGGGGTGCTCTGGCGATGGGGCCTGAGGCGGTGAGGAGGGGGTGGCCAAGGGTAGCTCACTAGAGGGGAGGGGAGCCGAAGGTGGCGCCTGGGACGACTGGGGGGCGGAGGTGCTCTTGGAGCAGGGGCGTAGCCACCGGGGTAGATTAGTCTTAAGCCTCACCTCCCCCGGTGGCAATTTTATACATAATAAAAATAGAGAGAGAAAGAGATATTAACAAACTCAAAGAAAAGCTAGCTCTCCTTGACGGGAAGGTTAACAACAAGTATGAAATTAAAGAAGATGACGAGGAGAGAAGAAGTGAAAATCATAAAATTAAAGAAGAGCTAATCAATCAATCAATCAAAGAAAGTAAAATAATATATATAAATCATAAAATTAAAGAAGAAGTAGAAGAGGACGAGGAGTAGTGAAAATTATAAAATTAAAGAAGAGATAATCAATCAAAGAAAAAAAAAGAAGAAAGAAAGCGAAATATATATGAACCTTCTTGAGTCCGGGGATGACGGTGGAGAGCTCGATGAACCTCTGGTTAATCTTGTCCCTCCGCTGCCGCTCCGCATGATGTGGTCCTGCACGTGCCCCGAAGGCAGCGTCGCCGCCAAGCTCCCCGCTGTGAAAATGATAAGAACATTGGATAGAGTGTGGAAAAAGATGTCACCTTTTGTTTATATTGTTTCGTGATTTAAATTAGCTTAATTCTGGTATGTTTTATATGATCTAAATTTTCATTGTCATCTATAATTTTCTATTATATCACTAATTTTAATTTATTTTATATATAGGTGACTTATCGCTAACCTACACTTATGACACTTTCTATTATCGAGATACCTGCTTTCTATTTCTCTATTTTTTATTGTTTGTCTTTATCCAATTTATAATTTCTATATGAATTTAAAATTTTATAAAAGTAAAAGACTAATTTTGTGTTAACTTAATTTAGATTTATAAATAGTTCAGCCTATCCTCAATTTAGGTGCTCCGGGGGAAGAGGGGCGTTGGCGGTGGCGGAATCGGCTGGAGCGGAGGGGGACAGCGGCGCCGGCGCGATGCTGCGGTGGAAAAACCAAATTAGCGGAGGGGAAGTGAAGTAGGGGCCCTTGAACACGAGGTGGTGCTTGGGGTTTGGGGGCAGATTCACCGAAAACGGCCAATCGGTAGGGCGTTCGCGGTGGCCGAAACTGGAGCTCGTCTCCGAGCTTGCTTTGGCAAGAATGGAGGGGAGACGGAGAGGCGGCGAGCTCGGGGTGGCAGAGGCGAGCCTCCTGGCTATTTATAGCAGTGGGAGGGGACACGGCTGCGGTGGCGCGCGGCCAACGGGTTGGTCCAATTCGAGATTTTTTTGAATTTTCAGGATTCAATTTGAATTTGCCTTCACCTTTGGTTTGAATTTGAATCGATTTGAATTCAAAATTTAAGTTTTTAATTCATGCACTAAGAATTCCCAAAATGGGATGCTACAAAGATCCACTGAAACTAATGTTAACCATCAGACCATTCTCTGAATCAGAATGCTAATGTTAACCATCAGAAGCATTCCTCGATCTCTCAATCGGGAGGGTTTTGCTGCTCTTGGGAACTGAAGTCCGGGTTGATCCACTAAACATGTATCATGCCTACCTGGTGTTGCAGAGAATCTATCTTTGTTGTGCAATTTGATTGTTGATCCCACTGCCTTCTTTTTTCTGACAGACATTCTGCAGTAAGTGCTGCTGTGCTGCTTGATTGATTGGGTAATTTCTCATCGGTCTCTATTGTTTCACTACATAGATGAATGCAGAGTAGAGAATTCAGTAAGCAACAAAGTTTACTGGTGTCGTATCAACTGTTTTGTCCATCACTGATGGATTTTTACACTGTTGTGATCATGCAATGTAGTACTATCTAAAGGAAGCTTCCTGTCAGTATTCTTCTTTACAATCATTGCAGCACACTAAATAATCCAAATCCTATTTGTGTTTTTTCTTCAGAAATCGTGTGTTGAATCCATCGTGTGGAAGCAGAGAGCATACTCTCGGGATTGGTAGACAGCGGCCAACTGCGTCGCCATCGGCATCATCAGCCCGCCACCTTCGGCCATGTCAACCGCACCGCCCTCGTCAACATTGTTGGCTTCAGCGAGGGCAATTTGGTAATTTCTCAATTGAAAAAGGGGAGAAAGAAAGAGAGAGAGAGAGAGAGTGACAGGTGGGGCCCACCTGTCTGTGGGCCAACGGAGGCGTTAAGGGGAGGAGACTCTCCTCCCGAGATCGGCTTCCGTGACGGTTCGTCTCTCGCGTGTGCTCGTCTCTCGTGTGCGGGGGGCGGCTGCGTCCACGTCGTCTGGGCGACCGAGTCTTGCGGCGGCGCCGACGACGAAGGAGGCGCCACTGGCGCGGACGCTTCGGCGTCAGCCGTGGTTACAGCCCGCCGGCCTCCGCCCTGCTCCCCTTTATTTGGCGCCTCTCCTCTCTGTGTTGGCCCAGAGAAGAAGTAAGTCCTCCCCTCTCCGATCTCAAGTCTCTCACCGTGGTTCTTTGATCTTGAGTCTTGAAAGCCGCCGGTCGAGTTTTCTCCCGTTGCCATCGGTTGAGGAGTGCAAATCACCTTGCTAGGGTTTTCCCTGTACGGTTTCCTTGAGCCTCTTCTTCGATTTGGCCGAGAGGAAAGGTTTGGTATAACCCCTAGAGATTGATTTGGCTCAGACTTGTGCTGTGCTTGTGGGAGATTCATGACCTGTTCTTGTTGTTCGCGAGTGCTCTCGGCCGGAGCTCTCGGTGGTTTTGTGCGGCATCATCCCTAACCCTTGACTCCGGCGTCGGCAACACGGTTGGAGTGGGCATTGTATCTCCGTCTACCTCACTCCTCTACTCCGAGCAGTACAAAGGGGTGCTAGGTTTTCTGGGTCAGCGCCGTGAGCATGCCTTGCCCCTTTTGATTTCTTCATGGTGATTTTGAGTATCACCACTGCTGTGAGTAATCTGTTTGTTACTTCTCTATTTTAGTTTTGGGCAGTGCTATTTTGTTCAGTTCTGGTCTGTGCCGAACGCTGTTTTCCTGTAAAATCAATAGTGTTCTTTGTAAGGGAATGAACGATTGATTTTAGGAGGGTTTCTGCACTGTCCAGCAAGCTGATTTCTTGTTCTGTTAATTTTTGTCAGTAGCAATATTCATTTTAGCTTAAGATCCAATCTACAATTGTCATATATAATCAAGATTAGATTTTGTCATGGCGGAGATGGCCAAGAATAGAACTTGTGCAACTAGCCTTCTGAGAGCACTTAAGAAATCTCAATTATTTGTTCATATGCTGAATCTGGTTCTATATGTTATATTTTGGTTGAGATTAGCATTTCTATGCACATGTGTACATGAGGTTATGCTAGTCTTGAACTCTTATATGGCATTTATATTGGGCATATGTATCTTTTGCAATGACTTACAAAATTTATATGATTATATGTTGATTAAGTCATTTGTATATCAAGTTCGTCATGCTTCTCTATTTATTATGATTATTACTAGAATTAAATTAAGAAGTATGCTTATACCACATATTTTACAACAATCCAGAAAACCTACTTTTAAAGAGATGGCTTCATCGTCTGATGTCGTTAAGTTGGAAATATTTGACGGTGTCAACTTTAAGTGTTGACATGCTAAAACGAAGTTATGGCTGACTGATCTCAAACTTTTTTTGGTCATTTCGAATCCTCAAATGTTTCCATTGGAAATTCCTGAAATGATGCGATGGGAGGATGCGAACAACTCAGTCTTAGCTCGTTTGTTAGCAGTTTTATCCAAATGGTTGTTCGACATGTACGTGAATTTTAAAGATGCCAAACAATTATGAGATGAACTTGATGAGAAGTATTCCGAAGGAGATAACGGAAATGAGTCATTCATAACTAGGGCTGTAAAAAAAGCTCGAAGCTCGCGAGCTACTCGAGTTCAACTCGTTTTAGGCTCGATTCGAGCTTGGTTCGAACTTTAAACGAGCCAAATTCGAGCTTGATCTCGAGCTCGCGAGCTTCACCGAGCCGAGCTCGAATAGTTCGCGAGCCCCGATTCGAGCTTAAATAATAATATATATTAATTCTTACCGAGCTTACTCGAGCCGAACTCGAGCTCGGGCTTTTCTTATTGTTAAAAATTAGTGTATGTTTGAATTATTTTAACTGTTATCGAACTTAAAAATTTTTTTATTATTGAAAAATAATGCATAATAAATTATTTTAATTGTTATCGAGCTTCAACGAGCCGAGCTCGAGCCTACTCGAGCTTAGGCTTAGCCGAGCTCGAGCCCAGGTCCAAGCTCGGACCCCAACTCGAGCTTCTATCGAGCTCGAGACTGGAAGGCCAAGCTCGCTCGAGTTCGGCTCGTTTACAGCTCTATTCATAACTGCCAATTACTTGAACTATAAGATGGTTGAGGGACGGTCGGTGATGGAGCAGTTCCACGAGCTTCAACTCCATGAACGCTTTAAAATCTATAAAGTTGAAGTTGAAAATCAACTAGAAAAGAAAATCAAACGGTTAAGATCGAACCGAGGTGGTGAATACGTCTCACATGGGTTCTTTCAATTCTGTGAAGAAAGTAGAATAATTCATGAAATTACTCCACCATACTCACCCCAGTCCAATAAAATACGTGCCCTGAAATGGAAAAAGAATTATCAAGGGGGAAAATATGTATCCTACTTCTCTTTGGTATAAATAAATACGTATTCTACTAGCCCTACCTTCCATAATGCTGGTATACACGTCACTAGAACCGGGGCCACAGGTCACCCTTCATTCCATGTCTTCGTCCGCATCTTCGTCTTCAGGTCTCCCGCCCCCGAAACCCCCTCCTCTTCTCTTCTCCGCTCGAATTGTGTTCGTTTCCTCCGTTTGGTTCGCTGTGTTGTGCGTGGTGTGGGTCTTGTGGGACGGTGCAGCATTAGGGTTTTCGCGGCGGCCGCGCGGGTGGGGGTCGGGGTGCTAATGCCGGTGAACTTCCTTGGGGATCAGCTGCGGCTGATCGACTTCTCCGATCTGCCCAACAAGTCCGTCGATCTTTTCAGCATCTCCAACGTCCAGGACGGGTCCAACAAGTGAGCAATTTTGAACCCCTGATGCTTAATTTAGTAATTTTTGTGCAAATCTAGGGTTTTATAAGGGTTTTTTGGTTAGTGTCTCAAGGTGAATTTAACTGGTTAATTAGCTCCCTGGTATTTACTGTTTAGTTTAGTTTTGTAACTAAGGTTTTTGTGTGCTATGTTTGGTGTTAGGAGGGTAATGTGCTCTGTTTTGTGTTAGAAGGATAATGTTAATATGAAGCTTGAATGTATTGCAATGGCCCTTGGTGCTTATATAGTATAATGATACAAACACTATAATATTAGAAAAAGACATAAATACTCTTAACACCCCCTTCAAATACAAGGTGTATATAACAGCATTGCATTTGGAAAAGTTGACACTAAAGTAGGGAAAATCCGAGGTCCGAGTCTTTGTCATCATAGCGTGCGATTCTTGGAAAATTGTGATTTCTTCCCATCCGGAATCGTGCGGCAGCCCATAGAACACAAAATGCAAAGCCGAGAAGGTAGAGGTAAGCGGGAGTAAAATCGACCGCGGTAACACGACGAAGAGGATATGGAAGGTGACATAAGTAGAGGGAGCTGTCAAATCAAACCGAAGAGGGAGATATAAGCATAGTAGCACATATTGAAGCCCGAGACGGCGGCGGCGCAGTGCACAAGAAGCGTAATAGAGGCACGGTGCAGAAAAAGCGCGATGGTTCAAAAAGAAGTGGTGGCATCATAAAGACTTCTACGATCTGTAGCGACTCAAGGAGAAGATCAACGACTGCGGCTATGCAAAAGGAAGGAGAGAACCACTATCATCCGAGAGAATAGACCGTGGCTAGCAAAGTAATTAGCTGATTGATAGGGAATTTGTGGACTCGCACGGCTTTGATGAACTGAAAGAGAGATATTACGGATTTGGATGGACATAATAGAAGACTCAAAAGGAGAAGACTCAAAGGACAACAGATATTAGCAGCAGAAAAAATCAGTTCCTCTCCTCTCTCCACCTCCTCACTACCTCCCATCTCTCTCTGCCCTTCTCCCTTTCTCTCTCCACCGCCTGGCTAGAGACCAGAGAGGAGGGAGAACCTGGAGGCGGTGTAGGATCAAGGATACCGACTAGGGGGGTTGAATAGGAGGTTTTAAATTTTTTTGTCTACTTAATTAATTCTCTACAATTTCAATAGCAAGAATATAAAGCAATTAAACCTACACAATTCTAGTCAATAGACAAATAATGCTAGCTCTAAATCAAGCAAATGATCATAATAATATCAACAAATAAGAGCTAGAAAGAAACAAGCAAGAGATGTACACAATCGATATTTTACCGTGGTGATCGGAAACTTGCCGGTTTCCACTAGTCCACGTTGAGGTTAGCCCGAACGAATCGGACCGGCTCCACAAATTAAACCAAAACACCTCGATCACTAGAGGTAGCTCTTCCCCGCTCCGGGTAGGTGAGCTGCACTTTCACAAGAATACAGGATCTCCTCACAATCTCCTTTGAGAAGATCACCGATCAATCTTCCTCCCAATCGTCCAGGTGCCGGCAAGCACCAAGAGTAATAGACAGGGCTTCACTTGATTGCAATTGAGTGCCAATTGATCAACTAATGAATGCAATGCACTAATTTCTCAACCACCTCAAATTTAAAGCACAAAGTGAGAACAAGGGGTGGAGTGAATGCTCTATGCTCAAGAAATGTTCAATGGGTCTCTTCTTACAGTCCTTGAGCAGTGGTACGGGTATTTATACTTTTCACCTACCAAAACTAGCCGTTTGGAACAAATTCCAGAAAATTCAGGGCGAGCGGAACTACCGCCGGTTTGAGGCCGGTAGTACCGCTCCCCTATCTGACGCAACAGAACGGCTATGTCAGAAACTCTGCAGTGACCATTGGAAAGTCGGCGCGGTACTACCGCCGTTGTAACTTCCGGTACTACCGCTTGGGCTGATCCCCGAAAGTCCCCAAACTTGGCGCTCTCTCGAAAAAAAGGCTCCGCTCCCCCTCCGGAGCTTCCGGGCTCTGAAAGTACCGCTCTGGATAGCGGAACTACCGCACCTTACGGTAGTACTTCCGATCCGCAAAAACTCAAATTGCATCCGGAGGGTACTCTCTGGAAAAAAGGCTCCGCTCGGGTTCCGGAGCTTCCGGTTGCCGGTAGTACCGATTTTGCCTACGGAACTACCGCTTTGCGGTAGTTTTGTTGTTGAAATTTGCGGTACTATCACTCTTCCAGACAGAGCACAGTTTTGGTTTTAAAACTGATTTTTAATGAATGCATGCTCCTAGTTTGATCCAAATGGTATATAAATTTTGCTATCAAACTACTTGCCATGATCTCTTTTTATGATACGATTATCTAGCATATAATCCTGTCTTCCACCTTTTCTCCTAAGACCGGTAAAAATAAAAAAGGATCCTGTTCTAAGTATACCTTTGCCTTGAATCATTTTTGATCTTCACATTCATCCGTTGGCTTGCATCTTGTCAACCACATATGGACTTAACCTTTAAATACTCGTTAAACACATTAGTCCCATATTCACATAAATGAATTACCAAAACCATTTTTCAGGCGGAAGGAGGCGGCGGCCAAAGGAGAGCCCGACAGCAGCACGAAGCAGGGGCGCGTGCAGGGGATGTGGCGTCGGCAAGGAAGCTGGAGCTGGTACGGGTGGCCACAGGAGCGGCGGCGGCGGGATCAAGCGGTGGCAGCAACGGCGGCCGAGAGGAGGGTGGGATGCCCGAGGCGGCAAGGAGAGCGCCGAGGGAGACGCGGCGGCGGTGAGGAGGGTGCCGAATCCAGCGGCGGGGAGGCCAGATCCGGGCTTGCCGGCGGTGGAGACGGCCGGATCCGGGGTGGGCGCGACGCAGCAGCCGGGAGGCGGCGTGGTGGTGCCGTGCGTCGGGAGGGAGCCAGATCTGGCTGGAGGAGACAACCAGAGAGGGTGATGGCGCCAGATCCACACGAGGAGACGGTCGGAGCGGTGCACGGTGGCGGCGGCGACGGCCGGGAGGAGGTGCCGGCGTGGGCTCGGGTTGCCGGAGGCACAGGTGTCTCAGCGCAGCGCGGTGGCAGCGAAGAGGGCCCACGTCGGCAGGACATGGGCCAGATCCGGGCTCGGCGGTAACGAAGACGACCGGATCTAGCCCGGAGGCGGTCGGATCTGGACTTGGCGGCGTTGGAGGCGGCCTGATCCGGGTGGCAGCGCTGCGGTCAGTGGCGGGATGGCGCGGTGGCCGGCGATGATGGCCGCCCCCAGAATTAGCTTTTCCCGGGGGCAGCAGCGGAAGGTTCAACTGGAGGTGAGCTTGGTTTGAAACCTAGACTCTAATACTATGTTAATATGAAGCTTGCATGTATTGCAATAGTCTATGGGGTTTATATAGTACAAGGACACAAACTCTAGAATAGGAAAAGACCTAAATACCCTTAACAGATAATTCTCTTGATCCTGTGGTTGATAATTCTCTTGATCCTGTGGTTTTTAATCATGGCATGCTTTGTAGTTGTGCTAGTGCTTGTTGAGGTGTGCAGCTGAAGCTTTTTTTTTTTAGCTTAGGGTGCTCAATTTGATAAGAAGTTTGCTTCTGTGAGGGCTTGTCTAGTGTCATAAGACTGACCATCAATCTTCATTCTTCCCTATATGACCAAATTATTTTGTGTTTTCACCATATTAAATGGTTAGTTTAGTGAAAATCAGGAAATTGCTTCCAGATATTTTGTAACGCCCCCGTTTCCAGGGGCGCGTACGGACACGGCATTCCGCAACTATTCACGCATGAACAGTTATGGAGTGTCGCGCAAGAGTATACCATTGCATGCTTGCAACAAAAGTCCAGCATATATTTCACATATGGAATAACATCTAGTTTTGACAGCAGGGCGTGCAAGCCCAAAGTATAATTACATTACAAAAACTCCAAGATCCGCTTGAGCGCGGCGAAGACCTAAAGCCACGGGTCCTCGTCGAAGAAAAGATCCTCCGGGGCTTCCTCGACGGGGAGACCTTCACCTTCGTCTTGATCCTCTAAAGAGTGGATTAAGCAAGCCGTGAGCCAAACAACCGGCTCAGCAAACCCCAAAGGGATTCTATCTTACTACATGCACGGATTTACAATGGAAGAGAGTATATTTGGTTTATTAACTTGAATGGATGCAATTTTATTTGTAAACATTTTGATAAAACGGAATCAAAACTACTTCTTAAGATCTCAGGGGTTTTTCAACAAAAGTTAATTAACCAACTAATCAAGTTAAAGCATGTACAAAACTACTTAAGCTTCACTGCTGGAATCACCCAAGTGACAGCTCCAATAACCGGGAGCACGGCGTATTCGAATACCATTTATTTGACTCTGCAGAGTTTGCTCAGCTTTACCCACACGATCCCTTAACTCCCGCTAAAGAGTTAAGAAAGCCAGGTCGTTTCACTGCTCAATTCTTTATATAGGCTCTACCCGGTAGAATTCACTCGAGTCTGGCACAATAAAACTCCCGTCCGCTTCGAGTGAACTCTATCGTTGTTAGGCACCCGCAGCACGGCCTACCTAACCTCGCTTTCTCAACACCAAGCCTTCTCAACACCTGTAGAGTTTCAATCGAGTTGAGCAGCTACTAAACCAGTGTTGACAAGTCAACTCCTGTGGTTGAACGATCACTATGTCATTTACTCAGCGTAAGGGTCTGGTCCTTACATTTCCCGGGGTCCGTACCTCGCCAGGTCCGCGACCTCCAACCTAGGGTAAGCGGTGGGCGCTGACCGTCTCGCGGTTCCCCACAACACCCTTACCTAACTCCAATCCTAGGGTAAGAGATGGGCGAAGGCTGTCTCCCTGCTCCTTCCTCAACCCTTACCCTACCTTGTGCACGCCGGCACTCTCCGCTCTAGGGCACGGTGTCCCATTCCACCCTACCCTAGAGTCGGGTTTGCAAATCCTAATGGCCCGCAGCCACAACCTTATTAGTGTAAGACTTTGAGTGATAATAATAACTTACAGTTATCTAGATTACCAAGCAATTATTTCTAGGGTTAACAAAGGCATGGCTACAAGTTTAACATGGCATTTGTCGGTGGTAGGTTTAACTACATAACATGTCATTCTAAACATTTTATTTTACTTTGAACTAGCTTTTCAGAACTAGCTTAATGCAAATAACATAGTAACATAATTAAACATCATGGGATACAATATGATCAAAGGATTTGGGACTTGCCGTTGATTTGGACGATCTCGGCTAGCTCGAACGTAGCAGCTCCTGGATCCTGGGATTGCACTTGAACTTCTGGGACTTCCGAAACTAGCGCAAACACATGAAATAAATAAGTCCAGCTTGAGACTAATCAAGCGAGGGAAAAATAAACTATTAAAAAGGAGTAAAATGCATAAATCTCCAAATGGGAAATTTTTGGAATTTATCTGGGATAAATTTGGGGAAGTGGAGGTCACAAATGGGTTCAGGACATTATTTGGAGTAAAGTGGTGAAATTTGGGAATTTTGGGGATTTTCTGTGATTTTCTAGGATTTATTTGGATTTTTCTGGATTTTAGAAATTGGAAAATCTCTGGAAAATTGTTGTAAACAGTAATGGGCCGGCCCAGTGCAACAGTGCAGCCCGGCCGGGAAACGGCCCGCGCGGCCCACGGGTGCTTGCGCGCGCGCGGCGACGCAGGCCGGGAGGCCGCGACCCATTTGCACGTCGCGCCTGCACGGGGTGGATGGCGGCCGCGTGGCGCAGCGGGCGGCGCCGATGCGAGGGAGGTGGTGAAGCGGTACGGGAGATCCAACGGATGCGAGGCGAGGAGTTTACAAAGATCGGACGGCTGCGACTTGTTGTCATCGGACGGTTCGGGCGAGAGGGTAACGGTCGGGACGGAGGGCCGGGATGTGGTCACGTCGCTCCTTCGTCTACCTCTCGCCGGGCGCGCAAGGCAGAGGGGCAGAGACGGCGGGGCTCCGCTCTCTGGTGATGGCGAGGGACTCCGGCGGCAGGGGAGGGTGCCAACAGGTGGAGCTTGACACGGGGAACCCAATTTGGGGCTCAGGGAGGTGAGGGGACCAATGGGGACGGCAGAAGGCAGAGAGGGGGAGTTCGGCTATTCGGCGGCGAGGGAGGTCACCGGCGGGGAGTTAGTTCGATTGGCGGGGAATACACGTTAAGGGGGCTCCGGGGCTCATACTGGCGGTGGCGGGATCAGTCGGGGAACCTCGTGGAAGGCTGGCCACGGGGAGGGTGCGGCGGCCGGAAGGAAGTTCGCCGCCGGGACACCTCGGTGCTTCACCTGGCCAGGGGAGGACAGCAAAGGGTTTAGGGGAGATTGAAGGTGCTCTGAGAGAAGACAATTGGGAAACGGAGGGAAGGGGAAGGAAAGAGGCTCACGGGGGTCGCCGGCGCAGGGGAGAGCGGCGGCGGAGCTTCGGCCAATGGGACTTCAATCGGCTGCTCTGGGAGAGGCTAGGGAGCGGTGGGAGGTGATTGAGGGTGGTGGAGGGGCTCGGGAAGCGAAGGGGGAGTGAGGAGGCAGTGGCGGGGTTTTATACCTGGGCGGAGGGAGGGCTTTCGTGGGGGAGAAGGTCCGGGCGCGGTCACCGTCAACGGGGAGGACTGGGCGACGACCGGACTAAGGGGGAGGCTGGCAGGTGGGGCCACGCGAAGGGGCGGTGACGCGCGGCGGTGCTGGCGTCGACCCAGTGGCGTCAGCACGGCGAAGGCGGGGCGAAACCACGGGCGCAAGTCCGTGGTGTGGAGCGGTCGCAGGCGCGGCCGTGAGCATGTGCGCGAGGGAGAAGGCGGGGAGGGAGGAAGGCGTGAGCGAAGGGGAGGGAGCGAGGCGGCGCCGAGGGGGGAAGAAAGCGGAGAGGGGGAGCGGCGCTAACGGGAAAGGAAAGAGGGAGGCGCTGGGAGAAGGGGAAAGCGGAAAGGGGAATGGCGCCAACGGGAAAGGGTGGCGCCAGGCCGAAAAAGGAAGGCGGAAAACGGGATACTTTCCAAAAAGGGAAAGTTTCCAAAATTCACTCAAAAACCCAGCAAAAATTAAGGGAAATTTTGGTTTGAATTTTTGGGACTTTTCATATTTGCTGCTTTGTCATATCTGTTAGAGATATATGTATAGTTTGTTATTCCCCATTGTTATGAGGGGTTCTTTGCATATTTGCCACCTGTATTTTGTGTATATATATCGGCCCATTGGCCTCATATTGAATACATGCGCTATTCATAACATGGTATCAGAGCATCACCAGAGGGCTCGTAGCGCTGACGAAGATGAGTCCACATCTGAAAAGCCGAAGGGAGTCCCACAACCTCAGAAGAAAACTGAGGCTGGACACTGGCGATGAAGACAGCAGCAGCCCGAGCGTCGTCATCGTACCACTGAGTGTAAACGGTCAGACGATCCTTGTAGGAATCCAGAGCCTCCTGGTAGGTAGAGGCAGCGTCATCAGCAGCAAGACGAGCGGCCTCAGTAGCAGCCTTATCGGCTGTCGAGGGCAATGCAACAGGCGTAGGCTCCGTCGGAGGAATAGGGCAAGGCGGGCAGGTGACATCGCCAGAGAGAACGCCCCAGAGACGAAGACCACGCATGTGGATGCGCATGTGAGACACGAAGTCGGTGTAATTAACACCATCAAAAATCACCGGGCAGCGAGGAAGGGAAACGGTGCCCATTGGTAGGCGGCGCTGGACGGCGCGGCGACCAAGACAACGAAGTCTAACAGGCGGCGCTGGACGGCGCGGCGGTTAGAACAACGTTTTTTTTTTTTTGCTCTTTTTTTTTTTTTTTTTGCTTTTCTTTTCGGTCGGTTTACAAACCGACCGACCGAGCCGTCTGCACCGAGCCGCACCGAGCCAACCCTAGATCGGGGGCGGCGGCGGCCTGGCGACACAGGCGGCGACGAGCGGGCAGGAGGCGGCCGGGGCCGGGCGGGAGACGGCCGGAGCCGGGCGGGCGGGCTCCGGGCGAGAGGCGGCCGGGGCCGGGCTGGCGACGAGCGGGCAGGAGGCGGCCAGGGCCGGGCTGGCGGGCGCCGGACGGCGCGAGCGCGAGCGCGAGCGGGCGGAGTCGGCCGGACGGCAGCGGGCGCCTCGGGCGAAGGCGCAAGCGGGCGCCGACAGGAGGCGGAGTCGGCCGGACGGCAGCGGGTGCCTCGGGCGAAGCGGCGAGGAGACGCGGGAGGCGGCGGCAGGCGAGTGGAGGCGCGGGGAGGCCGGCGGCGCGGGGAGGCTGGCGACGACCGGGAGGCCGGCGGCGGCGCAGGGAGGCCGGCGACGACCGGGAGGCCGGCGGCGGCGCGGGGAGGCCGGCGGCGGCGCGGGGAACCCTAGCTAAGCCAGGAGCACTCTCTTCAGCAGGGTGATGCTACTGTTGACGCCTTTTACGCTCAGAGTTCTGCTGTCTGGCGTCAGTTGGACTCACTTCGCACTGCTGGCTGTCGTACCTGTCCGTGTTGCCTAGAGGTACGTGCTGATCTGCAGTTTCAGCGGGTTTACGAGTTCCTTACTCGCCTTCGTCCTGAGTTCGAGCAAAGGCGTGCCCAGCTTCTTGCACGCCACCCTCGTGTCACTCTCCTGGAGGCTCTTACCGAGATACGCGCAGAGGAGACTCGTTTGAGTGGTGCTGGTCTGATGCCACTCCCCTCTGTGCTCGCCGCTCGTCCGCCTGCTACACTGCCTCCTCCAGCGGCTACCACAGGTGGTGGTGGCCGTCCTCAGTCTGGAGGTGGCCGTCCTCACTGTTCCTACTGCGACAAGGATGGCCACACTGAGTCCCAGTGCTACAAGAAGAAGCGGCATCTTTCACGCCGTTCTTCTACTGGCACTAGTGCTTCTACGACGACGTCTGCCTCGACTTCTTCAGCAGCTTCTCTCACCGAGCAGGAGATAGCCAGACTTCGACGCCTACTTGCTGCTTCAGGTTCTCCCTCGACAGGTTCTGCAGGTTCTGCTACTGACTCTTCAGGCACTGAGAGACCACCTCCTACACAGTCAGGTACCTCCCCGTGGATTCTTGATTCTGGAGCATCTTTTCACATGACTCCTGATTCTTCCACTCTGTCTTCTATTACACCTCTTGATTCTCCTGTCAGTGTTCTTACTGCTGATGGTACATCCCTTTCTGTCTCTGGTCGAGGATCTCTTAGCAACTCATCTTTTCATGTTCCTTCTGTTGCTCATGTTCCTCGCCTTACCTTGCAGCTTCTTTCTGCTGGGCAGATTACTGACCTTGGTTATCGAGTTATTCTCGACTCTGACTCTTGTTGTGTTCAGGACTGCCACACGGGAGCTCTGGTTGGTTCTGGCCCTCGGCGTCGTGACTCACAGCGTCTCTGGGAGCTTGACTGGCTTCATCTTCCTTCCGCTGCCACCACCGCCGCCAGTCTCTCCGCTTCTGCCGCTTCGTCTACCGGCTCTTTCCAGCAGTGGCATCACCGTCTTGGCCATCTGTGTGGATCTCGCCTGTCGTCCTTAGTTCGTCGTGGTCTTCTGGGGTCTGTCTCAGGAGACGTATCTTTAGATTGTCAGGGCTGTAAGTTAGGTAAACAGATTCAGCTTCCTTATCCTCATAGTGAGACTGTGTCTCAGCGTCCTTTTGATCTTGTTCATTCAGATGTTTGGGGTCCGGCTCCCTTCGTTTCGAAAGGGGGTCATCGTTATTATATTATTTTTATAGATGATTTCTCTCGCCATACTTGGATATATTTCATGTCTTCTCGTAGTGAGGCCTTGCCTATCTATAAACAATTTGCCACTATGATACACACACAGTTCTCCACTCCTATTCGTGTCTTTCGTGCTGATTCTGCTGGCGAGTACCTCTCTCGTCACCTGCGCAGCTTCCTTGCTGAGCAGGGCACTCTCGCTCAGTTTTCTTGTCCTGGTGCTCATGCTCAGAATGGTGTCGCTGAGCGCAAGCATCGTCACCTCCTTGAGACGGCTCGTGCTCTGATGATCGCCGCCTCTATTCCACCTCACTTTTGGGCCGAGGCTGTTTCCACTGCCACCTATCTCGTCAACATTCAGCCCTCTTCTGCTCTTAAGGGTGCGATCCCTGTTGAGCGTCTCTGTGGTCTTCTTCCTGACTACTCTGCCCTTCATATGTTTGGCTGCGTTTGCTATGTTCTCCTCGCCCCTCGAGAACGCACCAAACTGACCGCTCAGTCTGTTGAGTGTGTCTTTCTGGGGTACAGTGCCGAGCACAAAGGCTATCGGTGCTGGGATCCTGTTGGTCGTCGGATACGGGTTTCTCGGGATGTGACTTTCGACGAGTCTCGTCCATTTTACCCACGTCCTGCCTCTCCCTCGGCCTCCTCTGTGGAGTCTCTGTCTTTCTTGATCTTTCCAGATACTCCTATATCTGTTTTGCCCTCGTCCACCTGTCCTACTGAGTCTCCACATATTCCCCCTGTGGCCTCTCCGCCGTTGTCGCCGCCTGTGTCGTCTCATACGACTCCCCAGGCTCCTTCCACCATCGTCTACACTCGTCGACCTCGTATTGAGGATCTTCCAGATGAGTCATCTCCTTCTGATGATCCATCTTCTTCTGATGCTCCATCTTCCCCTGATGGGTCATCTTCTCCTCGCTACGCTCTCCGCGATCGCCAGTCGATTCGGCCTCCTGTCCGTTTTGCCTTTGCTGGCGCAGCTACTCGTGAGCCTGTCTCCTACCGGGATGCTGTTACTCACCCTGAGTGGCAGCTTGCCATGGCCGAGGAGATTGCTGCCCTCGAGCGTACTGGTACTTGGGATCTTGTTCCTTTTCCATCCCATTCTCATCCCATCACATGTAAGTGGGTCTATAAGATTAAGACTCGCTCTGATGGCTCTCTTGAGCGCTATAAGGCGCGTCTTGTTGCTCGTGGTTTTCAGCAGGAGCATGGTGTTGACTACGACGAGACTTTTGCTCCTGTGGCTCACATGACCACTGTTCGCACTCTTCTTTCGGTGGCGTCTGTTCGCCACTGGTCTGTTTCTCAGCTTGATGTCAAGAATGCCTTTCTTAATGGCGAGTTGCGCGAGGAGGTCTACATGCATCCGCCACCTGGGTATTCTGTTCCTGAGGGCATGGTCTGTCGCCTTCGTCGCTCTCTCTATGGCCTTAAGCAAGCCCCTCGTGCTTGGTTTGAGCGCTTCTCCTCTGTGGTCACTGCTGCTGGCTTTTCAGCTAGTGATCATGATCCTGCGCTCTTTGTCCACACTTCGTCTCGTGGTCGGACTCTTCTTCTCCTGTATGTTGATGATATGATCATTACGGGGGATGATTCTGAGTACATTGCCTTTGTCAAGGCTCGTCTTAGTGAGCAGTTTCTTATGTCGGATCTTGGTCCTCTTAGTTACTTCCTTGGGATAGAGGTTACTTCCACTCCAGATGGTTTCTTTATGTCCCAAGAGAAATATATTCAGGATCTTCTTGATCGCGCCTCTCTCACTGATCAGCGTACTGTTGAGACTCCCATGGAGCTCAATATTCGCCTCCGACTCTCTGATGGCGAGCCTCTTTCTGATCCGACTCGCTATCGTCATCTTGTTGGGAGTCTTGTCTATCTTGCTGTTACTCGTCCGGATATCACTTATCCAGTTCATATTCTGAGTCAGTTTGTTTCAGCTCCCACTCAGGTCCACTACAGCCACCTTCTTCGAGTTCTGCGATACCTTCGTGGGACTATCTCTCGCCGTCTCTTCTTTCCACGTTCCAGTTCGTTACAGCTTCAGGCCTATTCGGATGCTACTTGGGCTAGCGATCCCTCTGATCGCCGGTCTATCTCTGCTTACTGTGTTTTTCTTGGTGGTTCTCTTATTGCCTGGAAGACGAAGAAACAGACTGCAGTGTCCCGTTCGAGTGCAGAGGCTGAGTTGCGAGCTATGGCCCTTTTGACAGCAGAGATTACTTGGCTACGGTGGTTACTTGAGGATTTTGGTGTTTCTGTCACTACACCGACCCCTCTCTTGTCAGACAGTACAGGTGCTATCAGTATTGCTCGTGATCCTGTGAAGCATGAGCTAACCAAGCATATTGGTGTTGATGCTTCTTTCATGAGGTCTTGCGTGCATGATCAGGTGATTACTCTTCAGTATGTGCCTTCAGAGCTTCAGATAGCGGATTTCTTCACGAAGGCCCAGACTCGAGCACAGCATAGCTTCTACCTCTCCAAACTCAGTGTTGTTGATCCACCATGAGTTTGAGGGGGGGTGTTAGAGATATATGTATAGTTTGTTATTCCCCATTGTTATGAGGGGTTCTTTGCATATTTGCCACCTGTATTTTGTGTATATATATCGGCCCATTGGCCTCATATTGAATACATGCGCTATTCATAACAATATCAAAAGAATGTTTGCAAGGTGTAGATTGAGGAAACATGTTGTAACTCTGTTAAGAAAAGGACAAGGGGAAAAATGTTGTTAGCAGTACTTAGAGTTTGATGTGGATGATATGGAACAATTCCAATTGTGAGGCCTGCATGGTATCCTCAATGGCTTCATGCTGATGCAAATCATTTGGCTGGAATATAAGTTGATATCTGTGTTGGAAATTTTTTTCTTGTTGAGCTAGCAATGAGTACTCATTACCTGTGGCAATGTGGTTTGACAGATTGTGGCTTCACTTTTCTGCTGTGTATGTCATAACTGGAGTAGTGGAGTTGCATGCTACCTAATTTATTATGTAAGTCATTTAACATTTTTGCTTCTTTTTACTTACCTACTTTTATATGTGCTAGATGCTTTGTGTGTATCCTTTTTTTTTGGGTTTGGATAAGGTGCTTCCCTGTATAACAGAGTATCAGTTAAACCCATTTTAATTTACCATCTTCTTTTAAGTAATGCATGTTCATTGGATCTGACATTCATTTCTTACATTCTTGTTTGTAAAGTTCTCCTTTGGTTTTTTTGCCAGTTTCACATCTCTGAGTAAGAAATAGTTTATGTTGTTTCTTTGCAGGAATTCAAATATATTGCTGCCAAGAGGCTCAAGTATTTTATGACGTTAAAGTCACTAACTCAGCATTTCACAGTCCTTGTTTGAGCTATCCCTATAACTGATGGTGGTTCTGTTAGTGATGCTGTTGATAAGTTCTTCAAAGATTAGCATTCATCCACCTACTTGTCGCACACTGTTGTTCATCAAACTGGCAAACTTCGCCGCCTTCTTGTAAGATAAAATTCCTTTTGATACTGCTTGATTGCGAACAAATGCACATGCTTCATCAATGATTCTAATGACACTCATATGGGTTGTCTATTGATTGATGTTTTGCATTACACATGGGTTGTTGGGCAATATATTGCATGGCAAATACATGAGGTTTGTATGACCTGCACTTTGTTCCGGTTATGATCAACCTCTGCTTTCTGACTTTACTTTCTAATCTTTTTTTTTTAATTTGTTACAACTATAGCAACTCAGCATATTTTAAATTGCTATTGTGTTTTGGAAAATGATATCCATAATCTATCTAATAGTTAATATTCAATATTTGTATTGATCAAATTGCTTAGATATAAAATTCGGCCCAAGCTTACTGTACACATACTGTTCTTACTTCCTACAACCAATATGTCGGCTGACATATACTTGTACTGATTTCACCTCAAAGTGGTATATTGGATGACATGACTGGTTGCTGAAGTGTTCTCTAGATCCATGCTCTCACAAATACATAAAATAGTTACTAATTTACTATATATACATGCCAAGAGAGTGAAAGAGAATAAATTCATGCCATGAAATTGCTCAGTTACACTGATTACATATATTGTCTGTTATCCTCATTTGAGATATCATCTTTTCACCGTTTTACCATTATTTATTTTCATGGGAACCCAAAAAAATTCCTCATCTCATTTGGATGCATGTGAAAGTAATGGTACACTATTTTGTTTGCTTTGATACCTGGAAAACTCTTAAGTCTCTATACACCCCATTTCTGTAGTGAGATAAACTCCACAATGAATACTGCATTCTAACTTGCTGAACGTAATCTCCCGTTTCACTTCTTTTGATAGTCTGTTCAATTCCTGTCCAGAATGATGCCGAGAATATCTGCAGTAAGCTTACCAACTTAAAATCTCTACGTAGTCTTTTTGAAGAACACCCAAGAAAATTTCTTGGATCATTTGGCTTGGCAGAAACGATCTTCTTGGAAAATATCAGAGAAGGCTGGAAGACATAGAAGAAAATGTTACAATGGAACAATCAGATGCTACTAGGAGCAGACAGGTGTGGATTTCTTTTTGTTTTTTGGTCTTGGTCAAGTTAACTAATAACTATGATGTATTGATTTGTTTCTATGCTTATTGCTCAGCTCTTCCCCAGTTGATATTTGGTTCTGAGACTCATGGAAATACGTTTACAAACATTTTGATATTCTCTTATCTGTACTCATGGCTTCATATCTCTTAAGGAAATTCCCGCTGCTTTTGTTTCATTCAAATCTCGATATGCAATTTACATTAGGCAGCCAGACAATCCAACTGAGTGGCAAACTGAGCATGCTCCTGATCCTCGTGATGTTTATTGGCCTTTCTTTTCTACATCATTCATGGAAAGATGGATATCCAAGTTCATAGTGTTTGTAGCTTCAATTCTCCTGATAATCATCTTTCTCCTAGTTTCGGCAGTTGTTCAAAGACTCACCTATATGGAACAACTAGAGACGTGGTTGCCTTTCCTGAGGAACATACTGGAAATGTTAGTTCTCGATCATGAATTTGTATTTATATTTTCATTGATCGTGTATTTGTTAACTTGAAAGGACCTCGTCGTTACTTTTGAAGTTGCTCAGTGTAAGTCAAGCACTCAAGCATATCTTCAGATGCTGAATTGGTGATGCTAGTGCTAGCTAGTCTATCATGTTGTTTTTTTACTTTATGTAATGTATCGCACAACCGAATGGCCTAGCTAACTGGCCTTTATTTTATTTGGCCCTTGCAGAGCTGTTGTCAATCAACTGGTTACAGGATATCTTCCCAGCCTCAATTCTTCACTTTCTTTCCTCTTATGTGCCATCAATAATGAAGCTGTTTTCGACTATGCAAGGATTTGTTTCTGTTATTGGGATCGAGAGAAGTGCTTGCAACAAAATGCTTTGGTTTACAATATGGAGTGTGTTCTTTGCAAATGTTCTTATTGACTCCATCTTGTTAAGGGTATTTAGGTTATTTCTTATTGTCTAGGGTTTGGGTCCTTGTGTATCTCATGTACTATATATAACTCTATGGACTGCTATTGCAATATACTCAACATTTCACTTTTCTATTCTTCCTCACCTTGTAACATGTTATCAGAGTTCTAGTGCTCGATCCGAACTCAGCTCCGGTCACTATTCCGCTGCGCTGCCTCCGGGAGGAGCATCTCCACTCTTGGGGGCGGCCACCTCTCGGCCACTGGTTGTCTCGCATGTGGCCGTCATCGTCACCCAACCACGCCCACGCTCACGCGTCCTGGTCACTTTGTGCAGTCCACGCCTGCGCCGCCGTTGCACTTCCTCCCAGCTGCTTCCAAGCTTGGATCTGGCATCTCCACAGTCGGCCTCGATGCGCCAAGCTACCTCCCGCTCGGATCCGCCTGCTCCTTGGCTCGGCTCTGGATCCGACCGTCGCCGCCTTGGATCCGGCCCTCTCCACTGCTTCTAACCCTAGATCTGGCACTCTACACCGCGCCATGCCCGGATCCAACCGCGACCTCCCGCCGGCCTACTCTGGCCTCCCCTTTTGGCCAACGTCGTCGGATCCCGCCTCGCCCAGCCCCGGGGAGCCACCTCCGCCGTCGCGCACGCATCGTCTCCCCTCCTCCCGTGTCGGCCTGGCCTCCTCCCGGCAGTAGAGAAAAGAAAGAGGAAGAAAGAAATGGGAGGAAGAGGAAGAAAGAAATGGCAGGAAGAAGAAAAGAGAGATGCTGGAGAGGGGTTTGGGTGGGCTGATGGTGGAGCTTGCTTGAATGCGTAGCCTTTTGAGTCTTAGTCTTTTTTCTATTTAGTCTTCTATTGCGTCTATCCAAATCCGTAGCATCTAATTTGTCAGTTCGTCAATGCCGTGTAAGTCCACAAATTTCTTGTTAGTCAGCCGCCTGTTTTGCTAGCCACGGTTCATCCTCTCGAATGGGTGTGGTTCTCTATTTCCTTTCGCATAGCTGCAGTCGCCGCTCTTCTTCTTGAGCCACTGCAGATTGTAGAAGTCTTTATGATGTCGCTGCTTTTCTTTGAGCTACCCCTCCGAGCTTCTAAGGCTTCCGCGTTTCTTCTGCATTGAGCCTCCGTTGTGCTTCTTGTGCACAGCACTACCGTCGTCTTAGGTTTCGATCTGTGCCACTATGCTTCTATCTCCCTCTTCGGTTTGATTTGACAGCTCTCTCTACTTGTGTCAACTTCCACATCCTCTTCGTCGTGTTACCGCGGTCGGCTTTGCTTCTGCTTACCTCTATCTTCGTCGGCCCCTGCACTTTGTGCTTCATGTGTTGCCGCATGATTTCAGATGGGAGGCAATTTTTCCGACACAATTTTCCAAGAGCTACATGCTATGACGTTTTCAAGATATGGATTTTAGATTTTTCCCTCTTTTTAGTGTCACCCTTTTCAAATGCAATACTATTGTATATGCCTTGCATTTGAGGGGGCGTGTTAAAGGTATTTAGGTTATTTTCTATTTTCTAGTATTTGGGTTCTTGTGTGTCTCATATACTATATATAGCCCTATGAGCTGCTATTGCAATATACTCAATATTTCACTTTTCCATTCTTCCTCGCCTTGTAACAAGACTTGCAATTGTTGTACCATCACAGGTAGAGCATGCGCTTCTTGACTGCCTTCATGATATAGTTTAGTATGTACATGACAAGTAGCGTTCTTCTAGAAAGTATCACGAGTTGCTTTTGGGAACGCATTCTACCTTTTAAGCTTCATATGGCATTGACAATTTCTTTTCTATGGACATGACATATTTACATAGACACAGACATACAATGGTTTCCTTTGTGTCTGCAATCAATAGCCTTAGTAGTTGGTAACAGGCATGCAACCTTAGGCATTGTAAATACTCTCTTCTTCTACCGTGGTTACTTCAGCATAAAACCTGCTTCCTAAAACAATTAATAGTTGTGTAGTTTGTATTAATCTCAATCGTAATTATGCATTAATGGCAAAAAAAGGCGTAACTGTGCGTTGCTAAGGTGAAAGCGTATGTGTATCGCTAAGCTGTCCTTGGTTTAATGTTTGTTCTACAGGCCTCTTTTTTTATGGGGGCTAAGCGTTCATGCCCTCGTTTTCAAGCGAAATGGTGATTTTGCCCTCATTTTTTAAACTTTGTGATTTTACCCCTGTGTTTTTGAACTGAAGGGAGAGTCTGCCCCTATTCCGTTAAAGTCAGTTAACGGTGTTAACTTTTACACGAATAGACAAGTTTGCCCATGTGATTTTACCTCTGTTTTGTTTGAGAACTTTGTGATTTTACCCCTATTTCGAAATTGAAGTTTTGACATATTTGGTAGGGATGTTGTCAACAGAATTAGACACAAATTTATGCATTCGTTTTATTAATATAAATCTGGACAAAATTTGTCAAATTTTGCAAACATCACATTCAGCCATTAAATGTAGAACCATTATGATTCATATATATGTGCCATCTTGAATTTAGAACTTGTCTGACTTGAGAGCTGCACGCATTGACCAAAAATACGAAGAAGATGGGTACACGAACTTCAACGACTAGCCCGCGAACTGACAGCAATTACTTACGCATAATCAAATTGACAATTTCACAAGTCACCATTGCTACCATTACCAACAGAGCTCTGTTATTGCTACTTGATTGCATAACCATTGCTGACGACTTCACCTTTGACTTCCCTTGCCGGCAATTGATGAAAACAAGCAGTTGCACGCAGAAACAACTCAATGAACTTCAGAGAGATTAGTTTTGGTGCTGCCTGAATCACAGCTTTTCTCAAGTTTGCATTGCTTTAAATAGGAACCAAATATGACTACAAATCTGATTACAAGACGGTGTCCATGATCACCACGACACATAACCGAGTTCTGGACTCTCTAAACCGAAAGGGAAACAGATTCTGAATTTAGTAACCGACTCTGCTATAACATGTAAGAACAGAAAGAACTAAACCGAGCTAGATTATCCAACAATTGCTACCATCAGGCCGCCGGTGGCTCGATCTGGAGGACGGTGGCGGCGGGGCAGCGGCTCGGCCGGGGCGCTGTCGTCGGTCGGGAGCAGAGAGAGGGAGGCCAGCCCTGGCGCGGGCTCGGGACTTCACGGGCAGAGCCGCGGCCGGAGGGGGCACGCGGCGGCGGCAGCGGCGGGAGCGGAAGGGCGGGGCGAAGATGAAGGCGGCGGCGTCCCAGTGCAGGGTGGAGCGGCGGAGGCGCTGAGGGCTGAGGCGGATGAAGGAGGAGAAGGAGGCTGGCGGACGGGTGGGGGCAGAGGAGGCCAACGGCCGGGTGGAGGAGGCCGGCAGCCTGGTGGGGGACGGAGGGGCGGGGCGAAGAAGGAGGCGGCGGCGTCCGTGGAGCGGCGGAGGGGCCGAGGGGGGCGGAGACGCGAGCGAGAGTGGGGGCGGAGAGGCGAGAGGGAGTGGGGGCGGAGAGGCAAGAGGGAGGCGGCGGCGTCCGTGGAGCGGCGGAGGGGCCGAGGGGGGCGGAGACGTGAGCGGGAGTGGGGGCGGAGAGGCGAGAGGGAGTGGGGGCGGAGAGGCAAGAGGGAGTGGGGGCATTCTTGTCTTTTCGCGTGGGCATCTTTTTTTTAACCATTTAATTCTCCAGTCTTAACGGTCTCACAAAACAGGGGTAAACGGAGTCTTCATTTCAAAATCACGAGGGCAAAATCACAAAGTTAAAAAAGTAGGGGTAAAATCACATTTGCAGTCGAGAACAGGGGCAGAAACACCAAATTCCCTTTTTTATTGCATACTAGTTAGAGACCCGTGCGTTACAACGGAGTAATAAAAAATGGTGAGACGGAACTTACTGCCTGCCCAACTTCATACATCAAACATTGGAGTGCAAGCGACAGAGAGAGAAGGGTGGTCAGAATGCGTGAGAAGATGGGGAAAGTGGAAGGGATGGGTGGTTGTATGATGAGAGAGAGAGGAGGAGAGAGACGAATGGTCTAGATCAAATCGGATGGCTGTAGAGAGAAGAGAGGAGAATGCACCGACGACCACCAACTCCTCTTTATATAATAGTAAAGATGTGGTGACGTCATGGACAAGTATAACATCAGAACTCACTCAAAACTACTGCCCTTTTGTTTCATTTGAGGGAACTGTGCAAAATGTTGCAAGAGGGGTGACTCCAAAGCTCCATCAATGCCTTACCATAGTGAAATTCCACGGATTCTCTTATTTGGACTGCTTGGGCTGACATACTTCATTGTAGCCCCACATATTCTCCCATTTATGTTGGTTTACTTCTGCCTTGGCTACTTTATATTTCGTAATCAGGTGAGAACATTGCTGTTTATTTATCACTTTTTTACCTGCTTTTGTGCTACTCATTGTACTGTCATATGACTCATATCCCTGTGCATGACGTTTGAAAGGACAGTGATATGTTGATCCATTCAAAATTTGGAAGTGACCTACCAATTTGTTTGACATTGGCATCAGAATACTTGAATTTGGTCATCAGGACTTCAGGATTGCAATGATTAGTTCAATAATGGTACCATGAGGTGCAGATAAAATCATGATGACATGGGTGTAGGCCATATGGTGCCAGTTTCTTAGTATATTTAGCACATAATCAGAGTGTTATTTCCTGAAAGATGATTTAGATCATTTAGTGATGGAATTTGTAACATTTATTTCTGAAAGACATGCAACCCTGATGTGTCTTGGAGCTCTTAGGTGGAAAACTTCAGGATATATGAGGATGATTTGATGATAGTCAAATTTGAATCTCAATGTATGCTTGGATAAGAAAAGAGGAGTTGTGGATCTCTACAAGAATTCGTAGTTTGGTTGGACAATACTTTCATACATTGGGAAGCTGACATTAGTATATCAAATGTCCTGGTTACAGCAGTTCTGAGAAGTGATTACACTAGGAATTATTTTGCAATGTTGAAATTGCTAAGCAAATTCTCTTTTTCTAATGTAGTTAGTCAAGTAATGTTATTGCCATATACACGTTATACAAATACTTTAGCTCTCACCCCAGCTTTTTTAACTAGATAGTGCAATTTTCATGTGTTTAACTTTGTCATTCATCAGTTTAGCGATGTACAATTTGTAACTTAGCATGGTACAAATGCAGCTTTTTAATGTATATTTGCCCATGTATGATACTGGTGGAAGGTTTTGGCCAATCGTGCAAAATGCAACGATATTTTCTCTGGTGCTGATGCATATAATTGCGATTGGAGTATTTGGGTTAAAGAAACTTCCTCTCGCATCAAGTTTGCTGGTGCCTCTTCCAGTGCTGACACTTCTGTTCAATGAATACTGCCGGAACCGATTTTTGCCTATCTTCCAAGCATATTCTACTGAGGTACTATTTTCTGTAGTATTGCATTTTGTCCAGGCATTTCATGCCATTCTCTTATGCATCTGTTTACGAACACTCATGAGTGCTTGATCATTTTGATTCTTTAGCTGTCACTTCTGTGACATATGATGTGTCTTCATGTTCACCTTTTGTACCTGCAGTCTTTGATAAAGAAAGATAGAGGAACAGAGCAAGCCAGAGATGGCAGAATTCTTCAGCAATCTTGTAACAGCGTACTGTGACCCAGCACTGAAACCTATCCGGCGCTCTTCAAACTCGGATGAACGAACTACACCGCTTTTGTCTTCCGTTTAGATTCAGACAAGTCATAGGTGGCATCCTGACTCCCATGGTGTGAATTTTGGTTTGGTTTTGATGATCAGATACATAACAGTACAGGTGTGGTCGTCCTTGTGTTGTTACACTGTAAAGCAGAATTTTAGACATACACCGCTGTATTGTCGTTTGTTGTGCATTTTTTTCTTACGGGGAGTTTGTTGTGCATATTTGTACATCATATTTTGTGCTCACTTCGTAGAGATGAATAATGTATTGCTCCTTCAATGTTGGGTTGGCAATGCAAACCTCTTGTTTGTTTTGTTGTACCCTCAAAAATATCAGATTATTTTATTAATTAAAAAATTTTAACTGCTTGTATATGTGGATGTTGTTTTGCTTCGTAGTATGCGCTTTATGAGTTTGTTTGCCACTTGGAGAATGCGGTAAGGACAATCAAGCTGCTTTTTGTTAAGCTCTACTTGCCATTTCTTTGGCCCCTCTGAGTATATATGTTTCCCAAGTACAAAAAGTTGCAAATCGTGTGGAATCCATCATGATGTGGTAGGCTAGTAGCCTATTGTCTATATTGTGTTATTAACTAACTATATGCTTAGATCATTTGACAAATTCATACTCTAGTCACTGTGACTATAACAATGTTTTGCCATCCTAAAAGTTCACTGTTTCAACTTAATTATGTATTCCTTTTTGGTTCCTTTTTGTTTATGGTTGTCGAATGATGACCCAACATAGATTTGCTTGCATCAGTTGAACATTTACATATGATCGCAACCGATGTCAAAATGCCAGAATCAATAGACTTTAGACTCAGATCAACTTGCTTCCTTTCTATTGAAAAGAAAAAGATTATGTGATTGATTGCCACTTGGAAAGGAAACAAAGGTCGTATTATGGTAATCTATCTTAGGCGTGTTACTTGTTATAATGGGGTGCAAGTCATCCTTAACACCATTCGATCTTGTGCCATTTGGCTCCTCTGTTGTCTGTTCATTCGAAAAAGAGAAGATTTCTGTTCCTAATAACGTGGTAAGTGGAAACCGATGTCAATATACGCCATAGCAACATTGTTGTGCCATTTGTCTTCTTGTTCATAGGAAGAGTGTACGTACTAGATCCTAATTTATTCATCAGGGGAAGAGTGTAGAATTCGTAATGCATCATGGTATATATGCATGATAATATATTTTTCTCCTGGTAAGTTGTATGGACGGTCATATTCACATCCGCTTGGTACCTCTATTAGTAGTTAATTACTTGCTTTGCTCTAGGTCACTGTCATTTACTCATTAAAACTTATGCTCACATGTTCTTGTTCACACAGCATGCATGAGTAATGCGTTCTGATGTAAACATAATGATTCCTAAAGGGAGTGTAGGGTATTAGAGGTCCTTATCTAATTTATATTTTCTTGACCTAGATCCATGGAGCTCCCAGTTTGCAATTGCTAGCTTGACCTACTTGTCACACCATAAGATCACTTGCTGGACTTGACCAGTTGCAATTGCTAGCTTGACCTACTTGTCACACCATAAGATCACTTGCTAGACTTGACCAGGACTGGAAAGATGGGCAGTTAAAAAGGGTGACGGGAAGCTAGCTAGGTCAAGCGGTCAAGAACAGCAATATGAACACAAATCTTTGTTCTCTCAAGTCTCAAGCGATCAACCATGCAATGAAGATCTAGTCATTCGAGCACGTATGTGAAAAGGAATGGACATGCTGTAGGACTAAACCTTATTAATTATCTTGTACAAAATTCGCATGAACATAGATACATACAGAAAATATGTGACTGGGACATCAAGGGCATATGCTTGAAAGATACTCTCTTTTTGTTTTTGCTTAAGCAGAGTAGAGCGATTAGAGTTGAACGCTTTCGCTGAAAGGAGGACGTGGAAAGGGGAGCTAGCATTGGTGACACCGTCTTCGTCATGCATGACAGACGCGAACAGACGAGGAGAAAAACAATTGACAGCCGGTTTAAGCGCCGCTCGGCTGGGCTGAAAAGCTGTGACTTATGGCTAAAATTACATTGTAGCTGCTGAAATTTCACTGTAGCTGAAGGTGACTTATTTAGCGTAATTAAATTTAAAAAAATTAAAAATAGAAAAAATATGCTAGCTCATCACGGACAACGCAAACGAATACGAAAAAAAATCGGCAAAAAAACTAAAAAAACCAAAAGTTCAGAAAAAGATGAAATTTATAAATAGTGAAAAATAAGCTAGAAGTTGAAACCGAAGTGAGTGGGCCTAAGGGATTAATTAAGAAAGCAATGTAGGCCAAGGATTTCAACCCTAGGGTTAATTTTTTACCCTTCGTCGCGGCTCTTGGCTGCAAGCACTAAACCCCATAATTACAGTTCGGCATGCCTCGGAAATCGTGATACCAAAATCTGGCGTACGCCTGCCTTGTTCGTATCCTGTATCTGCTGAAATACGCGTACACAGACTCGGTCGTGCGTAGCGTACGTACAAGCTAGCTAGCGAATGAAATAGTATTTGTAAAAGTAAATCCAGTGAACGCACTACAAACTCATATTTGATTTTATGTTCCGAGAGCGAGAAGAAATGTTTGGTTGAAGTTATGAGATTTCATTTGTTGATCAGATATTTTTTAGCTCGTGCGCATGCAAATGGCCTCACTTGAAAGCTTGTTTCACAATTGGCCCCCGCTTGTTAAGGTTGTGTTCTTGCTATATAGGGCTTGTTCTTTTTAACTGTGGTTTATGACTTTTAGTTGAAAATTTTGAATTTTAGCTGTTTGTGACAGAGATTATAGAGAGATACTCGCTTGCGATTTTAGTTGATACAGATATTGGGCTTTTAACATACACTACAATTAATTTGTAGATCTCATCTTGAGAAAATACTCTGTTTGAAAGTTAAGTACTATAATAAAAATTAAAATCGTTTTTAGAAACTGTAAAGAACAAGACCATATATGTCAGTGAAGAGTGAAACATCAACTCCATGGAACTTCCTGGCAGTACAAAACGAGATCATCAACTCCGCTTTTAACCCTTCACATGGACGTTGCAATCCAAGTTGTGTGCATTGCCAATAATAAATTCAAACGGTGCAAGTTGGCTAGCTAGTTGATCAATTCAAGCTCACAATTCACCAAACATAATACACGTCATATTTAGGGCTTATTTGATATGACTACAGCTTATGAGTTTTGGTTGAAATTTTTGAATTTTAGCTGCTTGCGACAGAAAGATATACTCGTTTGTGATTTTAGTTGATACAGATGTTAAGCTTTTAATATGTACTATAATTAACTTATAGATCCTATTTAAAGAAAATATTTTATTTAAAAATTAGATACTATAGCATAAGATAAAAACTGTTTTTAACAGCCGTTAAAGAGCATACCCTTACATCATCCTAAAAAGGTCTCCAATTCGCACGTAAGGCATGAGCTAATCGCCAAAAGGTGATGTCTGGATGTCACCGACCTGGTCAAAGGTAGGGTGTATGTATCTCATCTTAAGAAAATACTTTATTTAAAAATGGATTTTGTTAAACACCATCTGCATGTTTTCTTCCTAATTATTATCTAGATTTAAAACTATTGGATTAAAGATCCAATGGTCATGAATTCTCCCCCTCCCCCCTTGAATGCTACCTCATGCTCTTGAAAAAAAATCTCCTCTTTTCAAAAACAAGGGGTCCTTTGATCTCTAATCCAAAGGTAACAAATTTGAATGATAGTTAGGAAGAAAACATTTGAATAATGCCTAGACACTTTCTTTAAAAATTAGGTACTATAGTAAAAAATAAAAGCTATTTTTAAAAGCCGTTAAAGAGTATACCCTTATATCATCCTAAAAAGGTCTCTAATTGGCACGTAAGGCATGAGCTAATCGCTAAAAGGTGATGTCTGGATGTCGCCGACCTGGTCAAAGGCAGGGTCCCTTTCCTGCCCCCTTTTTTTCCCCTTTGCTCCTCCCATTAATCCCTCGGATCCGGTGAAAATGACAAACATCAAATTCGTCCCTGAAAATGATCCACATCGTAATCGATATATATACTTTCGGTGACATTTGTTTTGCAATATAATGATAGTTGCAGCTTATGTGGGTCCAAAGTTTCGAGTATGTGCTCCCTGTGTGAGCAATTCGGCTTCATTTCATAAATCTTTCTATGTGCCGATTCATGATTCCTCTTAATTTGTAAGCTGTAGCACTACAACAAAATAGTCTCGTAGAGATATTTTTCTTAGATACTTTTTTAGTATCTTTATGTAGCATATAAAGACGCTTCTTGAAACTTTTTTAAGTATTGTTCACTACTAATACGTCTCTACGGTCTTTAATACGGTCTATAGGGAGATGCTCCTAAGCCGTTTTGTAAAGTGTCTTAGGAGTGTCTCCCAATGGAACATGTTAAAGACCGTAGAGACATGTTGATAGTGAACAACACTCAAAAAATGTCTCAAGAAGCGTCTTTATATATTACATAAGGACACTATAAAAGCGTTTAAACAAAAATATCTCTATGAGACCATTTTATTATAGTATAGTAGATGGATCCTTGTGATCTATAATTCTATATCCGGTATAAGAGTGTTCATACTATAAAAAGAAGAGGATACTTGTAAGGTTATTAGAATTGCGATTCCAGGCTTCCACCGTCATGCCTCGTGACCTTGCAATATTAAGAATCACGATTTCGAATGAATGATCCAATCATATGAGAACCTTGCATACATATAAAACTCCTAATCACTATGGAGAACAGATAGGATGAGTTAGCACAAAAGCACACACTCCTGCCTTGCTCCAATGTAATGAACTATAAAAGCCACAAAAGTCTAACATAGTAATGTATCAATATTACACTACTACAATCTCATGTATGTCATATCCACATGTCAATGACTAGGCCAACACACACCACACCCTCATCCTTAGCTAAGCAAATATCACTTCCCTTAACTAAAGAGAGCATCAAAGAAGAACATGGGTGAATTAACTAGAGATCCAATCTCTCTCACTAGATTTACTTGTCTCCCTCCGTAATCCTAGCTAGTGTGATTGTTGAGCACCAAAATAAAACAATACCAATCCATCAACACCAACAAAACATGATAGATTATACAGTTTCGCTATTGCACAGACAACTGAAATATTTTTTATCTTTCAGCCATCTGAAATTGCGCTCTCAATCAACTGAAGTTGTAGCCCCCCTCCAAAAAAACACCTGCAACTTCAGGTACTCAATCAACTGAAGTTGCAGTCCCCCTCCAAAAAAAATCACCTGCAACTTCAGGTGATTTAAATTACAACTTCAGGTGACTAAAAGATAAAAAAAATTCAATCGACTGTGCAATAGTCACTCCCTAGATTATATTATACACAAATACATACTAATAAGTAATTAATACACAGTATATAGAAGATTTAATTGATACACAATTGAGCTAGATAGCACAACACAAGCAACAAAAGCCTCCCCCTCTCTCGTCTCCACTCTCTCCTCTCCACCCTTATATATGTACTCATCTCCCTTCAACTCCAAACTCCACACCAAGCTGAGCTCCATGCCTCCGTCCATGGCGAGGAAGCGCAAGGCCTCCGATGACATCGACGCCAATGACGTACCCAACCCGCCACCGGCGGTAGCGTCGACGGACGCGTGGACATCGGACAGCATGGCCACGGTGGTGGCGGCGCAGCAGCAGCGGGGGAGGAAGCGGTTCATCGGCGTGCGGCAGCGGCCGTCGGGGCGGTGGGTGGCGGAGATCAAGGACACCATCCAGAAGATCCGCGTGTGGCTCGGCACCTTCGACACCGCCGAGGAGGCCGCCCGCGCCTACGACGAGGCCGCCTGCCTCCTCCGCGGCGCCAACACGCGCACCAACTTCTGGCCAAGCCCCTCGCCGGCTGTCTCCTTTGCTCAGTCGGCGGCGGTGGAGGTGGCACCGGCGCCGGCGCTGCCGTCCAAGGTCACCAACCTCCTCCTGCTACGCCTCAAGGCCCGCAACCAGCAGCTCCTCAACGCCACTGCGGCGCCGCAAGAAGCTGCGCAGAAGCAGCAGCAGCACAAGCAGAAGCCGTCGTGCCAAGAAGCGTACGGCCATGGCCATGATGAGGAGTGCAGCTTCCAAGTCGACGACTTCTTGAGCTACGACTACGAGTGCAACAACTTGCAAGAAATGGAGGACGAGGATGACGAAGAGGCGGAGGAGCTCGGCTTCCAGTTCATGGACGCTCACGCCGCGTCGACGACGAAGGGAGGCGAGGACGCCATCTGTTCGCCGTTCGAGGTGGTGGCAGCGGAGTTCGGTCCCACCGCTGTGGAGGCTGACGACGGCGAGCCGGCAACGGCGGTGCAGGAGGTGATGAGGAGGATGGACTACGAGAGGAAGATCTCCGCGTCGCTCTACGCGCTCAGCGGCGTGTCCGAGTGCCTCAGGATGCGCCGCGGCAGCGCCGCCGCCGTTCGGGATCAGCTCTCCGGCCTGAGGGACGCGTGCCGGAAGAAGCAGCAAGAAGTGGTGGTGCAACAGCAACAGCAAGAACAAGAACAAGAAGAACAAGCTGCTGCTGCTCCAGTAGAGGATGGTAAGGCTGCAGGTCAAGAGGAGTGTTCAGGCAGCAGCAACAGCGTGTCGGAGGCGACGAGCTCGTCGTCCGAGGAGATTGGCGGGGACGGCGACGTGCTGCTATGGAGTTCCCTGGATTTGGCTCCCATCTGCTTCATGGCATAGTTTGATTTGATCATCTTGTGGTTTGAGTTCATCGTAGCAGCTAGATTGTGTGTGGTAGTCATGGGTCAGATGAGAAGCCCTGGTCATAACTTGCTTACCAATTTGTTTTGCTCAACAGCATAATAAATCTAGCTATCATCTCATATACATCAGAACAATAGTGGATCTAGAATTTTATCGTGCCTCAGGCTGAATTTTAGTAGGCTAACATCCTAGAACTAACACAAATTTATACCCACACCACGGCATAACAAAAGTATATCATAAATACATCATTGATATGAAAATTTAGCCTAATTCTTCAACATAAAACACAATAAGAAAAATATGGTAAAAATTAAATAATGTAGCATAGTAGAGACACAATTTGAGTACCTAAATAACGAAAATTTGCTCTCCATCCTATCCCACTATTTCTTCATTGATAGTAAGACAAGAATCAGAATCTACAAAAATAACATATGAGAATAAATCGAATAGGTGTATGAATAAATACGAAGGATATGAAGTTTACATTTATAAGAAGCTAACTTACTACTAGCACGGGATAGTTATTTCTCACATGACCTTATCCCTTGAAAACACTCTAAAATCTTATCATCATTAATGCTTGCAAATATGTTTCACATCAGCAATAAATGTGCTAAGTTGGTCCTTAATAACTACACAATCATATTGGGATAAGTTAGCAGCATACATCCTAGCAAGTTCAATT
Source organism: Dendrocalamus latiflorus (assembly GCA_017311315.1). Classification (NCBI taxonomy): domain Eukaryota; kingdom Viridiplantae; phylum Streptophyta; class Magnoliopsida; order Poales; family Poaceae; genus Dendrocalamus; species Dendrocalamus latiflorus. The sequence continues at coordinate 21,952,357 of CM029635.1, forward strand.
AATTTGTCTTCATCAAAGTTGGCAAAAGAAAACTTTAGATCAAGACAAGCGTTGCACCTCAATAACCGAGTCAATCTTTTATCAAAGCGATTATTTATCTCAATAATAATTTGATCATACACCACAATAAATATTTCACGATGAAAATAATCATAGTAAGTTACCATTTGACCACCACGACCCCTTGAATGACCCTTAACCGGTGTTGTATCATACATATTTGGCACAATGATTTTATATTGGAGACTAAAGGCATTTGCCTCTTTGAAAAAATTATCACAACCATCATTTCTCATTACATCAATTATCTTCAATGTGGTTCTAATCAGCCCTATAGTACAAACAATGTTTTGATATTTGTTTTGCAAACATTATGATAGATTATTAGTCTTGCCTAAAATTTTGATTATAATATGTAATATAAGTACAAATTCAAAGCTTTCCATTTATTCAACAAACCCGAGCTATTGTTTTCTGTGTTGCACTAGTAGCATCATTACTCAAATTCTTTAATACCTCTAGGACCAAATCCCACATGAGAATAAGAAGACACAAGGTTTTATGATATGAGCCACAACGAGTATCACCGGACCTTTCAAGGTTAGTTTGTTGGTTTTTCTCTCTTCCCTTAAAAATTTCACCGGTCTCTAATTTGTTCACAATTTTATCATGATGATCTTGGGCCAATTAATCTATTCTGTTATAAGAAGTATTAACAGTGTTGACTATCATAGTGATGTAGTTAAAGAAATCCAAGACAGAAGAACAACACTTGGCAACAAAAATAACCACTAATTGCAACTAGTGAGCAAAGCAATAGACGTAAAACGCATTTGGATTTTCATCCAATATGCATCTTTGCAACCCATGAAATTGTCTTCTGATGTTTGATGCTCCATCATATCATTGTCCTCGCAATCTAGAGGTTAATAAACCATGAAACTGTAACATACCATCCAATGCTAGCTTTAGCGAGACAATATGGTGTCAGAAATATGTTGAACCCCAAGAAACCTCTCTATCACCTGCCTTTTATTATTGATGTACCTATATAGGATAAGAAAGCATAGTTAATATAGTTTATACTTACTAAGACATATGTGGCAAACTGCCTATCCCCAATATCATCAATAATGGCTTTTGTGGTCTCTTCTACACAAGCTTTGCACAACTGCTTTTGTATATGGTGTGGAGTTATTAAGTGGTTCGCAGGAACATTGCCAAGTAATTTTGTAGCATTTTCATCCTTCTCTTTATACCATTTCACCATTTTTAGGAAGTTTCCTCTATTGTTTGACTAGAAAACTCATCGTGTCCATGAAAAGTAAAGGCTTGCAATTGAAGAAATTTTGCAACATCTAACATAATAGTAAGGCATGATTTATATTCTTCCTCATCCTTCTTAGTGGCAATAGCTATCACATAATCCACACCTTACCTCTGATTTTTGAAAGCTTCGCAATATTTTCTTCATCAAAACTTTTAATTGCATTCTTTCAATTAACAAACCCTACTCTTGTGAAGGATTCAATACCACAGTTCTCAGCCCTTAGATGCTTAATGAGAAAATAGTAAAAACAAAATGTTGCATCTTTAGCAATACTATATTCCAACTAATTATACTTTCAAACCATGATTCCTAAAAGCTCCAACTCTGGTTCTCATACTCTTTATGTGGAAATTTATAACTAATTGGTTAGTATAGACCCATTTGCAAATACTCTTTTCTAGCAGCATATCTGATATCCACATCTAAATCCTCAATTGGTTTCCAAAGCGCATGATCAGCAATAATCTCATCCAGGCTAAGTACAACACGAGAAATGTTTTGATATGTTTTAATAGCTCCAGTTTCTACTATTTCTAGAGTTGGGAGGGAATTTGTGAGATTGTGCTTGGGTTGGAAAATAAGATGACAATGTCTTGGTTCTTTTCATTTTGTATTTCTAAATGTTCTTACTTCTACAATAAACACAAATTCAGTATTCACTAATAACTAAGCATAGTAGACAGCAGGAAATCAGGAATATTTAGTAGACAACAGTATTCACTAATAACTAAGAAGAAAAAACGTATCGTGGAACCCTTGGCCGAATCTAAATGGAAACGAACATAACACAAACACACACACTAGAGTAGATAACATTAGATAGCCAGAGAAAGAATGGCCATGTTCTATTTCGAAAATGCAGAGACACAGAAAATACAATAACTCCCCCATGGCATATCTGAAAAACTATTATCTAGTAACAGCTAACCAAAACAACACTAAGATGTTGAAATATTATCTCACATCCTGTCTATCACTTGACACAATCACACAAAAAGCTCCTAAATAGCCAATCATTCTAGAGCTTTGGCAATCCACAATTTCACAATCACAACTCTCTTCGAGTGACATAAAATCAAACTAAGTTGAATGAAATCACATAAGTTCTGCAACATATGCTCCAGCAGATCAGATACTAAAAAATATTTAGTTGGACAAATTTTAGTTTAGAACAAGCAAATGTTTACTATGTAGTAGTTGCACAAATTTTACGACCCAAATTGCAAGACTCTGATATCTAATTTTCCCCCTCAGACTAAACGTGCCTAGAAATTTTAGTAGTTCAACTTGCCGAGAAATTTCCTAACCTAAAAAAAATTCTACATATTACAACAAGAGCCTCACACATCACAACAAACTTTCCAAAAATTCTGCTCAAATTAAAAAAGAAAAAACAACTTCACATACTAAGATACAAGTTAGGGTTCATCCGATGCCTAGGCAGGAGGGGGTGGCACGGGGAGGGAGCTGGGTGGGAGGGAGCGGCGCAGGGAGGGAGCTGGGCAGGAGGCGGCGGCGCAGCATGCGAGCAGCTTTATTGCCAACAGATATAGTATCGTATAATTGATCTGTTTTCTGTACAACGGTACATGATGCACACATGTATTAGCAATCTCAAGCAGCTCAAACCCAAAACTCTGCAGATGCAACAAACAAAACCCCGTACTCCAGTATCAGAATCACTACATCATGGGAAACTATGTTAGTGTTTTCAGACTGTAAGAGGCACCCTGGTTTGTCAACCTTCAGTTGCTGACAAAATTGGGCGAATGACCTCTGTGAAATCTTCATGAAACCTCTGCCCTGAAAACCTTTGAGCACGCTTGCGTGCTGCTGCTGCCATTTCTTGCCTATCTGGCTCCGGCATCCTCAATACCTTGACAATTGTCTTGGCGTATTCTTCTTTCTCAGAGGCTAGAAATCCTGTCTGATGGCCGTCCTCATCTAGCACAATGTCCATCATTGGTCCTGCAGATTTATGGGCTGCAGAAAGTAGGGAGTGTCATGTTTCCAAGATTAATGTACATGTCAAGGTTAAGACTTACAAGCCAGTCGTCTTGGTTGGTGACCTCATAAAATTCAATTTCTGGAAGTGCTTTGGTGTTTGTACATGGCTTTAGAAAATCCATCTTGCCCTTACTTTTTACCCCCCAAAAGTAGCAACGTGGAATGCAGTTAAATTTGGATTTATTGTTCAGAGAAAACAAAAATGCAACATTTTTCACATAATTGCAACTTGCAAACTCTTGAACTAGACACCTATCCTGTCTACACTACAAAAGCATGCTGAGCAGCCATGGGGAAAAATGAAGTTGAGGCCACCAACTGAAGAGATCAATAGGGGATTCAGGCAGTTACTTACCAATTGGAATAGCACCAGCTGCCATGTACTCAACAACACTAATTCCAAAATGTTCATCAGTCATTGAATGGAGCCCAGCAATGGCACCACCTAGAAGCTGTACCAAGTCCCTGTTACATCCATGAATATGCCTGTTAATTACTAGAATAGCTTAAAAGGTGAGAAGTTTTTAGTAGTAGTTTGAATGCAAGACCTGTAAGAGATATCCTTGTGGAACTCCACAAGCTCATCTATGTCTAGCTCCGCAGATATGTCCTTAAGCTTTTGTAATCTTTCCAGATCCTCTTTATTCCGGCAACTACCAACAAATTGAAGCTTTGGCTTGGGAAAGTCCGGATCTAGCCTTTGAAGTGCAAGTGCAAATGCCTCCAGCTGAAGACCATGGGCCTGGGGAGAGCAGAGAGCACAAAGTATGCATTGCACTCTAGTGAGTGAATGATAAGATCTTGTACTAGAATTTGATGCAATAGTAAGTTGGCATACCTTTTCCGGACGGAACTGTGCAACTGATATAAGAATAGGAGGTGTTGTTTGTCTTTCCAGGGGAAGCATCTGTATTATTCAACAAATGTTTCTAATGAGAACCAAGTAAATCATCTTCATTTGAGTACATTTTAGACAACCATGAAAAAGAATGCAGTAGTAATTTAACCAATTTCTTGCTTCCATAATGTGATCACATGGCCGCAGCGCAAAATTTATTGGGACTGAAGAGAAAAATATAGGAACATGCATGGTTGGAATCAGGGCATACCTGCAGGTCAGAAGTATCACATGGAGGGTATACCCTCTTAGTACGCTCTGGGATCTTCCAAATATTTACAATATGGGATCTTGTCCATGATGAATTTACCATCACAAGATGTGCACATGAACCCACCAAACCATACAACCAACTGAATATGGTATAGTAGAGGATTTTGCATCGGGACAGCCAAATGCTACAGCCAAAAGAGTACCCAGTTAATCTTCATGGTTGATACCATTCTGCAAAGCACTTTTAGGTTGCCAAGTTAACAAATAGTAATTAAATGTTAAACAAGAAGCTTGCAAAAAGTTTATTAATCCATTATCGCATAATCTTATTAATCCATGCTATATCTTAAGAGGGAAGAGACATGTGTTAATAAAGAACATAGGATGGATTAAGATATGAGAACAGGCATTATTAACTGACACATTTTTGGCCATTCTTTTATCATGCATGGTAAGATTTTAATTTCCCAGACACAAAAATGCACCACAGTTTACTGAATTACACATATTGGTAGTCCAATAAGAATAATTAAAGTTAAGCACTCTGTGTAGTGCATACCTTTCAGCGATACGAGAGTTGTTATTATACATAAAACTGCGCTGTTTAACACGTTCAACCATATCAGAACTGATTGTCGGATAATGAGTGTAGCAGATGACCTTGCAACCAAATAGCCGAGCCAGTGGATATGTAAAAGCATAGCCACTTGTATCAAAGTAAAACTGCGGGGTAAATTTACTAAGAGCCTCCCATGCAAGATAAAGTGAGCCAAGACTTTGCCCAATCATTGTGAAGTGGGGATATGTGCTTGCTTCGATCCACTTTCTCTTACTCAAGTGAACAACCTGAAAAATGCAACCCAAACAATTTTATGCTAGTGCCACTATGTCACATCTGTTAAAAAAATGAAGTCTTTATTTTTCCCAAATATGATAGGCCAGTGCAACAGTATGAGGCAATGCACACATATGAAGTACAAAAGGTAGAATGCATTTCTCTCATTTCAGGAAGTTAATATACGCTGCACTTTGTTAAACAAACATTGGAACATGATCTAAATCCCTCTACAAGGCACTGCACTAAATTTGCATGTCAAATTATAAAGGAAAACTTCAGACACAACAGCTTTTTTGAAAGAATTTAGCATCATTATTGTTTCCTTTAACTACGATTCTAGCTTATAAAACCACCAAGGATTCTGACTAGAAAGACATGCACACTTTTCCCATGAGCAGTGTCCGCCTAAAGATACCAACTACCACAGTTTTTAATATAAAATGTATGGAACAATAGAATAGCAAAAATTATCAATAAAAAATATAGCCCAACCAAATTCAATATAATCAAACAAAACGTGCCACATTCTTTGTTTTAGATATGGGAATAACAGAACAAGCTCTCGGAATCATGGGTCATAATCATGGTTGTCACGGCGGAGTCGGCGACCACGGCGAGCGAGGGGCGCCTGGACGCCTAGGCGACACCTAGGCGAGGGCCCGGCGACGCCTAGGCGACGGGACGGCGACGGAACTGCTGCTGTATACTGCCGATGCCGACTTATACTGCCGATGCCGACTCGCGTATATACTGTCGATGCCGACTCTCTCGCGGTCTTCGCCTCAGTCTCGACTCACTCTCGAGTCTTCCGCCTCTCTCTCGCGTCGCGTCTCGCGACTCCCTCTCTCTCGCGTCGCGTCTCCCGTCTCCCCCGACTCCGGTCTCCCCGACGGCCGTCTCCCCCGACTCCGGTCTCCCCTCCCCGACGCCTCCCCCTGCCGCCGCCTCCCCCCGTCGCCTCCCCTCCCCTCGGCGGCGGGAGCACGCCGGAGCACGGGAGAGAGACGGCGGCGGGAGGGGAGGAAGGCGGCGCGGCGGGAGGGAGGGAGGCGGCACGGGTGGAGGGAGGCGGCGCGGCCAGAGGGAGGCCGGAGAGGAGAGGGGCGGACGGCGTACCTGGGCTGGCGGTGAAGCTAGGGTTCAGGCAAGGCGAGGCGATCCTCCCCGGCGTCCACTCCCCGGCGCCAGGACGACTTGGCGTCGCCTAGGCGACGCCGTGACAACCATGGTCATAATTACTTATTAACCAAACCAATGATATCTACCCCAAAGATACACCCTTAATTAAAACTAGCTTCTAGTTAGTCATTAGTTAATACCTGCAAAGGCGCTACTAACCTAAGACTGGTTGAGGTAATTTGGACAACAAAAGCAGCTATAAGCCTAAAAGAAATCAAAATCCAACTTTTACCCAGTGACGGATCACTAAGTGGTACTATCCTAACTAATAGAATCATAATTCAATGCAAAGCGTTACGTAATAGAATCCCAATTCAACTGATTACACTAGTAATCACCTACACAGTAAAGCTGATTTTTTTTTTAACTCTAGTGCTATAACTCTACTAGCACCATGTCTGAAGTGAAACTATGATGAAAGAAACAGTCCACAGTTTTTATTTTTCAATCCAAGACAGATGCTCATAATTCCATATAAGATCAAGCAAATTGACAAGCAATCCAGATCACAATTCACAAGAAACAACCAAGCAGGGCAGCGACGAGATCAATCATTTCAACTAATCCAAAACTAAATATGCCGGAGACCAAACAGCTAGGACCGCCAAGATCCAAGTTTTACTCTAAACAGCACGTCTTTTCGCTCCTCCAATCGATCGGGCCGCACCATACCTGCGGCGGGCGAAGGAGACGGACACCGAACCGGTCGAGGGCTCGGACGGCGAGGCCATCGGACGAGGCGTCGGCGTCGCCGGTGAAGACGGCGCAGGGGAGGCCGGGACAGAGCTCCTGCACGGCGCGCACCGCGCACCAGAGCACGCGCTCACCGCCGCCGCCGTCGTTGGTGTAGGGGTGGAAGAACCCCGCCGCGGAGGCGGGCGCCGGGCGGCGGAGGAGGCGCCGAAGGGCGCAGAGGAAGGTGAGGAGGCCAGCCAAGATCGCCATGGATGCGATGCGATGCGATCTCTCGGCCCGATAGGGTGGGTGGCCTCGTGTTTTGGGTATTTGGAGGGTAGGCCCATGGGCTGGGCTATGGGCCGGGGAATTGGGACCCACTTAACACAAAAGAAGTCAAGACATCTCTTGTTTAAATGCTAGGGCCCATTTGTAAGAACATCTTAAACGGTGGAAAAGTGTGGTGCTACATGATTCGTGTGTGCACTTCATCCCCCATCTTTATACAATTTCTATCAAAAAATAGTGTGATTTTCTAATTTCCTAATAAGTTGAAAATTAACATTTTTATCTTGAATGATATAGTTTTTCTTAGTCATATTGTCATGCAGGACGTACTCCAAGGATTTCCTCATAATGAAACTAAGGAAATTAACATCAAATATAGCAAGAAGTTCCAAATAAGCCTTGTAGCCAAAATATAATTTCATTGTAATATCAAACTATTGGAGTCTGTTGTCAATTTCGATTGTTTTTAATTTACACATGACCTATAAATAATCGATTTAATGGATAAGTACTAACAAAACATGGTGTTTTGACCCTCCAAGTCTTCAATTTTTTGGTAGAAAACTATTTTAGAAGAGACTAGTCAAGTACCCGTATGTTGCTATGAAATAACAAAGGCCCAGCAAAAGCATGTACATGGGAGAACCAATCCACATCAATTTCAATGGAGCCAACTTTATATGCCAATCACAAGTGCAAATAATCCCATAAGAGAATCATTTTCGGAAAAAGGACCTATAGAGCATAGCATACATAAATTAGATACAATGTCGACTTATAGATCAGATTACAATAAAAATACTTAATTATCAGAACACAAAACAGGAGCAACTTAACCGAAACCAAGCTGTTCCTGTTCTTATATAAAGCAACTTACAAATGAAACCAAAAAGAAAATAAGCCTCAGGCTCCCATGGTGCACATATGTCAGATGAAAATCAGATGCTAAAGCAAAATTGTGCAGCAGTCACTATGCAATCAGTTTAGTTTAAGCTCCCGGAATCATCCTAATGAGGAGAAAATTGGATATTTGCCACCGCTAACAGTGGGCTTCGCAAAACTGCCATCGCTATCGTCGACTTCGCAAAATAGCCACTCAGTACGTGTGTCTTTCCTATTCCCTGCCATTGCACCCCTTTTCCTCATTTTCTTTTCTCTCTCTCCAAATCAGCCACCTAAGATGACTAAACTGCCCTTGAGCTATTTTGTTGGGCGCATGGCATTCTGGGCGCAACCTGGCGCATCATGTAGAATCCCCGTCGCGTCGTGCAGCAGCGCCGTTGGGGTCGCGTGGGGCAGCATGGTTCTCACGAGGGCGATCGCGTCGGGCGGCGGCGGCGGCGCTTCGGGCGGTGGCGCCGCTTCCGGCCACGGCAGTACGTCTGGCGCCATCGTCGCGTACGGAGCCGGTGGCGGCGGCGCGTCTCGCGCAGGCCGCAGCGAAGAGGAAGCGTCGCGCGAAGAGGAAGAGACTCGACCTTTCGAGTCGCGGCTCCAGTCCCGTACGTAAAATGCCCCAGGGGCATTTTGGTCCCTCGAGTGCCAGTTTTTAGGAGAGAGAAAAAGGCAAATAGAAAAGAAAATGAGGAAAATGGGTGCAATGGCAGGGAATACGAGAGACACACGTACTGAGTGGCTATTTTGCGAAGTCGACGATAGCGATGGCAATTTTGCGAAGCTCGCTGTTAGCGGTGGCAAATATCCAATTTTCTCTCCTAATGAGATAGATACAAGAAGCAAGACCAGGAAACCTCTTCCCCTTCTACAATAGTTAATTTTGACTTTACAACGCATTGTCTTCTATTCAGAAGGTACAGGTATTTAGCTTTGAATTTAGCATTGTTAAGGTCAAATGTCACAATCCATAAGCCCATCGGAATTCCAAAGCTACTAATAATCCCATCTGACACTATTAATTGCTTCAAAAAAAGAAAAATCAATATGAAACACCAAAATTATGCGCCGCAAATATCAAATGAACTTCATTACAGAGGTCTCAAATATGCTCATGAAGCGTTCTTCATGTGCTCATCAAACAAGTTTATGATTCACTAATCAATGGGGCGGTAACCGAAGTACTAATTAGTGCCTAGCAAATTACTTACATAGTATAATTTTGTGGATACTTCAACCAAACCAAGAGTCCATTTTCAGCTCTCCCACACTACATTTGCTTCAGATCAACTTCTCACCGAATGGCTATCCTTATGTTTAAAGTCCATTTTTTTTCTTGCATTGAACTTAAAGTTTTTAAACATGTCATCTCCTGTGTCACTGCCAAATCATTAATTCAAGCATTAGTAACGACTAATTTTCAAATAGGATTGTGTTTACACGAAAAATAATATTGAACTCGTTCATCTAATTAACCAAATGATTGACCACATCATGTTTCAAATTAATGCTACCGCCCCCATTCTCCTTTACTTGTTTCAGACATCAAAATAGTCTCCGATAAACACCATTGATTGACCATTACTTTTACTTATTACATGTTAGTAAAAGTTACAAAAATATAATGATATTTAAGTACTTTTTGTCACATCGAATCCCTCACCGGCACCGCCACCATCTTTGGATGTAGGAGTGAGCAACCCCCGCGTAAATTTGCAAATTTAGCCTGATGAGAGGGATAACACTAAGTAAAACAAAGATTCTGTACAAGTAGCAAAGAATAAGCTAAAACAAAAGGACAGATTTATAATCATATGTTCTCTCTCTGTCTCATGACGCCGGCATGGAGAGGTGGATTGAGGCATCGGGGATCTATTTTTGCACTCACGACGGCCGAAGTTGGGCTGGCGGCGTTGAGGTCAGGGGCATGGCCGTGGTGCACGGTGAAGGCGATCTAGCGGCAATGAGGAGGCCGGGAGAGGCATGAAATGGATTTCTGGACCAAGGCAAAGGTGGCGACGCTAGTGGTTCGGCCTAAAATGCGGTGGAGTGATGAGAACGCCGGCGGCGGCGTGTGGGCGTGCTCGAGTGGCAGCGCGCACGGCACAACGGCGACCATATGCCAAAGGGGCCGAAAAAGGATGTCTAGGAGCTTCACTAGAAGATATAGAAACTAATAGTGGAAGGAATTTTGGATTGGTGAAGTTTTGGTGACAAATTTTGAGATAGAGCGCAAAATGGGTGTCTTCGATTACCAATGACGAAGACGACGATTGCCGCTGCTGCTTCAGCTCTGGGCAGCTACTGAGGTGAGAGACACCACCGCCGTGCTCCGCTCCCGGTAGCTCGAGGAGCTGCTATTGCTCGCCCTCACCATCGGCCACACCCTCCCGTCAGCCCACTACAAACACCACACATGGCTTCAGCTAGTTGCTACTAGCAAGTAGTATTGTGTGTTGTAAATAATCTTGTTTAGAAGTCATGTGAAAAGTTTGGTTGTAATCGAAGTCGAATCGGAGGCGGAGTTGAAGTAGAAGTCGTATCGGAGTCGGAGTCGAAATTGTAATCATAGTCGAACCCGTGTTAAAGTCATATAACCGGGTATAAAAGGAGGGGTAGTCATGTAACCAAGATGTACCAAGCAATTGCGAATAATAGAGAAGTGAAAAGCAATTCCTGAGCGTTGTGAGCAATCTCATAGACGTGGTCGAAGTCGACTTACGACCACGACAAACGTGATCGTAAGGTCTTACGACCACGGTGAAGCTATAGTAGATATACGACCACGTTGAAAGGCTACGACCGTGGTGAAACAAGTCGTAAGTAGCAGCGACTTCATCAGGGAGATCTGAACGTGGTTGGAACGAAGTTCGACCACGGTGAACAGTGATCGCCAGCATCATTGCGTGATCGTAAAGAGTTTTCGATCACGGTATTTCCAAGCGTCTGGAGGAAGACAGCGCAGCGATATAGCAGTCGTAAACTGCTACAGTGAAATTACGACCACGACGCAAATCGATCGGTGGTGAGTTTGAGTGGTCGTACGGCATCGTAAGTGGTCGGAATCGGTCGTAAACGACTCTAACCAGTCGTAAAAGATCCTGGGAGGTCGTAAGATTTTCCAACAGTTGGTATCAGAGCCTGGTTAACCATGGCTGAGAAGGTAAAGGAGAGCGTGTCGTTGCAGTACCCGATTCTCAGCTCAGATAATTATCCGGTCTGGGCGATGAAGATGAAGGTCAACATGATTGCGCAAGGTGTTTGGGGCGCGGTCGAACCAAAGGAGAAGGATAAGGTCCTCGATGATCGACTGGATAAGATGGCAATGACGGTAATCTATCAAGCCATGCCCGACTCGATGATGCGGCAGCTAGTCGGCAAGGAGACGACAAGGGAAGTTTGGACTACTCTGCAGACAATGCATGAAGGAGTAGACCGAGTGAAGGAAGTTCGACTCCAAACATTGAGGATTGAATTTGAAGCCATGAAGATGGGGAAGAATCAGACAGTAGAAGAGTTCTCTGGTCGATTCAACGAAGTCGTGAACGAGATCAAATCTCTCGGCGACGACTTGAAAGATGAGGTGGCAGTGAAGAAGTACTTGAGAGTGCTACCAGAGAAGTTTCTTCCGGTCGTAACCACACTTATGTACTCGCAAGACCTCTCGAAGATGAAGATTGAAGAGGTGACTGGAGCACTCAAAGCCCACGAGCAACTCCTGAAGAGTTATCAAACTAACAACGGAGAGCAGGCTCTACTCGTAAAAGAAGACTCGAACCGAGGCGGAGAGTTTTCTTCCAGAGGAGGTCATGGTCGTGGCCGCGGTACGTACCAAGGTCGAGGGCAGGGCCGAGGCTATGTGCCAAGAGGCCGAGGCTCCCAATCCGGAAGAGGAGGAAGAGGTGGTCGGGGAGATAGTGCTGGTCGTGGAGGCGGCGCCTACCAGATGGACAAGTCTAACGTCCAGTGTTACACGTGCGAGAAGTTCGGTCATTACGCTGCCGAATGTCGGAGTCACATCCAGTGCCATAACTGCAAGAAGTATGGTCACTATGCTGCAAATTGTCGGGGCAAGAAGAAGGTGGAGGAAGCAAACTTGGCACAAACTACGGAGCACAAAGAGCCGATACTGCTATTGTCGTTCTGCACTGTAAATGAACCGACAATGGTTCTGTTGAATGAGGAGAGAGTCTTTCCAAGTCTGTTGGCGCAGGGAGAGCAGACACAAGCCGATTGGTACCTCGACAACGGAGCAAGCAATCACATGACGGGCACACACTCGATGTTTCATGAATTAAACGAGAGTGTGCTCGGAAAAGTACAGTTCGGAGATGGCTCGACTGTTCAGATAAAAGGGAGAGGCACAATCCTGATGCAATGCAAAGATGGAAGTCGAAGAAAGCTCTCGGATGTGTATTACATACCGAGTCTACAAAGCAACATCATAAGTCTTGGACAATTGACTGAAGAAGGTTGTCGGATCGAGCTTAGAAACAACTACCTGAGGGTGTTCGACCGTACCGAACGACTGCTAATGAAAGTACAGAGGACGGTGAACCGTCTGTACAAGATTCAGATTGAAGCATGCAAACCAAGGTGTCTGAAGACTACGATCGATGATGCAGCCTGGTTGTGGCACGCAAGATTCGGACACTTGAACTTCCAAAGTCTCAACATGATGGCAAGGAGGGAGATGGTAGTCGGACTACCGAAAATCGACCACCCGGAGCAAGTTTGCGAAGGTTGTCTGACGGCAAAACAAACCTGTAACAGCTTTCCGTCGCAGGTACAATACAGAGCCTCTCAACCACTCGAGCTAGTTCACATTGATTTGTGCGGTCCGATCACACCTCGAACTGATGCCGGAAATCAGTACTTCATGCTAATCGTAGACGATTACTCGAGAGCCATGTGGGTGTACATGCAGAAGAGCAAAGATGAGGCAAAGTCAAACTTTCAGAAGTTTATAGCGCTTGCTGAAAACAAAGTCGACAAGAAGGTAAAATCGGTCAGGTCTGACCAAGGAGGAGAATTCCTCGCAAAAGAATTCGACTTGATCTGTGCAGAGAAGGGCATTGCAAGATTCTTCACGGCTCCGTACTCGCCTCAACAAAACGGAGTCGTAGAAAGGAGAAATCGGACTGTGATGGCTACAGCCCGAAGCCTCCTGAAAAGCCGATTTCTTCCCGGGCGGTTCTGGGGAGAAGCAGTAAGACATGCGGTCTACCTTCTCAACCGCACGACCACAAGATCGCTCGATGGGACCACTCCATACGAACAATGGTCGGGAAGAAAGCCGAACGTTGAGCATTTAAAGGTTTTCGGCTGTCTAGCTCATGTGAAGCCGTCCACTTACCTGAAGAAGCTGGACGACCGGAGTAGAAGAATGATCTACCTTGGCTCGGAGCCAGGCACCAAGGCGTACAGGTGTTATGATCCAATCGAAAAGAAGATGTATGTGAGCAGAGATGTGGTTTTCCAAGAAGACAAACACTGGGAGTGGGAAGAACACCAGGACATTGAGAAAGATATGTCGAAGTGGGTAACTTTCAATGTCGAAGATGACGAGGCCATCAGCGCAGACTGGGAAGAAGGAGTTACAACCACATCTCAAAGCTCAAGTTCAGCTGGCACTATCGACCATGAAGTTTTACCTGAAATAGAAGACCTCGATGAGGAAGAGTCAAATGACCGAGTACCAAAAATGAGGAGTATTAGTGAGATCTATGCTCAAACTGAGGCGGTGCAGATGGATGAGCTGTTGCTTTACACAACGGCTGAAGAGCCTGAAAATTATGAAGAAGCAAAGGGAGATGCATACTGGAGAGCTGCTATGCAGGAAGAGCTGAAGTCGATTGAAGATAATGACACATGGGAACTCACTGATCTGCCAAAGGGTCATCGTGCAATCGGTCTGAAGTGGGTGTTCAAAGTGAAGAAGAACTCACAGGGAGAAGTCGTGAAGCACAAAGCACGACTTGTTGCAAAAGGATATGTTCAGAAACAGGGAGTAGATTACGAAGAAGTCTTTGCTCCAGTGGCTCGGATGGAGACAATTCGAGTACTCCTTGCGCTGGCAGCAAACGGTGGATGGGAAATTCACCACATGGATGTGAAAACGGCGTTTTTGAACGGAGACATTGAGGAGGAGGTGTATGTCTCTCAACCGCCGGTTCTTCAGTCCAACAGACAAGCTGAGAAAGTCTTAAAGCTTAACAAAGCTCTTTACGGGCTCAAACAAGCTCCACGAGCATGGAATCTGAAACTCGACAGAAGTTTGACAGCACTCGGGTTCAAAAGAAGCACCTCTGAACATGCTGTGTACACCCGAGGGGATAAGCAGGCAATGTTGATTGTAGGCGTTTACGTGGACGATTTGATCATCACTGGGTCAAATTCAATTGAGATTATGAAGTTCAAGGAGGAGATGAAGAAGTTATTCAAGATGACCGACTTGGGACTTCTGAGTTATTACCTCGGTATCGAGGTGAAACAAACTGACAACAGCATATCACTTTGTCAGTCGGCGTACGCCCGAAAGATTCTGGAGAAGTGCGGCATGGGAGAGTGCAATCCCTGCCAAGTTCCAATGGAGAATAACTTGAAGTTAAGCAAAATAGGCCCAGGATCGACAGTCAATGCCACGCAGTACAGAAGCATTGTCGGAAGTCTGCGTTACCTGACACATACTCGACCTGACATTACGTTAGCGGTCGGATATGTGAGTCGGTTCATGGAGAAACCGACCCAGGAGCATATGAGCGCTGTGAAGCATATTCTGAGGTATATCAAAGGTACTTTGAACTTCGGGATTCAGTACAAAAAAGGAGGCGGAAAGGTTTTGCATCTGACGGGCTACAGTGACAGCGACATGGCGGGAGATGTCGATGATCGGAAGAGCACGACAGGTGTAATGTTTGTGCTTGGGGAGAGTCCGGTCAGTTGGCAATCACAAAAACAAAAAGTGGTCGCTTTGTCATCCTGTGAAGCTGAGTACATCGCAGCGAGAACAGCATCGTGCCAAGGGGTTTGGCTCGCTCGATTGTTAGGCGAGTTGTCGGATGAGGCAGTTCAAAAAGTGACGCTTAGGGTTGATAACAAATCTACAATATCGCTGAGCAAGAATCCGGTTCTACATGATAGAAGCAAGCATATAGACACAAGATATCACTATATCAGAGATTGTGTCGAAGAAGGGAAGATTGAAATTGACTACATCAGAACAGAAGAACAGAAAGCTGATATTCTGACGAAGCCGCTGGGGCGGATAAAGTTTTCAGAGATGAGGAGTAGAATCGGCATGATCGAAGTTGAAAAACAAGATTAGGAAGAGAATGTTGTAAATAATCTTGTTTAGAAGTCATGTGAAAAGTTTGGTTGTAATCGAAGTCGAATCGGAGGCGGAGTTGAAGTAGAAGTCGTATCGGAGTCGGAGTCGAAATTGTAATCATAGTCGAACCCGTGTTAAAGTCATATAACCGGGTATAAAAGGAGGGGTAGTCATGTAACCAAGATGTACCAAGCAATTGCGAATAATAGAGAAGTGAAAATCAATTCCTGAGCGTTGTGAGCAATCTCATAGACGTGGTCGAAGTCGACTTACGACCACGACAAACGTGATCGTAAGGTCTTACGACCACGGTGAAGCTATAGTAGATATACGACCACGTTGAAAGGCTACGACCGTGGTGAAACAAGTCGTAAGTAGCAGCGACTTCATCAGGGAGATCTGAACGTGGTTGGAACGAAGTTCGACCACGGTGAACAGTGATCGCCAGCATCATTGCGTGATCGTAAAGAGTTTTCGATCACGGTATTTCCAAGCGTCTGGAGGAAGACAGCGCAGCGATATAGTAGTCGTAAACTGCTACAGTGAAATTACGATCACGACGCAAATCGATCGGTGGTGAGTTTGAGTGGTCGTACGGCATCGTAAGTGGTCGGAATCGGTCGTAAACGACTCTAACCAGTCGTAAAAGATCCTGGGAGGTCGTAAGATTTTCCAACATTGTGGACAAACAAAAGAACTGTTCTTGACATTGCTAGTGTTTCTGCCAACTACCTCGGTGATCTTGTTGGAGAGGAGGGAGAAGCGCTGTGCCGAGAGCGTAACAGGAGGCGGGCTAGTGCCATCACCCTCACAATGCTTCGATCCCATCGCCCTCCCCCTTTCTCTAGAGCACCCTCTCCCAGCGGCCATAGCTGCTGGCTATGCAGCCTATGCTGCCATCACCCGGCTAAAGTTGCTCACCAAAATAAGTGGTGGAGATCCTTCTCTTTTTCTTTCGATTAATATGAGAATTTCTAGGATTTTTTGGGATTATTATGGGATTTTTTTGTCCATAAAATAAAGGAGATGACTTAAATATTACCGTTGTTTTTATTTATATAGATTTCATGTATATTGATAGCCAGGCTTTAAAATATTTAAGCAGCATGAACTTTTGGACAACTAATGCATTTTAGGACGACTTACGTGTTCAATCACATGAAACGTTTTATATAGGTCCTTAGCAAAGACAAGAAATTGCCACTTATTGTATATGTACTATCAAAATAATTTTCGGCACAACCCTATGCCGATTGGACAACTTATCTTCCATTGGGTGGTTTATGGTATCTACGAGTTGACCTATTGTGCCACATGCGTTTATGGAGAGTTCTCAAGGAGCTGTGATTATTGAACTCAAAGGTTGTCAAGTCGATGGAAGGAGCCAACCAAATCGAAACATTTTATTCACTTCTTGACAAACGGCTAGGTCCTTTTGTTCAGTTTTTTTCCTTCATTGCCGGTTGGCATGGCACGTCGCAACAAAAGCTTTCAATCTTCGCTAATATTTTGTTGCGGATGAAGACATATACCTCAGTCATATTGGCTTTCTGCGATGCTGCAGCATGTGTGCCACTTGAATTACTTTGCTCTTCCATTTCTCAATTCGAGCTAAAAGAATCCTTCTCTAGAAACAAAACAAAAAAAAATCCAAAATTCTGTTCCTGCATTTTTGTTACCACGTCCCATTTCACAAGTTCTTTTTCGAGAAGACGCAAAACACTTAGTGTGTCATTTTATTAATAGAAGAAGAATGAGTATAACTAATCACTTAACCCAGGTGCCGCTTGGTTAGGCTTAAATAAGCTGGCTTATGACTGAAATTACATTGTAACTGATGGTGGTTTATTTGACGTAACTAATTTTTTTAAAAAATAAAAAAGTTAACCCATCACGCACAATACAAACGTATACAAGAAAAAGAACCGAAAAAAAGCTAAAAAAGCCTAAAATCCAAAAAAAGACGAAATTTAGAAATAGTAAAAATAAGCTACAAGTCATAATCTCAATCTAAAATGAGCAGAACCCAAATTAGTCAAGTGAGAAAGTATAACAATTCTCTAGTTTCTTGATAATGCCATTGGTAGTTCTAGTCTAATTCATCTCATTGCCTGCGGTGGTGCTCCAACTAGTTTATGGTGCTCCAACTAGTTTACGGCTTAAACTTTTAGCTGTAGTTTTTAGCTTTTGGTTGAAATTGCATTGTACTAGTTGTTAGCTTTTTTAGAGAAACAAATAAGGAACAAATTGAAAAAAAAACCTTTATATCGTCACGACACTGTATAGGAATAAGGAGAAAAAAGGAAAGCAAAAAAGCTAAAAAGTCAATATAAATCAAAATTAAAAATCAATGTATTCTAACTAATTTTTTACTTTAAATAAATTAAAAACCAAAAAAACAGAAAATAAAGTCGTTTAGAGCTGAAGCCGAAAGCTGCAACATAAGTCGTGTTTCGGCCCATCTTCGTGGGCGGCGCTCTGTGCTGGTCGGCCTCATGCGTTCCCAGAGCGACGACGGCGGCGACCTCGAGCTCCCTTGCCGGAGCTTGTCAGCTGCATGCACGAGGGCGGCCTATGCATCGACCTCGCCGGCCCCGCCGATGGCCGCCACCATCAACTTCCTATGCCGTGCCCATCCTAACGATGACGCTTGCACTCGAGACAGCGACGGGAATATCACGGCGATCACCTGCGTTGGGAAGATCTTGTCACCACAGCCATCCTCGAAAGGCGCGACAGGGTCTCACCGTGATGATCACGACCACCTCTCCGTCCTGGCAAATGATTTGTACCTAGATCGCATCGCAGGATATCCTCCTGCCTGGCCGAGGCCGCCACCTCAAGATGTGCCTCCTCGACGCCATCCATGGCTTCTACACAGAGGCACTTGCCATGCTGCTCGATGACATCGTCCTCAACTCCATTCGGTACGCTGCCTCGCGCCTTCCCGCTCGCTCCCGTTACCCATATCCTAGTAGATGAGTTGATTTTGCAAAAGAAATTATGGAAGTGCTATACCACACTTGAATAATTTTTGGAGTAAAATCGATCGAATTTTTGGTCTTGATCTTCATGGAGATTCGTGTGTTATCTTCACCATCGACATTTCCTCTTCTCCAGCGACGCCATCGTCTTCGCGCGCCACTGCCCCGTGGGATTAGGGCTCAAGTCCACCGTTAAGGTTAGGATTCACTGAGCCCCCCGAGCTTAGAGGAAAGTCGGGGCAGCGGCAGACTAGCGGTAGGAAGCAGAGGCGGTGAGGTGGCAGTGGCGCTGCCTCGATCGCAGGCGGGAGGAGGGCGGTGGGCAGGGTACGCGGTGAGGGCGACACGTCGTGGAGTCATTGGTGGTGGAGGACAGCGCTGTGGATCCGGCGGTGTTAGCCGTCAGAGACAGGGAAGAAGGACGAGACGAGGGCTTCGACGCTAGATCCAGCCAAAGATGGAGAAGACGATTGCAGGGAAGAAGAAGGAAGCGGGGGAGGAAGATGGTGGTGCGGCAGCCTCACCGGTGCTAGCGTCGGCAAGAAGGCGGGGGCGGCATAGGGGAGGGGGCCGTAGAATCAGGCTGCGACGGAGGCTGACAGTGGGGATGTGGGTTAGCGTTAGGAGGGGAAGAATATAAAGGAACCGAGCATAGCTCTGGTTCTTTGATTCTCAAAATCAAACCAATGGTTCAAAATATTTGTTTGATTTTAACCCCTAAAAACAGTCAAATATTCTATAAACAGACCCGGTGTGGTCCATCAAATCAAATGTTCCATGAATCGAATGGATTAATGTACAAGCAGGAGATATGCACGTACGGTAGTGTAAACCCCCATCGTTGACCTAGTGCCTAACTTTGACGATATAGATTTTCCGTTTCTTTTTATATAGCCACAAAAATCTTACAAAAGATATGCCGCTAATGACCAAACATTACACTAATTAAACAGATGAGATTACTGTTAGGCAAAACCAAAACGAAGGCAAAGCAACGAGACCATCGCTACTGCTATGACACTGAATGCCTTGTGATCCGCGAAGCCGTCGACTTGGCCTCCTCCGGGTTGACGGAGCCGGGACTCTCCGACGTGTCGGAGCTGCTGTTCTCCCCGCTGCTCGCCTTGCCGGACCAGAGCTTGCTCAGTATCTTCTTCGGCATCAGCGCCCCCTTAGCCGCCTTACCGGCGCTCTTGATCTCGTCGCCGCCGCCGCCGCCGTTCTTGTTGGTGTCGCTGCCCCCTCCGCTGCTCCTCCCGCTGCCGCAGCCACTCTTGTTGGCCAGGCTTATCGACCGGAAGGAGTTGACGTCGCTGGACGTTGGCACGGCGCCCCATTGATCGTCCTCGGTGGCCGTCGTCGTCGTCGCGGCTGACCTGGAGCTGCCGTAGGAGTTGCCATGCTCTCTGGGGAGGAGAGAGCGTACAGAGGATGGGAGTTCAGCTGCTGCATCACCACCAGCAGAGGCTGCTGATGCCCGGACTTGCTGGAAGAAGAGGACCTGCACGACCACTCGCAGAGGAAGACGCTCGTTCTGTACAGCGTGCATGCTCGCATCGCCAGACAGCTTCTTGCAGTCCATCAGTCCGCACAATCTCTTCTTCTCACTCTTTGATAGGCTCGGATGCTCCTGAACATGCAACAATGAGGCCAAAGTTTTGAGCTTCAAACATATACCATGTAGTATATATGTAGAATTTGGTACCTCTTCCCCCTCAAGGATGGTAAAATTTCCCACTGAACAAAGATAAAAATGAGCATACATGTGTACCTTGAGATACATGTCAATGGCGCTGTAAAGTCCATCATGCACTGGTCGAGACGTGAGAGGCACCATTTCAGCGAGTGCAATGAACTTTGAAAGAGGAAGGTTGGGGTCCTTCGCAATCTCAGCCAGATACGCGTCCATCAACTTTGCCACCGCCAGCTTTGAAGTGCTGGAGACAGAGGTCAGGTTGTCGGCATCCATGGTTTCTTCATCGTCTTGTAATTTTGTGTTGGCACCATCGCTGTGCTGCGCCATGAACTCCTCCAGCATTGTTGAGATCAGGTCTACATTGTACATAGCGATTTCGTCAGAACTCGCAGGTATCAGAAGATCTGAAACTGAAGCTCCATCCAACTGCGCGCCTATTCTCTTGATCAAGTCGTCGCGATAGGTCTCATCGGCCCCCAACAAGCATGCAGCTCTCAGCAGCTTAAGAAGAAAACCACACGAAACCGAACTTTTCTCAGTTGGCAACAGAGAAATTATGGTTTCAAGAACTGCACAATGCCTCGTGCAATCAAGTCCATCGCTTACAGCACTGTCTAGGGAACTGAACAACCTTCTGTATGCGTAAGCTCTCAGTGCTTCTCCGATTACTTCGCTGGCTGTTCTTGCCTTAGCCCTGATGGCCAAGATCACCTTCTTGTACAGGCACATCTCAAGCTCACAAAGGTCCTCCACCCACCAGTCATTAGGCACCATCTGCTGCTTCCTTACGCCGTTCCAATGTGAATCGATGCCATTCTCAGATGGAAGCTTCTTTCTGTTGTAGGTGTATGACCACTCAACCTCTGATGGATCGATGGAAGCTTTGGACGCGATAGAATCAACACAGCGGTTGACAACCTTCAAGTTCTCTGACCAAGGCAGAAGTGACTTTGTTGTCTGCAGCACGATGATCGAGTCCTTCCAGGTGCGGAATATGCTTGAAGACAAGAACACGTCGATCTTGTAGATGAGGTTTCCTTTGTCGATTGTCTCAAACATTTCAAGATACTCAGCAGCACAGCGGGCCGCGAGGACGTTGTATGCATTGAGTGTGACAATCATACCGTAGCAGAACTTGGCACAGATTTCAAATGCTGCAGGTCCGCCAGGGATGTCAGAAATATCTACTTCATCGTTGCTTTGCTCATTTGTTGAGGCCACCGATGTTTGCAAGCGGGAACTCTTCGACAAAAGAGGGAACTGCGTGTAATTTGAACAGGCATACGAGTAAAACTCTAGTATCAGTCACAAACTCACAGCTAACCAGCCAAATTAGATTTATTTAAACAAGGACAAAACTGCACTGGATGCAGATCAGCTGCCACTAACTCTATTAAATAGACATGCAAAAATATTTTATCTCCAACAGAATGCAACGGAATCTGCAGAAGTATATGGTACAAAAAGGACATCAGAAATAGTCAAGTTTTCCATCACTTCCAAGATTCAATTCATAGTTTGGCCGTGTTAAAAGTTTAGTCTAGTGACAGGGAGGGCTCAAAGAAATATTAAAATATTCAATCAGAGGAACTTGAAAATGCACCTGTGAAGCAAAAGTAATGAGAAGGAACAATTCATGGATGAAAAAACAAAACAAATAAAAGCTTAAATAAGTCTAGGCGCACAAAAAACTTGGTTCAAATGAAACAGAAATCATGTATGTTAAGAGTTAGTGCTATATTTACTAAAAAATAGTTAATTATGTAAACCTGTAGAAATAGAAGAGTTAATTTACCTTGTGCAGATAAAACTTGACATCTCCTACAGTGATAACAATGTCCGTTGCCAGCTCAGTTGCGACAAACCTGAAAGAAAAATTTATCAAGGACACATTCATCTTTAGCATCACATTTAACGTAGTACAAGTCGAGGAAAGACACCAAAAAGCACAGAAGATGAACAAACAAGTTTGCATTCTTTCTTTTAAAAAAAATGTTCAGTACTTGAACTTCTGTTAGATTGCTTTGCGTGATTTTTTTTTAACAACACCTTTGACAGCTGCATAGACATGCATCATTGGAAGAGTTTCCGGACATGAACATCTTGAAGATTTTCCAACACAGAAATGTCCAGTGGTTATTTTGTGAAATTGAACATGCAGTAACTGTCAGACAAGTAGTTATGTTGCACCATGAAGACTCATGCAAAGCTATATAAGAAATGGCAATGGAGTTAATGATAATGTGAATGGATAATAAACTATTTGTGTGGTTTTGATTCATATATCTGGGACCACAATAATTGTTAGGAGACATGGTCGCACATGACACACGATGGAGGGTGAAAGCTTGTCTTAGAAAAAAGGGACATGAAAAGAAAAGATCCCTAGAATCCAAACCATCCAATAATGCATGTACAAGGTAAAGATGAAATGACATGAGAAATCAAATCTCCACCCACTGAATCGGCTAAGAGTAAGGAAAGGAGTGACAGACTGTTAGCCTAAATAAAGTACCAAGGGCAAAGCAATAAAGTGAAGAAAGCAAAATTCATAGAAAGTAGCCATGTGTATGCAGGTATAGCTAATGAAACTGCTAAGTGGCCCAAGGAAAATGACTTGATAATAAATTGATTGTGCAAAAGGTTTGGGAAATTACAAAATTTCATTTTCGAAGTGGACCTGAGCACTACTGAGTAGTGAGTACCAACCCATGTATAAAAGATATGAACACTAAACAAGCTAGTAAAAAGATATGAGGAAATTGGCACATGCTCTGAATTATACAGAAAGCTTAAGAACAGATGCCATTGGCAAAGAATCAGAGGTGATGTATCCTATAAAGATGATCAATTGTATCGAAAGCTTTTTGAGTGCTATCATGAGACTCACTGCTTAACACCACAAGTACTCACTTTCACTCTTCTTGGTATCAATCATTGTCAAATGACAGAAAAAAAATACAAAGTTCACTGTGAATGTTAGTTTAGCTTTAATAAGATCAAACATTCAAACTTCTGACATATGTAGTACAAAACTATTCCCAAATATAATCCAGAATTGTAATTAGTGGTTCAGTTCCAACTAATATTCATAATTTTTGGGAGGCAAACATGAAGATTTAATCTTTGAATAGACCATTTCATAGTTCACTAACAATCCCAACTCAACATAGATTACAAAGAAACAACGACCTTGTACTTTTGGCTTTTCAACGGTTTTTGGCTTTCATCTTCTCTTAGCAATCACAATTCATTAGATTAATAAGCCGCTTCCTAAAAGAACAGGCCCAATATCAATCGCAGCACCTTAGCTTATTTTACTTTAAACACAAGGTTGCAGAAGTGGGAATCACTTCGTGCCCACATAGCTTGATAGTTATGTTAGATTGAGAGAAGGAATGGATGCATAAATGTTAGTTATATTGAACTCAGCTCAAAGGGCTATATATATTGTACATAGGACACACAAAAGACTAAACCCTATAAACTAGAAAATACCACAAATACTTCTAACACCCCCCTCAAATGTAAAACGTATGTAATAGCATTACATTTGAAAAGGTTGACACTAAAATATGGAAAGTCCAAAGTCCGAGTCTTGAAGATGTTGTCATACATGTAGCTGTTGAAAAATTGTGTCGAATACCAAAGGATCTCCTCCCATCTGGTATCGTGCAGTAGCCCATAAAGCACAAAGTGCAGGGGCTGAAAAAGTAGAGGTAAACGTGAGCAGCTAACACAAATAGAGAAAGCTGTCAAATCAAGTCAAAGAGGGATAGATAAAAACATGGCAGCGCAGATCGAAACCCGAGATAACGGTGACATCATAAAGATTTCTATGATCTGCAGCAGCTCAAAGAGAAGAATGACGATGAGGCTACGCGAAAAGAAGGAGAGGACCACACTCGATCTAAAAAGATGGACCGTAGCTAGCAAGGCAAAAGGCTGACTGACAAGGATTTTATGGACTCTCATGGCTTTGACGAACTGAAAGATAGAAGCTATGGACTTGAATGGACGCAACGGGTATGGACTTGAATGGGCGCAACGGAATTTTCAAAAGGAAAGGACTCAAGATAACTAAGCAGCAGCAGGTTCAACATATTCTTGATCACCCCATTCCTGTACCGCTACACTACCCCAGCCACAAAACGAAGACCAGCAGCTTCTCCACCCCAGGGAGGCAAAGGCTGCAGCCAAGGGCCGAGCAGCGGCGTCAAGGCTGGAGAAGACCGGAGACGAGGCCGGAGAAGACCTTGGCAGCGCAAAAGATTGAGCCCGGAGCGGCGCGATTCTAGCGCGACAAGCTCAGAGGTGGCCAGATTGGGGCAATGCGGTGGCATCCTCGATAAGCCTGGATCCGTGCGGATCCGGCAACCCAAGGAGGGGCGCAAGTCGAGGCAAAGTAGCGATGACCTGAGACGGCGACGTCCCGAGAAGGGCAGCGGTGACTGGGCGAGCGTAGGCGGCGACCTTAGGAAGGCCAGATGCGGTGATGGCAAGCTCGGCCAGCTCCGAAGACGGTCGGATCCAGGCAGAGGTAGCCTGTCAATGGCGCGGATGAGACGACGGCCACCCCCAGGAGTGGCGATTAATCCTCCCGGGGGCAACAGTAACGGAATAGGATCAAGAGCTAGAGCTCTGATACCATGTTAGATTGAGAGGAGGAAGGGATGAATGAAAGTTAGTTATATTGAACTCAGTCTAAAGGGTTATATATAGAGTACATAGGGCACACAAAAGACTAAATCCTACAACAAATACCCTTAAGTCTTAACAAGGTAAAGGTCATTACACGTGAGCATGTGGCCAGCTAACAGTATGATTGCCCCCCCCCCCCCACCCCAACTGACTACATTCATCTGCATTTTCGTTCGTGGTACAACTATAAGTAGATCTTCGTGGTACAACTATAAGTAGCTCCATGATAGCTTTGGCCAGATAGAGAACTGAGATTCACATTAAAGTACACTCCGACCAGGAAAACGAACTGCACAAATGGATCACATCATCACCATTCCCTACGACCCATAGACTACTATTTCACTCAATAAAAACTTGAGCTCAAGTGAATCAAACCAATGGAAAAGTTATTAAATGAGAAGTAAAACAATATACATAATTATTATATAAAAAAATCTGGACAAGAACAATTAAGGAATACTTCACCTGACATTGTTCCCCTCTGTCTGAAAGACTTCTGGCTTTGATCCAAGCTTCATATACTTCATTTTGACACACTGAGTTAACCTGAATCACCTTTCTTATTTTCTCTTCTTGCTGTCACCCTTTTCCTTTCCTTTTCTCCACACCAATCACCAAGAAATCAGACCAAGAAGCACCAACTAACAAGACCCCTAAAAACTATTAACCCCAACACACCAGGATGAAGCCAGTGGCCACAAGCATGTGAATATTTACTCCAAAGTACCAGAGGCAAGATCAACTACTAGCTGTAAAGATCTAGGCCTTGGTGTTCCCCTTGCTCCATGTCATAGCCCGGCCAATAAACCAAGTAGGCTGTCTCTAGATTGGCAAACTATTCAACAAATCTTGTCAAGCTCTGGGACCAAGAAAGCACAATGCCAGGAAACCAAGAACTCCAGGTTGGATCACACACAGCAAGCAGCAACTGCAAAGCACAAGGGCAGCATCTTGGGGTGAGGGGACGGTGGGAATAATTGCTGAGAGGCAATGGGGGAGGGGGTGTAGGGAGACCATGGGAACAAGCACTAGTGAGGCTGGAATCTTATCAGGTTGCAGTGGAGAAAACCACATGAATGGCAAATAAAAATCAAAGAAGAACTTTTTTTAAGGAATTTGCACATGAAGGCAGTCAAACTGGGAGTAAACAAAGAATCGCAAGCTACAGAGACCACAGTTTGGCGCAAACAGTTGCCTTTCTTGGACCAAAATAAGATTGGAGTAATGGGGTATTAAAAAAAAGGACGCGGTGAAATTTCAAGTGCTCGGATCAACTTATTTATTTATTTATTTATTTATTTATTAGTGGAGAAACAAGAAAAACAACCTCGCTCTGTAATTCAAGAAATGGAACAGAAGTATGAAATGTATATACAGCTAAATTTACAACAAGATGTATAGGAAATTTGGGATGGTTTTAAGGAAGATAGCGGGCTCAAATCTTACATTAGGAAACTGGGAAGTTGCTATACAAAATCATCAATCCAAGAAAATTTAGCAGAAAAAACAGATTTTTTTTTCTCAAGGAAAATAAATAACCAAACCAAAATGGAGAAACTCATGATTGCCCGCTAACGTCTCACATACTGATCCACAAGCTAGACAAGGGTGATTGAACTAAATCACATTCCAAGAGAAGAACCCAACTCCATACGAGGTCTCAACAATTTAAGCACTGTAAATTGCACAAACAGAAATGAGAGGAGATACAAGAAGCTTACCCTCCTTTGTCTCCCAATCTCTCTCTCTCTCTCTCTCTCTCTCTCTCTCTCTCTCTCTCTCTCTCTCTCTCTCTCTCTGCCTTCTGTGCGGGAGAGCTGCAAGAACTGCCCCAGGAGAGAGAACCGCGCAAGATCACACACACAGACGGAGAAGAGCTATTGGAGGAAGCAAGCAAGCAGACATCTTTGTGCTTCGGCTCCTGCATGTGTTCCCGGGACTGAGTTTGGCTTAAAAGCTAGTGGGGTGAGGGTGGCATTGGGTGGGGGCCAGTGAATGGACTGTTCTGTCCTCACAGAAGCTCTTTCTCTGTCTCTCTCCTCACTGTCCATGTTATTTTCCCTTTCTTCTCTCAATTAACCTTTTTTTTGTTTATTTGGTAATACTTTTCCTTCCATTTGGGGTCCTTTGGCAGCAGGATTAAAAAACATATACTCTTTTTCAGTCAGATTATTCTCTGAAGAAAGAAAAAAGAAACATAATCACTTTTTAAGTCTGAACATGCTGGAAAATGTGGCATCAATTCTTTTCGGAAAGGCCCATGCTGCGACCGATGAAATTTCATGTCAGGTATGTGGAATTTTTTTTACTGTTGTAGTCCCCTGGTGGCGCTTTTTTGCAGGTCCAACCTCTTGCATAGTGAATTTGCGTTTTTGGTCCCTTCAAAGCGCGGATTCTTCGACAGCCAACGAGTGGCTATTTCAGTGGTCGTGGAGTATGGAACGCTTGCATGGGTGCCGAAGCTGCAAGAGTTCTAACACAGTACTCTTACGAGTACGATTTACGACTATGACTCCTTAACCACAACACTTCGACCACGATACTTCAATTACGGCTCTTCGACCACGGCACTTTAAACACAACGCCTCGACCACTACTTCGAGTACTCAAATATATGAGTACTCAACACACGACTACATAGCCTCGGCACTCGCGCAAGCATTCCGCGCTCCACAGCCGCTGAAATGGCTACGTGTCGGCCACCAAAGAATCCGCGCTCTTGAGGGGTCCAGATATGTAAAATAACAACGTAAGAGGCCAGACCTACAAAAAAAATACCACCAAAAGGCCAGAACAGTAAAAACTTCAGGTATGTGCCTCAT
The DNA here is from genome assembly GCA_017311315.1 of Dendrocalamus latiflorus. Lineage (NCBI taxonomy): Eukaryota > Viridiplantae > Streptophyta > Magnoliopsida > Poales > Poaceae > Dendrocalamus > Dendrocalamus latiflorus. Next base: position 21,980,215 of record CM029635.1, read on the forward strand.
ATTTCGCTTGCAAGTGACAGTGAAGGTTAGGAGCCATGACACTGCATCCATAATTGCATTACATGAGATGGGATATGTTCACTAGTATTTATGGAAAGAGTGTAATGCTATATCTTTGAGAGATGATGCTACCCTGTGACTGATGTGCTCTAGAGTATCAAAGAGGAGATCTTCTCGTGGAAGGCTACTGGATGAGTTTTAGCTATTTAGTTTTTTACATGTAACTTGTCGGTGTTACCTTAGCACGGCCATTTCAGATTGCTAGTTATTTTCCTTTGGTTTTTTTAGAGAACTTTCTCTCTGTTCTTGTGTCTTGAGCTTGTTCACCCCTTCTTAATATATTTGGCCTGGGATTCTTCCTGCCAGTCCATCGAAAAAAATATGGATATGTTCCACAGTGTAATAAAACAGGGTTGGGTCGGGTTCATTTGCGATACTCGAATGAAAATCCGACCTGATATAACAAATATTCAAGTTCAGAGAAAAAAAAAATAGGAGTGAAGGTGAAGAATAGAATATCAGTCAAACCACCTGATGTAATGCTAAAGAAATTTCTGCGATCATGTTGGATCAGTTCTCTCTTTCGACCAAACTACATTTGTTTACGCCTTCAATGGATTTAATCTTTACGTGGCCATTTGAGCACCGGCCTTTTCTCCTCTGTAACCCTTCTATCCATTCCCTGCCCCTAGGTTTGACTACCGATGTAAATAACTGAAACTTCTGACACAAAAATAATTTTATTTCCAAATACAGTTAACTATCATGGTACAGTCATCGTACTAAGCAAAACCTAATGTAAATTAGGCCGCATGCAAAGAAATAGGCACAGTATATTTAGCATCTTTGCAGACAGAATTATGCATCGTGGGCGGTGCTTCCGATGTCAATCAGGATCACTTGACCTCATAAAATACATGAAAATTAAGCCCAACGGTGCTTAAGAAGATCTCGTTATGTCCATCTACTTCCAATGTTTAATGATGGTGCTTCCCTTTCTTAAGTATATTACATACACCTTTGGTCTACTCTTACCAGAGGCTCTCTCACTTGACCTTTCTTGGTCCCCTCCCCAAAATCTAATGTACTTTACCCTATAGCTTACTTTGCCTAATATTTTTAGCCAAATGCATTGTTGCACATAAAGTTTTGCAATATCATAGATTAGATACACATGAGAGGTGATATACGTACCATATCGTTGCTGACACTCCCCTTTGCTCCACTGCCATGTGGGTTTGCCGGCAAGGGGCATTTCAAGGTGGCCCGCATGGCGGTGGGAGTGGGGGTGTTTGTAATTAATGGCACGAAATTGTATGTACACAGAGCATTTCCGATGAATAATACTTCCACCGCCACACGGCCACCTTGTAATGTACTTAGCAAATGCTGGATATTTGAGGTGGCAGTGATGAAATGAAACAAAACACTTAAGTCCAGGCTTTTCTCTTTGTAGGATGGATTATTATAATCAGAGGGGGTGAATGATTGTTGCTTGCCGTCTTTTCAAAGTCTCTAGATGATTGATGATACTTTCGACTACTCGGAGATCAATCACCTGATCAGATACCCAGCGTACGACCACTTGATCAACCGATCTATTCGACCTCTTCGTTCAACTGATTGATTTGTTCGACCGCTTCGCCAGATCGATTTGCTCAGCGTCGTATGGCCCAAACTATCAACGATCACCAGCGTACTTCACACAAATCAAGAACCAAATTGATTCAAGACTATCTTTATTGCTAAAATTTTGTGAATTTACAACGTGTTCTCACAAGCACCTCTAAAAACCTTCTCGATGAAAACCGCACTAAAACTTTCTCCAAAGCCACACATTAACCCTTAGCCTCCCCTGCTTTAAACACGAACATAAAACTTCTATCTTTTCCTCAAATCAAGGAACCCGAAACCCTTCCTAACATAGGTTTTATTCAAACATCTATCTCTTCCACGTTACAAACTATACCTGTAATCTCTCAATCTTCTTAGTTATGGACTCCATCCACAACTTCTAACCCAACACGTGACGAAATCTCCAGGACAACACTTCCTGTATCTTCATCACTCACCATTATCGCTTGTGTTGAAGCCTCCTAGACCGCATAGCACGTAGCTTCATCACGAATCACCACATTTGATTTCCACGTGCTCCCGTGTGAGCCCAACCACCTCGCGTGACATCCGCAATTGTCTAGATCTCAGACTTCCCTATCTTAGTCCTGATACTTCGCGTCACGGATCATGATCGTCTCCACACCCACCTGCACATACAAAGACCAAGGAACGTTTTTCTGGCATAAGTTCTTCACAACTTAACCAACATCAGCACATACACACTCGAAGTACACTCTCGTCTATCCATAGACGAAAGCCAAACTATCCACAACCACCAACCAAGTCGTCCATGACCACACTTTCTATCGCTATCTAGAAAACACCCTCGGACAACTCATTACGACCGCTAGCACAACGAGTACTCGAAAATAATAAGTACTCAGGAATTATCATCACTCTGCTCAAAACACTTGAGAAAACATCCACATCGCTGCCGACCATAGAGCCACCGAGTATCGAGTACCGATCGCTACCGCTAAAGCACCAGATTGCTAGGTCCGCGACTACCGATCTCCAACTATTTACTGTATCATTGATCACCGAGTACCGCACAGACTATAGTACCAAATCACCAACCACAAATCTCCAACAACCGATCGCTGACCATGATCGTGGAAACCATGACTATCGAGTACCGAGTCCTTCCAACTACCGAGTACTATAACCATCTGCCCCAACCAATCATACTACTGGCCAAACACGAGTACTCGAGGTAGTCAAAGATAGCAAGAATTAAAGTACTCATACCGACCATGAAGTCTACGAGTATAGACTGTGAAGCTTACAATAATCGATCACAAAATCTTCAACTTTTGACCGCAAAGTCTATAACTACCGATCACAAAATCTAAAACCACTGACTAGAAAAGTCTATGACTACTGAGTATGACCAGTAAAGTTAATGAGTATCGAGTATCGACTAGTAAAGACTACGACTATCGAATACGACCAGTAAAGTCTACGACTATCGATCGAACACTGTAACTATGACCATCGAAAAGTACTATAGCTACGACTAGTTCACTGCTCAAGATCAAAGCTTACTGATTACTTGGCATAGTTGTTCTACCGTGTTGAAAAGGCCATAGTCGAAAGCTATCATGGTTGAAGTAGGATGTAGTAGAAGTCGGATGTGGTCGAAGTCGGACGTGGTCAAAATCTGCAGTGCTCGACTTACCGTGGTCGAAGTCGGACCTAGTCGAAGTCTACCGATCGGACAAATCCGTTTAGACCACCTAGCATAGAGCTGTTCGGACCAACGATATAAGGTCGTTCGGACCACCGACTACTAAACATGATCGAAACTAGTCGTTGTCAACCAAAAAGTCATCCTGAAAATTCAGGCACAAAAGCATATTGACCGGAGCTTTTACAAATATAAATTCCAATAAACCAAACAACAACATGCCATGAGCTCACACTCTTATATTATGTTTAGGCTGCAACTTTTAATCTGTCACACTGTGAACCTTGACACATGGTGCTGACTCCCCCACCTTGTGATCAGGAATCTGTTCATTGTTAAGAGGGCATGCCTTGTACTAGCCTTCTTTTTTCTTACACATTTGCCTCTCTCTTTAGTCTTTCCATTTCTTTTGTGCTGCAAGATTTGGAGATCATCTGTACAGGTACATGTAGGAGTATTATTAAGTCCATTGCAGTGAGGTGATCTAGGATTCTTACATGCATTTGGGATTGGCTCACAAGTCCCAATGGCCAATATTTTGTCTGCCCTACATATCAACTCATAGATCTGAAGACCCATCAGCATATTTTGCAGGCTATCAGGCTTGGCATCCCCAATGACCATATATATAGGTGGTGGCTGACCAACCGACCATTCAAGTGATCTGCATCCTCTGTCATCAGTTCAAACATTGTTAGTATTTCTCTGTCATCAATTCAATGAGATTTGTAGTTCGATGCACATGATTTGTATGGAAAACCCCGCGTTCCAAAAATTGACTTAAGTTTCTAATTTTCCTACAAATACAAATTTTTAAGTTCCAAAAATTGACTTAAGTCCTACAAATACCGCGGGGTTTATCAGAGACTTAAGTCCTAAATTTTTGTACGAATTGAACTGGTTTCGTAGTCCGACCAAACCACATGGCTCTAGTGTTTATCAGTCATCACTCATGCATGCAGTTTGGACAGAATTGCAGAGGACATGAATCTCCAAGCAGGAGTCACCAAAGCCAGCAAAGGAGGGTGTCCTATGAGGGAGAAAGCAGTGGCCTACACCCTGCATGGACTGTACTGAGCTCATCTCCCCCCTGCACTTTATAGTGCTGCTTAGAGGATGTGTCCCATGTTCAGCATGGCAGCCATTCCCTACCCGCTTTCTTGTGTCCAGCCATGGCTCAATCAGATTTGTCCTCCAAAAGGAGGACTGATCTGATCAGGTTAACCATCCACTGTCATGTCAATGGCTCAGTGAGAGATAGAGATGAGATGAGGTGAGGGCAAGAAAGAGACTTGAGGACTGATAATCACAGTACAGTGTGTGGTTAAGTGACAGGACTTTGGCATGCATCAATTGGCAGCTTTAAGTCAAAGTGAGATTTGGTTCCCTCTCCCTGTCATTGTGTTCATTTGGGACCCTGGGTTAGGCAACTAACTAAAGCTAGCACTGTGCTTGTGCATGCTCTAATTTGGCCTGGGGCTTGACTTGGCAAAGATCTAAGCATCACTGATTAATTCTTTCTTAACCTACTAACTCTCTCTAGCTAGTTGTTGCACTCAGATGCAAACTTGCAGTGTGCTTGCGAATCATTTTATCAAATTGATCTTTCCCTAAATATATATTGACTAGTTGTCACTGGCTCACATGCTCACATGCCTGATGCTTGGAACGCAAAGAGAACAATCAACTGCCATGCCCATGACTTCATGACTTGGCAAGTTGGCAAGGTTCATGAATGGACATGTCATCAAGTGATCAGCATGCATTGAATTCTAGTAAGATGTGAGAAAATATTCTGATCTGCTTGTAGTATTTTCTTGTCATATCATACAAAGATCCATGGCATTTAGTTTATTGTAACTTAACAATCAGGAACTTCACCTTTGAAAAATTTTGGGCAAAACTTTGCAAGGAAGATGAGAAAGAGGTCTTGGTGGCCAGCACTAATATGCTGTAGAGTGAAGTCCTCAGTGTTATGAATAGCGCTAGTCGGCGGGACCAACGGGGGAGTCGACGGCGGCGATGACGACGGGGGAGTCGGCGGGGCCGACGGCGGTGTGCTCGAGCGGGCGGGCTCGGGCGGAGCCAACGGCGGCGGCGGCGAGGCGACAAGCGAAGCGACGGGAAACCCTAGGTAGGCTCTGATACCATGTTATGAATAGCGTTTGTATTCAATATGAGGCCAATGGGCCGGTATATATACACAAAGTACAGGTGGTAAATATGCAAAGAACCCCTCATAACAATGGGGAATAACAAACTATACATATATCTCTAACACTCAGGATACATACTACTGAAACAGGGGCTGCCGAAAGGAATGGCAAGCAGGATGAAGGAGGAGGTCTGCTGTGCATTCAAGGGGAATAGGGGGATGAATCCCCGCTGGAGTAGTTATAGATTGGGAGCAAATGAAGATGACAAAAGACACAAAAAAGAACCTAAATTCAAAGAGAAAATCTGGAGAGGAAAAATGGAAAACGTTGATTGAATGTCCTGTTCGTAGCTTGGGTTTCGTTTTGCACCTTCTTCATTCAAGTTATTTTCGGAGGGCTTGGTGCTCTTTTGAAAGTAACAATCGAATGAGGAGCTTCTTTTTTTCTGATTTGTAATAAGACAATACTAGAAAACGCTGGAGGTATTTACTTCGTTTTCTGATGGTAATGAAATCCAGGTGAGCCCGTCTGAAAAAAAAAATCAGGAATCAACATGATAGACACCAGTCTCTCTACTCCAGTAACATAGCTTTTGTTGCATCCATATATACATGATGCAATAATTTTGATTATAAACGCCACATGGCCTCTATCTAGGGACATCAAGAAAGATTCACATCAAATCTTCCATCATGGTCTCCTCATCTTGCAAGATGTCTGGTGTTTCATTAATTTGCCTTCAGTTTGGCCCCTACTCTGCTGAGCCTGGACAAGCACAACTGTGCATACATGTTGATGGATGGATCTTTCGAAAAGTCCAGTGAGAACAGTGCCCAGATTGGATTTTGCTGGGGTTCCTTGAAGCAATTAATCTAGATTTGATCATTATTCCCAAAGAAAAAAAAGTTTGATCTAGAATCTAGATGCATGCATGTGTGGCTGCATTGTTCCTGGCCCTACATGGAGAGATGAGCATGATCATTTCGCACATCCAACACTTATTCCCTCTTTTATCTTTTTGCTAACCAATCCACATGCGTCGTTGTAGTAGATTCTACAAAACATTAACCCCATGTCGTGTACCATCAACTAAGATTGGATGATAGCATGATTCCATTAGCTCTTCTTCTCTTTTCTTGTCCATGAACCATCAACTGCTGTTCTTTCCTTTCATTTCCTTTTTCCTTTCTAGTATTCTCTCCGTTCTTTTTTAATGTCATTTTAAAATGCATGGCATCAACCTTTTCAAATTTTGACTGCTAATATACATAAAAGTATTTGGATTCTTTGCATAGAAACGATATCACTATATGCCTGTTCATATTGGCTTTTGCTGATAGTTTTTTACTACGACTGATGAATAATAGTGGCTGATAGAAGCGGCTGATGAATAGTAATACATTATGTAAGAAAGACGATGTAACGAAAAGCACTGCAACATTCAGACTACCATACAACTTACGGAATTGTGATATAACAAAATATAAAGTATGTTACAATATGTGAAAATGAAAAGTAGTGACTGATGAATAGTAGTGGTGATAGAAGCAGCTTATAGAAGCTGGGGCGTTCATATTGGCTTCCGCTAAGCAGAAGCTAATATGTCATAAAAACATTTTTATATCATTATATTTTTAATAATTTTTATCTATATAATTAGAAAAAGTAAAGGCCAATGCTGTATATCGAAGCCCATATCGATGTCTAAAACATTAAGTAAAAAAACATAGGTATTCGTACGCTAATCCAGATATAATTGATAGAAATTTTTCACAAGAGTTTTGAGAGATTAGAGAGAGAGTTGTGAATTGTAGAATGGATAAATATGGAGATCAAAGTGATGGCCCTATTTTATGCAGCTATTGCTTTCACTAATCTAGTCCAAATAGTAGTTATGTAGTACATGTGATCCATCATATATATAAAGATTTCTAAACTAATGTGATTCAAGAAACTGCCGCTTGACATGTTAACCGACAGGTGAAGCATCAGGTCAAAACCTAGTGTTAGGTACTTTGGAATTTGATATACTGCAACAACCCTTTCATCGGCGGTCTGTTTCCAAATCTTAAACTTGTAAGTACTCCGTCAAATGCAACATCAACCAAGTGTCTTGACTAGCTAGTTTGACATTGTTTAGCTAAATCCCCCAACCAACCACGTGTTATGTGCCTATATAATTACACATTACTAGGAACGTTTTCTCCAACATCTCCTATAGGCTCCGTTTGGTATTAGAAGCTCTTTTATTTTCTATTAATCCAAAAAAATCTAAAAAATATTGATGAAATTGGTATTGATTCCACATCGCAGCGCGACACAAAACACGGTAAGTGCGAGCTGATAACTTTACCTGCCACAATTACAGTGATAATACATTTTTTTTATATATATAACCGAGAAGAGGAGCATCCAAAGGGCACCCAAGGAGGACTCGAAATGACACCAAATAGGACGCCACTAATATAATCTTGAGCACATCAACTTATATAATTAAACAAAAGTTAATGAAGGACAGTTAAAAACCTACTTGTGTGATGCCATTGCCCGCTCGGTTGGGCTGAAAAGTTATGGTTTATGGCTGAAATTGCACTGTAGCGGTTGAAGTTTCACTATAGCTGAAGGTGGCTTATTTGACATAATTAAATTTAAAAAAATTAAAAAAATAGAAAAAATATGCTAGCTCATCACGGACAACATCTCCTCCTATAGGCTGATAACTTTACCTGCCACAATTACAGTGATAATGTGTTTTTATATGTGACCGAGAAGAGGAGCATCCAAAGGGCACCCAAGGAGGACTCGAAATGGCACCAAATAGGACGCCACTAATATAATCTTGAGCACATCAACCTATATAATTAAACAAAAGGCAATGAAGGACGGTTAAAAAACCTACCTGTGTGATGCCATAATTAGTTAACATGACTATCAGGGGAAGGGGTTTAGCTTAGACTATTGTAGTTGACATCATGTGATAATATAGGCAGCATTGTGGGTTAAACTAAACAAATGAGAGCTTGGTCCCCGTAGTGGCCAACCACGCCGTTAAGGGCGCCTCGTGGAACGTGCAAGCCGGTGTACTTCTACAACATGCTTGCTGCCCCTCTAGCTTGCAAGTCAGGTCAGCGTGTGTGGCTTCTTAGGATTCTTCTCATCTCTCTCTCTCTCTCTCTCTCTCTCTCTCTCTCTCTCTCTCTCTCTCTACATATATGGCAAGGTCAACTAATTGGTCTCTGCTGGGTTGTGTTCTCTTGTAATGTACTAATTAACCTAGCCATATAGAGAGAGATATTCATTTTTTTTTGCGTGGAAGAGAGAGATTCAACTTGATCATCACTGCATCAGGTGAGCGGAGTGACGCATTTGGGCTTATTGGGCCCAATTTGGAGCTTAATGGGCTCGTTCTGCAGACAGCAGAATCTGTCACGGGCCAGAGTTTTCACGGCCTATAAGGGCCATATTATGCAAGTCAGCTGCTACTCTGCGCGAATCCAAACCGAACGGTGGTGATGGATGCGCTCTGTTGGGAGTAAATATGTAAATCTAGGCCCTTTGTATATACTGCATTAGTTTAGAATTATGCTAATATATACAATCATACCATTGATGTAATATCATCAATACACATGAATAACTAATAATAGCAAATATTATTAAAAAACTGAGTTGCGACCTTATGATCAGTTTATATTTACTAGTCTCACAGGGCTTAATTAAGGAAAAATAATTGCAGCAAAAAAAGATAACTTCAACAGAAAGTAACCCATCTCAAACTATAGGCAACTGATACTGATATGTGGGCCATTGGTCTATGGACCAAGTTCATAGGCTTGGCTCACGGTCCACAATGAACCAAGCTCATGGAATAGTAGCTCTGACAGGTGGGGCCGGCATGTCGGTCGCACAGCTCATGGTGAACTTAGTTCACCGAGCCAATCTGGGTTAGGGTTTGGTGTGACTGTCATGGTGGCTAACAAGGCAAAGTGCCGTTGAGGTGGAGTATCATGGTTGCGACGTGGCTATGACGAGGATCGACAACAGTGCATAGGGACCCAAGGTCAATGGAGAGCGAAGGTGCTACTCCGTCATGGCATCAACGACGAACGTTGGTGGTTCTGGGACATGAAGCAGCACAAAAGAGAGAGAGAGAGAGAGAGAGAGAGAGAGAGAGAGAGGGCACAACAGTGAACTCTGCTAGCTACACACGGAGGTCGATGATCAACAAAGTCAATCGGCTACAAGCTTGAAACCGTGGCAGTGCTAGGGCTCTGGTGACGATGATGCCCTGGTGATCTCCCAACGAAGGTGACGGCACAGTAGTGTAGATCTGGTCGATGCGAACTCGGCGGTGAGGAAGACGGAGATGGAACCCTACCAACTGAGGCAAAACTCAATGATGACTTCAAGCTCCAATTCAATGATTTTGATGTGTAAACCGAGACGATGACTAGGTTTTGAGGGAGGCATGACATGATGTGCGGATCCAGGGTTTGGGCGTCGCTTTTATAGCTGGATAAGGTGGCGTGAAGGGGAGTCCATGGTGGAGACAACGGGCAGTGTTGTGTCTGAGTCAGAGATGACGACCCTAACAGGTAGGCTCCACCTAGTAGTGATGGCGAGCTTGTGGGGATATGTGGCGACATGGGATAACGCAGCACAAGGGCGAGCGCGCGACGAGGTTGTGCTGGGCTAGAGAGAGAAGAAAGATTTTCCAAAATTTTAATTAGTTTTATCTTTTTAGGAAATACCAGAAAATTCAAATAAGCCAAGAAAAATGGCTAATGAACTCCGAAATTTTTTTGAAAATACTTTTGAACACTAAGAACTCAAATAAAAACTTTGGAGTTAATTTGATATTTATTTTATTCATATTAAATCATTTACATTTTTGAAATTCCATATTGAGCTTTAATTAATTCAAATATATCAGATTAAATTTTGAAAACTTTTTCTTGGGCCAAAACTCTAGAATCGGATGTTACACGCTCTGGGCTGTCCATCACTGAACGAAAGGGCTGAGCCCACCGACAACTGTTCGCGAATAAGATCCGCGATCATGACCCAGCCCATAAGAAAACTGGATCCGCGCTTTCGCGTGGCCATTGAACTGGTTGCGTCCGTATGGCCGATCGTTGTGGATTTTTTTTTTCTTTGAAAAACGACTTTCTATTTTTTCCTGGTTTTAAAAAGTAGTATTTTTCAATAAAAAGTGTTTGTTTTCAGTAACAAACAAAAACTCATGGTACCCAATCAAAGTGCCTGTAATGATGATATACTCACTTCAGTTACAAATACATGTCATTTTTGAATGTATGCGGTTAAAAATTTGAAACTTTGATTCTTTTTAGATATTTAGATTGAATACATAAAAATCATATGTATAGATTTATCTCGAAAAATATTTTTATAATTTTCTTAGATTTATAATATATTATAACATAAATTAGTAGTTAAAACTGTATTTTATAGATCGTATTGATGTATAAATTGGTATGTATTTGTGGGTGGAGAGTAGCTAGGAGCATGGTCTGCATGCACTCCAACAGTAGCTAGCTGCTAGCTAGTCGGTCAGTTTGGAATTAGGAGATGCACCTATACGTAGACCCTATCCTGAAGCGGCAAGATTAGACTGGATTACTGGATTAATTAGATTAAGGTCGGGCAAGGAGTTAGAATAGAAGCACACCCTCAGCTTTGCATCTACGAACTCCAGGTGCAACTGCCACACCAAGCATGATAAATGAAAATTAATTGAGTAGTATTTCTATTTTTTTCTCACTAATTAGAGTAGCATTAATCTTAAAAAACATGAAAAGATAAGTAATATATACATACTATTCATCATATATTAAAAATTATACGAACCACTATTAAAAAACAATAGAAACGCCTTCTAAATTAATTTGGTCTCTTTACAAGTGGCTGTCCATCCAACTCCATCCATCCAATATGTTACACATCACCCTGCTCGTCGTGCGATCGAAGACTATTTTTTATAAAAAAAGAAAAAAAAAACTGCTTTGCTTTTGAGTGGAACATATTAGCAACTTAGGGGTTATTCTTTTTAGCTTCCAAAAGCTATTTTTTTACTTTTCTATAGTAACTAACTTTTAAACATAGTATTTTTTCAAAATAGGGTCTACTAGTTAATTATAGTACATACTGTACCGATTTCATTTATATCGGCAAAAACCGCACGTGAGTTTCTATTACTTCGTAATCTCTCGTACGAATAGCCCAAAAGCCACAAGCCGCAGCCAAAAGCTATAAGCTTCAGCTAAAAAGAATAGACCCTTAGCGTGTTTAGTTGATGGCATGAGGTTGAATGGGATGGAATGATTTCACGTGGTTCTATTGTTTTCAGAGAATATATTGTTTAGCATCTAGAGAGAATATTTCTTAAATCTATATCCCACCATATAGAATAGAATGATTCCATTCAAATAACCAAACACACAATTAATTCTTTTCCTGAATCATCCCAGATATATATAGCACTTGGAACAAACAACCAAACACACAGTTAGCTTACGTGGCTTACAGGCATCTAGAGATGAACGGCGAGGAAACATGCGAGAAGCTTCCATGAAAAAAATGTGGCGACGAATCAAGCTCACGCTTCCGCAGTGCAGTGGAAAGGTGTGAAGCCATGCACGAGACTTCCATGCATGCAATTTTGGACTGGTTATTAACTCACCTAATGCGAGACTATTAATTAACGTGCCATTGACTCACCACCCTATCGATCGAGTTGTGCAGTGGTAGCGAGCTAGCCGAAGTTGTTTCTTTGTTTGACCATAATTTACAGTTTTTTTATTGTAACTAGATTGTTTTTCATTGTAGCTGATGATCACCTATATGATATAATTAAATTAAAAAATATTAAAAAAATAGAAAAAAAAGTTAACCTATTACAAACAATGCAGAGGAATATAAAAAAAGAAAAGGAAAAAAAACCAAAAAAGGATGAAATAAAGGAATAGTAAATTAAAAGTTAGAAATCAAAAGTTAAAGCTGAAACGAGCTACGAGTGTTGCTTAATTTTCTTTAATTAAGGGGCCGGGCTGTTAATTGTAAAAGTTTCTTAATTAGCTAGCTATACTAGTTAATTGTACTGTTCCTGCCAACAGTTAGTTGGAAATGCAGCCAGAATTTGATCTTTAGATGGCGTGTCTATGTTGCGTTGTCCATTGCGAGCAACGAAACATATGATCCGTGACATGTTAGCTATTAGGCCTTAAAATAGTTAAGATGAGCGCACTAGCCGATTAAACTCGATCTTAAGGGTCTGTTTGGGAGAGCTCCACTAGTTCCAGATCCACAAAAAATAGCTCCACTTCACAAAATTTTACCCAAACACTCCAGCTCCGCGAAATCTGTATCCACCAAAATCCTGGATCTGAGGGCCAGATCCATGGATTTCATGGAACTCCTCAAGGGGTGCTCCACCCGTAGAGTTAGGTGGTAATTACCCACCAATGCCACTGGTTACACACCCTATCCCACTAAAAGTGGTCATTCCCAATTTCCCACCAAAACCTCAATTTCGTGGATTTGGAGCTGCTGTACAAGCCAAACACTCTATGGTGGGATCCCAGATCCACGATGGAGCTGCTGCTCCAGATCCACGTTTTCAGTGGTGGAACTCTCCCAAATAGACCCTAAGTAATGTAAAACAATTACATGGGCTTAATCAAATAGATCTAGATGGCCACAGGGAATTGACCACACAGAGCTAGCTCATCTTACACGCTGAAAGTATTTTAATCGAGACCAAGTCTTGACTAACGAAGCGCACACGACGACTGACCACACCCTCATAGGTGGTGATCGGTTCGGCTGAAAAAAGCTCGTGATTTATGGCTGAAAACACTGTAGCTGGCTGAAAAAAGCACTGTAACTGATAGAGGCTTATTTAGCATAATTAAATTTAAAAAAATTCAAAAATAAAAAATATGCTAGCCCATTACGTATAATACAAATAAATACGGGAAAAAAAGAACCGGCAAAAAAGCTTAACAAAAAGCCAAAAGTTTAGAAAAATACGAAACTTATGAATAGTGAAAAATAAGCCAGAAGCTAGAAGCCGAAACTGAGTTGATCAGGGCCTACTCGTTTTAGCCCCCGCTCGTTTCGGCTCAGGCTTGCTTTTGGTTTATTTTTCACTATTCAACAATTTTATCTTTTTTTGATTTTTCAGTTTTTTTTAGCTTTTTTGTCGGTTTTATTTTTTGTTGCTTCTGGCAACCAAGCAATTCATGCAAGAACACGACTTGGAGCAGTTGACCATATACAACATATTATTTTTACTATAGCTGATGGTTTTTATCTATACTTTTCAAGTCAATAATAGAAAACACATATAGTTTCGAGCTTAAGAAGCTATTTAAAAAATACGCTTTGAAAAACCATCTTATATTTAAATTTTTGGAGAAATGATGTAAACACCCCAAAAAAACAGCACCATAGTATAACCATCCATTGGTCAGCATCTCTGTTGCTGTGCGGACACGTACGGTCACCGAATTGTAGGTACCTAGGCAGGTTCCTTCCAAGTTATCATCTCGAAAGGCAGCTAATTAAGCTACGAAATCAACCTGGAACTAGTACTATATACATATACACACATGCTTGCAATGCTTAGCCAAGTGTGCACACAAGCTAAGTGTGCTGAGAATGATCTCTCGACCGGCCACTGACGAGCTGGCAGACACGGCAAGCGACAGCCTTGGCTCACTCCAGCAAATTCGATATGCATCTAGCTGTTGGATATTTGATCCAATGGTCCATCGCCAAACTAAGTACTAACTAATTAATTCAGTACATGTACTTAATTATTTATGATGCATGCATGGATAGGTACACCAATCCAACCGATGGAACATATACCACCCTTGATTCTAGCTGGTCTAGCTATCTAGGAGAAAGATAAGATGAACAACGAATGAACAGTTCCTAATGTACACAAAACTAATCATCCCCAACAAGCTAGGTAGTACAACTAATCACCAAAAGGGACAGATGAGGCTACTACTGCTAATTGAATTTTTGACTACGGAGCTAGGTGATTAATTTATTTATTTACGACGGGATCATGAGCCTGGGCTTCTTGAAGGGGAGGGGGCTGAGCACCTCGTCGTCGTCCTCCTCCTCCTCGGCCGTGCACCGCTCCGCGATGTCCGGCAGCGCAGGCAGGTTCAGGTCGAAATCGCGGCCCGTGGTCGTTGCGGCGGCGGCGCTGCCGATGGGGCCATCGTAGTGGCACCGCTTGTGCCCGCCCAGCGCCTGCCCCGTCGGGAACGTCTTCCTGCACACGTTGCACTCGTGCACCTTGCTGCCGGCGCGCCCCGCCTCGCCGGACCCCGACAAGGACACGGCGGACGAGGACGGCGCCGCCGCCTGCGGCTCCTCGGCGCCGGCGGCGGGCAGCCTGATCCGGTGGCTGGCCTTGTGCCCACCTAGCGCCTGGTAGGACGCGAACGCCTTGCCGCAGACGGAGCACCTGTGCTCCGCCGCAGCGGCCGGCTCGGGGACGCGGTCACGGCAACCGCGCGCCATCATGAGGAGGCAGAGCGCGAGGTACTCCTCCTCGGTGGGCTCGAGCGCGCGCTGCCTTCTGGACCTCTTCTGCTTCGCGCACCCCTCCACGTGCTGCAACGTCGACTCCTCCTCGCTACTCGCCGCCGCCGAGGACGTCACCATCTCCCCGCTCGGCGGCGACGGTATCGCCGTCGCTTCAAGAACCGCCTCCACGGCCATGACAATTGACAAGCACCGTCTCAATTAGGCTCTTAGCTTAGCTATGCACCTTCCTTTCTTGAACACTTGACAACCGTAGAAAGTAGAAACTAGAGTAGCAGCAGCAACCAGGGGCAAAGAAGAAGGTGAGAGAGAGAGAGAGAGAGTAGTCGCTACTCGCTAGTGGTGAGTAGAAGAGTATGGCGAGGGAGTGGCTTTATTTGGGAGATCAGATCGCAAGGATTGGTGGAAAAGAATAAGAGTCTAGTCAAAATGGGTGGATGATTCTAAGTTGTGACACGAGAGAGGGGAGCGATGGGCTAGTTAACACTAGGCACTAAGGTACGGTACTGTGTAGGAAGCTTTCCGGCCGTTTATTTTGGTTTAAGTTTCGACTTCTAATTTATTTTTTACTATTTATTAATTTTTTCTACTTTTTTAGCTTTTTTCGAGTTTTTTACCCATTCTTTTTTCTCGTATTTGTTTGCGTTATTCGTGATGAGCATATTTTTTCTATTTTTAATTTTTTAAATTTAATTACGTCAAATAAGTCACCTTCAACTACAGTGTAATTTCAGCTAGTTACAGTGTAATTTCAACCATAAACCACCACTTTCAGCTCAACCGAGCAGGGTTAGATTTTTTAAGTACAGCAAGACCGTACATACGCACACACGCAACACCATATATGTTCACATGTACGCAACACCATACATATTCACATACACTACACTATATATATAGGAAGGCGAAATGGGACTCCTAGTAGTCCAGGCACCTAACCTATCTACCGTTTGATCGCATTGAGATGTGTTAGTTTGTAGTAGGTATGAGATTAACGGGTATATCTATTAGCGCATAGTGTTTGCCTTACAATTCAAACGTCACATTGATTACTGCAATCCGGATTTTTATTGCCATAATTATTCAGCGATTTGAATCTCGTTGCAATCTGGATTTCTACGGGTTGCTGTTCGTGTCCGTAAGAAATTCTCCGGCTTTCCATAAATAACCAGCGATCCGGATTTGGCTGGATATTTAACGGGTATACACATTAGGCTATATAGCTTGCCGTAGTATTCAAACTCTTAATTGAATGCATGCAAAAATCGGATTATTAATTGCCATAAACAGTAGTATACCCATTAGCCAACCTCATTTTAAAAAACGCGTGCGATCATTTCCATTAATTTTTATATGAATAACTAGGTGATTTAAATCGGCGAATTTGCACGTGATGATAGTACTTAAAGGTGAAAACCTTATGTGATTTTTTAGGTGAATCGGACAACAAATGTTATATTAAAATTATTGATGGAGACGAACGGCTTACGAAAATACATGTATGTTGACTTCCATTATTTTTTGAACACCGTACATAATGATTAAGAACGGCGAATTTGTACATCATGTTAGGGTTATAGGTGGAAAGCTTATGTGATTTTTTTAGCTGAATCGGACAACAAATGTTAACTTAAAATGATTGATGTAGACGAATGGCAGTTTTGCCGCTTGATGTAGGCAGTTTTGCCGCATCACCCGGATTACAGGATTTAGTTAATATATTTGCGAAAACAACGTCCGCTTTTGAGTTCGGCACTGCATTTGATCTTTGAATTTGTTGGCAACGTTGGCACACAAGAACAGCGAGTAGTTGTATGGAGCCAACGCTAGTGAGGGGGAAAGGGCTGGCAGTGGAGCAAGGTAGTCCCTATCAGCATGATAGGGCTGTGGATCTCATTCCCCTGGAGAGGTGGTATTTTTGTTATTCAGAAATCAGTACTGCGTGGCTTTTGGTTTGGGGGTATGTGTTTTCAAAAATGTATACCTCGGACTTCCAATGTATCCGACAAACATGAGAGTCGTGTTTGAGAAATTGTGGAATTACTACCCTCTTTCATACTCCAAACTGACAGATACACTATTTCAAACCAGATACTACTGCATGTTGTCACATACGAAAACGTGTCTGTACATACGAAAACATGGTGAACTCAAGAAAAGTTCAGGGAAGTATGAACATACGAAAACATAGGGAGTAATGTTCATGCAGTATTTCAGAAAAATCATGGTATGGTCAAAGTCCTCCTGTAAGAACCCTTGTCACCTCTACGCTTCTGTTGTTCATCATTTTTCTTTGGAGCGCACCAGAGACAGAGCCCTAGTAAAAGCAGATTTGGAGCTACTGCCACTAGATTGTTTGATCAGATTCTTTGTTTTGGCCATGGCCTACAATGGCAGATTGTACAGCCAGTTAAAAGATGGGAATGTTGATGTCAAGTAAACAGGATTTGCAAGTAAATGAGTCGAACAAATAGCAGGAAGTATTTTCAGGTAGGCAAATAAACTAGTAGAACAACTAGCAGGAAGTATTTTCAACTAGGAAAATGTCAAAGCAGACTGCCAGATGAGTGTGCGGCTAGTGGATGAAAAAACAACAAATAAATCAAGTGAGCTATACATTCAGGGGAGTATTCTCCTAATGGATGGATCAGGAACACTAAGTTTCCTATGTTATACCCTTACAACAAGAAAGCAATTATTGAGTTTGTACATGTAGTACAGAATAATCCTCACATTTGTTCAGGAACAGTAAGTATTCTCCTAACGTTTGATTTGTAATAGTAAGTATGGATCATAGCATCATCATGGAGAGTCATGGCAGTGAACAAACTAAATGTAGTTACGACTACTAGGAAGTATTTTCAAGTAGACAAATGATTGATTCGAACAACTAACAAGGAGTATTTTCAAGTAGTCAAATGCTAGAACAGGATGTAAGATAAGTGGACGTCTACTGGATGAAACAACAAAAAAGAAATCAGCGAATTCTACTCATGGATGGACCAGGAACAATAAGTATCCTGTAATATACCATTAAAACAAAAAGTAAACATTGAGTAGTACATGCAGAGTATTCTCCTCACGTTTTTTCGGTAATAGTAAGTATGTTCTTATAAAAAAAAAAGATAGAACTTCAGCACTCCATTTAAAAAGTAAGATTTTAAAAGCGAGAACTTCAGAACTTCAGTGCTTCAGAACTTCAAAACAATGATTTAAAAAAAAAGAAGGACATACCATGCAACTGCAAAGTATTCTCCTCACTGCTGGAGACCAAACCGGCAAGACGACGCGCCGGCAAGATGACAGCGTCCAGGCCGCCGGCGATCTGGACGCAACTAAAATCGTCAGGGAGAGAGGTCGACGACCTGGAAGCTAACAACGCATGACTGAAGCATCCAAAATTCCTTCCTGCTAGCTGGTAGGTTACCCAAAATCCTGGATACTTCTCGATTGGGAGCAAAACTCTCGGAAGATATTTGTTACTTCCTGCCTGTTGGACGGTTGCCAAAACTGCCGGATATTTCCTTCCTGCTGAAGTGATTTAAAATATAGATTGGTTCGGGCCTTCCTCTAACCCGTAAATTCCAGATCCGTTAACCCTCTTCTCCAGGCTAACTGTGCGTGCGCACGATCGGACGGCTCTGGAATAAGGAGTCCGGACACCTAGGAGTCCTCAATACTTTTACTATATATATATATATATATATATATATATATATATATATATATATATATATATATATATATATATATATATATATATATAGGAAAATTACGTAAGGCACCATGGTGCCTAGGCACCCACATCCGATACACGTGTATGATTGATAGTTTTTTTGAGTTTGGGTATGAAAATGTTTTATACCCTTGATATATTTATGGTAAGTAAGTTTTGAACTCAGTTCAAACTAGTTTGAACTACTTTTGAGTTCAATGCGACTACAGTGAGTATATACCATAAAAATAGTTCAAACTAATTAAACTGAAGTTGAATTTAATTTTTTCGGAGTTTGACATCTCAAATATACTTTTTTATGGGTATATGAAGATACCCACATCAAACGTTGCGAATCTCAAAGCAAATCAACGGGTATTGATATTGGTGTCTAGGCACCATGGTGCATGAAACACTCGTCCTATATATATATATATATATGGATGTGTTCAATGCATATATTAAGATAAAGCGGATGCCTAAAGCCTCACAGAATATAGGTACATGTTTTGATTATTGAATACAATTAAGCATGGAATGGTACGGGGAAGAGAGGCGGCGCCGACTGCCAAATGGATGGATACTAGTTGAATGCCCGTGCGTTGCTACGGATTAAAAAAAGATTAAAATTACTATTGTATTGTAGTCTGTTTTTAATTCAATGGTTCAAAAAGTTCAAAAATAGACATTCCCTAAATCTTTCTGTATGGTGACATTCACATCCATCAAGAAAATTCACATAACCAGATTGATAAGAACTACAAGTTCGATCTTCACCAATTTTTAGTAACTACAACGCCGACAAACACTCAAAGTTGATTTTTATTAACTATCTTCATCCATCAATAAAAATCTTAAAAGAAATTTGTAAAGGACAAATAGTATTATTTATAAAATGTTTTTTGTCTGATCTCTAGAGGGTAGGACGGTTCTTAAACTTAGTTCTGAAAGCATTGCTAGCACCAACATTTTTGTCTCTGTCAATCTTTACCATCCCTACATCACCATTAGTTCCCTTCATCAGAGATTGAGCTTCAACTTCATCTTCGTCAGTAGCTTCAACTGAATAGGCATTGCACAGGAATAGCATGTTAGTTTTAGAGTTGTTCCTAATTAACCATTTACTTATGACATATAAAACAGACCTAGATTATGCATTTTCCAAGGCTCCAAATCATTGAAGAGGAAAAATACTTACCTTTGTGAGCTTTCGGACGGTGCCCACAGATAACATATCACAAGAAGCAAAAAAAATGCAAGAACATCCCAGAAGGCTGTTATGATCCAAACACACTGCCACCTCTCACTAATGGGGTCTGTCGCTTTAAAATAGACCTGCAAAATGAAGCCATGAGAACACATCAGGTTATTCAATTCACAAGGTTCTAAAAGCTGGAGATTCCCTGAAAAAAATCTTCAGGTGAATTAAGCCAGCTTAAATGATTATTGATCAGTATCTAGAAATAAAAAATTTGCAGAACATAATGTTAGTTTTGCATCTCCACGTCTATGATAATTTTTGGCACACATGCAGAAAAAAGGGTGCTGATAATAGCAGCTCATAAATTTGCATATGTTCAGCCAATCTATTAACCCATGAGCAGTGCATGCACATGCATTGGATCAAAACAACATGTTGTCTGCCAATATATTTTCATGCCTTTGTCGGTGCTTGTGATAAGCATATATTCATTTTAAGAGAGTGCACTAATGTAGATATGGTTGAAAAGAGGTTCCTCAACTAAAATCAGATTTCATCAAAACCAACAAGAGAAGCAAAATCAGTATTATCACCAATGAGACACGCTGACTTGCCGACAATACTTTTCACAATCTTAATTTCGCAAAACCATTCTTTTTAGTACAAATTTTAATACAGTGTCACACAAAACTAACGTCTTATCATACCTATTACTGCAGGCAATTAAACTTCTCTAACATACAATTGTTTAGAAGCTTATAGTTGATGTTCAGGCTTCAGACATGGAATCCAAGGAAGTGCTATGAAAATGATTTATCAAAATTTTCAATAGAAGGTGTTGTATCAAGAGGGATGTGACATTGGATTGCAAAAAAAGACATGTTGGCAGCTATATTTCCTAAAATAAGCAGATGCATTTAGTTGGGCAAATATTTAAAAGAATTACACAGAACAATCTGTATTTTAAAAATAATGAAAACATTCAAACCAAATATGTGCCTGCACATGAACCAAAAAAGAGCATATTTCCATTGATCAATTCTTTTCTGTATTCTGAAGGCACACTTTTCGAACCTTCTGATGATAATGGAGAACCTGGATGTTAATAAAGCTTATAGAAACTTAATGGACCAAGAGGCAATAGATTGTTCTCATATAGTTAGAAGACATGCTGCACATTGTTCTCATATAGGCACAATGTTCACTATGGACATATATAGTGAAATTTACACACCTCATAACTAATCCAGGCAACTAAAGCTATCACAAACACCGCCAACGCATTTGTAAACTTTCTGTATATATCCAACTTCACATAGCTCCTCCTACTTACTTTCTGTAAAAACACAAATATTAAACTCTTTGTTCTTCAGGATCCAACAGGCTTGCTAATAAAGTTCTAACCACTAAAAGCCTATCCTACTTACCCTCTTTCTAAGCACACAGAACACCCATGTACTTTGTGATTAACATCATAATAGGGGTTTCTTTTCGGCTTTTGCCTTCTTATCTGTTTGTGAGTTAATTAAAAGCACAAAATACACATAAAATTCCAACAACATGGAATAGCCACATCCACAACAGGTGAGCAACCAATGAGGGTGCTCGTAACACAGAAGAACTGCAAGAACAAGGCTAAGTGCGAGGAAGCATGGAGTTACACAATGAAGTTGGGGATGGTGCAGTTGACGACATTGTCCTGCTCATCTCTAGGAATGGGCAATTCTCACTATCGTTCTCCCTGAACACAGCCCAAACAACAATCAGACACAAGAGGATGGAAATCACACAAATTTCTCATGGAAGAATCCTAATAAGCGGTAGACTGGGCATAAATCGAGCATATCCACGACTTCCGCTTCCTGCAGGAATGCCACATATGGACAAATCAAGAAACCCACAAAGAAAAGGCGAAGAAATGAGATGGCATCGGACTCTCTCCCCTCCCACGATTGGTGGGGTGAGCGCGCGTGTACCTGGTGTTGGAGCCGACGCTGCTGCCGGCAGTGGAGGCTGGCCGCCTCTTGCACCGTGAGGAGGATGGACTTCTCATCCCAACAAGCCAGCGCCTCCGCTGCCTGGAATCGGGGGCTAAGCATGCTGCCGCCGTCCTTGGCCGCCGCAACCGCTTGCTGAGGGCACAATAACGACAACGAGGGATCCTCGACGTGGCGAAAGGGCGCAACGGCGAGTGCATGAGAGTGCCATAGCTAGGGTGCGAAGTCGCTGCCGCTCCTCCCTCCTCACCTCACATCCGTGCTACCGTCCTTGTCTGCGCTCCTGTCCTAGCCATCGCCGCCGCTCCTCCCAATATGAGCGGCGGCATTGCAGGGGGTGTAGCATGGTCAGGACGACACGGAGGAGGATGCCGCCGCCGATGGGCAGGCCCCGCGTGCAAGACGGAACAGCCCGAGGCGGAGAGAGATCCGCGCCGCCTCTAGATCTAGGGTTTGGTGGGGCGGCGGCGCCGAGGGAGGGGGCGGCGGAGAGGAGGCAGGGTGGTGGTGCGGCGGAGAGGAGGTTTTTCTGAGGGCGGTTGCATAGGGGAAGGGGAGGAGCGAGGGGGGAGGGAGGAGGAGGCGGCAGCGCGGGTGGGGAGGAGGAGGCGAGGGCGGATCGGAGGAGCGGGGGAGGAGGAGGCGACGGCGGAGTGGAGGAGCGGGGAAGGAGGAGGTGGCGGCAGCGTGGGGTGGGGGAGCAGGAGGCGGCGCGGAGCGAGGAGCAGGGGAGGAGGTGTCGGCGCGGGGTGGGGAGGAGGAGGTGGTGGCGGCGGCGCGGGGTGGGGAGAGGAGGAGGCGGCGGCGGAGTGGAGGGCGGGGGAGGAGGCGGCAGCGGAGCGGAGGGAGGAGGCGATGGAGGAGGGAGACGAGGGAGAAATCGGGGGAGGAGCGCACGGTTCGGTGGGGTGGGGTGGGGTGGGGGATAGTGGGGTGGGGCGCGCACGGGCGTGAGGAGAGGTGGGTGGACCCACATGTCAGACAGTATTTTTTTATTAGAGGGGGTGGGGGTGGGAGAGGCCGCACCAACCACTAACTCCTTCTTTTATATAGTAAAGATGTATGTACATGACGTGTGTAGGGTGTGTGTGCTGACGTCGAGGACTCAAGGGTGACAAAATATGTATGTTCAGGTGTGGGCTTGCGGCAAATAGTAGCTAGGTCGGCCGACGGCAAATGACGATACATGCTAGCTCTATGTTCACTAAAAGGGATTACCCCACGGACCTTCAAGGAAGCTTAATTACATAACTACGTCATTAGACCGGCGTGGTACTCCCTAATGCCACTATGGGCCTGTTTGGTTGCCTGTATGAGCTGATGCAACTGTATTAGCGTGGCCAGGCTGAGTAGAGAAGGTCCTCAGCCGCGTTTCTCCTCAGCCTGGCTCCAGTTGATTTTTTGCATCCGCTCGTGCAGGCTCTCACCCCGATGCAGGTAACCAAACACCATCTCCCTGCATGCGCTGATGCGAGCCACCCCGATGCAGGCAACCAAACAGCCCCTATACTGCCCTCGATCTCGTCGAAGAAGAGGAGGACACCGTTGTGCACACGGCATCCATCAACTACAAAGTCGAGGCAATTGTAAGTATATATGCCCTTATTTTCAGAAATTTTAATGTTGTTATGATTAACGATGTATTTATCGAGACTAACTATGTTTCAAGGCTTTAAGATGAGTTAGTGATTGATATTAGCATATTGGGGGTTCTTGATATTCATGGATCCCAATAAGGTGTAAATGTGGCAAAGTATGAAGATTAATGACCGTGTGACTAGAAATAATCATAGGAGTTGAGTTTATATCATTTTAGTATAGGTTTTGTTTTTGCTTCCATCATGCTATTAAGGGGGGGGGTTTCAAAACTAGTAGTTTAAGCTTGATGAAGTTGGGTAACTAGTTGTGATGCACACTAAGTATCTCTAATTCATATCTAGTTAGATGAACTCAAGAAACCAAGTGATGATGCCAATTTTAGAATGTGTGTGAAGCTTCAGACTTTGTCAAAATATTCAAAGTTGAATCAAATAACTTGATTGGCCTCTAGATGGCTTGAAGGCGTTGGCTAGGTAACCTTCCTTGGAGAAGCTTGTGAAAGACACTGGGAGGCTTGTGAAAGTTTGGAGTCCACCTATTCGGAGTGGAGGAGGACTACCATAAGTGGATGGCTTGATGTCAGTTTAATGATTGAGCATTTGTTTTAAAAAAATCATTTGCATAGACTCAGATTTTACTAGAGTTATGAAATAATAAAGACCTAGATTTATTTGTCTGCTTTTTGATAGCTGTGTGTTTATATCTACTAGTGGTTTGCTTAATTTTGCTTTGCGCAAAGCGATTGGATAAGACTATCTAAGTCTTTTTTGTTGAGATTAATTTGATGGACTTTCGAGGCACAAAGTCAATTGATGAAGACTTATTTTGAGGAGATTTGATATTTCGACTAAGGAATGAATTCATTTTAAGGTGAAGATTGTTAAAGTGTGATCCAAATTCAGATGCGAGTCCACATCGGACACGTTCACAAAGTCGTGTCAGACATGCAACTAACTAGCACATCCAAATTTGATTTGGTTTTTTCTCTGTTTATGACTCTGATCCTTACCATATATATGTACTCTGTAATAGCATGCTTTAAATACGTTGAAATTTCTTGGTTTTGTAATCTCTTGTATAGTTATTTTCGTTTTCGTGTGTCTATGTTTTTTCAAAAAAAAATTCATATTAACTTCATGTCGTCTGTTATTTCGATTTTGTGTTGATTGTTTTGTTTCAGACACAAATATGACTGCACTGTATATGCTGGCAGGAAGGGTAGTAGTAGGTTAGCGGTGGTAGTACGTTGCACGCAGTTGTAAGTGCCACGTACTCCTCCCGGGCCTGCCGGGAGAGCAGGGCAGAGCATAGCGAGCATCCGGTACTCGACGAGACAAGGAGACACGACACGGAACCGGAGCCTGCGCCAGCTGTGGGCGCTTCTTCCGCCACGTAGACATGCGCGCTGACGTCACCCCACCTGCCTCGGCGATTTACTTTTCGCCCCCTCCTCAGTCCTCACTCGCCACGCTCCGCCACCTGGCCGTAGTACTTCCCAAAACGGCATATGAATGCCGGTCAGATCGAGCAGGACTCTTAATTTCTAGAAATGGCTCGCAGATCAGTCGACACGTGTGATTAGCTTTTTCAGCCAGACACTTGGTGGGTTAGGTACTTCTGGTGAGCTTTGGCTTTTCAACCTTTTATTATACTAGAACATTGGGCGCGCCTCGCGCGCCTTGCCATGACTTCAATTGCAGAAAGTAATTAAAATTTAAATGTAGACGCTGTAAGCGGATGACTGATAGAGGCTATTACATAAATTAATCTCCAATTCAATACAGAATTTCCATCTCAATATTAGACACTTGAAGAAGATAACAGATAGAGGCTATCCAATCTAAGTTCCAGGATTTAAGAGAAGCATAACAAATTATGTAGATAATGCCCACACATTTCATAGCACAAAGATAAAGCAGTCACATGCATGGACAGCGTTTGCACAACCCTAGCAGCCAACAGGGTTCTGTCTACGGCATATGTTACATATTGCGATCAGAATTCGTCACTACCAAACACAGAGCCGGTAGTTTAGAATACCGATCCAAAAGACCATTGAATACACTAAAGTGGTTGCATGACGCTAAAGACTAAATTAGTAGCAGATAGCACAGCCTGCAGCCCTGAAGTTCCAAGCAACGGCGGACCAGCGATCAACACATTTTCTTGCAGATGGTAGATGCAAAAGTAGTGAACTTCCTTGTGCCAGCAACTTCTACTGAACTGTAAAGGAAAAAGGGTTTTAGAAGGCATACATATCATGTTATGATCAGAATGTGTCACTACCAAATATAGAGCCGGTAGTTTAGAATACTGATCCAAATGACCATTGAAAACGCATGACACTAAAGATTAAATCAGTAGAAAACAGCACAGCTTGCAGACATAAAGTTCCAAGCAACGACTGATCAGTGATGGCACACACATCTTGCTGCAGCTGGTAGGAGCAAAAGTAGGGAGCCCTCTTGTGCCTAAGCATTTTTTGCCGACCTGCAAAGGAAAAAAAAGGGTTTTAGAAAGTGGGCCAAGTGGTGTAAGCAAGTACACATGACGCTATTGTATATCAGGCACGAGAGTTTAGTATTTGATTAATTAGAGCAAGAAAGCACCTAGTCCCGGCAGTGTCATCTGCACAAGCACCACCATCATCATCTCTAGCGATATCATCTTTGAAGAGCCTCTTCGCAGTACCTTTCTTAGGCGATGAGCGAGACCTATAAGCGGGTTCTTATGTCACGTATGTATATACAAGGGTGGACCCTGACCTGTGCTAGAAAACAAAGCAAAGAAATGCACTGGCAGCAAGCCTAACCTCTTTCCTGTCATGCTCCCTCGAGACTTTGTCGAATCACCAAAACAAACATCAGAAGCAGGCTTCTGGTGAAGCAAGGCATTAAAAAAAGGACCATGTTAGTTCAGGTATTTAGGAAAGCCGTAAACAAATAGAGAACTGTACCAAAAGAATAATAGCCTTGCCTATGTTTTTCGGATGTATTTCAAGCATCACAGTGCAATGGATGTTCACATATCATCTCAAGGCTTGTTACAATAACTCATTAGACGAAAAAAATAGAATTTTATTCCCACTCACTACCTCACTACATAGTGATTCAGAATGGCTCCAGGAGTAAACCTTACCTTGAGCACATTTGCACCACCACTGTCCTGCGGCGTCACTGATGACCCCGCTAGTGCCGCCACAGCACTAATAGGCTCTAAAACTGCCTCGGTTTGCAGTAAAGTCCGGCCCTGAGCTACCTGCGAAGTATCATACACATTGTATAGTAGTGTTGAGGAAATAAAGATATACGGTATACATATGGATAAAGTATACTTCTGTTTGGAAAATGAACGTGTAAATTGCTGACTTTTATCTCAGAAACAGTTTACCTCATCCTTAGTAGTGTCTATGGCACTTTGTGGCGTCACCGGTGGTTCATGGGCGAGAAGAGCAGCTTTACCTGGCGTAGTGCTTGAAGCATGGCTAGCCTCTGAAGTAGCAGGTGGTGAAGGCAAAGCTAATGGGGCACTTTTCTGAGGAGTGTTCTGCATGCTGCTACCTTCACCTTGAGAGAGCATGTACGATGATGACTGTGATCCTGTAGGTGTTGTCGGAAGAAGAGCATTGCTGGCGTCTATTTCCCCAATGATTGCATTGACCTGAAAACAAACGTTGCCGGAACCTATTGTGTTTTCAGTGAAGCTGACATTCCATACGAAAACCTTCTCTAGGAGCCTCGTGATTTCATCTGGAATGAAACCACGCGGATTATCGGCGATGAGAGTATCAACTGCCTTCTTTGTGAGGCGCTGAGCCGTTCGTCCAAAGAGAATAAATTCAGTATCACCCGTTTCATCTCCAGCAACAATGCACAGTTTGTACCTACGTTACATAGAGAGTAGATTAGAAAGCCATCAGTGCAGAGCAAGGTGCCTATCGCCAGATAGTTAAAGAAGGTAGTAAACATTATCTGACCTTTGGGTAGGTGCACCGATGGTACCGCAGTCAGGACCACTGCATCTGTACGAGTCACCATGAGGCTTGGATGTTCTAAGACACTTGCTGCAGGAGTTGTACCACCATGCATTGTCGATCTTTCGCACTGTCACTGTGACAAGAAACTCTTTTTTCTGTAAAAGATGCAGTGAAAGTGAGTATCTACCTAAGTAATGGATATGGTAAAGGTATGACATACGGCAATAAAAGCGTACCTTATTTTTAAAAGGGTGAAGGTACTTGATATCAGAGACCTTTTTTGGTTCAGCAGCAACTTTGGGTTCTCCCGAAGTCATGTGTTCATCCCATTTAATCGGCTCATGCATGCTTCCCACTCTAATTAGTTAAGCGAGCAGAGAAATCAACTTCTAAAATGTAGAAAAAGATGTCTGCCGTCTGCAGGTACTAAATATTCAGACCAACATATTACCTGGCCATGAGGCTTTTTGCTTCCGGGACCTCGGGATTTATGTACCATTTGCACGCTGAACCGCCTGTTAGCGATACTGTGTCTGAAACACCAGGCATCAGGTATAGGCTTCTGATAGCAATGGACGCACAATAGCACAACAAACATACCTGCAAAGCGCCTGACAAGAGTGCCAACAAATATCACAATCTGTGGAGAAGTCAGCCCATCCTTATGCACTTGTTCGCCTGGGAACGACTTAGCCCGCTCACCCCAAAGCACAACATCAACTGTACCACTGCTGTAGTTCCAGTGAGATCAAATGCAAGTTAGAATAGTTACCAGTTAAGCACTACTACAGATAAGCTGTCAAACAGACACCACTATTGCACAGGCAAACAAAAAAATGTTTCATGAACAATAGACATGCATAACTGACCCCGCACTGCCTATGGTGATAGTTCTCTTCAAGCTGTCCGCCTGTCGCGACCTTGCCCGTAGCGTTGAAACATTTGAGATCATGGTGATCACTCCAATGATATCTAACTTGTGTAACGGTAATGCATAAGCAAGTGTTGAACGCTTTATGAGATGCTAATTTCCTGTGTTCAGAGATTTACCTGTGAAGTAATCATTGCAGTCAACACGTGACTGGAGCTGCTCCATCGGAGTTAGGGAGTAGGTACACACAGGAAAAGCAGGTGGGATCTCAACAACCTCCTCCACTAAAGTCCACCTTGTAAAGATGATCATGCTGTCATTTGGTACTGGCCTGTACTTGCTGGATTTCTTGACCCGGAAATATGAGATGTTGTAAACGCCACCTTCCTTTATCAGAGGCTTGAATTGCTCATCTAAACGCGGGTAAATCTGTGCGTGCACGCTGTTTCCCTGTCCAAGAAATCAGCATTAGAAAAAAAAAGACATTTGGATCGGAAACTCTATTGTAATAAGCAAGTACCACCACCTACAACTGCTCCCAAGTTGTCATACTTAGCGGCACAGTTGGATGCATGGTCAAGGCAGCGACAATTGCCCCCAACAAAGGAAAAAAAACCACGATCTATTATTGGGGCAAATAGATACCTCTTCATCAATCAACACCAGGTCAGTGTGCAGCAGCTTTGTTTCATCATGAGGATCAAAGAAGTCCCAAAATCTAGAGACACGCACACATATGCGCTCACTGCAGTCTCCAATCATAAGGGTGGGAATCAGTACGTCACCCATCTGCGAGTGTAGAAGCAAATATAGAATCATTAGAACAGACATTAATGAAAGGTCAGATCAGTTAACGGATTGTAAAGGGTTCAGACAAGAAATGTAAACACCTTAGATCAGAAGGTATCACATGCATCAAGTAAGTCCAGCGGATCAAATGCAGAAAAAACGTACAACAGTGATCAGGTAACGACCTCTAAAGTCATATATATAAGCAAGGCTATGTACAAGGCAAAAATGCATTGTATGGCAGGAGTCCTAGGCTGATGCCGCATCTACGGCACCAAGGACCTCTCTATAAACTACGTTCCGAGTCTCCGAGCCACACGAGCCATCATCATTTTCAATTAAAATCCTAAGGCCACCTCTAGACGTCGATCTCGAAACAGCAACATAAAGTTGTCCGTGTGTAAAAACAGGTTTCTTGAGGTAAAGTCCAACCCTTGATAGGGTCTGTCCTTGACTCTTGTTTATTGTCATCGCATAGCACACTCGAACTGGAAATTGTTTTCTCTGCAGCGTGAAAGGCCATTTGACATCTGTAGTATTAAGAGCAATCCTTGGTATAAAGACCTTCTCACCAATATTAGATCCTGTTAGTATCACGCACTGCAGCAAACGCTGCCCATGTTCAACAACAATTAGCCTTGTGCCATTACAAAGGCCCATATTCTGATTGAGGTTTCGCAACAGCATCACTACAACACCTTTTTTTAGCACAAGCCTATGACAAGGGAAATTGTTTGCATCAATGGAATTTAGGAACTCTGTAGGGTAGAGCAAATCAAAATCTGGTACGTATTCAGATGATTTCGATATTGTGTCACAGCTTAGGTAGTGTACACTATCTCCAGGAAGCATTGAGACAATATATGTGTTTAGCTCGTTAACTGTCACATTATTAGGGCAGACAATGGCACGTGAAGCCAAATATAGAGGATTTTGGTAATTTTTCAAGAAGTTCGGGTACACTTCAGACACAAGAGCAGCAATTTTATCACCAGCAGTACGGACCAACAAATCATCGGGAATTGTCACCCAAGAAGGCTCACGCTCCTCCCCCTTTTTTATAGCAGGGATAGTACCGTCACCAATGGCTAAGACCCATTTGCTAAATTTCTCAAGTTCGTCGCGCTCACTTCCTTCTAAGGATGGGTTAAGAAGCCGCATGTTTGTGTGCAATTTCAGAAGAGCAACATGCTGCCACAGCTTAGAGTTCGTAATAGACGCACTAACTATGGAGGACCGTGAGCCCTTGCGCACAACAGGTAAAATCTGTCGGAAATCACCTCCAAGAACAACGGGCTTTCCACCAAATGGGAGGATCGCATTTTTAGGATCATGTTCAGAAAGAATATCTCGCATAGTCCTATCTAAAGCTTCAAAGCAGCGTCTATGTGTCATCGGTGCTTCATCCCATATAATTAGGGAAGCAACCTGTATAAGTTCAGCAAGCATAGTACCCCTTTTAACACTGCATGTCCCAGCTTCTGTTATGTCAAAAGGTATTTTAAATCTCGAGTGCGCAGTACGGCCTCTGGGCAACAGCAAGGACGCTACACCAGATGACGCTACTGCAAGCACTATCCTCTTCTCCGACCTTAACTTTGCAATTATAGCATTCCATAGAAATGTTTTACCAGTACCACCATGGCCATAGACAAAGAAAAAGCCAGGCGATCCACGAAGAACACGGCCTGTTATTACGTCAAATACATTTCTTTGGTCAACATTCAGCTGCGAAACCAAAGAAGTGGCATGCATGGACAACATCAAGGGTTCAGGGTCAAGTTCATCACTAATTAGCCTATTATCGCTTATGTTAACACACTGTGTTGTCAGCTTTGGCAGGTTGTAGTCATCTATGTTTCCACCGCTGCTCGCAAAAACATTCGTGAGTTTTTGTATGAGCAAAGCCATAAGCTGCTCATGCGGAACAGTATAGTACGGGTTCTGAAGTGCATCTTTAAGCCTACGATGTATGTCATCTGTAAAATAGAGCCAATATTTATCAAACAAAGCGCGAACATTACCAACAGAACAGAAAAGCACCACAGTGACAAATAATTGCCTCAATTGATATGCTGACGCGGATACTATCGCCTCATCAAACAGAAGATGCCACTCGTTATCGCCCTGAAGTAAACCACGCGCCTCACAAGCGTCTCGAAAGGTAGTGTATACTTTATTGTTAAAGGTTCTAACATCAGCATAGTTCTTTGCGCCCTTAACTATCATTAGAAGCATGCGTAAGTAATATAACTCCCCTGCAGCTGGATGTACATAGTACATACGACCAATCTTAGCGCAAAGTGTTCTCTTTCGCCAACATCTCTTAGTAGCATCCCAAGTCCATTCTTTTGGGAAGTCACAATATGTTAAGCGTCTAGCTTCTCCGTGTTTCGAATTAGCTTCGAACCACGCAGTCAACATTGTGGACTTTGCTGCGGCGCTAGCGAGCAACGCTTTCAGGTCAACACCAGGTTCGTATCGCACATGGTTCATGCTAGGAAGATGCACAGCTAATCTCTCCACTGAAGGCATCCTAAAGTGAATGTCAAACTCGAAAGCACGCCATAGGGCCTCGCACGAAGAAAGAAATCTAGCATCAATGTATTCTTGAATTTCATTTTTTGGAGCTAGCTGAGGGCCAGGAGACGCATTGGATGTTTTTGAAGTAACTTCAAAATAGATTTTCGCTCGATCACTTCCTTTCGTAACATATTTAAATAGATATTTAATCATGTTCGATTTGTTACACCACTCAACATTGATATGTGCATTGTATTTCTTTAGCAAGCGCATATTGTATGGAACAACATTCCTGTTATCCAATGTGACACCGTTTTTACAAACATGTCTACCATCATCTCTTCGTCTGTAAATAGTGAACCCAAAGTCGTCCACGATAGTTTCATCCTGAAACGACTTAGGAAAATTCTTTGAGCATTTGTTATTTTTCATACATGGACACTTCTTGTTATAATCACCGCATGGGCCATGTATCATGAACTCGCTAACCAAAGCATAGCCTAGTGGGTCGTTGTTGATATCAGGGATTTCTGCGCAAATGAAACTATCAACAGTAGCAGCACCGAATTCTGAATTATTAGCAGCTAGCCATACAAGGCAGTGTATGTGCGGCAGGCCACGTTTCTGGAACTCTACAGTGTACAGAACTGCACACAGATGGTCTAGTGTGAGACTCAGTAACAATAAATATAAAAGCCAGCACGTATGGACAACATATGCTACGGCTTACCAGCGAGGACTGGGCCAAACGTTCTGCCCTCCTTAATATCGGCTACGAATTCATCGACTTTCATATGGAAAACTCGAACTACTAAGTCAGAACGATCGCATGGCTGCTGCCCAGGCTCAAAGCGTAGTGCATCAGCTATTTCTTTCCATTTAGTGTTACATGTGAAAGTCACAAAGAGGTCAGGAGGGCCATAGACCCTGCATATGGCCATCGCGTCTTGGTAATTCATTACATGGTACCTCCTACTGCCAGTAAAACTGGCCGGCACAATTACCCTACCACCAACTGAATCGGCATTTATAAGACCCTTATCAATGGCATCGGCTATTCCTTGTACCGTCTCAGATCGTAGCTCTTTTTGGTGGTCTGCTATGAACTTTAGTCTAGACCCTTCAATCGTTGAGTACGCATCGACGCATATCTGGTCGCTTAACCTGCCATAGCAGGCGAATGGATTCGCCTCGTTCAGTCTGTAGTGCATGTGATATCTAACAAATTCAAGCATCGTGACATATCTACGGCCTGTCCCGTCACTATCCTCAACATCCGAATATTTAATACCAAGATGGTAGCCATGCTCACCATAAGGAAATAGCAATGGGTACTGCAAAGCCATATAAGATGGGTGCAAGCAAGAAACACGCTTTAGTCCGCACCCCCTGTCCTGCACAAGGACATCGTAAGTGTACTCATCGGCCGAGTAGTCACCAACAACTATAGCAGCGATCTCACCGCTTGAGGGTAAACTGTACTGAACATCGTGTTTTGTATTGCATCCTAGCAATCGTAGTGTTATTTTTTGATCACCCTCCTGTTCTAGACGTTCTCTAGCATAGCGGAACGCCTTAACAAGTTGGTTGTGCTCATTTAACATGGTCAACAGAGACATTGCTATCACTGGGTCAGGCTGATCAGGATCGCTATCATCACCTTCAAATACGTTCAATCTATTTTGTGACTCATTTTCAGTGTCGTATATGTAAAGCTGCGCAAATTTGGGTCGCGAACCATGATGTGGCAGCAAGGTACCAATACGATGATGGACTACCCCATTAATCTTGAACACATAAGGTGCAGTGCCGCTGTTTATCGTCCTATCGATAGCTGCACCTAAAGAGGTGAATGCGAACAGAGAATTGTAAGATCGAATTTGCCTTAGAAACCTCTTAGAACGCGCATCACCATCGAAACACAGTAGGTCGGCTAAGGGGGCAGGTGGTTTCCTATAGGGTCTCAAATTGATTTTGCCTCCTCTACAGCAAAGGTTGTACACTATTTTTCTCTTGGTGACATTAGAGGCACTCTTGACACGCTCTTGGAACCAGAAGACAGCACCACAGTATGCACACTCGTGTGATGGTCCGCCATAATACGACCGGTCTCGGTAGGTATCTACAGTGCGACAACAGGAAAATATAGTGGTGTATAAACCATAAGACACCATTTAACTCATGTAAAGTTATAAAAAATGGCATGCACACACCTTTCAACGCATCGACGTATCCCCTATCTGGAGCAACCATGACATCTACCGGATCGCTGCAGGCAGCTATGCGCAAAAAAATCAAAGTGTGGAACGTCATTTCACCTGAACAGCGAAAGGTTTCAGGAAAAAAACAAAGGGCATAGGTAATCACCACGGGTAACACATGGCGAATGGCTGTATGGTCTCTTACTGCGTATCCTAGCGAGCCGACGCTGCCTGTTGAAGGTAGCAACCTCAGCAGGAAAGTCCATTAAGGATCTATTCCCTGTTCAATGTGAAGCTATACCATCAATAAACAATGTGCGCATTTGTTTCTCCTATAGCTAGACATGACTGTCTAACGTATACTCACTTGGCGGCAGGCTAGATGCTCCAGGCCGGTCAGATGGTTCTGGCTGACCAGCCACGCATAGGTGTTCACTGCCAGTGGCAAAGGAAGGGCTCCTAAGGAAACCTACGCGTTTCCCCACAGTTGCCAGAAGTAGCATAAATTAGACAATGACAAGGTAACTGTTCTATGCCGGGTAAACTATGCATGGCAACATTATAGACCTTGGGAAAGCGCGATACGCCTTCTTTTCCTTTTTTCACGACATCGGGCAACAATTTCACACGGAGAACCACCCATTAAAACCCAGGCTGCACAACGTAAATAAAGCACAACCAATATCAAGAATAGATTAGGTGAAAGCAAAAGGAATTCAACTGAACCAAACAACACAGAGCCACAATCAATAACATCCATATACCAAGACAGGCCTCAGAAGGGTAGAAGAAAAGGATTGAGACTATCCACAGCTACCAGAACAGGTAAGTGAAGAAGATGTGTCTATACAACCTAGAAGAAAGGATTTTACAGCCTATGAAAACTACCTATGAACGGAGAACCAGACGGTAAGGGGAGAAAAAGCACCTAGAAAGCTTAGTAGAATAGGTAAGCGCACCTAGAGAGTCTAGTAGAACAGGCAAGCATTTAGATAGAATGGAGAAAAGAGATGGACACTATCAGCAACACTTGCCAGATCAGGTCGCATGCCTTGACAGGCCACTACACTGGGAACCATAGTGTCACAGGCGAAAGCAAAAGGAATTTGCTAATGATTTCGCCCACGATCACATACCTATTCGGCAAACTTCATTGGCCACAGACCTAGTGACTCAAACAAATACCTGGACCCGGATGATGGAACGGGACAATAGACAAAAACGTTCTATTGAAAGAGGAGAAGAAAAGAGACCTGGAAAACACATAACAGAAAGCACTCACACGGAGGTAAGAAATGAGGCCAACAGAACCTTCCTGCTACCCAGGGCCTTTTTGGTCAGACAAAGCAGATTACAAAAGCACATGAAAAGTCATTATGTACGAAGCATGTAACAACTCCAAAAGTACAGGACCGTGCAGATCAAGAAGACCAAAATTACCTTCGTAGCCCGTTTCCTCCGCACACAACACAAGGTAGCAATAGCTTTAGCACCCAGTCAACAGCAAAAGCGATGAAAGATGCCTTTCTTGCAGCCGTAAGCGACCAGAACGACCTACAGGCCCGTTTGCAATCAATACTATAATACATTACATTCCACATGTAACAACACATCATTTAACATCATCCATCAATATGTTCTAGACAGCTAATACTATAATACTATCACACTCCACAGAATTGATTCACCCAAAACGAAAACACTATCCAGGCATAAGCAATCAATTATAAAGAGTAAAATATTAACTGGACACATCATTTAACATCATCCAGCAATATGTTCTAGACAACTAATATCATAATACTACCACATTCCACAGAATTGATTCACCCGAAATGAAAACACTACCCAGGACATAAGCAATCAATTATAAAGGGTAAAATATTAACTGGACACATCACCTAACATCACCCAGCAATATGTTATAGACAACTAATACTATAATACTATCACAAATATTAACTGGACACATCATGTAACATCATCCAGCAGTATGCTCTAGACAACTAACACTATAATACTAACACATTCCACAGAATTGATTCACCCGAAACGAAAACACTATACAGGACAAGCAAACATATTACCTTCAATTCACCAACAGCGCAACCAAGAAGCCAGGAATTTCTATGGTAAGGCTCAACGCAACCTGTTCTAAAGCCTGAAATACGAATTCAAAGCATACGGGTTATTCAAATACAAAGCATTAATTCTCAAGAGTAAAATGTTAAACCTTTACTTACAGCGCTATAGCACAAAAGATGTTGGAAAGGGCCGAAACCTCCATCGTATCCAGAACACACTTAGCCAAAGCCGGATTGAAAATACGTTTGCCTAGGAAAGAGATACGAATATTAATTAATCGTAAAAGGTAAGTCAGAAGCTTAAAACCGGCAAGACTGTAGCATACATTCTCAATACCTGAAACGAAGAACCTCTTCTGGGCCTCTGCCTTGAAGAGAAGATGTATGCGTGTGAGATCTGTAAATCTGTACAAAGGGAACTAAGAGAAGCCGTGAACAAAAAATGTTTTGTAAAGTAGAAAGCAAAAGGAATTCAACTGAACCAAACACCGCAGAGCCACAATCAATAACATCCATATACCAAGACAGGCCTCGGAAGGGTAGAAGAAAAGGATCGAGACTATCCACAGCTACCAGAACAGGTAAGTAAAGAAGATGTGCCTATACAACCTAGAAGAAAAGATTCTACAGCCTATGGACACTACCTATGAATGGAGAACCAGACGGTAAGGGAAGAAAAAGCACCTAGAAAGTTTAGCAGAATAGGTAAGCGCGCCTAGAGAGTCTAGTAGAACAGGCAAGCACTTAGAAAGAATCGGGAAAAGAGGTGGACACTACCAGCAACACCTGCCAGATCAGGTCATATGCCTTGACAGGCCACCACACTGGAAACATAGTGTCACAGGTGAAAGCAAAAGGAATTCGCTAATAATTTCGCCCACGACCACGTACCTATTCGGCAAATTTCATTGGCCACGGACCTAGTGTCTCAAACAACTACCTGGATCCGGCTGACGGAACTGGACAATAGACAAAAACGATCTATTGAGAGAGAGGAGAAAAGAGACTTGGAAAACACAGAACAGAA
The DNA here is from genome assembly GCA_017311315.1 of Dendrocalamus latiflorus. Lineage (NCBI taxonomy): Eukaryota > Viridiplantae > Streptophyta > Magnoliopsida > Poales > Poaceae > Dendrocalamus > Dendrocalamus latiflorus. The sequence goes on from CM029635.1 coordinate 22,017,243, forward strand.
AGCAGTCATACAGAGGTAAGAAATGAGGCCTACAGAACCTTTCTGCTACCCGGGGCCTTTTTGGTCAAACAAAGCAGATTATAAAAGCATATGAAAAGTCATTATCTACGAAGCATGTAACAACGCTAAAAGTACAAGACCGTGCGAATCAAGAAGACCAAACTTACCTTCGCAACCTGTTTCCTCCGCACACAACACAAGGTAGCAATAACTTCAACACCCAGTCAACAGGAAAAGCGACGAAGGACGCCTTCCCCGCAGCCGTAAGTGACCAGAACGACCTACAGGCCCGTGTGCAGTCAATACTATAATACATTACATCCCACATGTAACATCATTGACACAACATGTAACATCATTTAACAATACATTATAGACAACCAATATTATAATACTATCAGATTCTACAGAACCGATTCACACGAAACGAAATCACTAACCAGGACATAAGCAATATGTTCTAGACAACTAATACTGGACACATCATTTAACATCATCCAGCAATACGCTCTATACAACTAATGCTATAATACTATCACATTCCACAGAATTGATTCACCCGAAACGAAAACACTATCCAGGACATAAGCAATCAATTATAAAGAGTAAAATACTAACTGGACATATCGTCTAACATCATGCAGCAATATGTTCCAGACAACTAATACCATAATACTATCAGATTCCACAGAGCTGATTCACCCGAAACGAAAACACCACCCAGGACATAAGCAATCAATTATAAAGAGTAAAATATTAACTGGACACATCGTCTAACATCGTCCAGCAATATGTTATAGACAACTAACACTATAATACTATCACAAATATTAACTGGACACATCATGTAACATCATCCAGCAATATGTTCTAGACAACTAACAATATAACACTAACACATTCCACAGAATTGATTCACCCGAAATGAAAACACTATCCAGGACAAGCAAACATATTACCTTCGATTCACCAGAGGCGCAACCAAGAAGCTAGGGATTTCTACGGTAAGGCTCAACGCATCCTGTTCTAAAGCCTGAAATACAAATTCAAAGCAACTGGGTTATTCAAATACAAAGCATTAATTCCCAAGCGTAAAATTATAATTTTTTACTTACAGCGCTATAGCACAAAAGATGTTGGAAAGGGCCGAAACTTCCATTGTATCCAGAACACACTTGACCAAAGCTAGATCGAAAATACGTTCGCCTAGGAAAGAGATACGAATATGAATTAATCGTAAGAGGTAAGTGAGAAGCTTAAAACCGGCAAGACTGTAGCATACATTTTCCATACCTGAAACGAAGAACCTCTTCTGGGTCTCTACCTTTAAGAGACGATGTACGTGTGTGAGATCTGTAGATCTGTACAAAGGGAACCAAGAGAAGCCGTGAACCCAAAATGTTTTGAAAAGTAGCAACCACGGCAACATAAATACTACCAAACCGCATGGGTATAAGCACAGAACCTAGAGACGGAGAAGCCCCGGCAAGATCAACAGTTCACCCAGGCCATCACGGATGTAGAACGAAGGTCAAACACCAGGTCTCGCAAAGATCTGGAAAAGGGAGAGGGGTGAAGGAGGTTCCGAACCGGACGAGCTGATAAATAGGGAGACTAAGTCACTCACCTCGAGCATGGGAACCAGCACCGTAGGACGAGACCGGTAGAGGTATGGGCCAGGCACGGGCCAACGATGACGGACGATGCCCGCGTGAGCTCGGCGCGACGAGACACCACAGCCGCCCGTGCACTGTTCCGACGGGACAGATCGGCCATCAGTAGAGAAGAGCGGCCGCACACGCCTGTACGGCGAGGGAGTAGCGCCGTTGGGACTGTTCCGATACGACGGATGGGGCTCGAGGAAGACGAATCTGTTCTCAGATTTGTTCTCAGTGTAGAGGCACGGATTACCTATGTATCCACGGCTCCGTCCACTCCGAGGGCGATACAGCCCGCCTCCTCACAATCTCTCACTGCGTGTGGGCTCAGACAAAAGCGGGACCACCGGCCAGAGGGTTGGCTGAAATGTTATCGCGTGCACCGCTACGCCCGAGCAGCGCTTCGCCTGCTCTGCGTGCGCTCCCTCTCCCCACACGACCCGCACGCCGGTCAAAGTTGCCCTCTCGCCTGCCCCGCGTATGCTCCCTCTCTCGATACGCGCCGCACGCATCTCACGACGTGTGGGCCCAGGCAGCAGCGGGACCACCGGCCAGTGTCGCGCGTCAAAGCATTTTCGCGTGCACCGCTACGCCCAAGGCGCCTCGGTTTCTCCGCGCGCGATCTCACGCGAAGGCCGCGTACGCTCCCCTCCGCGCTGCCGGGACCACCGGGCAGCGTCGTGTGGTAAAACGCTCTCGCGTGCACCGTAACGATCGAGGCGCGCCTCGCCTTCCCCGCACGCGCTCGCCGCGCACGCTCTCCCTACGCGCCCTCCGTCGCTACGTGTGGGCCCAGACAGAGGCGGGTCCACCGGCCAGCGACACGAGTGGTAGCGCCTCGCGTGCGCCGCTACGCCCGAGCCGCGCCTCGCCTCCCCCGCGCGTGCCCTCACGCGAACGCCGCGTACACCCCCCCCCCTGCGCGCGCCCCGTCGCTGTGCGTGGGCTCAGAGAGCAGTGGGGCCACCGGCTCAGAGAGACGCGTTAAAACGCCTCGCGTGCGCCGCTGCGCTCGGGGCGCGCCTCGGCTTCTCCGCCACGCCCTCACGCAAACGCCGCGCGACCTCCTCTCCGCGCGCTCCGTCCGCGCGTGTGTGGGCTCAGGCAGCACCGGGACCACCGGCCAGCGGCGCGCGTTAAAGCGCCCTCGCGTACACCGCCACGCCCGACGCCTCGGTTCCTCCGCGCGCGCTCTAACGCGAAGGCCGCGTACGCTCCCCTCTGCGCGCTGTGTCACTGCGCATGGGCCCAAACATCACCGGGACCACCGGGCAGCGGCGTGCGGTTAAACGTTCTCGCGTGCACCGTAACGCCCGAGGCGCGCCTCGCCTTCTCCGCGCGCGCTCGCCGCGAACGCACCCTCCACGCGCGCTACGTCGCTGCGTGCGGGGCCAAACAGCAGCGGGACCAACGGCCAGGGACACGAGCTAAAACGCCCCGCGTACGCCGCTACGCCGACCCGTGCCTCGCCTTCTCCACGAGGGCCGCCTACGCTCCCCTCCGCACGCTGCGTCACTGCGCATGGGACGCAAACGCCGCGCACACCTCCTCTCCGCGTGCCCCGTCGCGTGGGCCCAGAGAGCCGCGGCCCCACAGGCTCAGCGAGACGCTCTCGCGTGCGCGAAGACCCAGCGGGTGCGCGAAACTAACATACGACGCGCGCGCGCTCAACCCCGTTGCCGGACGAAGACCCGCGCGGTGCGCGAAAAGCTCTCCCGCGCGACGCGCGCGCGCTCCCTCCCGTTGCTACGCTCGCCACGCGTCGCCACGCGAAGACCCCCGCGGGCGCGCGAAACGCTCTCGCGCGAGCAGACCGGGGCAGCTTTTAATAACTCTGATTAACTAATTTTTAAATGATATATTTTTAAGATAAAATTTACTAATTAAGTAGATATATATTGTACTGACTTTAGTATACTAGTTAAAATCACGTACGATTGTCTTCCTTTTCATAATATTTTTTACGAATAATCAGAATTTAAAATTTTAAGAAAAGACCATAAGCATGGCTTCTGAATAAACGAAATAAACGGAACAATTTTTTCAAATGGTTTTTCCAAACAATTTTTCAAATCAAAACAATGTGCGTTGTCTACGTTGATGTCTTTGTCGTCCGTTATCATACTGAGGTGGTGATCGGTTCGGCTGAAAAGCTCGTGGCTTATGGCTGAAAACACTGTAGCTGGCTGAAAAAAGCACTGTAGCTGACAGAGGCTTATTTAGCATAATTAAATTTAAAAAAATTTAAAAATAAAAAAAATATGTTAGCCCATTACGTATAATACAAACAAATACGGGGAAAAAAGAACCGGCAAAAAAGCTCAACAAAAAGCCAAAAGTTCAGAAAAAGACGAAACTTATGAATAGTGAAAAATAAGCCAGAAGCCAGAAGCCGAAGCCGAGTTGATCAGGGCCTGAAAAACACATACAAAACCATAAGGTACAGCAAAAAATCATAGACCATATTCTTTTATGTTAGACTGATGGTTTTTATTTGTATTTTTTGAGACGGCAATAGATGAAGCACACAGTTTTAGATTAAAAAAACTATTTAGAAAATATGCTTTAAAAAGCCACCTTATTTATTTTAATTTTTTTAAAAAAACTAAGAGTTAAAAAACTTACACAACAAGATCATGGCAGAACGTACGTGCAGTGGTACGAAACACAGAAATTAATCCCGCTCATTTCAGCTTTAGGCTTATTTTTCACTATTCATAAATTTTATCTTTTTCTGAACTTTTGTCTTTTTTGAGTTTTTTTGCCGTTTCTTTGTATTCGTTTGCGTTGTCTGTGATGAGTTAGCATATTTTTTCTATTTTTAATTTTTTAAATTACTTACGCCAAGTAAGTCACCTTCAATTATAGTAAAATTTCAACCGCTACAGTATACTGTTAGTCATAAACCATAGCTTTTCAGCCCAACTAAATGGCACCAAGCTCGATCGATGGAAGAATATGCCAACTGGTAGCGGATTCTAATTTTGAACAGCATTTCGATCAATCGAGCAGCATCTGTTTGCTTTTCCCGTACGTGTGAAGAAACTTCATCGAACTCGCAGTTAAGTGATCTCTACTAGCTAATTAAATTGACTAGTCTTATCTGACCTGACGTGCGTAGCGGGAAGGACGCGCATCTACTTTTTCAGATTCTAGAAGTTATTTTTAATTTTTTATAATAACTAAATTTTAAATAAAATATATTTTAAAATAGGATTTACAAGTTAGTTATAGTACATATTACATCGGCTTTATATTTATCAACCAAAACTAAATGCAAATTTCTATTATTTCTTACTCTTTTATAAACAGACTAAAAATCGTTAGACACCGTCATAAACTAAAGCCAAAAAATTATAGACCCAATGTGTCATGTGGTTAATTGGCTGCACACGACAACCCAAAAAAAAAAGAAGGCTGGCTAGTACTTACTAGTTACTAGTTGGCGTGCACAGGAGCGGTGCTGTCTCAGCGACGGGTTTGGAGTCAGTGCAGTATGCCGTGGTGGCGCATAGGCGTCGTCTTCGCTGGGAGCGGCTCGTCGTGGAGTTCAAGGGCTGCTATGCCAGGGCCTTGAGGCGTGCAGGATCCCGGTGTGTTGGTGGCGGTCTTTTGTGTGTGGATAGTGCGTGGGGTGCTGTGGAGGTGCTGGCGAAAGCCTGGCCGGCGCTTACCGGTCTCGACAACGATGACGCATTCGGGTGCCATTGTCCTTCCTGGAGGTGTTGTCATGGCACTCCATAGCCCTCATGTTTACTGATCTCCAGGTGAAAACCTTGCCTCGGTGAGGCAGGCGGCGTCGGCGACCCTCGTCGCCTCCTTGGAGACGTCGCCTTGGAGGTCCATCTTCACGCAAAGCCGACCGAAGTTTGGGTGGCTCAGCCGGATGAGAATAGGGATTTGGTTGAAAGCAAGGACGAAGAAAAGTGCTGAAGCTTAGTCTATCTAGCTTTTTTTCTTAGTCCTTAAGCTAGTCTTCTTGTTGTTTTATGCTCCTCAGCTTTGAGCCTAAGAGCTCGTGTAACTTTTGGCTGTGTATATCCCACGTGGATATAGAGGCTGGATTTTATATCCTTTATCTAAAAGTTAGCAGTTCCGTCCGCTATTTGTAACTTGCCTGATTTTCTAGTTTTCTTGGTCTTTGGATTAGCTCTGAATTTGGTTATAAATCGACCAAATGGTTTCAAAACCGGTCACTTACATATGGCTAGAAAAGGCAAATGAATCCGAAATACACATGGCCTGTATATCGGAGGATTACTTGGTGCACATGGAATGGGCACGGTGGTCATGGCTCGACGGCATTGGGCTGGGTAGCAGACACCAAGCCAAGCACTAGCGAGCCGTGTGTACTTTGACTTGGACCCAAGCCGGGCCGGGACGATGCAGCTGCTAGCGCTAGCTGACGAGACGGCGAGCTGTTCCGGCCGGCTGCTCACTCCGTCGCTAGCAGAGCCCATCGAGAAACGGCGCCGGCTCACTAGGCCGGGCCGTCCACGAATCTGGGCCGCGGCGACGGGCTAAGCTTTACGTTGTGGGCTGGGCTCTTGAGCCTAGCATTGTGGCCCTTTATCCATGCACGTGGTATAGCCAGCGCTCTCTTGTGAAGATCACACCACCAACGGCTGGGCCGGCAGCCGAAATGCTCCTCCGTCTCTGGCCCCATTTTGCAGTGCTTTGCTTTCGCGTTTCGGCTGAAATGGCACGGTAGTGACGGGCTAGTATTTTTTTTAAAAAAATATTTAATTAAGAAAAAAAATAAAAGAAAACAAATAAAAACGACGTATATTTTTCACAGATAATGCAAAAAAGAGAGAAAAGGATACAAAAGGCCATGTTAAAGAAGCCAACGTGTTTTAAATAGTTTTTAGCTTTTAAAAGCTAAAAGCCATCGCTGTTTGGAACAGATCACTCTCTCTAATCTCGTAATCCAATATGGCAACTCTTTGAGGGCCCCGCTCATTTCGACTTGACCTTCTGACGTCTAGTTTACTATTTCTTAATTTTATCTTTTTTTCTGGTTTTTTCACTTTTTAGGTTTTTTTGTCTTTTTTTCGTATTCGTTTACGTTGTCTATGATGGATTAACATATCTTTTATTTTCATTTTTAAAAAAAATTAATTACACTAAATAAACTACTATTAACTATAATATAAAATAAATCGTAAATCAGCTTATTTCAATCAAACTAAGCGGCCTCCGATGAGTCATTCCGAACCAGCGCTATCTAGCTTGTTTTAGATGTTTTGCCATCCGGCCAGTCCTGCCCTCGGCTTAAATTTACAGTTTTGCTATTGCACAGGTGACTGAAATTTTTTTATGTTTCAGTCACCTGAAATTGCACTCTCAATGAACTAAAATTGCAGCCCCCCTAAAAAAACAGCTGCAACTTTAGGTGATTCAGAGTGTAACTTCAGGTGACCTGAAATTGCACTCTCAATCAACTAAAATTGCAGCCCCCCTCAAAAAAATATGTGCAACTTCAGGTGATTCAAAGTGCAACTTTAGGTGACTGAAAGATAAAAATTCTTAATCGTCTGTGTAATAGTCTATCCCTAAATTAAGGTCCTGATCAACTCGGCTTCGGCTCCTGGCTTCTAGCTTATTTTCCACTATTCATAAGTTTCGTCTTTTTCTAAACTTTTGGCTTTTTGTTGAGCTTTTTTGCCGGTTCTTTTTTTCCCCGTATTTGTTTGTATGATACGTAATGGGTTAACATATTTTTTATATTTTTAAATTTTTTTAAATTTAATTACACTAAATAAGTCTCTGTCAGCTACAGTATTTTCAGTCATAAGCTATGAGCTTTTCAGCCGAACCGATCATCACCTTAACTAGCTAGTTTTGTTACTTTTAGGCCCAAAAGTGTCCTTGCTGTTGTTCTACTGCAGGAGTTTTTTTTAACTTTCGGATGTAAGACAAGGACACTTGCCAAAGATGCAGAGAAAAGGTGATCCTGACTGCTAAGTTTCGTGCCTGATCATCACTACTCACAAAAAGTTGAGGATGAAAATCCATGATCGATGTCGTCGCTTTCCTTTCGGTCATAATACTAATCTTATCCCAGATGACACCAAACCTAGCTTGTCCGACGAGTCATAACCCGAATCATGCGTAATTTCACAATCTTTTCCTTTCCTTCCTTTTTTCTGCTGGCATGTTTATGTGCCAAATCAAAAGTATTAACTTTGAATACATGTGTATTTTTCTCCATTGCATTGCAAGGCTCCTATCGTACTTTTAGTTTGATGTGATGCGTGGTTGTACGATGTGTCATTAATTAAAACCAATCATTAATCTCGATAATAATAATTTTAGTTTCTTTCTCTTCTCAGAAATATTAAACTACTAAGTTAATTGCCCGGACTCCAATATATGTACAGTCACCCCACTACTGGTCGGTGCCGACTTCAATCCCCGCAGATTAAAGCAATATTATATTAATTTGTTTTAAGCACCCCGCTTGTTTCGGTTTCAGCTTCTAGCTTCTGGCTTATTTTTTATTATTCATAAATTTCGTTTTTTTCCTGAATTTTTGGTTTTTTTGAGTTTGTTTGCCGGTTCTTTTTTCCTGTATTCGTTTGCGTTGTCCGTGATAAGCTAGCATATTTTTTCTATTTTAAAATTTTTTAAATTTAATCACGTCAAATAAGCCACTTTCAGTTATAGTGAAAATTTCAGCCGTTACAGTGTAATTTTAGCCATAAACCACAACTTTTCAGCCCAACCGAGCGGATGCGATTGCAAGAACGTATTTTTCTGAGATGAAAATATATTAGAAATAAAAAACTTTAGCTAAGAACGAACATGCCCTTGTCTGGTGTGCTAGCAGCTGTACTTTTTGCCTCTTCCTCTGTTTCTTTCCCAGCCTACATAGCAAATGGCCAAATTTTCACAACTCATGTGATCTGGCCAGCACAAGGTTAGGTTTCCCCCAATCAAAGTGCAACAAAATTAAGATCGTTTCATAAATTAATGATATGTCAGCAGTGTAGTGTCAGGACCATGGGATCTTGATTACTTCTTTTTTACTACTCTAACCATACAATTTGTTTGTCAAGCAAACCTTTTGAAATGTTAAGTATGCAGCAAGTCGTCAACAGTTTTAGGTCAAACACGCTAAAGAAATGAGCAGTAGTTTACTCTCAAAAATGAAATGAGCAGTGGTTTAAGAGTACTTGAAAGCTCATGCTTTAGCTGCCATAAAATAGTAACGGCGCCCCTTGTGATCTTCTACAACAACAGCTTGTGCAAGATGTTATGGTGTTCTTTTTTTTTGAAAGGTTGTTAATGGTGTTATTTACATGGAGAACTCAGTAAAGGGGGCAGTTTTTGGTATTCAAGCTATAAGTTGTCAAATGAAGTGCGCCCTTTATTATGTTATCTATGTGAAAAGTCTAGATGACAATCACTTGCTAAAATCTACACAAGGAGTATAACATAGTCATGGCCTCCACATTTTAAAAGATCCATATCATATATCTTAATATTAATCTTCTAGTATAATAACCTAATTTAGATCATGTTCATGGTGGTGATCGGTTCGGCTGAAAAGCTCATGGCTTATGGCTGAAAACACTGTAGCTGGCTGAAAAAAACATTGTAGCTGACAGAGGCTTATTTAGCATAATTAAATTTAAAAAAATTTAAAAATATAAAAAATATGTTAGCCCATTACGTATAATACAAACAAATACAGGAAAAAAAGAACCGGCAAAAAAGCTCAACAAAAAGCCAAAAGTTCAGAAAAAGACGAAACTTATGAATAGTAAAAAATAAGCCAGAAGCCAGAAGCCGAAACCGAAGCCGAGTTGATCAGGACCATGTTAGTTTCTATTTCTAGCTTTTATTTAAAAAAACCAAAAGTCAATATAAACACTCGACTTTTTCAAGCGGCTTCTCTACTCCTTTTGCTACTGTTTCGCTCTGATGATAAGATAAAGGGTCACAGATACATCACCCACCCCACACTTTTTGCTTCCATCACACACACACATCTCTCTTTCTCTTTTTGTACCGCTCGTCACCTATTTTTAAAAATTACTTCTTTTAACTACTGCTATTTTTTCAGCCAAAAATTGTAAATCACAGTAAAAAAACATTAACAAAAACTAATACAAACGCCTCCTTAAAATGTAACCTCATAGAAATGTTAAGCTGAATGTCAAGAGAAGTGGTCATGTTTCTTTTGTTCTCTAGCTTCGATTTCTCTATAAATCGAAACAAATAAATAATATTTTTAAACAGCTTCTCAAAGCCGTTTTTTGAAACAGCTTTTTGAAGTTAAAATTATGTGCACTGTTCACTTATCTTCTCCATCATCAGCGCACACAAAAGCCTGATAAAAAAATAAAAAAATGAACGTAGTATCAAATTTGATGCTAGGATGACCGAGGAAGCAGCGTGGAACTGATGGCGCAGAAGAACCTCACGAGCGAGCTAGAGCTGGGACTTGGGCCGGGCTTTTTTGGGCCAGCCCGAAGCACGGCCGGCACGGCACGGCCCAGGCACGGCCCGGCCCGACACGTGGCGGGCCGTGCCGGCACGGCACGAACGGTGGGCCGGGCCGGGCCTGGAAAACCAGCACGGTGGGCGGCACGGCACGGCACGGCAGATCGTGCCGTGCTTGGGCCGGCACGGCACGGGGCGGCACGGCGGGCACGACGGGCACGGGCGGCACGGCGGGCACGCCGGCGCCAGCGGCCGGGCCGCCTCGGCCTCTACCTCGCCTCCCCCAGTCCCCCCTCCCGTCGACATCAATCACCGTCATCCCAGATTCCCCACAAGGCCACAACCACAACCCATCACACATCACAAAGCAGAGGGGAAGGAGGTGTACCGGTCACCAGAGCTCGGACAGTCGGACGAATGGACGATGGCCGCAGGAGGAGGAGCGGTGTGGCCGCAGCGGCTCCGGCGCGAAGACGCCCGGCGACGGCGGCTCAGTCGTCGGGCCATCGATGACGAACTCGTCGTCGGCGCTCCAGTCGACGCCCGGCCATCCGCCGCTAGTAGGCTCACTGTCGGAGTAGTCAAGGTCGCGGTCGCGGTCGCGGTCGCTCGGAGAAACTGTAGGCCGGGGGAGGCGGGGGAGGAGGGAGGCGGAGGAGGAGGGGGGCGGCCGGGCGAGGAGGGGCGGCGGGGAGATCTGGGGAGGAGCCGAGGAGGGGAACGAGCAAAGAAACCGCCGATGAGAGCAACACTCCAAAGCAATTATGTGCACTGTTCACTTATCTTCTCCATCATCAGCGCACACAAAAGCCTGATAAAAAAAATAAAAAAATGAACGTAGTATCAAATTTGAAGCTAGGATGACCGAGGAAGCAGCGTGGAACTGATGGCGCAGAAGAACCTCACGAGCGAGCCACCACCACCCTGCCACACAGCAACGTTAATGCCAAGACACACTTCCCATCCTCGAAATCTGTTGCATTCAATACAACATCGAAAGCCAAACAATTTTAATGCACTGTTTGCTAGCTAGATCCATCAAAGTTCCAACTTCCAAGCCCCAGCAACAAGCCAAAACTGAAAATAAGAGGCCCAACAACACTGTTTGCCTCCAATAACTGAACACCCCTTATTTTCACCATCTAGTACTAATCATCAGTCACTGCTCACAAGTTTTCTGCTTGGTTGCGTTATCAGTGGAGTGCTCTGAAAGAAATAGGCAAAACAAAGTGGAGATAAGTGTGGCAATAAAGGTGAAGTCTTCAAGTTTGCAATCTTTTCTTTGTTCCCACAAGTTTACATCTTCTGTTTGTCCTGTTGCCACTGCATCTGGTTATCTAGAGAGGGCCATAGAAAGGAGATAAGAGGAAACAGAAAAAAGGAAATAAAAGGTGAAGGCTTTTACTGATTGTTTGCATATATATTTTTTCCTCTCCCTGCATTCTCTGGAAATTTTTTTTTGCTTTGTGGGAGATTGGGAAGAAACCAGGAGCCTGAGCTTCTGAATTTTGTAAGTCTTGCTCTCTATTTCATGGCTATTGATTCGTTTTGTGTTACTGGCAGTAGCCAATTTCCCCTTATTTTATAGTGTTGATGTGAAGTCTTTGGAGATTGTTCTTTGAACAAGCATGCGGCAATCTCTAAAGTGGAGCTCTCCCATCCATTTCGTAGTGGTTTTCTGCCTGTCCCTTTCTCACCAATTGTAGAATAAAAAAATAGAGATGAATCAACAAAGGTCTAGTTTTTTATTCCTCAAGATTTGCATCTTCACCATGAATCTTCCAAGAAATCTGTATCTTCTTCCATGGAGTCCCTTGCTACATGTCACTCTAGCCAAGTCTAGGTCTATTCTTGCAAACTAAGCGAAGTCTTGTGTTCTTTTCTGTGTGTAATCTTCTGAAAAGTTGCCATTTTTTCCCTTCCAAGGAAGAAAATTGCAACCTTTGGAGTGTTGCTCTCATCGGCGGTTTCTTTGCTCGTTCGCTTCTCCTTAATTGCTTTAAATTCCATATTTTTATTGGTGTAAAACACACCCAAATCTGTGTAATCAATGTGAAGCTTCCACTGGCATAAAATGGAAGGTCTGATTGTTTCCTGTGTGCAGCAGTCTGGTCCAAGGAGGAGTGAGCGTTCTTGAGTTGCTGATCCAATGGGGGAGACGAACCAGCCTCCGCCGCCGCCGGTGGCCGTGCCTCCGCCGATGGTAATGCAGCCCATGATGAATCCGCCCGTCGGCGTCGGGGCCATCCACCCGCCGCACGAGCAGTTCCACCATCTCGCCTACTGCGTCCACTCTAATCCTTCTTGGGGTAAGGAAACCATTGCCTCCTTTTACCCCCTTTGCATATTTTTGTGTTTTGGTGTATGAGAGCGACGGAATTTAATGCTTTCGCCTGTACGTTGGTAACATTCGTTCTGTTCTTGTACATGATTTTTTTCCCTTAAGAAATTCGATGGTTTCAGGGGAAAATTTTGATTTTTAGTGGCGCCAGTTGGGTTTTAGCCCAGCTTTCAGTTGAGTTCATTGGTTTATTGGTTTTGCGAACTCTTCCGGTTATAGTTGAGTTCATTGATGTATTTTTATTTTGTGAAATCCCACTGTTATGTTTGAAGAGATTTCGACATTTATCGTTGTATGCTTTGTTAACTTGTGATTTGTAAAGAATTGTGGCTGTTATTCTCAATATAAATGAAAGGAATCGTAGGATGTTCAGTTAGATATGAAGCTGTGTGACTAGAACCAAATGAACCATTCTATACAGTGCAATAAACGTTGTTATTTGCCACGTCGGCCAAGTATTGGACTGCATAGAATGGTTCAAGTCACACAGCTTGTCCTTACTAATTTACTATTGTTGCCTTCGTCCTCAGTTCAAGTGGCAGCGCTTGCATTCCTTCACTATCTTGTGATGTTGGGTTCTACCGTCATGCTGGCATCAACTATTGTTCCTGCAATGGGTGGTACTGCTGTAAGTATATCACACTTTTTTGTTAACATTTTATCACAAATAAGTATAATTTCCTTTTGAAGATTTACTGTTGATTTTTTCGCTTTTGTGCTTATTGCTAATAGGGGGATAAGGCTCGTGTTATTCAATCATTCCTTTTTATGAGTGGCATTAATACACTGCTCCAAACACTTATTGGAACACGGCTTCCAACAATAATGAATGCCTCCTTTGCATTTGTTGTCCCAGTGCTGTCAATAGCGAGGGACTTTGATCCAAATGACTTTGGAAGTAATCACAAGGTAGAGTGGCGTTGATTTGCTCAATCTTCATACTTTTTTGGTTGGAAGTGGATATCCATGCTCCTTGTCGCATTTTCGAAAATTTTGTTTAAAGCATGATCAATTTTGTTGGCATTGAATTAAATATTTTTGACATTGTAATACAAATAATTATAACCTATTAGGGCTTTTGCAGAGATTCGTTCACACAATGAGAGCAACTCAAGGGGCTCTTATTGTTGCTTCTATCCTCAACATGATTCTTGGATACAGCACAATATGGGGAGCATATGCTAAGTACACATCTTATGCTACTTGTTCTTAGACTGCAATAGTTGCCCTTTCATGCTAGTTTTTTTCAAGCTATTAACATTCACATGATTTTCTTTGCAGGAAATTCAGTCCAGTAATAATGACCCCTGTTGTTTGTGTTGTTGGTCTTGGATTATTTGAACTTGGCTTTCCTCAGGTACCATTCCTAATTTCCTATATTTTTATAGCAACTTAGCAAGGAACCCTGTAATGTTTGATTTGTCATTATAGGTTGGAAAATGTGTGGAGATTGGGCTGCCAATGCTAATTTTGGCGGTTGTTGTGCAGCAGGTAACGACTTTATCTCTGTCAATATATTTTGAGGGAAATATCTGCCAGTTGCCCTCCTATTAATGTTATGTTATGAAGCTAGCTAGGAAACCAACTATTTAATATGCTGTATGCAGTATGTGCCACATTACTTCAAGCATATCCATGAGCGAATCACCTTCTTGTTTGAGAGGTATTCGTTGCTTCTTTGTATCGGCATTGTGTGGGCCTTTGCAGCTATCCTTACCGCTGCTGGTGCATACAACAATGTTTCACTCAAGACCCAGCAGCACTGCCGCACTGATAAGTCTTACCTCATGTCATCTGCACCATGGTATGGTCCTAAATGATGTTTCTTATGAACTGATTTTTACGAACTGTAAATGTTTCAAGAATCCATTTTTATCATCTCATTGAGTGCTTGTGCTTTTAGGATCAAAATACCATACCCCTTCCAATGGGGTACACCAATCTTCACCGCAGGTCATTCATTTGGAATGATGGGTGCTGTGCTTGTTTCAGCTTTCGAGGTCAGGACTAAGGCCCGATGCTATTATAAGATGACTTTTTATTTGTTATATCTTTTTTATCTGTGTATTCTTGTTTGTAGCATCTAATGTTTGTTATCTCATGTAGTCCACTGGTGCACATTTCGCAACTGCACGTCTAGCCGGTGCTACACCACCTCCAGCTCATGTCCTTAGTCGAAGTATTGGCTTGCAAGTGAGTGTTATTCCAGAATTTCTCTTATAAGGGCTAGTGTTCTTACTTAGTTCTTACACCGAGTTACACCATGAAATTCCAGTGTTTAGTTCTTACACCGAGGAGTTACACCATGAAATTCCAGTGTACAATGCCGACATAAATGAAAAATCTGGTTCGCATCTAAAATGAATTTAGAAGCAACTCTTCTGCTAATTAACCTTCCACAAGTTATAAATGATACATGAAATATGGTCCTTTGTAAATATTCTGAATGATTTCCATTTGTTACTTACCAAAATGCTTCGACCGGATGGATCTGTTGGAGAGCTATATTCTGAATGATTTCCATTTGTTACTTACCAAAATGCTTCGACTGGATGGATCTGTTGAGAGCTCCTAGTTCAAGTCCAGAAGTCCTTGCATTCTAATGCTATCATTTGAAATTTTCTGGGCTATCACTAAAATCTTTGCATACAGGGCATTGGGATGTTCCTGGAAGGCATCTTTGGTGCTCCAGCTGGTTCATCTGTATCAGTGTAAGGGAATATCAGCTTTTGTCCCTATATATGGGGTGATTATTCTAGAACAGTTTCATCGACTTGCAGTCTCCTTCCTTCCTGAAATTTTGTGTTAAATATGTATGCTTCAGACCTCAAAGCATGGTATATCAGAAGTTATACTAGTGTTGACCAGAGTTTGTATTCCTACATTCTAGCTAGGTGTGTCAACAAACTTTATTGTCGTAATTTTGTGCGGCTGATCACTTGATCAAATAACCAAC
This sequence comes from Dendrocalamus latiflorus, assembly GCA_017311315.1. NCBI lineage: Eukaryota > Viridiplantae > Streptophyta > Magnoliopsida > Poales > Poaceae > Dendrocalamus > Dendrocalamus latiflorus. Next base: position 22,032,649 of record CM029635.1, read on the forward strand.
TACTAGTGACCATGGGGTGACAATTTTCTTTAGACCCGTCACAGAACTAATGGAGTGTGAAAGTCACCTATTCACTTTAGGACTTGTGCAGCTTTCTTTCTTTCACTTTGAATTGAGTTTTGATTTCCAGAAAGAAATGATGATAATGTAATGCTAAAATTTTTCCTTTTAATTGCGGAACCTGCAATTGCGTGGCCATTACTTTTTCTTACATACAAGAAACAAAGACTGTCCACCAGCCGATGGCTAACCCAACAGTATAGTACCCGTGTCTTGTGGCTAATGGCCATGGTTAAGAGTCCCACTAACTACATGTTAGGTGGGTTTATTTCTAGATTTTTTTGGGATTTGATCCTGTCCCGGACCTCTTGGTTGTTGAGCCTTAAGAATGACTAAGATAACAAATTGCACCTTTGCAAAAATAAGTAAATAAACAGTGTGTGTCCTCTTGAGGCAGGTATGGACATATGGTAGATATTCACGCCGGTTTATTTTGTTGAAACTTGCCAGACAAAACTGAAGGCTTGAAGCTGTGGCTAAGGATTTTCCACTATAGTTCTGCGCCAAGATTAGTGAAGATAAGGGGCAATGGTGCCGAGGGAGGTTAGGAATTAGGGATTTGACACCTAGTGTACAAACTGTGGGGCAGCCCTCGCTGTTGCAGGCTCCCTCACTGCGTGCCCACTTCCTGGGGTGCCCTTGTGGCACTGGCCTGCTCCCTCGAAACTGCTCAGCTGCCCGCTCTCAGCTTCCTGGCTGTGCCCTCGATGCGCCACGTGCAGACTGCTCCGTGTCTGCACCTGATGCCGCCTCACCAATTGGACTTGCGATGTGCCACACTGGACTACATCGAGGCATCAACCAAGCTACTTCATTTTTTACTCTGGGCCTTGTGTACATATGTTGGATTACTCGGCCCAAGTTCCTTTGCTCCTGCTCATCATCTTCGATTGCCGATTGCTGCTTGCCATGGCCGCCAGGTGCTTGGGGCAAATGCTGAGGCACCTAGGGGTAGATCCTAGTTGCCTCTGGCCTACCCGGGGCTCTACCTGGGCCAGCTGCCCCGGTTTGCCCTGGTGCTGGCTTTGCCCCTGATCCTGAGTACAGAAATCGCCTTGGGAGACTCAGCTAACCCAATGTTTTGGTCCACCCGCCCAAGTTAGGCTGGGATTAGCATGATACTGGCTTGGATATGGTTTTCCTAGGAAGGTAGAACTGACCAAGCTGGCGCCGACCAAGTGCTTAGGGTGTGGCCAGGGGGGCAGAACCACCCTGGAGAAAGTTCATTAGCCCAACCTAGCCTGCCTCGGCCTGAGTATTGCTCGTGTCTAGGGAGAGAGAAAAGATGGGTGTGGAATTAGAGAGGGAGGGCTTTTATGGGTAGTGGGCCCTGTATGAATTAATCAGTTCCAACTGGACCATAGTCAATAGTTCCTGCTTGAACACTGCAAGAAATTTGCTTAGAAAGCACAACAACGAGTCTCTTATTGACAAACCCCTTGGTTAGCGATACTATACTGGTGCACTTTTATCATATTGCATCCAAATAAGATTCAGTTGATTGTTTCTAAACACAAATGTTTCTGCAGAACTACTTATGCTATGCCCTTGTGAACTGAAAGCACTCCTTGTCATTCTATTTGATGCAGTGAAAACATCGGGCTTCTTGGACTAACAAAAGTTGGAAGTAGGAGAGTAATCCAGATATCAACTGGATTTATGATATTCTTCTCAATATTTGGTAGTATTCTGTTCCTGTCTTCGGTTGCCAGAGGAAAAAAAATGGGGGACAAATTTGTGGCTCAAATTTTGGAACTTCTATTCTTGTAGGGAAGTTTGGGGCCTTCTTTGCATCAATTCCATTGCCAATATTCGCAGCAATTTACTGCATCTTATTTGGCATCGTAGGTGAGTCAGGACTTTCTTTTTGGGCCCTTGTATATATAAAGTAAGTCATAACTTGGTATGGTTTATATCCTAAGCAGTGTATTTTGTTGATATCAGCTGCTGTGGGAGTCTCGTACATGCAATTTGTGAACAAGAACTCGATGAGGAATATCTACATCATTGGACTATCATTGTTCCTTGGCATCTCGGTCCCTCAATATTTCAACGAGTACACTTCTTCTGCTGGCCGTGGACCTGCCCGAACAAATGCAGGATGGGTATATTCTGCAATCCTTTTACATGGCATGCTACTATATGTGCAATCCTTCATAGCAAACTTAGTGCCTTTCTACCAGCTGTACATGTTATATTCAGTGGCTTGGTGTACTGTGATTAGATGCCTTCAGTTATCTCAGGTCGTGTCTTGAACTCTTGATGCATGAATTTTGACCTACAAATCTCTTGTTCATGTTTTCGTTATCGCAGTTCAATGACATCATAAACACAGTGTTTGCTTCTGGCCCAACGGTGGCATTGATCGTCGCATCTGTTCTGGATAACACATTGGAGGCCAGGGGCAACGAGTCCGACCGAGGGCTCTCGTGGTTCATGCCGTTCTTGCGCCGTCGGAAAGGCTACTCGGATCCTAGAAACGAGGAGTTCTACGACTACCCTATCAGGGTCCATGACTTCATCCCGAGCCGGTTTCACTGACTCCAGTGTCGTTCCTGTGCTGGTGTGCATGTAAATTTCTTTGTTCTGGTTAGTCCCTTCTCCGGTGACCCTGTAGTGATTGGCGCTGTCACAGTTTCTGCTTAGTGGGATATGGTACAACGGTACAAGAATGTTTAGGGGACTTTTGCATTGTTTTCCCCCCGTTTTGGCCAAGGATTTGGTTTATATGGTGATGTAGAGTTTTATGTCCAGGTGTATGTTTAGGGGAAATCTTGCTACAGAATAGTACCTCATTTGTTAATTACTGAGACAGGGATGTTGATGAACATCCGGTGCATACATTGGTTTATTATAACTTTGTAAGTACACTGGATCAGGATAGAAAAACCGGCAGTTATCGGCTGGTAGCCGGAAAAATTGGTGGGTACCAGGATTTAAAAACCGGCTAAAATTTTTTCAGTGTGAATTTAAATTTATGATTATGATGCACTTCTTAGGTTGGTTTAGGTCTTTTTTTTGTGTTAGATTATCTTTTATATGAACTAAATATGTATTAATTATTATACTCCTAACTTGAGTTTTTCGGTTTTTACTGTTCTTTTGTTTTTAGCGGTTTTTCTTGTTACTGGAACAGTTACCATGTTCAAAACACATAAATTGAAAATTTGATTCACGAATTTCATCTGGGATTTTTCTAGATTTTTCTGTAATCGGCTGGTTATCGGTACCTCTGTCGGTCAGGTTTTTCTCCGATTCCGGTTTTCTATGTCTGCACTGGATGGCCTTTTGTCTGCATTTTATCATGAGGTGCTCAAAATCGAGGCAGGGATAACATTAGACATAAGATGTGTCCAGAAATCGGAGTTGTCAGTCGCTTAGTTTAGTCTCAGCCTTCTATGGTTCTGGGCCTGTTTGATATGGATTTGGCTTATGGCTTTTGGTTAAATTTTTTAAATTTTAGCTGTTTGCGACAGAGATAACGGAAAGAGGGATACTCGCTTGGGATTTTGGTTGTTACAGATGTTGGGTTTTTAACGTGTACTACAATTAACTTGTAGACTATGTTTTGAGAAAATGCTCTGTTTAAAAATTAGGTATTATAGTAAAAACCAAAATCCGCTTTTAGAATCTGTTAAGAACAGGCTCAGATCTAATGGCCCTTAAGATGTCATAACGGTTTGATGGCCATCTACTTCCCTCCACCTGGCCTAGAGTCCCCGCAATGCGAGCACAATAGGCCCAGGCCGAGCCCACCTGAGTGCGGCGAACCCACCGGTCAAGCCTACTCTCTCTTACTCTCGCACCTGGCACAAGTAGGGTTGCTATGGTTGTTATTTAACCCAAAACTGTTTTAAGGTGTTACCGTGTCTTTAGTAAGACGAGTAAATGTTAATCAGATAATAAGGGCCTATTTGGCAGAGCTCCACCACTGAAAAAATGAATCTGGAGCAGCAGATCCACCAAAAACAGTTCCACCGTGAATCTGGGATCCCACCATGGAGCTGGACAAAACTGTTTGGCTTGCACAGCAGCTCCAGATCCACGAAACTGAGTTTTTGGTGGGAATGGACTGTTTTGCCCATGGGTTTTATGGTGGTATGGGATGTGGTGTGTAACCAGTGGCAAAAGGTGGGTAATTACCACCCAACTCCACGAGTAGATACGAAATAAGATTTTGTGGAGCACCTCTTGAGGTGCTACATGGATTTCATGAATCTGGAGTTAGATTCAGTATTTTGGTGGATCCAGATTTCGTAGAGCTGGAGCGTTTGGGTAAAAATTCGTGGAGTAGAGCTATTTTTGGTGGATCTGGAGTTGGTGGAGCTCTACCAAACAGGCCCTAAACCTATGACAATTGCCAATTTACCATTCATTGCTAGATTGGAGGTTGTTTACTGAAGATCTACATGTTGGGCAAATTTTCTTAAAAAATAATCTATGTTTTATTAATATTACATAAATATACCATCACTTAAAAAATTACAGAAATAATCATCTGTCGCCAATTCAAATTGCAACATAGTCCTGCCGCCATTTGAATTGAATTGGTGACCGCCCTACGTGGAGTCCTGCGTGGCAGTGTGCTGGACTTTGTCACCAATTCGACTTGACAGAGTTTTGTGGTAATGTTGCCACTTCGGCTTGAAAAAAGGAGGTGATATGGTATTGTCTTTTCTAAGTGAAAAGGCTATGGACTTGTTTGTCGCGATGTGTGTTGTTACTATTACCCCTTTGTCGCATTGCTGAGAAGGGGGGCAATCTCATGCTCGTAGGAGAAATAATGTAGTTCGACAACTTTACAAAGAAACTAGAACAAAAGAGCGGTGTATTACTGCGAATATCGTAGCATATGACTAACACATAACAGCATATTACAAAGACCCACTAACTCAAACGGACCTACGCAGGATTCCTCCTAGGTGTCACCCCATGAGTGGCCCCATCCCTGTGTTGGCGTTGTGCGTGACCTGATGGGTAGGTCCATTGGTTAGGTGTGTCATGACCTGGCTAGGCGAGCCACAGGTGCGGGAGTTGCAATGTCCTCTCAGGTCAACTGGCTCAGTCTTGGCACGTCGAAGAGCTACAAACTGCCGAGGACGTGTGCCACCTCATCCTTTGGGGCTGAGCCAACCAGTTGTTCACTATGTTGCCGTTGTTGTCATCCTACTTCACCCTATGGCCTATTGTGTCGTCTGCAGCCTACGTGCCGTGGGCGGACGTGCCCCTCGTTCGGTCGAATCCGGTGCCTGTCGTTGTCACCTAGCCCAGTGCGGCGGCATCTTCATCGTCGCTCGGCCGAGCCATTCGGCCCCAACACCATCATCCTTAGTCATGACATCGGCATTCTCTGAGGAGGGTCATCGGTGTTTGGCTCTAGTTGCCGCCATCATCCCACTCGTCGCCCTAGGAGATCTGAGTCGTTGCTCGTCGCCCCGCTCTGGCAAATCCAAATGCCGCATGCTTCCTCCCTCCCTAGACGACTCCTTTTCCCTCGGTCCCCACACACACACTCTCAGTCTCTCTCTCTCTCTCTCTCTTTGAAGCACCTACCTCTTGCAGAAGCTGCATTGACACCCTACAAACCCCCCTCCACAGTGGCTTCAAAGCCTAGTTGGCATTGGGCCTATGAGGTACCCACCTTAAAGCCTTGGGTTGTGGATGCCCTATCAAGTAACAAAACTGCAGCCACACTCGCTGGAGGACTCCCAGTGACGCGAACTTCATCAAAATATAGTTAGGCAGTTCAGGGCCGAGGACAACGACTGCTTTCGATTTGACGCACTCGATCCAATTAAGGGCCTATTCGTCTAAAAAACTGGGCCTGTATGGCCTATCTCGGGCTCAAATTTGAGCCCGGTTTCAATAGAAGATCCACCTGATATTGTTCACTTTTTCCTGTCAATGAGATTTCTTCTTCAAATGTTCATGCTCTACTCTGAGGCCAATGAGGTTTCCTGCTGCTACAGAAGATATCCAACCAAAGACAAGGCCAATGCTGCTTACAACGATGTCATGTTGTCCACTGATGCATATGTAGGGTAGTCGACACAGATTGAGTACACTTGTGACTGCACTGCTAGTACATGGATTGGGTGGAATGCAATTTGTTTTTTCTCTAGTTCTTATCTGCAAAGTACTGTAACTTATCGGATTGCGAGGAATGCAATTGTCAACGTATGTACACGAGTGTTTGGATAACTTGGTCTGATGTATCGGTCTGATTGCACATGTAATCTCGTATAAGCCTAAAGTGTTCGTTTAACTCGCCGTGCAAATTAAAGTTCAAAAGGCCAGTTCGAGCAAGAAAAAGAACGATATATGCAACAAGTTATTTAAGGGCAACGAAATGCATAGTACAAATGACGTCTGAGTTAATTATTACATATCTTCCGTAAATCGTCTAACAACCGTACCTACTTGCACAAATGATTTACTTTGAATAAAAAAGGATTGAAGCACAAGTGATCGCAAAGACCTCGGCCATTTTGTAAACCTACCCTGACGTAGACCTGTTCAAACGTCGGGCTGGGCCAGGCCGCCAAAAGCATGACTCGAAATGGTCAAGCCCGAGCCCAACTTAGGCAAAGCCTGAACCTGACCCCGAAGCACGAAATGCCCGATTGTTTCCATTTTTTGGGAATAAAATTCATTTTTAATTCTTTTCTGAATAAAATATAATTATTTTAATTCCTTTTAGGTATTTAAATATCAATTTAGTTGTTTAATTGGATGTTTTGGGCTTTTCCAAGCTTCGGATCAAGCTTGCGAGCCAAAAATCAAAGATTGAACCTGGCTCGACCCGAGCCTAGAAAAATCAGGCTGGGCTACCCATGAACATGTCTACCCTGAACCTCATTCTGGTGGGATATCACCCAATAGAAGAGGAGACCAAACCAAGTTCATGCAACCAACCAAACACAATATCTTGCATCCATCCTCCTCATACATCCCGAAATGCAACCAAACAAATATGTTCTTGTCACATGCATGACCAACTCATACAGACAACCAAACAACCCTGCTTGCATCACAAAGCCAGGCTCATGCCAGCCTGGATGGAGGGGATATGCCATGCTAGAGTGGTGCAATCAACCATACACACCCATACCAACTAGATCAAGGTGTATTGTGTGTTATGAGTTGTGTGTATGGAAATATCTTGAGTAAATTGCACCATAGGTACATGAACTTATGAGATGGGTGCATCTAAGTCACTAAAATATGAAACGATGCATTTAGGTTAATGAACTTATTAAACCATGCAAATGAGGTCTAGAAGAGGTTTTACAAGCCTAACAAGGCATCCATGTAGTACTAATACTTATGTGACATCGATGTGGACGCTGACATGAGAATGTGAAGGCTTTCGTCTCCACCCCGCTGTGGTGCCCATCTACATGTCCGTCAACACCATTAGAAAGCATTCAAAAGGAATTCATCTACTTTTGTGCACGGTTTAGCAAATTCATTGACTTAATTGCATAATTCCATAAGGAAAAGGTCCACTTTACAACCCCGACTATGACCTGAGCCTGAAAACAACCTCCAATTATAAAATTGTTCACTTTTCACCCCCAAACTATTAAAACCGGTGCAAAGCTCTACCTTCGCATGAAACCACTCTGATTTTATTTGATGTGGCAATAGTTTTGACTTATATGGCATCCAAGTGTGCATGTATACTTGAGTCAGCAAATTTGAATTTGAAAAAAATTAAAAAAAATCTATTGCAACCCAACAACCATACACAATCAATAGCAATTAGAGATATGGAAAAGTTTATAACAATCAATAGTAATTAGAGATATTGCTATGACTGCGCCACCTGCCAATCTATATCGCGGGTATACAAGCGGGGCGGGTACGGGTGGAGCTTACCCATACCCGTTTACCCGACGGGTAGAGTGTTCCACCCATTTTCATACTCGTGGGTAAAAAAAATATCCCATACCAGACTCTATTAGGGTATTTACCCATGGGTATATAGGTAAACGGACACAATTGCCATCCCTAGAGGTGATGTAGCCACATTGGTAGAAGTTGATGGAGAAAACGCTAACGAAGAAGAAGGAAATAGATGTGGATGGACTTGATCTACCACATCCACTACTCATTGTCATGTAGCTCAACGCCACAGTAGTCGATGACCATGCTGTTGTTGATGTGGTCCTACTACTGCTTCTCGATGGGAGGGCGAAGCGTAGAACATGAAGGCAACCACTTGGTGTTCGACCAAGAGAGTGAGAAGAGAGTATGCGGAAGATAAAGAAAGAGTGGGTAATAAGAGAATAAGAAGGAGAAGAGCTGCCACACAAACACCATATATGCATTGGTGCCACATGAATGCTTTTGTCAGCCTTGCAAAAACTTCTTTTGGACTTTTTGTGCACGGTTTAGCAAATTCATTGACTTAATTACATAATTCCATAAAGAAAAGGTCCACTTTACAGCCCTGACTATGACCTGAGTCTGAAAACAACCTCCAATTATAAAATTGCTCACTTTGCCCCCAAACTATTAAAACCGGTGCAAAGAGCTACCTTAGCATGAAACCACTCTGATTTTATTTGATGTGGTAATAGTTTTGACTTATGTGGCATCCAAGTGTGCATGTATACTTGAGTCAGCAAATTTGAATTTAAAAAAAAAATTAAAAAAGCTATTGCAACCCAACAGCCATACATAATTCCCCTTCTTATTCCTCGTCTTTGTCTCTGCTCTCTCGAGCCAGCTGGGTTCGGTTCGCCGGCCACCACCCACGGGGCATCACCGCTGACCACCCCTTTCCCTCTCTCTCTCGCTCTGCCTGTGACCATGTGTAAGTGCTGTGGTGTATTATCTTGTCTTTCAAATGGAGTGGCCGTAAAACCTTCGTCCTTAAGAAGCAATGTATCAACTTTGTTCATCTCTCATGGATCTCTCTTGTTTTAATTGATTTGCTCTTGATTTAGTTAGTTTTGATCTTCTCTCTCCCCTTCTTGACCTTGCTGGATGACAAGGATGAGTTAGTGATAGAGATGTTCCATGAAAGTCAATTCTCATCCATCTATGCATCATGTTTGGCAAGTACTTGAAGTTGTCTGTTTTTACTTAGATTTGACCGTCTTAAGTGATTTCTTAATCCAGTTATTTTTGTCTCAATTCGTTGGGTGCTCTAACTTGCTGTGATATGTGGGTATACATTTAGAGCAATCTTGGCCATCATTCACCCATGAGCAAGTCATATTCACCGTTTTTGTGTAACATTCCTTCAAAGGACAAAATATCACAACTTTAATAGCGATTCCCTTGATTGTTCATTGGAATAGGTTCGTGACATCTTGTAAAAGATGCATACCAAGTTTCAAGTCATTTGGATCTATGAATCAAAAGTTACATAGATTCTTGGTTTTAAAACAGCGTCATTCTTACTATTCACCGAGTTAATTTTACTATAGCGGTAATACCGATTGCCGTCGCCGTATTGTTGATTTTACTATAGCGGTACTATCGATTTTACTATTCATTCCTCGATTTTTTTAGTTTCTTGATTTGTTGGCTTTCCATCTTAAATCTTCATAGCTTTGTAACTATTGGAGTGAGAGGTCGGTGAATACTTGAAAAAATTTGAAGGTACTATTCACCCCATCTATTATCATACTGGTCCTATACTATATCTTTTTTCTATTGAAAAATTTTAAAAGCATTTTTTTGAGTACCAACTCAAATGTTTGGTGAAATTTGATTAGCACAAACGGAAAAAATAAAATTAAATACTAACAATTTGCACTCATGCCTGCACGGCTGCACGCACACAAAGCACATGCACCACTCTATGTACATGTGGTACAGCTCTATTTTGTCAGATTAAGATCCAGAGAATTCTCCAACTTGAGAGCCCCAAGTCCTTGACCTGATAAGGTGCCATTTGTACATAAGGTGCTGACAATTGTGCTGCCTAATTTTGGATGCTTATCTGAACATGATGGATCCATTGGAGCCCTACTAAAATAATACTCCGCCGATGACCATCACCTCCTCCAACCATTTGAGGGGGGGGGGGGGGGGCATGGTCATCAACATGAGGAGTACAATAAACAACATACTGGTCTTCCAGGGAGAGAGTAAAATGACTCTCGAAAATTGCATACCAAGAGGGATGTTTTGGCATTTTTGGCCCTATGCAGCATGTCAATACTAGAAGTAGTCCTCGGTTGTATATAATATCATTTCTGGCCTCCTCCCTAAGCGTGGGATTCCGTCTGATCGACGCGTGCGTAGTCCCGCGCCCCGGCACCACATCATCCTAGTCATGCGGTCCAGGAGCTCATGATACCCCCGCATTGCTCTTCCCGAGCCCCGACGCCACTTCGGTGAGCAATCACCATTGCTCGGGGTTGCCTCTGGCTTCGCTGACGACCGTGCGAGCTTTACCACACCTAGAGGATCACCGTCGACCACTTCGTCAAGCTCGGGCACCGTCGAACTCCCCGACCGCTGGAGCCAAAGCGCCGCCGCCACTCTCTCCTTGTGGCCCACGACCACGGTCATGCACGACCGCAGCTGCTCTGACCACTGCTATTCGACCACAGTCGCCTTCGACCACTGCCTCCCTCGATCACCTCAGCATTCAACCACTATCGCTTTTGACCACCTCCGTCTTCGACCGTAACCGCTTTCGATCACCGCCGCTTTCGACCACACCTATATTCGACTACTGTCTTGCTCGACCACTGCCGTATTCGATCACGGCAGTCTTTTTGACAACATACAGCCTTAAGACCATTGCTGGTTTTGCCGAAATTATGCGCTCCCGGACCGTAAGACTCGGGTGCTACGGTGACAGGGCGCAGAACTGCGCACGCATCGGCCGGCCGGAGTCCCGCGCTTAGGGAGGGGCCAGAAATGGCATTGTATACACCCAAGGGCTATTTCTGATATTGCTGTGCTGCACAGGACCAAAAATATCTAAAATCCTACCAAGAGGTCCTTTTGTACAAAACCATCTTTCTAACATAAATTTTCCGTAGCACCCATTGTGACTGACAGATGGGACCGATGAGCGCAATTTGTGTGCAGACCCACTTGTCAGTGAGTATCGTGAAATTTCAACCACGTAAGCTGGCACTTTGTGGTGTGCAGATAGACCCATATATCTGTCCAGAGATGCCTGAAAGCAAGGCTCTCTTGTTTGTCTGTACAACAGTGCTATTCTGCCAAGCTCTCAACTGCAATTGGATATTTTTGCTTGATGCCATTTGCAATTGTTGACCTTTAGAGCAAAAGTTTGGGTTCTTGGCAAGAATCTATTGGAGACTTGTGGCCACCATTTTCTGTGCTTCCTTTCTTCAATAATTCAGCACGTGAGCTTCTGGATGTTGCTTGACAGCTTAGACCTCCACTGATGACCACACAATTTGCAGGTGCTTCGTATCTGATTGGTGCATTATCTGCATCCTTCTTTTTTTTTTCAGTAATGGAAATATCTCTTCTACAGAACTAAGGCCAGATACAATGATCCATAGTATTTAATACCGATAGGCAACACTTGTCAGGAAACCCTGTAGATGCATCATGCATGTGAGTAATGAGCATGTAATGGTACAAACACCTAGTGACAGATGCAGCATGTGGCTTTGTTCTTCAGGGTCAAAGTTCATCGACTTTAAGATCTTGTTTATATTAGTTTGTACAAATTATTTTTTTATAGTAAATAGTTTTTTTATAATATCTACAGAATATCTTTTCAAGACGAGATTTACTAAGTAATTATAGTACATACTATAGCGATTTTATTTATATCGGTTAAAATCATATATAAATATCTTTCTATAAGCTATTATTGTTTATAAGCTAAAAACAAGAAGCTATATAAAGAAATTCTAAGTAAGGTTCAGACTTACATAGAAGATTCATAAGCTAAAAACAAAAAGCTATGTGAACAGAACCATAGGTTCAGACTTGCAGGGAGGACCCTGGAAAGTAGCCGGGCACGTTCAGTAACCTTTGAAATCCTTTCTCGTGGTAATGCAAGCTTGTGTGTCCCCTCTTTAACCACTGACGTGTTATCTACTCCAATTTTCAACACAGATCACTTGTGGCGTTGTCCGGGAAGATCATGTTGGTCACATCCTACGCAATATATTCTGCAATACTACATCATCATCAACGATGGTCGGCACTTTGGCACAGACGCTTAATTGGTATTCAGAGTTTTACACGACAAATTCTGAATCGTTTGGTCCATTTTTCAGCATGAGCATCTACTTGTTTGGAGGATGCATTAGAGTTGTATATATAAGAGCATGTTGTCTGAACTTTGAACTGCAAAACAGAAAGAGATGAACGCTAACATGGGATGAGACTAGAGACCTTTCTTCCATTCATTTTATCCCAAGAGACATCACTTCTATAAGTTAATTCACGAAAGGATCTTGGCGCTATATTTAATCCCAGTTTCAACACTGTCTTACTACAAATCTCGTACTAGACTAGCTACTAGATGTCTTGATTAAGCACTCCTGGATTGGATTTGAGCAAAAGATAATACGATCTACTTACGCTTTAGAAAGTGGTCAGTGTGAAAGCTCGAGTGCTTGACTCAGAAGACAGTAAACTCCAACTGAGGAGTAAACCAGAAAAGGACATGAACACTGAAGGTGACACCCTGTTGCTGAACCACCACACTAAGCCTTGCATTCCCCATCACCATTCACCTCAGTAATTAACTGCAAGGTGCCCCCTTGCTTTAGAAAAAGGCACAAACTTTCTTCCTGGGTAGTTTTCCCCCTTGACAGAATTACAATTATCGATCGCGCAGTGACTGTAACATCGCTTGATAGATAAGCAGAGCCAGTAATTCTGGCCCGATAATGCAGGCACGCTCAGCCTGTCGCACCACTCCCTCGAAGATATTCTACGTCGTAAGCGATGATGACAGCGGATACGGTGAACGCCATCTCAGATCTCCTCCATTATACAACGCCTTCAGGCTTCAGAAACAGACAATCATTTGGCCCAGGAAAAGCGACGGGTTCAGAAGAATACGAATTCTATTTGCCATCTGCTTCCCCCTCCATGAAAGCAGCAGGGATCGTTTTCGTGTTCACTGCCGTGTAGGCGCTGCTGCCTCGCGCCAGGACATAAACGGTTGACACAGAGGGCACTCTCAGATGGTTGCCACACAGGTCTTGCTGTAGTAACGGGATGGGTGCTGCAAACCAACGATTCCTTCTTCTTGGACCCCTTTCGCTCTCCATTTCGATCGTGACCTTGCTCAAGGGCAGAGACTCAATTTGTCTGCGTTCAGCTGCAAACAAGCTATGCATGATGCGTGAAAATTCAGTAACATTTACATCGCACTGTTCATCGACCCGAAGAGGTTGCCACATCACGAACCTCGCAATTTCTCCCTACCGTCGATCCTCTCCATCATCGGCGCCGGTGTGTAGTGCTAATCACGCAAAAATATACTCCCTCCAGTCACGAAAACATGTTTCGGACATCGACACGGCCCCAAAACTTAACTTTTATCACTAATTTTTATTGTAATATATTTATAAATTTTAATAAAATTATATATTATGAAAATACTTTTTAAGACGAATCTACATATATGATTTTTAGGTATTCAATCTAAATATTTAAAAAAATATCAATAACTTAAGTTTTAAAATTTTGACTACACGTATGCTAAATCAACACGCTTTTATGAACCGAATGGAGTAGCTGTTAACGTAATTCACTCACATCTAGCCCAGGCCCTACCTCTATATTTCTTATCCTTGTCTATTTCGACCTAGCTTTGGCGATATTTACAATTCCCAGCAATGCCATGCCAATAATGTTATGTTATTGGAGTATATATGTATTTCAGTCAAGGTCAAGGACCTGCCGGTCTCCGGCCCAAAACTTTGACCAGGTTCATTGAAGGGAATCGAAACTAAGAAAATTATTTATAAGCTGCTACATCAAAAAAAAAAATCAATTTGGGGAAAGGGACGGTTGGGTGGATGCTACCGCCCTGTGGATCGATGGCACATATTCGAATTGTAAGGCGACAACAACGCACATATTTAGCATGTGTTCATCAGCTTCTGTCGTGCCGGGGCATCGCACATATTTAGCATGTGTTGACGTCCGTGGCGATGGTCGGTTGGTAGCGGTAAATACCGCCATTTATCCGGATGCATGCATGATGCTCGAGGGGCACAGCCACAGTAGTGTGTGTCTATATATATATATATATATATATATATATATATATATATATATATATATATATATATATATATATATATATATATATATATATATATATATATATATATATATATATATATATATATATATATATATATATAGGAAAATTACATAAGGCACCTGGGTGCCTAGGCACCCACATCAAGAACCGTTCGATACACGTGTATGATTGATAATTTTTTGAGTTTGGGTATGAAAATGTTTTATACCCTTGATATATTTACGGTAAGTAAGTTTTGAACTCAGTTCAAACTAGTTTGAACTACTTTTGAGTTCAATGCGACTACAGTGAGTATATACTATAAAAATAGTTCAAACTAATTAAACTGAAGTTGAATTTAGTTTTTTCGGAGTTTGACATCTCAAATATACTTTTTTATGGGTATACGAAGATATCCACATCAAACGTTATGAATCTCAAAGCAAATCAACGGGTATTGATATGGGTGCCTAGGCACCAGGGTGCATGAAACACTCGTCCTATATATATATGACGCTGAAATGGAATATCATGGTGTTTGATATCAAGTCTCCCTGCCTTTGGATTGCTTTTATATGCGTGCTAGTGCAATAGTATATAATATATTAGGCATGCTAAATCAATCATGGATGGAAAGTCTCAATCACATTAACACGCATCTAAAAGCAATCCAAAGGCAGGGAGACTTGGTGCCCAGACACTATGGTGCCCCTATTATTTATACTATATATATTCCGTCCCACTGCAAATATGAATTGTTTTTTACCGCTAATTTCTACTATCATACTATTGATAGAAATCACAAAAGTTATATAATCGACTGGTGCTAATTTCTTCTTTATATTGTTTTACGTTTGACCGGCACAGTTCGAGAACAGTGTATAAATGCAATCAGGGGGAGTAATCGGGGTATAATGTAGCCACTTTTGTGGAAAAAAATTTATAAGTGATGCGACTCCTGCCAAATTCAATAATCCTTTTGGAGTCCAAACGATTAGATGGTTTTGTGACTTTAAGAAAACTCAGGCTTATTCCTACTTAAAAAAATACATAATGCTATTTTTAAAAATGACTGGTTGACAGCTGCATGCGCTTATATATAATTGCATTGCAGGTTTTGCTACAGTTTTGTACCCTGATAAATTAGCTGACTTTGTCTTTACTGTTTTAGTATTGTCACTTAGTCAACGTGTTTGGCTCCGGCTTAGTGCCCATGCTGCAGCCTCTGCTTCGATGATGGAGATCATCGTCGTCAGGGTAGATAGTGGGTCCTGAAAGATTCTCTTTTTTCTCTTCCTATATGCCCCGAACAGCGGCATTGTTGCATTACAATGATTTTATTTTATAGCGTGCTTTTCAATAATGGAGATGCCAGCCTTAGTGTGTGTTTCAGAGATGCGCCACTCATTTTCTTCTTTGAAATATGCCACTATCGAGTTAAGTTGTTTGAGGAATGCCATTATAGAGGATTACGGCCTATTTTCTCCAAATATGCATCAGCTCCTGTACGTATTTTCGTATGGGCCAAAATCCCCTCGCCTCATGTTGTATCAAACACTAGCTAGATTCAACCATCTATTTGCATGAGAGTCAGTCAAACCTACTCCCTCTGTGCACGAGCCCAATACCCATCCCCATGGAATCCTACACGGTGGCACCACCATGGAGGCAAGGTAGTGGCGACGCCCAAGGGCGGGCCTAGGATCCAGGCTAGGGGGTTGCAGCCCAGGTCCTGGCCCATTAATTTCCATGGGCCGGCACTGTCCACCAAGCAAAACCGTCAGTCGCACAGCTGTTAGCCACCCTAGCCAGACGCACTCCATCACGCACGGCTTCACTCCCCGACCCCTGTGCGCCTCCTTCCTCTAGCTCTCCCAACCCTGGCTCGGGCGACCCTCGGCCGATTCCACCACCACCAGCCCGCCGGAACTCCAGCAACACCCTCCAACCTCTGCCTTTGGCTTCGTGCTCCGCCCCCTGCTCTGGGTCCTGGCCGTCGGCTCTGGCCTCGGTCTCCGCCCCTCTACGGCTAGCTAGCTCTGCGCCTTTGCCCTCCGCGGCCAGCTCTGCCAGTCCAACCCTCCGGCTCTGGATCCCAGGCTCCCCACCACCGCCTCTGGCCCTCTGTCATCCACCCTTCGGCCTCTGTTTTTTGGTATCATTTCTTGATTTCCTTCTACCTCTGCACCATAGATGAAAAAGAAGTGCAATCAAGAACTGGTAAAGTTCTTTTTTTTTCAAGTGGACTGTTTGTATGTAAATGCTATAATTCAATTTCTTCTGTCTAGATCAATAGATATAAAAAAGCTTATTGGTTGTTCCTCTTTATTCATAGAAGCTACAAATGAACATACTAATATGTTGTACAAGATAATTTATAGAAGCTTCTCTGTGATACCTAATATTTATTTTTATGGTTTCCAAATTTGCAATAAGTTGTTGTTAACGTGAAGATCTTTCTTGTGTCGAAGCTAAAGAAAGTCATTGTGATCTTACTGAAGTGGTGGCCCATATATACACACACTAATTAGGTACTCTAAGGAAATTTCCACATTAACCAGAAAGATCTAGTCATCCATTTGGCAGACCCAAGTTATAATGGTTTAGATTAAAAGTAAGAACCCATGTCAAGTACAATCCAAATTAATTGATATTTGGAATAAGAAATAAAGAAAAATTATGAATTTGATTTCCATATAACTTTTAAAGTAACATTCATGAATAACCAAAATTCGAGAATAATAATTGAATAAAACTTAAAAAAAATTAAAAATACTAGTTAAATTCGTTCCAAATTAACTAAAATTCTGAATAACGGTTCAGATTAAAAGTAAGAGCCCATGTCAAGTACAATACAAATTAACTGATATTTGGAATAAGAAATAAAGAAAAATTAGCAATTTGATTTTGATACAACTTTCAAAGTAACATTCATGAATAACCAAAATTCGGGAATAATAATTAAATAAAAATTACAAATTAAAAAAAATACATGTTACATTCATTCCAAATTAACTAAAATTCCAAATGCAAAATAAAATAAAATTAGCGATTTTATTTCCATACAAATTCGAAAGTAAATCCCTAAAAAAAATAAAGAACCTGTTCTTTTTAGTTTCGACTTATAACTTATGGTTGCGGCTTACGACTTTTGGTTGTTTGTGAGTGCCTAGTACGAAGTAAAAAACTCACGTGTGGTTTTGGATAATATAAATGAAGTCGTTATAGTGTGTACTGAGTCAACTTGTAGACCCCACCTTGAGAAGATATTTTATTTGAAAGTTAGTTACTGTAAAAAAGCCAAAAAACACCTTTTAGAAGTGGAAAAGAAAAAGCCCAAAATTTTGAATATGAGGCACTCCGAGGAAGCTGGCACATTAATCAGAATGATCTAGCCATCCATCTAACGAACCCGAGTTACGATGGCTCATATTTAATATAAGAGTCCAAGTCAAGTATAGCCTAAATTAACTGATATTCGGAATAATAAATAAACAAAAACTAGCAATTTAATTGCTATGTGACTTTCAAAGTAACATCTATAAATAACCGAATTTTGCAATAATAATTAAATAAAAATCAACAAATTAAAAGAAAGACTCCATGTAAGTTCAATCCAAATTAACTAAATTTTAGAATAAAAACAAAAAATTAGCAATTTTATTTCCATACAAATTCCAAAGTAAATCCCAAATTAATAATTAAATTTAAATATAAATTAGATTTTTATACGAATCCTAGACTAAAATTGAAAAAAAATCCATGCAAAATACGATCCAATAACATACAAATTTAGACTAAAAATTAAAGGATGACTAGAGAATTTATTTTTATGCAAAATTTAAATTACAAAAATATTAAAATTTGTAAACCTATAATAACTAGACACTCTGAGGAAGCTCGAATGTTAACAAAGATAATCTAGCTATCTATCTAGTGGACCCGAGTTATAATGGATCATATTAAAAAAAAGAATCCATGTTAAGTACAAACAAAATCAACTAAAATTTAGAATAGAAAATAAAGAAAAATTAGCAATTTAATTTTCAAACAACTTACAAAGTAACTTTCGTTAATAACTAAAATTCAGAATAATAATTAAATAAAAATTTAGCAAATTAAAAGAAAGATTCCATGCCAAGTACAATCCAAATAACTAAAAATTGTAATAAAAATAAACAAAAATAACAATTTATTTCCATACCATTTCCAAAATGAATCCATAATACCTAAAATTCCTATTAATAATTAAATAAAAATAGATACTATCATTTATACGGTGGATCCAAGTTATAATGGTTGCGATTTAATATATGCTTCTGGTATCTGTTTGATTTACCATCCTTGAGGGGGAAGAGGTACCAAATTTGAGCCATTGATCACACTGATCGAACGGCTGAGATTTGGCAGTACCTAGTGGTACCGGACGCGAGGTACCAAGAGGTACAAGGTACCAAGAGGTACCAAATTTTGAGCCGTTGATCACACTGATTGAACGGCTGGATCTAATTTGGTACCTCTTGGTACCTTGTACCTCTTGGTACCTCCTCAAGGATAGGAAAACTGCTCCATAAAAAATATTTTTCACATGATACTTCTCTTACATAAAAAATTCAAGGGAATCAAATTATCGATTTGTTGGCACAATTGAATTCTGCTTATTGTTAACATATCTTAATAATATAGATTATAAAATAATATTTTTTACAAACTAGCCCGTGCAAATGCGTGGGTTGGCGACTAGTTACTATAATTTGGACATGTGCTTTGAAAGTAGTTTGTTTTAATTATGATTCACTTATTGAAGGTAGTTCTACCACCTCCGTTAGCAAAGACAGGTTTTTGCGCAACTATTTTTTGTTTATCATTCTATCCTTAGGGACGTTGTGCTACTAGTTAGGATGTGGCATTGGCTGTATTTGATTTCTAAATGTTGCTTCTATTTTCCACTATGCAGTTCAAATCCCTTCCAAGAAGAATCGAGCTTCTAAAGGAGGAAGAAAGTTGATCTCTGCATGTGATGCAGCTGATACTGAAAATGAAGTCCCCAGGTGGTACATGGTACTTTCTCTGATGAGAAGGTAAAATTCTTCATGGTTGAAGTGAACTCTTTGGCTACTTTTCTATTCTATCATTTGCAGTGAATTTCTGCCAAATAAAGGAGAGAGAGTATAAGTTTATTTCGCTATAATATCAGTTGATGTATCAGTGAGTGTTTATATACTTTTTCTATACTGTAATTTAATTACAAGCTAGCGATATTTCTATTTTGGCATAAGTTAGCCCCATTCTTCACTTTTGAGTCCACCATTTTGAGTCCACCACTGATGGCGCCTACCACCACGACGAGGGCGGCGACTTGAATGGCGATGAGGATGGTTGGGCGGCGACCCGCACACCACGTCGACGAGGGCGGCGACCTGCAGGGCGACTTGGAAGGTTAGCGGCAGTGATTCCCGAGCAGGCCGTGGCGGCCGGATGCGAGCATGGAGGTAGCCATGGTAATCTGAATGCCCTGAAAAACACGCGGCCCCTGCACTCCTCCGTCCAACACCTCCCTATTATCCTCACCCGCCGCCGCACCTACCCTCCACTTGGCGCCGGCGATTTGGTGGAGATTGAGGGTGCCATGGATGTATGTACGGAGGCGGTCATGGATGTCTATACAAAGCTATATTTTTCTAATTTTTGGATAGCTACATTTCTTAAGCTTTGCAGGTCTATTTGGTTGGGTAATTTTCTTGTATTTCTCTGTGCATAATGATCCTCGCTGCTGATTTATTTTTTCAAGCGGGAGTGTAAGTGTGTGACTATGAGTATTTGAAGGCCCAGAAGCTTGAGTTGAATGTTCTGAAGCATCAAATGTGGGCAATTGAATGTTTCCATGGTGGTGCCATCGCCTTGGGCTCGTGCGCAGGAATGGCTCTGATTCTCTGATGCGAACAGATGGTTGGAATGTAGGGTTATAAACGGATCGAATATGGACGGATAATGTTTTTATTATATTTGTTTTTATATTTTTTTCTTGAATGCGGATACGAATACGGATACCTCTGATACAAATATAAATACGAATAATATCGAATACAGATACAGAACGAATACGAATCAAAACGAATACGGTCACGAATATTTATCAGAATATGAAAACCCCTTAAACTACACATCTAAAATCAATGAAAACACACAAATAATTATGTTGTCAAAACATTAATGAAATCTAAACAAGCATAAGTATTTTTATCCATAATAGTCATACCATTGTATAGATTTTAAATATTCAAATGGCAGTTAATTTTTTCTAAAGTCCTAAATAATACTTAATGGATTTCTACCATTTACATGTGACTAATAAATTAATTAAGAATTTAAATTGCATCCGAATGATTTAAACGGTAGTACATCAATTTAATCGGTACAAAATTTAATCTACTGACAATACTAAATTTATTTTTAATAAACATAAATATTTGCTAGTGGGCTGGTGGCAGGGGAGATGAGAGAGGTTGGCTTGGGCTGGTCAATATTGGGCTGAATTTTTGGATATCCGAATCTGTATTCGTATTCATAGTCACCGGATATCAGGTCTACTATATTCGTATTCGTTTTTGACAAAAAAAATTCGTATTTGTTTCCGATCTGAGAATTATCCGATCTGACACAATCTGTATTTATTTTCATCCGGATGTTGCAAACTATCCGATCCGATGAAAATTGTTGATACTCCGATGTGAAACGTTTTGATACAGCAGGAGGGCGAGGACATTTTGGTCCGTACGAAAATACAGAAGCTGATAAGGGTGCGTATTTAGGGAAAATAGGCTTTAATCCTCTGCAATGACGTTCCTCAAAACAACTTAACTGGATGTTGGCATATTTCAAAGAAGCAAATTAGGAATGGCGAATCTCTAAAACACCGTACTAAGTGGCATATATCTAATTTTCCTTTTTAATAACGGCATGAGTCATTTTTCATCTTCTATTACATTGCGCGGGCAAATGGAATGGCCTCATTTGGGCTTTTTTTTTGGCTTATGGCTGAAAAGCACTGTAGTTGGCTGAAAAAACACTGTAGCTGACAGAGGCTTATTTAGCATAATTAAATTTAAAAAATTAAAAAATATAAAAAAATATGTTAGCCCATTACATATAATACAAATAAACATGGGAAAAAAAGAACCGGCAAAAAAGTTTAACAAAAAGCCAAAAGTTCAGAAAAAAAACGAAATTTATGAATAATAAAAAATAAGTCAAAAGTTAAAAGCTGAAGCCAAAACGAGTACAGCCTTATTTAGCTCTCGACTTGAGAACAGCATGGTTAAGTTCGGAGTTAGGACCCGAAGATTCTAAGACCAGTCCATTCCGATCCTCCAAATAAACTTGTGATCGCCAGTGTCGCTGCAAGCTCTTGCGAGTTCAACAACTTGTTTAGTTTGTACTTCCATTCATCTTTTGAAGAAGGAAGAAATGTTGAGTGAATTGAGAAAGAAAGTGACAGGTTGGAACAGACAGTGACTCAGTCTTGGACTTCTGATAAAAATAATAATTGAAGAGGCAGTCCTACATAGCCATGGGGGCACCATTGGCAGCTTCCATTACTTGGTCAAAGCCCAGAGCAAGTTTGTTGGTGCTCATTTTTAATTGCTCAAGGACTGTAGTTTGACACATACACACCCATACTGTTATGTCCTGGTCCTGCTTAGAGCTGGGAGTTGGGAGCTGGGAGTTGAGCTGGCTGGGAGCTGGGAGTTTTGAGTTGGGAGCTGGGAGTTGCTGCAGGACCATGACATAACAGTATGGGTGTGTATGTGTCAAACTACAGTACTTGAGCAATTAAAAATGAGCACCAACAAACTTGCTCTGGGCTTTGACCAAGTAATGGAAGCTGCCAATGGTGCCCCCATGGCTAGAGCTGGGAGTTGTGTCGTGCTTTTTTGGGTCAGTCCGAAGCACGGCTGGCCCGGCACGGTCCAAGCACGGCCTGGCCCGACACGTGATGGGCCATACCGGCACGGCACGAACGGTGGGTCGGGCCGGGCTTGGAAAACCGGCACGGCACGGGGAGCACGAGCGGCACGGCGGGCATGCCGGCGTCAACGGCCGGGCCGCCTCGGCCTCTACCTCGCCTCCCCCAGTCCCCCTCCCGTCAACATCTCTCACAACCATCCCAGATTCCCCAAAAGGCCACAACCACAATCACACATCACAGAGCAGAGAGAGGGAGTAGAGGAGAAGGAGGTGTACCGGTCACCGGAGCTCGGACGAGTGGACGATGGCCGCAGGAGGAGAAGTGGTGTAGCCGGAGCCGAGGGCGGCATCCCGTGCGAAGACGCCCAGTGACGGTGGCTTAAAGAGCGAGCCATCGATGACGAACTCATCGTCGGCACCCCAGTCGTCGCCCGGCCATCCGCCACTGGTGGGCTTGCTGTCGGAGTAGTTGAGGTTGCAGTCACCATTGCTCGGAGCAACTATAGACCGGGGGAGGAGGGGCGGCCGGAGGAGGAGGGAGGCGGTCAGGAGGAGAGGGGGCGCCGGGGGAGGAGGGAACGACTGGGGAGGAGGGGGCGACCGGAGGAGGAGGGAGGCGGCTGGGGGGAGAGGGGGTGCTGGGGGAGGAGAGGGCGGCCAAGGGAGGGAGGGAAAGGAGGCAGAGGGGGAGGAGGGGGCGGCGGGGGAGGAGGGGGCAGCGGGGGAGATCTGGGGAGGAGGGGGCGGTCGGGCGAGAAGGGGGCGGCGGGGGGATCTAGGGAGGAGGTGGGCGGGAGGGAGATCGGGGGGAGGAGGGACCGAGGGAGGCGTCAGAGATCGGGGGAAGAATGAATTGGGCGACGGTGAAGGATTTTAGGGTTAGGGTTTTAGATATTTTTGCGATTTAGTCCTTCAGGTTTTCTGAAATCTACAAATAGATTTTTATCTATTTTGATTTCTTCTGTTCTAACCCTCATAAATTCTAATTTCATCGCAGAAAGATCCTATACATCTGCTGTGACATGTATATCTATACGGAGCAGTTCTTAGAATGCCAAATTTGAAGATTAAGTTAGGTTTTGGAGATGTGAATGTATGATGTATATATATGAGATGAGGAGAAAGATGAGGATGGTTGGATCTTAATCTAATGGATGAAAAAAGTGACTGAGATATGCTGTGATTTAGGCCGAGTTCATTTTTGCACTTGTGATATGAGGTGTCTTTTGTTGTTCTTCATTTTTGCACTTGTGATATAAGGTGTCTTTTATTATTCTTTCTTAAGAAACATCATCACACAAAAATAATGAGTATTTTCAATGTTGCTCTTCCTTAGGTCACCACCACCGAACCCTAGGACGCATCCTCATGGCTTTCTTGCTTCTTTATGTAAAATCGGTAGGGCTGGATTGCTGGAGAAGAAGATCAATCAGATCAACATATTCTAACACATATTATAATTTGACAACATAGCTCACCCCCATTGTGATTTTATTTTATGTAAGCAAATTACTACAACATGCGCTTCTAATTCTAACATAGCTCCCTTCACCAACTGCCTTTTTAATTCAAGCATTTGATGAGATAACCACCCCACGTATGTTACAATTAACCATTATGTAAATAGAGATAGACTGTTATTGGTGTTTGTATTCTAAATAGTTACTAAATGTTCCAGAAACTATTTAAAATTGATTTCTTAACTATAGTAAGCTACACTCATGACTCTCCTTGAGCTTTTCTATTTGACTAGTTGGGCAACCCTATGCTAAATTGTCGGGCAATGAGCTAGATGTCCACGTATGCCACAATCCAATTTGCATCAAGATATGCATACCATTGGACTAGATGATCAAGTTCGGAGGTGGAATGATATGAGACAATAGTATCGAATTTTAAGTAGGTTTTTAATAAGCGGGTACAAGAGAAAGGAAGATGGCGGCCACCGCTACCATTGTCACTGTCGCTTTCGTCGTATATAGTTACTTTTGGGCTGAGCTTGGGCTGGCACGGCATGAACACCGGTATAGCGGGATTTGGGTCGTGCTTGGGCCTGGTCGAAGGCGAGGCGGGCCGGCACGGCACGGCCCAATTCCCACCTCTAATCCTGCTATATGTAGCCTAATCTTCTCCTCTTTCTCCTAGTGGCAAGCTAGGTGGTCCATACGGCTATCTTATTCTTATCAACAATTTTGAGGTCTTGATCAACTTTCAACCAAGTTGCATGGCAAGCAAGGGTGGCTGGGTGACAAGGCAGGCCGGTGCTTAAGCCACCAAAATTAACCCATTTGCTTTCAAGCTGATTGGGACGGCCTAGCCGCCTTGGTACCACCATGCAACACCATCACTGAAACTGGGTTATGCTGATAATTAAGGTAAGGGAGCTATACAATCTATCCAAGCCTAGCTAGTTTATGATACTAGGCTTAGCAAATTAAGGGGTGTTTGGTTGTGTGCGAGTCTAGCCAAGCTTAATAGAGCAGATTTACTTGGTTGGGACAAAGGACTTGTATGAAAGTATGGATTCCTCCTGCATGCATGAGACCTGCTGAGATATGATGAGATGTTTTTTTTGGTTGCATATATGAATTATGCATGTAGAAAATGTAGAGGTGTTTTGTTCAAAGCTATTAATGTATTGCTTCCCACTTTAGTAATCATTATTCTACTTTCGTAGTCCTTAATTAATCCAGTCCTTAATATATATATATATATATATATATATATATATATATATATATATATATATATATATATATATATATATATATATATATATATATATATATATATATATATATATATATATATATATATATATATATATATATATATATATATATATATATATATATATATATATATATATATATATCTACCATCATCTAATCACGATCTTCCCACCAAGCTAGCCTGGCTCATACAACCCACCTTTGCATCTCATGGCTTGGCACACTCCTGCAGCCCACATCAACACCCGTTTGGCTCTAGGTATTGGGACTGGAATTGTGGAATTGAAATTCAAATCCAAGGATTCAGCTGTTTAACTACCACCTAGAATTGAATCAATGATTTCAAAGCACAATTCCAAAAGGCATGATAGAGCTAGAAGTAATTCTTAACTTACATATGCCATTTATCTGGAATTCACTCTACAAAATTAAGTAGAAGTTTGGTATTTAGAATTTTAACTCGTGTTCACACTACAAATTTTTCGCGATATCGGCTGAACCTTTAGAGACGGTTCAACGTATAGAGGAGTTACTTTGTGTACATTAACGAGCCCATCCTCATACATAGGCCCCACATACTAAAAGTTTGGTATTTGAATTTTAACTTGCATTCACACTATAATATTTTACGAAATCAACCGAATTTGTCGCCGATGCTTGGACGTGTAGAGGAGTTACTTTGTGCACATTGACAGACCTGGTGCGTATATGGCCCTATAGCCTTGTAGAATGCTGAATGATATTCAAACAGAAAAAGTAGATTTCAAATTGTCTTGAATCAAATTCAAATTCATCTAGAATTAAATTTGGAATCTAATTGAATGAATTAAATTTATAATTCTATACGGCCAAAGAGGATGTAAGAAAAACTAAACGTCATCTCCACGTATGTTGCTGTTGAGCCTGGTTACTACTCATGCAAGCAACAAATCGTGCCACAAGGTAATGTAGCAACCCGGTGCCTTGTATCTAAACTCAAGCTCGGTCGTGCTGATAAGGAAAAACTGAGTTATGCCGGTAAGTTCAGCGACACATTATTATCATCCTACCCCTATTAAACCCGGGGGGTTCCGGCCCAGGCGTGAGGCCACGTCGCCCCCCACCGCTCGGCCGGCCGGCGCGTGCCGAGCGAATTCGCGTACGGCCGGCCGAGCCACTTTCCTCGGGTTTTCTTAAAATTACGTGAAGGTCCTTTTTCCTCGCGAATAGGTCCCTGCAAGTTTTTTCTTAACAAAAATTTTTTAGATGGCGCCCCGCGGGTTTCCAAAATTACGTATAGGTCCTTATTTACTTACGTACAGGCCCTTACAAGTCCTCGCTTTTTTACAAAAAAAACCTTTGATTTTCCGAAATTACACATTTGTCCCTGGTTTTTTTTATGAAGCTCCCTGCGAATTACCGTCTCTTTTACTTTGATTCACCCGGTAGCTAGCGCGGCGTGCGCCGCGCCCGTGGCCTAGTACCTATATTATAGCCGGGGATTCCCCGGCCGTGAGGCTATCCACGTCAGCTTTTTTACGAAAAAAGACCCTATATTTTTCGAAATAGCGTAAAGGTCCTTTTTCCTCGCGAAAAGGTCCCTGTCAGGTTTTTTTGCGAAACCCCCTGCACTTCACCGAAATTGCGTATCCTTTGTTGGATAGCGCCCCACGGTTTTATAAAATTATATATAGGTCCTTTTTTAGTTACGTATAGATCCTTACAGGTCCTCGGTTTTTTACGAAAAAGACATTTGGTTTTCCCGAAATTACGCATGCGTCCTCGATTTTTTTAAAGAAACTCCCCATGAATTATCGTCTCTTTTGCTTCAGTCCACATTATAGCTAGCGCGGCGTGTCGCCGCGCTTACGCAGCTAGTACTATATTATGCCCCGGGGACTCCCCAGAAGGGGAGGGTATCCACGTGTCGTCCTCCGCGAAATAGCCCGCAAAGATTTGGTAATTACGTTTAGGTCCCCGGTTTTCGCAGAAAGGTCCCTGGATTCTTGCGAAAAGGCCTATGCATATTTTTTGGCTCGGTAGCGACCCGGGGTTTCCCGTAATTACGAACAGGCCCTTATTTCTTCCGAAAAGACCCTCGGTTTTTTGCGGAAAAGCCCCTCCACTCTCCTTTTATTGCGAAAAGGCTCTCGATTTTTTTTGCGAAAAAACCCCTACGCTTTTTTTTCTGCGAATTTTCCCCTCTTTTACTTCGGTCCACACGCTGGCTAGCGTGGCGTGGCACCACGCCTATGTGGCTAGTACTATATATGCCCCGGGGACTCCCCGGAAGGGGAGGGTATCCACGTGTCGTTCTCCGCGAAATAGCCCGCAAAGATTTGGTAATTACGTTTAGATCCCCGATTTTCGCAAAAAGGTCCCTGGATTCTTGCGAAAAGGCCCCTGCATATTTTTTTGCTGGGTAGCAACCCGGGGTTTCCCGTAATTACGAACATGCCCTTATTTCTTCCGAAAAGACCCTCGGTTTTTTGCGGAAAAGCCCCTCCACTCGCCTTTTATTGCGAAAAGGCCCTCAATTTTTTGCGAAAAAACCCCAACGCTTTCTTTTTTCTGCGAATTTTCCCCTCTTTTACTTCGGTCCACACGGTGGCTAGCGTGGCGTGGCGCCACGCCTATGTGGCTAGTTGCAAACAATACATACACATCGCGTGTTGTACTATCAAACTACCCTAGGACTCGAAACAATACAGGTGGTTAAGAGTACACCGGTCGACCCTAGCTCATACAAGGGCACACATTGAACAACATACCGGCTAATATAAGTTACCTGCTTTTGGCTTATTTTTAATTATTCATAAATTTTATCTTTTTCTGAACTTTTGGTTTCTTGAGCTTTTTTGCCGGTTCTTTTTTCCCGTATTTGTTTGTGTTGTCCGTGAGCTAGCATATTTTTTTTTCTATTTTTAAATTTTTTAAATTTAATTACGCCAAATAAGCTACCTTCAGTTACAGTGAAATTTCAGCCGCTACAGTGCAATTTTAGCCATAAACCATAGTTTTTCAGCCCAACCAAGTGGGACCAAAATAAGTTGCTAACGAGAGAGGGGGCACTATGCTCTGGTATTTGTTCACTGTTGTCATCTCAAAAAGCCTAATTAAAAACTATGAATCATGTTTTGACAATAACAATGTCTAAGCCCTTCTCCAGTCTAGAGCAACACATGGTCAGGTCAGGTCTACTTGTTAAGCGAGGGTTCTGGTCTACTTTGGTTACTGTCTACACTACCAAACTACTGTCCTTATTCTTGTGTAGAGTGTAGACACGGCGGAGTGGGCCCACTTGACTATGCCGGTGTCAGTGACCTACTCGAGTTATCGGCGGCGACCCCTCACCGCACACGGTTGAGCCTCCCCACGTCCCAAGGCTGCCGTCCCGCGCCCTCCCGCCTCCTATAATTACTCTCCCTTCGCCTCCACGACCAAACTCGACGCCCTCCTCCTCCATGGCCATGGCGACTTCTTACTTGCCCGACTAAACAACGCAAGCAAGCGCGTTCACGCACCCACCCGCCCCGAGCAGGAAGAGAGAGAGAGAGAAGGGGAAGGAGGAGTAGGTAAGGCGGCCGCCAAGATCCAAGAAGTGGCGAGAGCGACGACCATGGAGCGGCTCCTGTTCGACGAGCTCGCCGGGGAGGCGGTGCGGGAGCTTCTGCGGGCGGTGCGGGGCACGTTCCTGTGCCGCTCCACCGCCGAGCGCCTGCGCCGGAACGTGGAGCCGCTGCTCCCGCTCGTGCAGAACCACCAAGCCGGAGGGCACCGGAGCGCGGGGGAGCTCGCGGAGCTCGCCGCGCAGCTCAGGGAGGCGCTCGACCTCGCGCGCCGCGCCACCGCCGCGCCGCGATGGAACGTGTACCGCTCCGCGCAGCTCGCGCGTCGGATGGAGGCGGCCGACCAAGGCATCAAGCGCTGGCTGGAGCGCCACGCGCCGGCGCACGTGCTCGACGGCGTGCGGCGGCTCCGTGACGAGGCCGATGCGCGGATCGGCCGGCTCGAGCGCCGCGTCGAGGAGGTCGCCGCAGCGCAGGCGGCCCCGCTGCCGCCCGCCATGTCCGTCCCCGTCGCGCTGCCGCCGCCTCCCAAGGCCATGCCGATGGCGATGGAGGTGCCGCCCAAGGCCATGCCGATGGCGATGGAGGTGCCGCCCAAGGCCATGGGGATGCCGATGGATGTGGAGCTCCCAGCGGAGGAGGACGACGGGGTGGTGGGCGGCGGCGTCAAGGTGGGCATGGAAAAGGTGAAGGAGATGGTGATGAGCTGCGGCGGCGGGTGGGAGGTGGTCGGCATCTGCGGCATGGGCGGCAGCGGTAAGACCACGCTCGCCATGGAGATCTTCAGGGATCACAAGGTCCGAGGTAAGAGAGAACAAGGATCAAATCCTAACCATCCCGTCTCATACGATTCTTGTTTGGCATCTTTCTGTTCAGTGCTTCCAAATCTTTTCTGCAAAGTTTGCATTTTGTGCAGAATTATTCG
The DNA here is from genome assembly GCA_017311315.1 of Dendrocalamus latiflorus. Lineage (NCBI taxonomy): Eukaryota > Viridiplantae > Streptophyta > Magnoliopsida > Poales > Poaceae > Dendrocalamus > Dendrocalamus latiflorus. Next base: position 22,062,106 of record CM029635.1, read on the forward strand.
ATGTTTTTCTTGCAAAGATTGCATCTTTTCTTGAATAATTGAGGGGCAAAAGTTGCAAATTGGGGCATCTTTGGTTTGGTTGATTTCCGTGTCATATAATTAGGTGAAGTTGAGGTTGGTACATCGTTTTGTTCTTCACACTAGTTTGGTCAAAATTGGCGCTTTGACCAACTTAGTGCAAAGTGTACGATTGTCATGGGATTAGATTGCTGATGGAGCATACAAATACTCCAAATGGCCTAACTTTAGCAGATACTGTGTAAAATTGGTACAAATTGAGCAACTTCACTATTGTTCATGGTGACAATATTGTCTTACATCAAGTTTTTTTTAAAGGAAAAAAAAAGAGAGAGATGCTTTCCACTTAATAAACTACTCATGACACTAGCCAGATCTATTTAACAAAGGGTAACCCCTAACAGCTGAATGATAGTATGTTCTCTTCTAAACTCAGATCCAAGTAACGTACTTTTTTATCATTCCAAGAGTACCAATTTCCAATCCATAATTGGTGATTGTTGGTCAAAGCTGATATTATCATCTGCGAGTGCAAAGGGAATTGAAATTGGTGATGGTGATGAAGCTAATATAGCTCAAGCCAGCTACATGTGATCATAGTGCTAACACCTTTGTTTTTAATCGCGATCGCAGTAAAAGTTAATGCAATTATCGTGATCTTTGAGAATTAAGAAGACCTATAGTCTGAATTTGAGTGTGCTGTCCTAATCCTTTTCTTAGACGCGTTGCAAATATTATTAATTGATCTCAACTTCAGCAACTACTCTGCGAACGTTGTGCTAATGTGTTTCTCATCAAGATCTGTTCTCGAGATAATGCATCCTGAAAGTCGATTTTGCATTAGCTTCTTTCCTAATTGGTCTCAAATTTTAGCAAGCTTTCTTGTGTTTACAGTGCTGACATGATGACTGTTTCTTTGTTTAGCCCACTTCAACGAGAGGATCTTCTTTGAGACGGTCTCGCAATCTGCAAATTTGGAGACCATCAAGATGAAGCTGTGGGAGCAGATCAGCGGCAACATTGTGCTTGGTGCATACAACCAGATCCCTGAATGGCAGCTCAAGTTAGGGCCAAGGGACCGAGGACCAGTCCTTGTTATACTTGATGATGTGTGGTCTCTCTCACAGCTCGAGGAGCTCGTCTTCAAGTTCCCTGGGTGCAAGACTCTTGTCGTATCGAGGTTCAAGTTCCCCACGTTGGTCACCCGGACTTATGAAATGCAGTTACTCGGCGAAGAGGAGGCTTTATCTGTCTTCTGCCGTTCTGCCTTCGACCAGGAGTCTGTTCCTAGGACTGCTGACAAGAAATTGGCTAAGCAGGTTGCTGCAGAGTGCAGAGGTCTTCCTCTAGCTCTGAAGGTTATCGGTGCATCCTTGCGGGGTCAGCCTCCTAAGATATGGTTGAGCGCGAAGAACCGCTTGTCACGAGGAGAGTCTATATCTGACTCTCATGAGACCAAACTCCTGGAGAGAATGGCGGCAAGCATTGAGTGCTTGTCAGGCAAGGTTAGAGAATGTTTCCTTGACCTGGGTTGCTTCCCAGAGGATAAGAAGATCCCTCTTGATGCGTTGATCAACATTTGGATGGAGATACATGACCTTGATGAACCAGATGCTTTCGCCATCTTAGTTGAGCTATCGAACAAGAACCTTCTTACCCTAGTTAATGATGCACAGTACGTATGCCGTATATGTTCTTGAAATCTTTTTAGAATTCATATATCACAAGAACAGCTTTGACTCTTTTATGCTCTTTATGCAGGAACAAAGCTGGAGATTTGTACAGCAGCTATCATGACTACTCAGTGACACAACATGATGTGTTGAGGGATCTGGCACTTCACATTAGCGGCCGTGATACTTTAAACAAACGAAGGCGGTTAGTGATGCCAAGAAGAGAAGAAACACTTCTGAGGGATTGGCAGAGGAATAAGGACATTCCATTTGAAGCTCAGATAGTTTCCATTCATACAGGTGATATATTGATCACTCACTGTTCCTCACTTTGGTTATTTCTTGCCTGTAATTTGCCATATAATATCTGTAGTACACCCATTCCAAAAGTTGCTCTTGCTGAAATTTGAGTAGTAATGGAAGAAGGGTCATTGTAGGAACAAATACAACATAATGATATTTCCTTGCATGACATTTCAAGGTTTTCACTTGATCTTGCGACCTTTATTTCGTGTAAACCACCTGTTTTTGCTGAACTGATGTTTAGTTCTCCAGCAAAACTTTAGCGTAATTTGTAAAATTTCATTTTACATCAGTGTTACGGGAACATGCATTTATAGTTTTCTTGTCAAATGTTTCCCTGACTTAAAGTTCTAGAAGTACTTGTGTGATCTGTGCCCTTAGACAAAATGATCTGACCAACTGATTTCAAACTTCAGGTGAGATGAAAGAATCTGACTGGTTCCAGATGAGCTTCCCCAAGGCAGAAGTGCTCATCCTCAACTTCGCCTCAAGTGTATACTACCTCCCACCATTCATCGCTACTATGCAGAACCTGAAAGCCCTGGTGCTGATCAACTATGGAACCACCAGCGCAACCCTTGACAATCTATCTGCCTTCAGCACGCTCAACGACCTGAGGAGCCTCTGGCTGGAGAAGATTACACTCCCGCCACTGCCAAAAACCACGATCCCGCTGAAGAACCTGCGCAAGATCTCCCTCGTCCTTTGTGAGCTGAACAACAGTCTAAGAGGATCAAAGATGGACCTCTCGATGACGTTCCCGTGCCTATCAAACCTCACCATTGACCATTGCATAGATCTCAAGGAGCTGCCATCTAGTATATGCGAAATCAGCTCCCTGGAAAGCATCTCCATCTCAAACTGCCATGACCTCACAGAGCTGCCATACGAGCTGGGCAAGCTGCACTGCCTGAGCATCCTACGTGTGTACGCCTGCCCGGCGCTGTGGAGGCTCCCACCATCGGTATGCAGCCTGAAGAGACTGAAATACCTTGACATATCTCAGTGCATTAACCTGACAGACCTTCCGGAGGAGCTTGGTCACTTGACAAGCCTAGAGAAGATCGACATGCGGGAATGCTCGCGGTTGAGGAGCCTCCCGAGGTCCTCCTCATCGCTGAAGTCCCTCGGGCACGTCGTGTGCGATGAGGAGACGGCGTTGCTATGGAGGGAAGCCGAGCAGGTCATCCCAGACCTCCGGGTGCAGGTAGCAGAAGAGTGTTATGACCTGGACTGGCTTGTCGATTGATATCCTGGATGCTTCGGCTCCAAACCATGTACAAAATGATGTGTATATTTTTCCCTGTATATTGCAGGTTGGGTAATCAATCCACTGTGCAATTTTGCCATGTTCAGTGTTCATGCTATTGACTCTTCAGTAACAACCAAAGCTTGAACTCATGGTTCCAAAGTAGAAATGCACACAAAAAATGCAACCACACAACTAATAAGAGAATTTCTTGGCACTGAGCACATTTACTGCATAGGATACGCATACAGTACAAGCAGTACAGCATTTCTGTCTCGGTTTAAGAGAACAGAGAACAAGGTTCCAAACGGTAGTGTTCTCATTAGGAGCAAGAGTGCAAGACTCTGTTTTACACGGTTACATCCGGCGCTAAATTGTTGCACAACACACATACAAGTATACTACACAATCAGCAGCAGCAGCAACGCTACAATATGTATGGCTCATCAGACATTCAGACTCAAGCAGTATTGGCAACAGAACCTGCGCCGTAGCCTGAGCACAAATCTTTTCTGGACCTCCCGCTGCGCTTAACCATCTGCATCTTGACAGACTGATTCACAAGATGGAAGACCACAGATACAGTTTATGCGCAAATATCCACTTGATTACATGGCATATACTCTCTCTCCGCTGCTCTCGATGTCAACTGTCAAGATCGAGGTCTGAGTCCAGATCCTCCATATCATCAAGGTCAAGGCAGTCGGTCAAGAACTGGTTGATTTGGAGGGTGCCAGCTGCTGGTATGTTGCCTCTGCCAGTATCTGCATGATCTCATTCATGTTCTGCATTGGCTGGTCAGGCTCCTCATACTGGTTGCTCATCGTGCCATCATCCATGAGGTCAGCTGGGAGGTTCTTCAGGAACCATGGGTGGTTCTTTATCTCAGGCATTGTGATCCTCTGCAGATCCAAATAGCAGCTGTTATCTCACAGCTGAACAAGTGACACCGTACGACAATAAAATATGTACTCACTGTAGGTGGGTTAGCAACAAAAATCCTTGAGATAAGGTCTCGGCACTCCAGAGAAATGTGAAAATAGTCCGGAATCGAGTACTGAAAACCCAATATTTTCTGCAAATTGAGCTCAATATTTAGCTGATTAGCTATGACTGCTACTTGTGGAACTGCAAAGCTGAATGGTTGGCAGGATACCGGAATTGTCGTTCTGAAATTCTTTGGATCTTCTGGATCCTCAAAAGGGTAGGCATCAACCAACATTACGTAAAGGGTTACACCACATGAACACACATCAGCAATCTCCATCCAAGGACAAATTTTTAGTGCTTGAGCAAATACATACAGCTATGTTGCATGGACACGGACACGTGTGTCTGACATGATACGAAACAGACAAGGGGATTCGTTATTTTCCCAAAAACACCGATTCGGGGACATGGCTATATATATGATCGGTAGTCATAGGCTTCGTGATCTATTGTCTTAAACTTTGTGATTGGGAAATCCGTGTTTGAAAGGGTTTTTGGTCCCTTGATTTTCGGAAAAAAAATAGGATTTTGTGTTCGTATTTGATGAGGACATGGTTTGGAGTATTAGCCTATAAAAACAGAGAAAGTGTAAAGGTTAACGCAAGGATGTAAAAAAGGCTTTTGGAAGGCTTGTGGGGAAAAGATTGAAGAGGTTTTAGTTTCGGCTAGGTTTTTAGGGGCGTTTGTGAGGGCACTTTGTAAATCTACAAAAATCCAGCAATAAACATCATCTTGAATCAATCTGATTCTTAATTTGCTCAAAAAGTACTAGTGATTGCAGTTGGATTAAAGTTTTATGACTACATGCAAAGGTATTGAATCGTTGCCTAAAACAGAGGAAATCCGAGTATTCGAAGGCATAGGTATTCGAGAGGTTCTGCTTCTTGTGTCGAAGATTTTGAGTACGTACAAACCGAGTAGTCGAGGGAGCAGTTAAACACCAAGCAGTCGAAACCTTCAGCGAGCACGTGCAAAAGGGTCAAGCGGGCGATCGAGCGTCTTGTGGTCGAAATCCATATATGGTAAGTTAGATTATTTTTCTTTTGATTTGATATTTGTTTTCAGATATCAACAAGCGGAGGCAATCATTTACCCACCTCTGATTACGGTATACAATTCTATGAGTTTTTCCTGGTCCCAACTCCTCTAAAACTATGCTTCAAAGCATCAAAATGATCAAGAATGAATAACATATTTTTCCATGGGTGGGGGATTTCGTCGAACCGCAGGCGCATGGTGGATAGGCGGCATACGACTTGAGGAAGGCCAAGCAAAGATGGAGGTTGGAGGGGAGGAAGCCGAGCTTTAGGACGTGTGTGTGTGTGGAGTTGGCCGACGAATGAGATGGCAATGGAGATCACTCTGAGGATGGTTGTGCTGGTGCGCAAAGCGATGGCAGTGGCATGGTTGTGCTCCTAGAAACTGAAATGTTGTTATTGCAATACAAAGGGGGGAGAGAGAGAGAATTCGTATCTGTGCAGTGTTTATTCAGTGAGCAAATGTAAGATATTCTTTCTGAAGGTCAGGGGCAGACCTAGGATTAAAATTGAGTGGGAGTATACATATCAGCGCAGCGCTACGCATAGCTGAGAATGCACTGCTGGCCTGCCGGCTGCCTCACTGGGCCACTGGGGGCCTGATGAGTTGTGGACTGGGGACCTATATGGATTAAATCCAGAGCGTATAAGTGATTAACGAAATTGACTAGGGGCCAAGGCCCCCACTAATTATGCTTTGGGTTCGCCCCTGCTGAAGGCAAAGCTGCTTTACTTCTTTCTTTTTGGCCCTGTCCAAGAGGACTGTGGCTTTTAGTTGATTACAAGAGAGATCGAAAGAGTAAAAGACACTGATGTTAAGAAGCCACTCCATTCAAAACGGCTTCTGCGGTGACTCCTATAAACGGCTTATAGAAACCATCTTGCCTATAGAAACTATCTTAAGAAGTCACTTCATTTAAAAGTTAGAAGCCAGGAACTGTTTGTATCTTGCATGTGGGCCTCTTCTTTTCAGATTCTAAAAGCTATTTTTCAGCTTTTCTACAGTAATTAGTTTTCAAACAGAGTGTCTTTTTAAGACGGGATCTACAAGTTAATTGTAGTACATAGTTTGGTGATTTCATTTATATCGACCAAAACTATACATAAATTTTTGTTACTCCATGTTCTCTTAGCCCAAAAGCCATAAGTCGCAACCAAAACTCATAAACCGAAGAAAAAAAAGCTCTTATTTCTCAGGGTGGATCTACAGTATGGGCCCGGGGTCATCTGACACCGAAGGCTTGGAGCCCAACCCACTACACCCCCCCCCCCCCCGGTATATCAACAATTGACCCCAGTGAAAATTCAGCCTGACCCCAAACCACAGCCCACTTTGCTGAGGGAATTGAGGAGCCAAGGGCACAAGGCCCAAGCCCAGCAGCCCAGTCGCCTCCTGAGTCCTCAACGCCGCCGCCGCCGCTCACTCCTCAGGAACACGCACGTTCGGCGCCCTGCTCGCTCTTGCACGCCCACTCACCCACCTCAACCTAAATCCCCAATTCCCAGCCCAATTCGACCATTTGCTTCCAACCATGTCGATCCAGCAAGGGTCCATTGAAGCGTCGTCTAAGGCTTATCTGAGGCTTGGTTGATTCGTTGATGTCTTGATGACTGACGGGAGCAAGTAGAGAGGCATTTGTAATACTCTTTCCAGCACAATGCCAAGCAAGGAGATTAGTGACATTGATCATTTCTCTTGCACATTTGGTATGTACTGTCGTGTTTAATCGCTTTCGATAATTTGTAGGCAGTAAAATTGTTGTGGAAAGGTTTTCGGAAGGAAAACTACCGGCAGCTTGTGATACTGATGGTCCTACTGGAGGTCCTTATGATCCAGTTGGTAGGAAAAGAACACCGTTCTACGAAGATGAAATCCCAAATGATGCTGTCATAGATCGTTTTCTGAAGATGAAATTCCAAGATCGTTGTAACGCCCCCGTTTCCAGGGGCGCGTACGGACACGGCATTCCGCAATTATTCACGCATGAACAGTTATGGAGTGTCGCGCAAGAGTATACCATTGCATGCTTACAACAAAAGTCCAGCATATATTTCACATATGGATTAACATCTAGTTTTTAACAGCGGGGTGTGCAAGCCCAAAGTATAATTACATCACAAAAACTCCAGAATCCGCTTGAGCGCGGCGAAGACCTAAAGCCACGGGTCCTCGTCGAAGAAGAGATCCTCCGGGACTTTCTCAACGGGGAGACCTTCACCTTCGTCTTGATCCTCTAAAGAGGGGATTTAGCAAGCCGTGAGCCAAACAACCAGCTCAGCAAGCCACAAAGGAACCCTACCTTACTATATGCACGGAACGACAAAGGAAGGGAGTATACTTGTTTTATTAACTTTGAGTGGATGCAGTTTTATTTGCAAACATTTTAATAAAACGGACCCAAAACTACTCCTTAAGATCTCAGGGGTTTTCATGAAGAGTTAATTAACCAACTAATCAAGTTAAAGCATGTACAAAACTACTTAAGCTTCGCGGCTGGAATCACCCAAGTGACACAGCTCCATTAATTGGGAGCACGGTGTATTCGAATACCATTTATTTGACTCTACAGAGTTGCCCAACTTTACCCACATGCACCCTTAACCCTCATGACTGAGTTAAGGAACCGGGTCTTTTCGCTGCTCAACCCTTGGTATACACTCCACCCGATAGGTGAGGAATCCGCACATCCTCGGGTATCCGCTGGCCACCACGGAACGTCGGGCCCGAGTTGTGGGAACCTATCATTGTTATAGTCCGGATTCACGATCCGCACCGACTCCCAATGCAGGGTTTCACTTAAGTTGAGTAGGTACTAAACCAGGGTTGACAAATCAACACCCGTGGTTGAACGGTCACTATGTCATTTGCTCAGCGTAAGGGTCTAGTCCTTACATTTTCCCGAGGTTCGCAACCTCCAACCTAGGGTAAGCGGTGGGTGAAAGCCGTCTCGCGGCGCCCCACAACACCCTTACCCTAACTTCAATCCTAGGGTAAGAGATGGGCGAAGACCGTCTCACTGTTCCTTCCTCAACCCTTACCCTACCTTGTGCACGCCGGCACTCTCCGCTCTAAGATACGGTGTCCCATACCACCCTACCTTAGAGTCGGATTTTTCAAATTCTATTGGCCCGCAGCCACGACCTTATTACTGTAAGACTTTGCGTGATAATAATAACATATAGTTATCTAGATTACCAAGTAATTATTTCTAGGGTTACAAAGGCATGGCTACAAGTTTAACATGACATTTGTCGGTGGTAGGTTTAACTACATAACATGTCATTCTAAACATTTTATTTTACTTTGAACTAACATTTCACAACTAGCATAATGCAAATAACATAATAACGTAATTAAATAACATGGGATACACACATGTTCAAAGGATTTGCGACTTGCCGTTGATTTGGATGATCTCAGCTAGCTCGAATGATCTCAGCGAGGTGGCGATCGGACGGCTAGGACAGAAGGAAGGCGGGCGAAGCGGTATAGTGCTATCGGACGGCTACGGTTAAATGGCAACAGAAGAGATGGGCGGTGGAGGAGGGGCCACGTCGCAGGGAGGGTTCTTCTTCCTCCTCCAGCCACTACAGTGCTCCCAGGGCGGGGTTACGGTGGCGACGGTGGCCTGGGCGCCAGGGGGCTCGTCGGCGGCAACCGAGGGTACCAGTGGGTAGAGCAGAACACGGGGAACTTATTTTGGACAGTTGGAAGGCGAGGGGATCAGAGGGGACGACAGGAGGGAGATGGGGGTGGTTCGGTTATTTGGCGGCGAGAGAGGTCACCGGCGGCGAAGAGACCCAAATGGTGGTGATTTCACAGTCTAGGAGGGGTGGTGCTCACATTAGTGGTGGTGGGGTTAGCTGAGGAGTCTCCTGCAGGGCTGGCCACGGGAGGGGTGTCTCGGCCGACGGTGAGCGACGGGGCTGGAGTTCCACGGGCGACCACCTGGCCAGGGACATGCACCAAAGAGATCAGGGGAGAGGGGTGAAGCTTCTGGCGAATGCAATTGGGGAATGGGGGGAAAATGGGGAAGATCCGCTCACGGGTGTCGCCGGCGCAGGGGAGAGCGGCGGCAGCGGTAGGGGCGATGAGGGTTCAATCGACGGCTCCGGGAGGTGCTTAGGGATGGTGGGAGACGAATGGGAGTGGTGGGGGAGTCGGGGAAGCAAAGGAGCGTGCGGGGGAAGGAGAGGGGGTTTTATACCTCGGCGGAGGGGGACGGGTCCGTGGGGGAGAAGGCACGGGCGTGGCGCCGGGGTCAACAGGAACAGGTAGGGTGTCCCCTCCGCACAATGGGCTGTGTCTGGGGTGCTCAGCCGCAGTAAAGGTGAGGGGAAAGGCGGAGCGGGAGCAGGTGTGCGGCGGTATGGGCGACGACAGAGCTTGCGGGGGAAGGGAAGCGAAGGAGACTGGCAGGTGGGGTCCAACGGGAGGAGGGAGCGACGCGTGGCACGGGGCGGTGTCGGCTTCGGACCAGGGGACGGCGGGGTGGCGCAGGCGGGGCGAAACCGCGGGCGCAGAGGTGGTGCGGGCGCGAGCGCAGCGCGCCACGCGTGCGTGAGGTGGAAGGCGGGAGCGGGGAAGGCGCCAGCGGGAGAGGGGAGGAAGCGACGCCAGGGAGGAGGGCAAGCGGGAAAGGGGCGGGGCGCCAAAGAAGGGGGAAGGCGGCCGCGCCCAAAAAGGAAAGCTGGGCCCCAGGAGATTTTCCAAAAAGGGAAAGTTCCCAAAATTCACTCAAAAATCCAGCAAAAAGCAAAAAAAAATTTGGTTTGAAATTTTGGGGACTTTTCAATCGTTTTGTAAAGATGAAATTCCAACAGAGCAACGACAAGAGGTAACCACTGTTGTAAAGCGAACTTGTTTTGTCATTGTATATTGCCATTCATTTATTCCCCTTTTATACATGTTGTTATTTTATACATGTTAGTTTATACCAGCTACAAGTTAGTATGTCACACCGGCGACATATTTTCCTGTATCCCCCCCCCTGGTGTTTGTTTCTGTTTGGTAATGGCAAAGAGATTCTTCTCCAGAACGCACTAGCTGGTGCAAAAAGTCCACAAAGAGAGAGAGGAGAGAGAGAGAGAGAGAGAGAGAGAGAGAGAGAGAGAGAGAGAGAGAGACTTGGAGAACGGGCTATTCTGAATTCTGATTCTGATTCTCCTGCATTCGCGTAGAAGCCAACGCAACAGTGTCCCTAAAGTCGAGATCCAAGAAAGAGATGGAAAGGAAAAAAAAATAGAGGTATGGTCCATGTCCATCAACTCACTGTGTGCACCACCATCAACCTTGGTGCTCGAATATTCTCTGCAACGACACAAGATTGTAAAAGCAGCAACATAGATAACTTCCTTGTTCTGACAATTTTGTTTTGTTGTGCATACGCCTATAGTGCTAACTAAGGTTCCGTTTTGAGTACAGGAATTTCGTATAAATTGTCATTGAAATTTTACAGGAAACAGCTTAGCTTTCGTAGCAATAGAGAAACTGTTCCATGCTTCAAATGTGGTACAACTATGGAGAGAGATTCCATCCGGTAACTTACAGTCAATATTCAGATAAGATCTTGGGAGTTTCAGCTATGCGTCTCTCTCTCCTTTGTCTTTTGGGAAATTTCAGTGCAGCTTCCATGTTTTTTCCTGGCCATGTCCCAAAGTGGTGGTCCCCGCTATGCGGCGATTCGATGCCCCTGTCTCACTGACAGCCGGCCACGTCAGCATGCTGCGGCCCCACCTCGTGGATTCTCTCTGTCTTTTCCCCACAGAAAGAATCTCTTGTTCCTTCATTTTGTAGGGAAACCGATACAGAGCTATTAATTTAGAGAATCAAATTAAGGTAGTACTAATTTTGCGTTAGTTTATACACGATTTTGGTTAGTGCAGTCTACCACTCTACCTGCCTGGTAATATATATTTTTGTTGAAAAAGCACAGATACCTGTTCAGTAAATTTCGACCTGTCTCATGCAAGTTTTATGAAAAAAAAAGGTTGATGCGAAAGTTTTACAAACATTAGCGCATAGGGCGGAGTCTGGCAGACCCTCAAACACTAAGGGCCATTCATATGGCCTTTGTTAGGCTATATGGTGGTCATGCATTTAGTGATAATGAATAATTAACGTTTAGGTTTATTAGGAATTTACGTTTGTAAAAGTTCTGGCCTATGCGCTTTTGTTGTTGGAGTATTCAGGAGAGCAGGTCTGGTTGGTAGGCGTCGACCACGGTAGGTAGACCACGAGAGTCAATCACGGCAAAACGACCACAGGTGAACGACCATGGTAGAACAACCTCGGTCCGGAGGAAGTGACAACAACTAGTCGGTGGTCATTGCTACAGTATCAGGTCCGTACTCGGTGGTCAGTGCTACAATACTCGTGGATAGTAGTCTATGCTTAAATACCCGGTCGGTACTCGGTAGTGGTACTCGATGGTTCGGTGACTGGTTGGTAGTCGGTAGTGATACGATACTTGTGATTTCCATGTGTTCTGAGCAGAGCAATATGAATGCCCGAGTAGTTGCATTTCCAAGTATTTGATGAGCTAGCAACCGGTTTATGTGTAGCAGTTGTAACTAGTCGCAATGAGTGATCTAAGGCTGATTTCTAAAAAGCGATAGAATTTGTGGTCATGGATGACCTAGTTGGAGTTGATGGAAGGTTAAGAGATGGTTTGCATGTGTGAACTAATGTTGGCTAAGTTTGGAAGAACTTGTGCCGGGGAAAAACGTTTTTTGGTCTTTGCATATGCGGGTTGGCACAGAGACAGTCATTGTCGGTGACGCGGAGGACCAGGACGGGAGTTGTTTGGCTTATGTAGAGTTGTTTGGCTTCACTAAAAACCATAGGCATATAGGTTGTGCTAAGAAAGATTATATTTTTAATTTGGCTACTAGCAAAAAGAATCCCACGTAACCCTCTCTTGAACATCCGATCCACTTCAATATGCGGATGGTGGTGAGCTCATGGGCACGAACGGCGCGCGAGTAGGGCTGTAAATGAGCCTAGCTCGAGCGAGCATGGTCTCCCAAGCTCGAGCTCGGTAAAAGCTCGAGTGAGTCTGAATTAGGGTCTGAGCCTGGAGCTCGGCTCGGGTCAGCCCAAGCTTGAGCTGGGCTCGAATAAGCTCAATAATAGTTAAAATAATTTAATATGTAGTAATTATCAATAATAAGAAAAACTCGAGCTGGAGCTCAGTTCAAGTAAGCTCGATAACAGTAAAAAATAATTTGACATGCACTAATTTTCAACAATAGAAAAAGTTCGAGTTCGACTTGAGTAAGCTCGGTACGAGTTAGTATGTATGTAGGCTGCAAAAAAGTTTGAAGCTAATGAACTATTCGAGCTCGGCTCATTGATGTTTATGAGCTCGGGATCAAGCTCAAGCTCGATTCATTTAGAGTTTGAGTCGAGCTCGAATCGAGTCTATAACAAACCGAGCTCGAATAGCTCTTAAATCTTGAGTTTTTTTTAATAGTTCTACGCATGAGCTCGCCGGTGCAGACCGCGGCTCGTGCAAAGGAAAGTGGAGGGAGCGGCTGAGCTCGAGGAGACGATGACCCTGAGGAAGAAAGCTTGATGTTGTGTACGTGTCGCAAGATTGGGGGTGTCCGCACCGAAGGCTAGGTGAGGATAGCCTCAAATTAGCATCTTCCAAAAATAATTAGAGTCGTTTCTACCTTATTTGCAGACATTTGGTCTGGTGCAACCACTACGACTTTGCTTTTGTGCAGCTAATTGGCATTCTTTGATCCTATTTCTTTAAGACTCTGCATGCCAATTAACAAAAACTTAAGCATGATCCCTTCACTAAATTAGCAATGAATTAGCTGGTGCCCTGTCACATTCTTGTGAGAATCTTGAGCAAGTGCTCCATGCCTACACCTCCAAGCTTTTACGCCCAACCAAAAGGAAGGGATTAGGACTTGATCTCAGCACACCTCCATTAATAAATCAGGGTTAAGATGGGATAAGATGAGGATAATATACAAGGGGGAGAGAATAAAGAAGACAAGATGTCAAGATGTAGTGCAAGTCTTCGGAGTAATCTCCGGGGATCTCACAGATTCTTCTGCCCTTCAAATCGGTCTTAGTTTTTTTTTTCTTTAATATCTCTCCTGTTGATGTTTTACATGTGAAGATTGCAACCCAAGTCAAATTGTGGCTCTTGGAACCTGGGAGGGGCAATTTGGCCGATCAACTCCTGGTCCACATTTTCGGCTTACGAATGTGCCATCTGGACTTTGAATGCTTCCCTTTGGACCCTGGTCATTGGCATCAGCTTGAACGCTACTAGTAATAAAAGGTCATGCATTAAGTTTCTGTGATTACTATCTCGTTCTTTTTAACCTAGAATTCTTGCCATCAATTTTTCTAAATTTTAACCACCAATTAGATTAAAACTATTTAGAGTGGCTATATTAAAATTATATTATTAGATTTTTGTTAAAACTACTTTCATAATATTATAATTTTTTTTTGTTAAAACTATTTTCATAATATCACTGCTCGACTTCCTCAAGATCATCAGAAGCTGCAACAAGTTACAAATCGGCTGGGAGCGAATACTCGGCTGCGGTCCAGTGCCCTCCAAAATGTGGGAAGAACTTTAGAAGAAACGGCAACAAGGCCCAATACGCAAAGTGATGATACCTCCAGCGCTAGTTCTTCTTCACTAAAGAACCACCCGAACTCACTTCCCTATCAGAAGCTTGAGCCATCCATTCCATCAGATGGAGAGGACCATTTTGATGATACCAACACAGCAACAACACGTATGAAATTCGATGAACAGAACAAAGGAATTCAAAGTAATAAAAATCCTATAACCTCGACAAATGGTGTGGCTGCATCTAGTGCAGGAACATCAAGGTCGCAGGGAGTAGCTTAGAAGAGCATATATGAGAGCAAAGATAAATGGTGGAATAGTTATCCGCCAAGTTTGAGAGTTTTCTTAAAATCATGATGGGTTCTGGCCAAAGAAATCCATGACAAGTAGCACTTCAAGCGAGCAAAGAACCACAAATCGAAGAGCTAGAGCCTGCTGCTTGTAATAATATTACAGTCCACAATGAGCAGACACGGGTGTTTTCTAATACTCATCAGAGGCCACGAGCTATCCCTACTACTTCTATGAGTATGGCGCCATCCCCAAGCACGCTAAAGGGCTACCACGATATTATGGAAGAATTGATGAACAAGAGACTTAAGCAAATCGCCATTGAGCAAGCACCTCAATAGTCAGAAAGTGAGCTAGAGAAGCCTTATGAAGCATGTCATGATATGGTGGCCTTCCCAGTAGGTTGGCATCCTCCAAAATTCTCTCAGTTTGATGGGACCAGTGATGCAAGGGAACATTTGGCCTATTTCGAGGCAGCTTGCGGTTGTACCGCTAACAGTTCATCACTCTTATTATGATAATTCTTTATATCTTTAACTGGCCCTGCCTTTCATTGGTATAGTTGTTTACCAACTGGGTCTATCAGCAGATGAGCGAGCATGAAAGAAGTTTTCAAGAAACACTTCATTGCCATGAAGAAAGACTTCTCAATTGTGAAGCTGGCTCAAGTTCGCCAAAGGTGAGATGAGAGCCAGGGCTGGCCCTGGGCCTGGGCAGCAGGAGCACCCGCCTAGGGCCCATGAAAACTAGGGGCCCCTACCCCAAGCCCAGGTATATATACATATTGGTTCTCCGGTTCTGCCCGTCTGCCGTTCGCCCGTTCCGTTATTTTTGATTGGGCCAGCCGGCCAGGTAAGCAAGTAACGGCCCAATCCGGGGATTCCGGGCAAAGGGCATCCGGGCGCAGCAGGCCAGCAGCGCTGAGAGACCTAGTCACCCAGGGGGACGCATGCGCATCGAGAGACCAGGAGAGCGCTGCGCTGAGACGGCGTATCAGCGATGGCGGCCAGATTGCCAGAATCCACATTCCCCAATCTTTCGCCGCCTCCGATACGAGCAGGAGATTCGCCAGATCCGGAGATCCCCGATCGCACGCCGCCGTCACCGCGTCGCCGCCTTCGCCTCCTGGTAAGTCGGCATAACCCAGATCCGCCAGATCTCGATTTGATTTCTTTGATTTCTTCGCTTTGCTTTGCAACGGCTCTCGAAATCCCCTCAATCCTCATATAGCCATGGCTTTTGCATACGCTGATACGCCGGTGTGGTCATTTACTCATTCGGCCATTGCATATTTGCATACACGGCGGAGGAGGCAAGAGCAACTGAGCAAGAGCAGAGCGCCAGAGCCGCAGAGGAGTTGCCGAGTTGCGCGGTTGCTCTGCGGCGGCGCGGCGTGCCGGCGTCCCGCGTCTGTCTCCACAGGCCGGTGCGTGAGATACTGAGATTCTTGGTCTTCGCCGCTTCATTAACCGATCAACGAGCTCAAGGTGACACATTTTGCATTCTAATTTTGTTGAAATCTGCAATCTGCAGACTGCATTCTAATGGTAGTGGTACTGTGGTAGAAAATAGAAATCGGACTTGGAGTGGAGGCTGTGGTCTGTGGAGTCTTGCTGCCGTCTTGGAGTCTTGGAGAGTTCAGAGTTGGAGTTGGAACCGGCCCTGACCGCAGAACGCAGAAGGGAGAAGGCCAAAGGCAAGGCAATTGGGCAAACCGGCAGCGGCAAAGGCCAATTGGTGTGGTAAGATGTCATCTAGAAAGTATTTGTCTAGGAGTGAAAAAAGGAAAAAAAGAAAACAGGTAGATGTGTTGATAGAATCCCAAAGAGGATCCATTGACAAATTCTTTAGGATTAATACAAGTTCTTCTAGGAATTATGAGGAATTAGCCTTAGTTACTGTTGAAGAACAACCTTATGAAAATTTAGGTCAGAATGGCGATGTCGAAGAGGATGATAATAATTTGAATGGGCATGAAAACTTAGCTGATTCCACTAATGTAGAAACTGCATGTGATGATGAAGAACCAAATTTTACTATAAATATTTATGATCCAAGACACTGGGACAACCTTGATAATAAATCAAGGGACATTTTAGTGGAAAAGGGGCCTATAAGAGAAGAAAATATTGTATTCCCTTTAGATAATCTCAATAGGCATTTTTCATGTGCTTACTATTATAGAAAAATGAGCAATGGAGAGGTACATGACAGAAAATGGCTAGTTTATTCTAAACATGTTGACAAAGTGTATTGCTTTTGTTGTAAGCTTTTTAGATCTAATAACAACAAGAGTTTCTTAGCTGCTGATGGATTGAGGGATTGGAAACATCTTAGTGGGCGGCTCAAAGAACATGAAAGTAGTGTCGAGCATATTACAAACATGAACACTTGGAATGAACTAAGAATTAGACTTCGCAAAAATCAAACAATTGACAATGATTTGCAACAACAAATCACTAAAGAGAAAGAACGCTTAAGACAGGTTTTAGTTAGAATAATTGCCATTGTGAAATATCTTGGCAAACGTAATTTAGCTTTTCGAGGATCAAGTGAGAAACTTTACGAAGATAGTAATGGCAATTTCTTAGGATGTGTTGAAATGATTGCAGAATTTGATGTGGTAATGCAAGATCATCTTAGACGCATTCAAAATAATGAAATTCATCATCATTATCTTAGTCATAAGATTCAAAATGAGTTAATTTCTATGTTGTCAAGTAGTGTTACAAGTTCTATCATACAGATTGTTAAAAAGGCCAAATACTTCTCCATAATCCTTGATTGCACTCCAGATGTGAGCCATCAAGAACAAATGACTCTAATTGTTCGATGTGTTAATATGTCAAACAACAAAATAAAAATACAAGAGTTATTTCTGGGATTCCTGAAGGTGGATGACACATCTGGTATGGGGCTTTTTAATGAATTGCTTAATGCGATGGAGTCTTTTGGTCTTAATATTGATGATATAAGGGGTCAAGGTTATGACAATGGTTCTAATATGAAAGGTAAACACCAGGGGGGGGGGTACAAAAGCGGTTGCTTGATATGAATCCAAGAGCTTTATATATGCCATGTGCTTGTCATAGTCTTAATCTTACTCTTTGTGATATGGCAAATTCTTGTGGTAAAGCTATTTCATTTTTTGGAATTGTGCAACGAATATATGTGTTATTTTCAAGTTCTCCAAAAAGATGGAAGGTGTTGCTTGACCATGTTCCAAACTTAACTATGAAACCTTTGTCTAGTACTCGTTGGGAGAGTCGAATCAAAAGTGTTAAAGCTATTAGGTATCAAGCTCCTCAGCTAAGATTAGCTTTGTCTGAATTATGTAAAACCTGTGATGATCCCAAATCAAAGAGTGATGCACAAAATTTATTTGATGTGCTTGGTAGTTTTGAGTTTTTACTTGGTATGGTTATTTGGCATGATATTTTATTTGCTGTAAATATGGTGAGTAAGAAGATGCAATCTCCATCCATGTGCATTGACTCTACCTTGCAGCAGATTGAAGGTATAATGCAATATTTTGATAAGTATAGAAATGAAGGATTTGCATCTAGTTTGGCTATTGCTAAAGGCCTTGCATCTGATATGAATGTAGATCCATCATTTTTGATAAAACGTCATGCTATTAGGAAAAAGCAATTCGTTGAAAGTGATCACAATGAAGAAATTCTATCGGCTGAGAAAGCTTTTGAAGTTAATTACTTTCTTGTTATGGTGGATATGGCAAATACTTCATTGAAAAATAGATTTGAAGAACTTAAAGTGTTTAAAAGTATATTTGGATTTTTACTTAACTCAAAAAACATGAAGTCATTGGATGATGTTGAACTAAGAATGTGTTGCATTAAATTTGCAAATACTTTTTCTCGAAATGATTCATGTGATGTTGAGTTAGATGAACTTTTTTCTGAATTAAGAATGCTGCAAATGACTTTGCCAGATGTGCCAATGTCTGCTATTGAGATTTTTGAGTTTGTTAGAGATATAGACTGCTATCCAAATGTTTCAATTGCTTATCGAATCTTGTTTACTGTTCCTATGACTGTAGCATCAGCTGAAAGAAGCTTTTCAAAGTTGAAATTATTGAAAAACTATTTGAGGTCATCAATGTCACAAGAAAGGTTGAACGGTCTGGCCACTTTATGCATTGAGAAGGATATGTTGGATCATATCGATGTTGATACTATTGTCAATGACTTTGCATCTAGAAATGTTAGAAGAAATTGCTTTATATGACTTTGTATTTTGTGATGTACTAAGCAATTTAACCAAACACTTGCATTCTTGTTTGTTCTGCGAATAAAAGATGATGGCTCTCCTTATTGTACTTGCTATGTAGTATTGAACATTAGCTTAATAGTTGATATAAAAACATGTTTGTGTTTGAGTAAAGGGCCTCGACTTCTATCTCGCCCCAAGGCCCCCTAAATATCAGGACCGGCCCTGATGAGAGCATTGACAATTATAAAATTCTCTTCCACAATAGCTATGTGGGCCTCCTCAGGGAGATGCATTTAGAAGATGCCATCGAAATATGTGTCCATGCAATGCAACAACATTGGTCGCTTGAGGTGTCTCAACGAGAACCCAAGATGTTCAGTGCCCTTAGTTCAGTAGTGGCA
Source organism: Dendrocalamus latiflorus (assembly GCA_017311315.1). Lineage (NCBI taxonomy): Eukaryota > Viridiplantae > Streptophyta > Magnoliopsida > Poales > Poaceae > Dendrocalamus > Dendrocalamus latiflorus. Next base: position 22,080,907 of record CM029635.1, read on the forward strand.
GCCACAAAACTAGAGTTTGAGAAATCGCCTCAAATCATGGAACTCTACAAGAACACTAGTGCTTTTTGATCATGCTAAGTGTTTCAATTCGACAGCCAAAGTGACCAGCAATGGGGCAAAACTAAGGCGTCAGTGGAAGTAAATACAACAAAAATGTCTTTTACATCACAAGGTCATGTCCCTACTTTGGGTACAAACAATGAGCAATCTGGGGGCAAGCAGCATGTGTCCTTTCAAGTGGTGCTTAAGAAGCAATATATTTTTTGGAGAGAATTAGTGAAAGACATGTTCGAACAGCTAATAGAACATCATGTTTTAAATTTACCGGACCCACAGAGGCCTAAACAAGTAAACATGACCAATAATCCTTTGTACTGCCTGTATCATATGTATCTTGGTCATGTGATCGAAGATTTTGTCGCCTTTAAAGAATGGCTCCAAAGAGTTGTCAATGAAAAGAGGATCAATTTGGATCCGGATGCTATCAATCCAAACTATCGAGCGGTCAATGTAGTGACTGTGAGACCTTGTTCTCCATCAAGAAAAGATGACAGAGCATGTGAAAAGTCATGGATGCCACTCACCAAAGTCGAGCATCTAATAGCTGAAATGGTTTCTACATTGAAGCCAACTTCTGCAGTTCACAAAGACGTATCCTCCGCCAATTATGAGGAGCCGTGGAAAGTGGTGCACCAATGATTACCTTCTAAGGACTCACGTCCTCGACAACATCATTCAGTGACATCAGCATGCGACATCCGAATGATGAGAAGGCAACTTGACTCAAGTCGATGACAATTTTCTCCTAGGTTTGTCCTGAAAATGGAAGGAGATGAACCTTTCCCACGTCCAAATCATGCATTTCCTACTTTGGCACAATTCATGCCAAAAACTGGGGGCAAGCAACCTCAAAAACAACTAACCAAATGCAAGAGGAGGGCAGCACCACTCAATCAAGCAATATTGCTACCTGTAATGTCATCTTAGACTTACCAAGTTCTAGTTTTGGGGAGTTGTTCACTCCCCATGAACATGAGGTATTCCGAACTGATACCACATCAAAAAGAAGTGTAAATAGAAGAATTTAATATGAATTTACAGGGAGGTAAGTTCCTACCTAAACCACCAAAGCCCAAGCCGTCAAAGACGGATAAGGCCATTGCTATGCAAGAAGTGCCAACACCAGAAAGAACGAATGAGATATCTGGCGAGGGAAAGACAAGGACACTTGAGGTCGACTACAATGTCCTTGCTCACCTCAAGCAAATCCCTGCATTGTTGAGTGTATATGATGCTCTCATTTTAGTGCCAAGTTTGCGAGAAGCACTCATGAAAATACTACAAGTTCCAGATAGGGCTGTAAAAAAAGCTCGAAGCTCGCGAGCTACTCGAGTTCGGCTCGTTCTAGGCTCGGTTCGAGCTCGGTTCGAGCTTTAAACGAGCCGAACTCGAGCTTGATCTCGAGCTCGCGAGCTTTACCGAGCCGAGCTCGAATAGTTCGCGAGCCCCGATTCGAGCTCAAATAGTAATACATATTAATTCTTACCGAGCTTACTCGAGCCGAACTCGAGCTCGAGCTTTTCTTATTGTTAAACATTAGTGTATATTTGAATTATTTTGACTGTTATCGAGCTTACTAGAGCCGAGCTCGAGCTTAAAAATTTTTTATTATTGAAAAATAATGCATAATAAATTATTTTAATTGTTACCGAGCTTCCACGAGCCGAACTCGAGCCTACTCGAGCTTAGGCCGAGCCGAGCTCGAGCCCAGGTCTAGGCTCGGACCTCAACTCGAGCTCGGCTCGAGCTCGGCTCGAGCTTCTACCGAGCTCGAGCCTGGAAGGCCAAGCTCGCTCGAGCTCGGCTCGTTTACAGCCCTAGTTCCAGAGCTCTACGAGGTGGTTATGGCGAAACATCACCTCTTTTCCAATCCATTGTTTATAAATGAGATCACCTTCGCTCAAGAGGACAAAGTTGTGGAGGACGATGATCACAACCGCCCGCTTTACATCGAAGAAAATATTGGGAATGCACATCTCTGGTGAATCCTCATTGATCCCGGATCCACAGTAAACATATTACCTTTGCGAATCTTGACTCGGGCCGGTTTTGCAATAGATGAGTTGGAATCCACTAATGTGATGACTTGTGGCTTTGACAACCAAGGAAAGTCTACACTTGGAGCTATTACGGTGAAGATTCAAATGTCTATGTTTAACTTCAAAGTACGGTTCTTTGTCATTGAAGCAAACACTTCATACTCGGCTCTTTTGGGTAGGCCGTGGATTCACAAGTATCGTGTGGTGCCCTCTACCTTGCATCAATGCCTAAAATTTTTAGATGGAAATAGGATGCAACAACGTATTATCAAAAATATTGCTCCCTACACTATTCAAGAGTCACATCATGCCGATGCAAAGTATTACTTCCCAGTTGAAGATTTTGATCAGTAACAAGGGTGAACAACGCCGACAACTGATATTTTAATCACGTCAGGCTCATTATCAACCCGTGAGGTGAAACAGCTCCTCACACCATGTTCTTCTGCTTGTGTAAAAAACTCCTCCATTCGGAGTCGTAAGGGCAATGGTCGTAACTAGATATCTTGGGCTGCCTATCATGAGGATAAGCCTTCATCCTCTAGGGAGACAATGAACTCCATAGGATGAGGAGCCTTCGCCTCTACAACTACCCCATTGCTGCTAAAAGTGAGAAGCCCCGCGACATCGCTGGTTGCATTAAGGTCTACTAAGAAACCTCCAATAAAGCTCACGACTTCTTCACTGGGAAAATCTTCATTCTCTATGATGCCTTCGGAGCATAATCTCCTAACTGTCAAAAGCACTACAGGTGATGAAGGCTGCAAGTTGCTCGTGACTAGCAATGATGTGCCGGTGTGATTACGTTGCGGGCATGTAGGAATCCATAACTGGAGGCCACACCCATGTCAAGTGAATCAATTAAAACAAGAACGGTGGATGTTGAAGAAGTGGCAAGGGGTGCTCCTAACATACAACCCCCATCACTTTACGTATCGGTAACTACTCCACTAGAAGTTGGGCCATCCCAAGTGCCTTTAGTTGTATGCTTTCAACTAATTTCTATGAAGTTCCTCAAGCATAACAATGCGAGATTATATTTGAATTTCCTAACACCTGCCTTGATGTAGAGGAGGCAATGTCAACAATGAAAGTTGAGCCTAGGATGGCTCAGATATTAAAAAAAGGCTGGGTTCACGCTCGAACGGAACCAAAGAATGCCTCCACCACCAGCTGTGTGCGAGGAGTGGTGGGATCAAACAGAAGATTTTATTATAAAAAGGCGTAAGTCCCAACCAAAGTATGGGATCGGCTACACAAGACATCACTTTTCGACCACGTACCACTTTTCAATGGATTTTGGTCACGATGGTTTTCGACTACGGATGGCTTCTAATGGCTTTCGACCATGAACAGTCGACGATGGTTCTCAACCACTAACCACTTCCGAAGGCTGAGGGTTTCTGGCTTTCGACTACCGACCACTCCCGATAGCTTCCAGCTTTCGAGGAGTTGTTCCTAGCGGTCACTTTCGACCACGTCAATACCCGACCCTAGTGTCTTGCCCCGCTAGCACCACCATCTGGATTACCCCAATTCTGCCACTACATCATCAGAGCGGTCAAGCTTGATGTAAACTATGCATGTTTTCGATCACCTTGTTCCTTGTGGCGTTCAATATCGACAAGGTCGAATGACACGGGCGGACGTGGCCAATGCAAAGGCTATACTGTCAACAACCCCATAGACCGACGAGGCTATGGATAATGCCAACGCCCACATCTACATCAACCATTCATCACATGCATGGAGAACATGAAGCGAAGACTGAAGACGACGATACATGCGTAGCTTAATCGGAGGCATTATGTGGGTTCGCCCACAGATGTAATTAACTGGGAAGCCTTCCGAGGCCCTAAGAACCAAGAGACCACATCGTCTATATCAGATCTGCTATGCAAAGTAGGCTATGGAGCGCACATATATAAAGAAAACTTGTAATTTTGTTATTCTCAAATGAATGAATAAAATACATGTTTTCCCTACTTTTGTTGTGTTTATCTATTTTGTGTACTTTAGTACACTGGCACATTCATGCCTTATACCTCGAGGCAAAAAATCCGAGAGCGATTTCTTACGTCAAACACTAGCATAGAATTTTTTTTACAAATATACCGACAAACATCCCTGCAATTCTAATTCCTCTCTTGCAGAGATTTTCTTACACAAATGTACTCCTAGAAAATTTCATAGCTTACAATATGCCTACCCACCAAACAGCCCTGCCATTCCAATTCCTCTCTTGTTTTTCATACTCTAGTCCTATGAGCGCTGGATAAGATAGCCAGGCTTTAAGGGGACATACAAAGGGGTGTTGGCCGTGTGTAATAGTTTTTGACTGAAAATAAATAATAATAGTGACTAAAAAATAACTTTAAAAAAGAGGGTATGATCGGTGGAAAAAGTAAGGGAGAGATATGTAGTAAAATTTTTGCTTTTTAGCCCAAAATTTGAAAGTTTTTTACATATGGACCCCTGGAGAAAAGATTTGCAAAAATGGACCCTTTTCTCGGCGCCACAGAATATGGCGCCCAGGGTACATGTCACGGCGCCATATGCTTTAGCGCCGTGTATTGACACGTCGGAGCCAGGGTGGCATAGCTCGGCGCCGCAGCACATGGCGCCGTGAAGTGCACATACGGCGCTGCATTCCGTAGCGCCGTGTACTGACTTAGCCAGTCAAAAATGGTCGCCGTGCCTGCAAGTCCCCCTATCTCGGCGCCAAACTTTCACGCGCCGTACATAGCTTACACGGCGCCATACCCTTTGGCGCCGAGATGTGTATATACAACGCCAGACTGTTTGGCGCCTCTTTTGGCGCCAAACAATCGGGCGCCGTATATACACATCTCGGCGCCAAAGGGTATGGCGCCGTGTAAGCTACACCTGACAAAAAAAACAGCAAAACAACAAACTTTTCTGTAAAACATGCACATACGTACATGCACACATGAAACATCTGAAAACGTAAATAATAACATCGTTACCAATAAGTCTCAAAATACCACATAATTGTATAAAGTCTCAAAATATCACATAAGTCTGAAAATATCGCATGTCTATAGAAAAAGTCTGAAAACATCACTGCCTCTTGGCCTTCCCCTTGCCCTTGGCTAGAGCATCACTCCCTGGAGTATACGTGCTCGGGGGACGAGCCGAACGACGAGGTCGCTGCGAAGCCTGAGTAGACGGTGCGTCAGGCATCTGCGACATCCCAATCTCGTTGTGGGTAGATGCCTCCTCGTCCTCGTGCTCCTCGTCGACGTCGTCACCCTGCTCCGACTCGTCGTCATCGTCGTCGTCATCGCCCTGACTAAAATTCGGAGTTAGTGACGAGCTCCTCGTGGACTGGCGCGTGCCGACGTGTGACGACGAGGCTGCAGCGGCACCCGAGCGCTGGGAGGCCGCCGGTGGTGCGACGTCCGTGCGTGCGCGGCAACCACACCGACCTGCCGCCCGACTGAGGCGACGTCGAAGTCTCTGCAAGTAATGATATGTCATAATTGCATACATGCTGAATCGATCTAACCTAACTAATTATCTTCGTACCTGTAGGAAGTCACTCAGGGGGTGGCTCTCGCTGTCCAGGTGACCGAGAACCTCGTCGATCTCACGCACCGAGGTTTGGAGAGAAGTCCCCTAAATAAATAAGTAAACATAAGTGCGAGATAAACGTGTGGAACCAAAGTATTGCAAATATCATGCTTTCCGTACCACTCGATCGAGAATCGGAGCGGCCTCGACCACTGTGCCCTCCCTCGCACGCCTGTCGTATGCAGTGTCCTCGTCCTCAGACGAAGCGAGGTCTGCGTAGTCGACATCGGTCCACTGCTGCCTCAGCCTGTAGCGCGTGGCAGTGTGGTACCAGGACAAGTAATCCCGGAAGCTGGCGTTACTGTGGGGGGTACTGTCCGGCTCGTAGTTCTCCTCCATCTTCCTCCACCACTGCACGTACTGTCGGTGGTGATCAGCGAAGTCCGTCACCTTTCGTTGGCGGACCCTGTCGAACCTGTACATATAGCAGATGTCAACAATAGTTGTTAGTACGAACCAAAAGAATTTTAAATTGTTACTTACTTGTGCAACTCAACAGAAGTCGACATCTCCTCTTGGGGAAAAATTGCACGAGGCCGAACTGCCGCGCAACTCTGTGGGGGAGGTGAATCTCCACGGCATAGAAGCAGATCAGCGGAGACCTCATCCTCCAAATATGGGAGTCCCTACGGCACATGGTGCTGAGCGGTAGCGCTAGAACCTGTGGCTCCAAGTAAGGCTCCCAGGACACCTAGTAAGCGAACACACGATTAGCCATGTACAAAAACCAAGAACTGTAGGAAAAATAAATTTCTTACCATCGTGGGAGACAAAGTGTCAAACTCGTTGCTGAAATCCACGTACGCCCGCTGAGTAGTCGCGAACGGGACTGACACTGTATCCCACAGGTACGCAACAGTGGGGCCGAGGTCATCCACACCCAGTGGATGCCAAGGCTGCGCCTGGAACACTCGAGGGCGCCCCACTGGAATGCGTGTCCACATCCACACCTAGCAAGCGAACATACGGGCAGACACACGATTAGCCATGCACAAAAACAAAGAACTGTAGGAAAAATAAATGCATTACCACACCTGCAGAAGGAAGACGCAGCCACCGAATTATGAATAAAAATAATAATCAAATTGAATTATGAAATTGGAATCAACATGAATAATAATTGGAATCAAATTGATTTACCCTAAATCTAAACATTCAACAATGTCGTTCAAATCATACCCATAAAACATATGTATTTCTAAATCAAACCCTAAAAACATATGTATTTCACTCAAAGCAAACCCTAAAAACATATGTATTTCTAAAATGGACCCTAAAAACATATGTATTTCTAAATATTCATCAATCTCGCTCAAACCAAACCCTAAAAACATATGTATTTCGCTCAAATCAAACCCTAAAAACATATGTATTTCTAAAATGGACCCTAAAAACATATGTATTTCTAAACATTCATCAATCTCGCTCAAACCAAACCCTAAAAACATATGTATTTCGCTCAAATCAAACCCTAAAAACATATGTATTTCTAAAATGGACCCTACAAACATATGTATTTCTAAACATTCATCAATCTCGCTCAAACCAAACTCTAAAAATATGTGTATTTCTAAATCAAACTCTAAATCTAAACATATATTTCTAAATCAAACCCTAAAAACAAATGTATTTCTAAATCAAACCCTAAAATACATATATTTCTAAAAATCAAACCCTAAAAACGAATCTATACACATTACTACTCTTACATTATGCATATCTATCGAAAATCTAACCTAAAACCGAGCCAAATTGAACTAATTTCATCTAGGGTTTCAAATCTTCCCAAACGAAATGTACTTCAAATAATCCATATTTATTGCAAAAAATCAATGGAAAGGAGGGGGTTCACCTTGCTTAGTCGATTTGGAAGCAAAATCGCGAGAAAAACGGATGGATTTGAGTAGATTTTGAGGGGGGAAGAGAGTGGCGGCGGCGGTTGCTTCGGTTGGGCTGAACAGAGTGAGGGGCCGAGGGGCCGCGCTCGGGCTTAAGTCCCAGAGCACGGCGCCAAGGTTGTTAGCACCGTATGTGCACTTCACGGCGCCATGTTCTGCGGCGCCGAGCTATGCCACCCTGGCTCCGACGTGTCAATACACGGCGCTAAAGCATATGGCGCCGTGACATGTACCCTTGGCGCCATATTTTGTGGCGCCGAGAAAAGGGTCCATTTTTGCAAATCTTTTCTCCAGGGGTCCATATGTAAAAAACTTTTAAATTTTGGGCTAAAAAGCAAAAATTTTACGAGATATGTATACGAAACGAGCGTAAGAGGAGTGGGTTGTGTGATACATCTGTGACCCCTATCTTATCCCAGAAACGAGACATGAGCGAAAGGAATAAAGAAGCCGCTTGTTTATATTTGTTTTTAACTCCTCTGAATAGAAGTCAGAAACAGAATCTAATACGAACAAATCCAAAATCATTACATCTGGTTTGAAGTGCACTGTACAATTATCAGAGTATTGACAAACGCCATCGCAAAGTTAACCGAGATCTGGCTAGTGGCCTGTGCTTGCAAGTTGCAACCCACAATTGACTTGAGAGATACGATAAGGATCTCGATAGGTGCAGGACGTGGTGATAACCTAGTACAATATTCCCGTTTTGAGGGTCACGGTACAGTATCGGCTTAAGTTAATGGAGTGGTACGATACATAGGTTCTTTTGATTTATACCTTAGGGCGTCCGCAATGGTAATAGCTAGTACTAGCTATATAGTCAGCTGACGTGAAGGTGAGAGACAAAAGTAAAGACTATTTTATACTGTTGGACCCACATGCTCATCTCTCATGTTCTTGGACTACGTGAAATAGATCAGCTATTTGCTCGTCGCTAGTGACTACTCTCTCTCCTACTTTTTCCTTGCCACATCAGATCTAGTTAACTAAATAGCCAGCTGTTGGAGACGCCCTTATAGCTCTTGGTTTATATTTTTAAATTCTAATTATTCGTCAATGAGTACGAAGAAAGAGATAATCATATATGATTTTGACTAATATAGATAAAATCGATACAGTATGTACTACAATCAACTAATAGATTCCATCTTTAAAAATATATTATTTAAAAATTAATTACTGTAGCTTCGTATAAAAGCCAAAAAAGCCTAAAGCCCCTTCCAAACACACCGGATGCATGCACATACCGTTTGGTTGTAACCTCACTTTTACTAATTCGGTCCGCCAAACTTTGGCTACGTTGACCGAATTTGACATGCTTTTTGGGACATGTTCTTTAAGTCAAAAGTCCAGATAAGGTAGTTTTGAGGTAAGGTAAGGTAGGCTACAAACACGACACACACAGAGTTTTCCCTGCCATCTTCTGTGCGTTGACAAGAATGTGATTTTTTTTTCTTCCTAGAGGAATATACAAGTATACAACACAATGCAGGCAACCATTCCAGCAAAGTGGCGATCCTCTCCTCATGCTGCTGGTATGGTCCCCAAGGAGAGGAGGAACCTCTGCCCTTATCACCCAACACAACAGCAGGCAGGAAGTCATGTTTTCACTGTGCAAGTGCGCAGTCCACGCATGCCAATTCTCCCTTTCCCACCAAAAGCTACGGCTCATGGAAAGGGAGGCAGCGTGTCGACGCGGCGGTCAATGAACAATGGCCTCCTCCACCACCACCACCACCACCACCACCACCACTTATCGACTTTCATGATCCATCCGACTTTTCATGGAATAGGATATGTTCTTTTTGGCTGCGGCTTGTGGTTTTTAGTTTCGGTTTGTGACTTTTGGGCTGTTTGTACGAGAGATTACAGAGTAACATAAACTCACGTGCGGTTTTTGCCGATAGAAATGAAGTCAGTAAAGTATGTACTGCAATTAACTAGTAGATATTATCTTGAAAAAATATTCCGTTTAAAAACTAGTTACGGTAGAAAAAGTCGAAAAGCAGCTTTTAAAAACTAAAAAGAATAGGGCCATAGTTCCGTAAGGGGTTTAACTAGAAATCACGGAACCATCCGACTTTGAAGATCTCGATCGCGTGTTGCCACTCCGAAGAAAATATGTGTGTTAGATCACTGCCGTCAAGTTTTATGTACGAGGGTGTAGCTCATGTGTGAAGTGCACTCTTTTGGGATGGTTGAAATCGCATCATGCCGCACAATATTGCTTGGACTGAAAAGTGATCTATCGAGATAATTAGCAAAGCAGATTGGACGGGACGACACATGGTCATGTTACGGCATATACAGTGATGTGATATCAGGTGTTTATAAATTTTATTATGTAAGATTTTTGATAATATAGAGGAGAGATAAGGTGAGAGTGTAGCTGTTTCTTTGTGAAGAGACAACTATATAGATAGCACAAAATACTATTATATAAGTTATTGTCTATAACAAACATTTTTTTCATGCTATAATTAAAATATTGTGGGATCCTGTAAAGACAACATTAAGAGACAATCTGTAGGATCGGATATGGCGAGTTAGAGGGGAATGAATGACTCCTTAAAATCTTTCCGCGGGTATTAGCAACTCAATGCAGCAAAAAACTCAAACCTACAAACTATCTCAAAGCTAAGAGCCAAATATCACAAAGATCGCACGAGATAACAACGTCTCACTAATCTGACCACCTGCTAGGGGGCAATTGGAGCGCTTGGCCGATCAGACCACAGGTGCACACTAGTTGGGCCGGTCAGGGCGGTCTAATCGCTCACCAAAACATAAGTTGAAAAACAGCATGACACCGGATCAAGAAAAAGGCTAACTCTTAAACTACTAATCCAAACAGGATAAAACTTGGTACAAATCTTCCCTAAGATGTCAAGAATATATTCCAATTATGGATTGTGAAGATCAATGCCAAAGTTCTAACATTTATCCAAAATAAAAAAGTTTGCACCAAAATCAGACAAAACAAGGGAAACATTGATCTGCTTCTACTCGTGAGTCTTTGATGATCTAGATGACATTAGATGGATTCTCATATTTCAAAGTAAGCTATAACATAGCATGAACTAAAGCCAAAACATCTTCAAGGTTAAAACCCCAAAATCACTCTTCTCTTGAGCAAAACCGGGTAATCATAAGAACTTTCCATAGAAAGGGCCTCGATGGATGAAATTTGATCTCCAAGAGATAACTTCACATCTTACACATCTTTGGTACCAAAAGAGATAAAGAAGAGATGAAATTCAAGTAAGAAAACCAAACAAATCAAAAGCACAATGAGAAATCTATGGCGCAACACACATGGATGAAAATTTGGATGTTGACATCCACTCATGAAGGATATAGCTCTAAGCCTAAAGCGCGCACACACACAAAATATCCAAACAAGAAAACTCAAACCTCTCTCAGCTCCCAAAGAGAGCTCACATCTCTCAACACACATACAAGAACTTATATAGTGGATGCTCATCACCTCACACCTAACACTAGCAACCAGGACATGCTAAGTGGATACAACCACTAACAAATAAGGAAACCCAGTTGTTGTGGTTACAGACCAAACAGAGAGAGATGTGGTAGTGGAGAGTTGGGAGAGAGTGATCGTGCCTCTCCCTCTAGTCTTCCCTTGTATATATATTCATATGGGCTGTGCTATTACAAATGTGCCCTTACATCGGTACCTCCTTGCCAGGGGTATTTAAGCCATTACATATGTCCCATTTTGGGCCCTATAACCTTCTAACAGGCCTGCTGGGTTTAGGTGGGGGCCACCCCTACAACACCAGTAATTCACACACATATGGGTTTTACACTCATACACACTTAAATATTTTTCAAAACGTGACTTCCACACGGCTCTAATGGCCCAATAAGACGCTCCATCCTCTAAAACGTGACCTAAACCACTTAAACCACCACCACAGTTTCATAAACCACCTCTCTACCTAGTATATGACAGTTTTCTCAATTGCTACCCACCGGTCTTCACGATGCTTCTCCTCAAAGCAACCATCATACGAAGTCTGTGATGCCCAATGACTTACCGTCAAGATCATACACCTATTTCAAGAGCCGTCACCAGTTCAAACACTCAATCCAATGGCACACCACATACATACACTTGCATTATCACAATCATTATCTTTATTCTGCGCTTCTTCTCTTGAGATGATGCTTCATCCATACTTACGTGGCACGCCATAACCTCAGGGCATATCCCTTAGCCTCAGTCTTATCGTTAACTGTAAGCATCACCAAGCGCCCTACATATCAAAGAACAAGCAATCGTTATGAAAGTATTTTTAACGATAAATCGAATGATATAATTTTTGTATAGCCAATCTAGATAGCTTTAAATCTATTGGTGATCAAACTTTAGAAAGTTTGATGGCACATATTTTAGGAAGTCAAATAAAACAGAACAAAGAGAGTAATAGTCAAACTCATATCTAAATACATATCTTACAATTCAATGCCATGTATGCATGAAGAAAAAGGAAATAAGAAAATGAAACTCGCCCTAGCTACAAGAACCGCTTGCAAAAGAAAAGCAAGAACATGAAACATCTACTCCATATGGTCTCTAGCCAAAGGAAAACAAACTATTAAGGAGCGAGTCAACCACATTAGCTATCCATACTACTAGACAATAGTAAAAGAAGAAGCAAACTTAACCTAGATATGGTAAGAGATCTTAAAGAATCTAGTAGTGAAGAGAAATACTTAATAAGGACACAAGATAGAAGGTGTGACTCAAAACACCTTGAACTAACCTAAAATCATGACTCTCCCAAATGCTATGCAATACTGAGTATGGAACTAGAGAATTGACAAAGCTCAAGCACTAAACATGTGTCACACCGCTTGGTGGTGAGATGTAGTCGATATAGTCGTAGCTAAAGCAAGCTACATCATAAGAAGTGAAATCCATCACTGGATACCTACGATGAGGTAGAGATCTAAAGAGACTGATAGGATCCACATGACCTCCTCCTCGCCTGAAAAACATACATCAATGAGACAGAAGAAGTGTATGTTTCGATATGGGGTTAGTGAAATATGATCTAGATATCCAGTACTGAGACATATGACCAACACAAAAAAGTTCCAAAGCATGAGTTAGCATGATATGCATCAAGACACGTTCTAGAGCTACCAAAAGCCCTCTCAAATCCTCGCCGTGGATCAGAATGACAGAAATCCTGTCTAGGGGCAACTCTAGACCTAAACCCACTCTACTGGAACCTGTAACCACGTCAATGTCTATCACTACTAAAGGAATCAAAGAACACAACTACAAAACGAGGCCTAGAGACAACTCTATGGACACTAGCTAGACGGGGTTGATCATGAAAGCTTCTTAATGCTAGACTGCAATTGCAACAAAGTTTCTTGGCCCACCTAAAGTAGAACTCTATGATGTAACTATCCTTCTTACAATAGGTATAATGGTATTTGACATTTTGGCGGGTCGAACCTGATAAAGAAGCACACACAATGTTTGAAGGGTTAAAGGCAAATTCTGCAGGCTGAACACTTCTTGGCTAGCTCAAGAGGGGCAATCTGTATCTTGCCACTCTCAACTACTCTTATAACATTAGGAGGATTATTCTTGAAATATTCATAGTAGTTGAACCATAAACCTTTATGGTCTTTGCTCACCTTAGATTGATCCAAATCATATTTTTGTTCTTTTTTCCCACTAGAGAAATTCTTGAGGGTTTTCTATAAATAGTCATTCTCCTTAGCTAGAGTGATACAAGACTCAAAGGCTTGGCTCTTAATTGCTCTAGCATATCTCTCCTTATGCACAGACACTTCTAGCTTCAAAGCTTCATGGGACACATAAGATACATCCTTGATTCTACACAACTACTCATCAAACTTAACTCTAAAAGCAAAGATGTCTGAATCAGAGCAATATCGTAGTTGTTGAATAGACTGTTATTGCCCAAGTCAATATTGTTTAAAAATTCCCATTTTGTCTTATTGCATTGTTTTGTAGCAAGGCTTGTTTTGCGTGCCATATTGTTTAAAATTAACCCACTCTAGCATTTCAATTTTATAAAGACTTACAGTTTTGAGTAATGGAGAAGCCCTAATGTGATTGGACCAGCACTTACATTGATCACTTATACTATGACTGAGCTTATAGTAGAGCGACCTATATAGATCTATCTAAATAACAATTAGGGCCTACTCCAACCAGCTGTGACTGTTGGCTTCCAACTGATGGCTTGTGGCTAAAATTACATTGTACTGACCATTAGCTTTTTCTAGTCATTCAATTAAAGAAAAACACTATTATAGCTCCACGGACAATATAAAGGAATAAGAAAAGAAACAAAAAACACAAAAAAAAAATCAAAAAGCCAACACAACTATTTCAGCTTCTAACTTTTGGAAGCCCAAACCACTCGGGGCCTAAAAGCTTCTTGGCGTGAACCACTGCCACATGCCGCACCACCTTCAGATTAGAAACCAATGCTCTAGGTCTTGTCAAAATGACAAGACAGTGAATTTTCTTGTGTCTCACTTTTACGGATGTTCAACCTAAACCACTCATTATAGGATGACAAAAAAATCATAATCTTGTCCCTCTCTAGAGATACCACAAGTCCCCTCCATGAAAAAAGAAAACACCACGGATGTCTGTGATATAAACTAGAGGTCATCATGGAGATAATTATATCACTTCTATGTTTATAATATTTTTAATAATATATTATTTTGTCTCTTAAATAAATATTTTTTATAGTTATCAACAAGTATGTGATTTATTTATGGAACTCTTTATTCATATTTTGATGTTATTCTAAACCATCTCTAATCTTTTATCATTACATGGGAAAATAATGATTTATATTTCAACACATATTTGAGTGGTGATCATGTTTCACAGATCACAAATATGGAGATATCAAATTAATAATGTGAACAAATGTTATAGAAATGGTATTGGATTGACGCACCTTGAGATACTGTTGAGATTGTTATGTTTTTATGTGTCATCAGTTGGTCTCAAGCAATAATGTTGTATAATCCTTGTATGGGAATACGGATCAGTCGTAACCAAATACAAACTGGTCGTAAGGAGTTATGAACTGATCGTAAGAGACTAAGACATGTTTGCATATCATATTGCATAAGGTTTATTTAGATTGATCTTTGTGTATATTGGAAATGCGTTTTCTAGTTACAACCAAGTATACATGAATCTATAGGGTCACCCATTTAATGGATTGGAACAGTAAGCGTCTAGATGATAGACTCTAAATCAAATACGATCTCTATTCGTATTGAATAAGGATCCAGTCTGAGACTCTTTGAGTGGATATAATCTTTGCTTGTGTTGGAAAAGAATCCGCCTGAAGGCTCTATATAAAGGGGGCATAGGGTTATGGAAAAGAGAGATATCATACTACCCATAGAAACTCTAGCCGACACCTCTCACAGGCCCTGCTATGCATGCTGGTGCTAGCACACCGGTGTACGATGTTCCATCTATGAACATGTAGATTTCGGTTGAGGTACTGTTGCGATTGCAATGCTGATCGGATCGATCTGAGAAGAAGACAATCGGCTCATGAAGATCGACTACTACTAGAGGACGATCGGCTTCCGAGAATTACTTTCCAGAGACGTTAGACGATTGATCACTTGCTACTACATCGTCGCACGCTACATTAAACTAGGTTGGTCCAACTCTTCTTCTGCTGTATTATGCATCTAGTGATAACGATGTGTGATCTCTTACTCGCATGGTTTTCTGGTTTACATGGTAGAAATTTTAATTTACGTTAATATAGCATACCCGTATCCCAACAATAGATGCATGCATTTAAAGTATCCAGATTTGTTGGTATGACAATCTCTCATCAAGATGAATTGTATACCTTAACCACAGCAAAGAATAGTGTAAGGGAGAGAATATGATAGATCGATGGATGGATCGATTCAAAAGGTGTAAATGCATATGAAGCTATGAACACGATGGCTATTGGTCATACTCCCTCCGTTCTTTTTTAGATGACGTTTTAGGAATTCGTTTTTGTTTTCAAATAGATTAAGTTTTGGGTTTTCTAGATGATATTTTCCTAACATACCCCTACTTATCGTTATCACTATGGCTAAGTCGCAAGGTATAATTATCGTTTTCTCTTGTCATCTCAACTGTTTCCAATGCATTTGCTGGCTTCTAAGATCATTTATCACATTTGAAGAATCCCAAAGGTTAGGTTAAAGATGGCAGTGGGTCTATACCCATTGGGTTTCACCACTCCAAACCCACCTCCATTAAGCAAAAACATCCCCGCTGGAGGACCCAATAACACAGGCGGGTACAACATTTCCCCCAAACCCATACCCGCGCGGGTGAAATAAACCCGGCGGGTGACCCATACCCGAGACATGATATACAAGATTAAGGATCAAATCACCTAAACAACAAGGGTTAAAGGAGGCGAGGAAGCTTCACCGACTGTCGTCGTTCGTCGAGCCGGAGAGTGCCGCCATGGGCGTCGGCGGCTTGGCAGATGGGCGACGGCGGCTTGGCAGATGGGTGACGGCAGCGGCTTGGCAGAGTGCGGCGGCGGCGGCTTGGCAGAGGGTGGCGAGGATGGCTTGGAGGGCGGCGGCGTCGAACGGTGAGGGGGGCAGCGGCGCCGAACGGCTTGGAGGGCAGCGGCACCGAACGGCTTGGATGGCGGCGGCGGCTTGGAGGGCGCCCGAAGCCCCGAACGGCTTGGAGGCTGTGAAATGGGGAATTGGGGTCTGGCGCAGGGGCGAAGCTAGAGAGAAACCAAGGGGGGTGCACACTTCACCACACACATATAGCACAGTACACAAAAATTTCGATGAACAATATATAGAAAATATGTTGTACCGTCAGTTTTTAACATATATAATATAACACAGTGATTGACAATGAACAGCGAGTCGATGATAAAGCATTAGCAGCAGAAAGTACGTACCAAAATAAATAAATCCATTAATATAGGCAAATATATTATCTGAACTCAATGTCCTTAATGGCCTACAACAAAAGAGAATAAAAACATGTTAATTTTCAACTGAAAAACTATTAAAAATCATGTGAAAATAGGCAATATACCTTTTCATATTGCATATTTGCGTCCTCTCATATTCATAAAACGATCAACCACAGCCTTATTTGTGACTTTCTTCATTTCTTCTTTCTCGACGTAACAAATAAGGCTATGACTCATGTAGTCATCACCAATGCGATACGTAAATATGTTTTCACAATCTTCATAGCTGAAAAGCACCTCTCAACCGTAGCAGTTGCAACAGGCAAAACTAGTACTAGCTTCAAAAGCCGATAAACTAAAGGATAGCAAAGATGCTTCCTTGTCTCCACCATTTTTTGAGAAAGCTCAACAATACTTTCTACATTAGAGAATCTATCATCTTCTCTCACATCAGCAATATAGAGGCAAAGATGATGTCGAAGATCAGCCAATTCACTAGAACTAAAATCATCAGGATAAAGTTTTGCCAATCTCATCAAGCTATCCACATTAAAATCATGAAATCGTTCTTTTGGATTGAAAGCTGAGCAAACTAGGGGGTGCACAATTTTGGGCTAGGGGTGGTGCACATATGGTGAATTTAGGATAGTAATAAGTGTTTCTTTTTTTGTACCCTGGTGCCAAGGAACCCCCTTCCTTCATTGGGCTTCGCCCCTGGTCTGGCGGCCATCTGGGGAATAGGGTTAGGTTTTAGTTTACATCTATTGGGCTGGGCCAAATATAATTATTTGTTGTGCGGGCTGGGCTACAAATAGATGGCTCATAAATACTCGGGTATCCATTGGGTAATGGGTATGGGTAGTGTCAAACCATACCCACACCCGCGTACCCATTGGGTTCTATTTTTCTCCATTAGTAGACCCATGGGTAGACATTTTAACCCATATATGTACCCTAATAGGGTAATTACCCATCGGATTTCGGGTTATGGGTACCCATTGCCATCTTTAGTTATGGTGAGAGCAATGGGAGATGCAGGTGTATTAGCGCTGTGCTTTTTATCCTTTCGAGGAATTGGGTGTGTTAATTGCCAAACTGAGCGCACCCGTGCAAATACAGTTGTATCCAGCATTAATTAGAGGTAAAAACAATCAAGAGGGTAAACAAGTCACAAAATGAAGAATTAAATACCACTTAGTTTTTGTGTGTCGCGGGCTAAAACGGCACCTAATTCCGAACTTTGGGAGTATTTTCTTGTGATGCAGCTTATAGTTTTTAGTTACGACTTATAATTTTTATCTGTGTTTTTCAAAACGGTAGCGGATAGCGAAAACACCAATGAGAACAATGAATACAGTTTTAGATCCGATAAGCTGTTTAGATAATTTGATTTGAAAAGTTATCCTATGTATTTTAACTTTTGAGAATAATGGTCATTTCTAGCTCTTTGTACCACGTTAATACTAAATTTGGCTCCAGATCACCGTAATACCAAATCTAGCCCTCTTTCCGACCGCACGTCGGAAAGGGGGCTAGATTTGGTATTACGGTGGTCTGAAGGCTAATTTTGGTATTAACGTGGTACAAGGAGCTAGAAATGATCAAAATTCAACTTTTGAAGAAACAAACGGACTATTATTAATATCGACGGTCTTTACTTTGGAGGGGGCCATCTAGGCCTGGGCGTTCGGGTTACCCGAATTTTTCGGGTCGGGTAGTTCGGGTAATTCGAAATCCGGGTAATGAAAACTGCTACCCGATATTAGCCCCAAAAAAACACTACCCGCAATTTCGGGTACCCGATAATTCGGGTTCGGGTATACCCGATATACCCGAATTTACAGAAAACAAGCTAATTTCCCGACAATTCGGGTAATTCGGGTAGTTCGGGTACCGGGGGATATTACCCGAACTACCCAAACTAATTTCGGGTAATCAGAATCGTTATCCGAATTTGGGATCGGGTACCTCGGGTTCGGGTATTTCGGGTTCAGGTCCGGGTAATTCGGGTATGGGTAATGGGTAGTGGGTATTTTACCCGGGCCTAGGGCCATCTCGAATGTATCCCGTCTCGTGTCCAAAGGCTCGCATCGGAATCTCCACAGATCCAGAGCCAATCATGCCGTGCAGAAACGGGTGCGTGCGTTTTACTCTGCTTTTGGGTTAGGTCTGATCTTTCGTGTGACCGAAAGCCGTCCAGCTCGAGAATCTGGTCAGATCTATGTTGATCACATTCCTTGTAAAAAGGAAATGCCTTCTCAAATTGCATGGCAGCTTACCCGGGTAAATTTATCTCGTTAATTCATGGAGCGTGAAATTTTCAGACAACTTTCGTTTTTTTAATATTTATCAAACACCGGAAGAAATAGCTTAGAATTGCATGCTGGAGGCCCTAGATCGAGCGTGTGAAATCGCCGGTTCCTCAGTCTGGAACTCAGGAGCTTTGTTGAATACCTAAAGAAATTGTACTGTTTCCTACAAAATTCACGCAAGCTACCTAGCATACCTAAGGAAATTGCACCGTTTCCTGTAAAATTCATGCAAAATCCTTTCTTTATTTTGATAGTGATGGTTTGATATCTTTGTGGTGTTCCGGAAAAGGCCTAACTACTATCGAATGGAATGGCCCTGTTCTTTTCAGCTTCTAAAAGCTGTTTTTCGGCATTTTTACAGTAACTAGCTTTTAAATAGAGTATTTTTTTCAAGATAGGGTCTACTAGTTAATTGTAGTACATACTTTACTAATTTCATTTATATCGGCAAAAATCGCACGTGAATTTCTGTTACTCTGTAATCTCTCATACAAACAGTCCAAAAATCAAAACCATAACAAAAAAAGAACAGCCCCTAAAATATCTTTCCGAAATGGGAGGTGTGATACAAGAAGATAAATCCATCTGCGGTTGTGCTGGCACATATGATGACGATGATGCCCTAGATTAGGAGAATCAGGGCACGGATTCCACACACAATGCCAACCTAATATGCTCTTGGACCTCTCTGACACCAGCTAATGGATTTTTGTCACATCCCCGGCTCTAAATTTTATACTGCCGTTATGGGAGCATTCTTCTTCTTGCTCTGTTTGCATGGACAATTGAGGACTAACGACGGCTGGAAACGAATCCTCTGCAGTCGCGTACGGGCGACTGCAGAGGGAAGTCGCGATCCGAGCCGTCCGATTGAAAAAAGGATGGTTCAGATCTTTTTGCTACAGTAGTTACAGTATTTTTTACTGTAGCAACAAAAGGATCTGAGCCGTCCTTTTTCAATCGGACGGCTCAGATCGCGACTTCCCTCTGCAGTCGTCCGTACGCGACTGCAGAGGATCTCGTTTGCGACGCCTTGCACAAATATAAAGAAGCTAAAGCGTTGAAGCCTAACTTATACTTTGCTTGAGCTTGTTTACCTAGAGCTGGTCCAAATTAATTTGAGTTCGAACACGTTGGAATTTCATAGAAATTGGTCTAATCTTTTTAGCTGAAACTTATGGTTTTGATGGTTTACCGTCTACTTCCACACCAAAAACAGGGGAATCTTTGTAGTTTGGACAATGTGAAGCTGGCTAGTCTGGTACTCTGGTAGTTTCGAGGATGAGAGAATCTCCATTGCCGTGTCCTCAGCAATGACAACACAAAATCCCCATCAGATCTCGTATCTCTCTCTCTTTCTCTCCGTGGACCACTCATACGTGGAATCGTTATCCCTTGCCAATAATTCCTCCCAAAGCTCTTTCAGCAGAGCGAATCTTAGCTACGTACCAAAGAGATTTCGGCTTATGTCGTTTTTATCTTTTGATTTATTTAAATTTGAAGGCATTTGAAACACAGCTTTTAATTTTGATTTATTTTGACTTTTTAACTTTTTTTCCTTTGTATTGTCTATAATGATACAACAGTTTTTTTTCCTTTTTTCCTTAATTTTTTTATTTTTCTTAAAAAACTAACAACCTTTACAGTATAATTTTAACCAAAGTTACAGCCAAAAGCTAGTTAGAGCACTACCTTAATTTGGTGTCACCCCAAAGCCTCTGCCACGTGGAGGAATGCCACTGGCTTAGAGCAATCTTGTGCTAAATCTTGGAGGATGTTACTGCTTGCCATGGATCTATCCTGCACACTGACTTTCACCGTGATGGCTGTGGCGTGCCCAGTGAGAAAAAATGACTCTGGTATGTATGAGGAGTGTACCAAAGATTATAGGTGGGTTCTTTTAGACTAATAGTTTATGGTTTAAATATTTAAATTCTATCTATTCGTGAGAGACAGTACGTAGAGAAAAATATTAGCATATGATTTTAGCCAGTACAACTGAACTCAGCGCACTTTTTACTATATTTTTTCTATTGACTCTGTCTTAAAAAACATACTGTTTAATAGCTAGTTACTATATACAGTACAAACATAAACCAAGATTAAATCTAAAAGAATTTGGTCTATATATCTATATAGAGAGAGTAATTAGATAGTTACTCTTAATTAATTTTTGGGTACTGGCTGTACTATGTGATTATAATAACTTTGGTGTCAACGTACAACAGATCTTTTTCAGATTTGACAGTGTCTGGTCCATGAATTGCATTATCCCTTCGAAGAGAGTAGAAAAGGAAACCTCTCTCTTTCATGGGATGATGCCATCGAGATAATCCCTAGTCGGGTGCGGCTCAGGTGCTGGGGGCACAGCACCTAGCGCGTGCGGGGTGCCCCCAGCACCCGCCACGTGTCCCACAAACCCCCAAAAAATTCCGAAAAATTCAAAAAAAATACTTACAAAATCCGAAAAATTGTAAAAAGTACTTTTTAAAAAATACTTTTATTAAAAAAGTATTTTTAAGTACTTAAAAAAAATACTTTTTAATAAAAGTATAAATCAAAAAAAATTTAAGTACTTACAAAAAAAATACGTTTTATACTTAAAAAAGTACTTTTTACAATTTTTCAGATTTTGTAAGTATTTTTTTTGAATTTTTCGGAATTTTTTGGGGGTTTGTGGGACACGTGGCGGGTGCTGGGGGCACCCCCGCACGCGCTAGGTGCTGTGCCCCCAGCACCTGAGCCGCACCCTCCCTAGTCTTTCTTGTGCTGCTTTGATATTCTGATATTCACTTGCACAATAGAGGAAATAGCATATCGATCCTTTGTTCCAAGGAAAATGGATAATTTGTACGATGTCAATTAAGACCGCTCAACGTCTATAGGGCCTGTTCTTTTTTGCTGTGATTTTTAGCTACGATTTGTGGTTTTTGAGCTGTTTATACGAGAGATTACAGAGTAACAGAAACTCATGTGCAGTTTTTGCAGATATAAATGAAGTCAGTAAAGTATGTACTACAATTAACTAATAGACTCTATCTTAAAAAAATACTCCGTTTCAAAGCTAGTTACTGTAGAAAAACCAAAAAACAGCTTTTAGAAGCTGAAAAGAACAGGGCCATAGCCGGTTGAAAAGAGCTAGCTCCGTATATATCTATTTCAACATTCTTTTACCGAATTAGAAAAATAGGAAAATGAAATAGTGATAGCTATTAACATATATACTTCTCGTGCTAAATTAGCTTAGGATGCATTCAATATCTTGTTGTTGACATGCTCTTTTTGCTTGATAAGCATTCGACATAATTTAACAACATTCTAGACATGATGTGTGAGGTAGCAACAAATTTAAAAGTCTTAACACACTTAGATATCATGTTGTTGGTCATGGTCTCATGGCAAGTTCGCGAGATCGTTTAGGTTACATAATTTAACATCATGGAGTAATTAAGATTAATCTAGGATTGTTAAACTACTATCCTTCTTAAAAAAATTTAAGTTGCATGCATGTAACTAATAAAACGGCCGGCTATATAAACGAGGGCAGAAAGTTAGCTAAGGTTAACATTAGGTGGATTTGGTAGGTTAAAGATTTGTCTCTTGATAAGCACTCGAGGTTGGAAGATTAACACAACTATAAGACATTCTACGCACTTACCGTCATTCACATATTCTGATAGGTAGAAACCAACTCAACAATATTTCATTTTGGTATACGGGAATTTCATAGGTATTTTGTAGGAATTTTTTCTAGAAACCATGAAAGAATGTTCTTGTTCCAAACGAAACCTCCCGAAGAGAAGAAAAAAAATTTAAAAGTGGGTGAAAGGACGTTTGGTTGGTTCATTCAACATTTCAACCCAACAGAAAGGCTACTCTACATAGGAGGAATAATGGGCATTATAACTGATAGCTTATGATTGTCTATAATATCCCAACTTAACAACAGACCTGAATATCACCAATAACTATAAATGCTACCAATTTAAATTATTAATTATATATTACCAACAGCTAGTCTTCAAATAATTTCTCAATATAACCATGAACATATAAATTTCAGCAAGATGAAAATCATTTATTGACAATAAGATGAACCAACTGACAATAAAATGAATCAATAATAAATTTAACGGAGGGAAATGACAAGTAATGACAATATAAAAATCATTCAATGCTAAAGGGAAATCATTATTCATCTAAAGATTTCATGGATATAATGATTTATTTCTAACAAAGAATAATTGATCACTAAGTGAGAGAAAAACTATAAAGCGCAATATCAACTTGTGCTATTTTTCGCCTATGTATATCGTCATCAATGAGCACCTAAAAACAACAAGATAAGAGTGAATCCACGACTCAGAAAGTACACAATAAAATAATAAAGGCAACATCATATTAACAATTTATATCCATTCACCATTATGTAAATTTTACATATTCATTCTCATCAAATTCCATATATATGTCTCATTATCTCCATTATCTTTTCATGAATGTAATGCATATATCTTTACTTTTCTTTCTTATACCGGTATAACTAAGTGTCTAGATGAACCACCTTTGCCCTGTTCTTTTTCTTATGGGGCCCGAAATAGGTCTTTCTCTACTCCCGTGGGGTGTCTATCGAAATAGGTCTTTCTTCATACAAAGTAGGCACTAGAGGGCTACACAGGTCACATCTTTGCAACATGAATACTCAACATGCAATACAATAAATATATCTTTTCTTAGTTCATTATCAACATTAACCAATTGACATAATCATCATTTTAACCATAATCATCATCATTCTACCATAAGCATCATCATCATTCTACCATAAACATATGAGCATTATAAAAACAAGTATAATAATGTGAATCATCATAGCAAGTATTTATTTAAACGTAACAACAAGTTCAAATATGTTAATATTATTCCACTATGCACTTGCCTTTTCTAGTTATGAGGAACGGGTTGACTAGAAGATGACATCAAACCTGATGTCACTCCTTCTATAGTAAATGCCTAATCTCAATAACAAGCTACAACAGTACAGGAACAATATTTAAACAACATCGCTCCTACATGCTTCCTAATTCCATAATACTTCCCCATTATTGGATAGTAACTCCTGCTATTCCGGTACTAAAAATAGAATAACTTTTGACTCCTAAGCCCTAACATGGCAAACCACATCAGTTCTAGAACCTATATAAAATTTTCTACAATTTCTTAGTTGACCACAAAACCTGATTAGAACATTTAACCCTCTATTTTTATCTTCTGGATAGCAGGCTTAATAATTTAATATCTATTAATTTACACATGCAAATATAGTGAATCATAGCATTTTCAGAATATACAGAAAGTTAGCTACCTCTTTCTAATTATGCCCAAAATTCAATTTTGCCATATATCATGTCAATTTAATAGTTTCCTATGACTACGTTTAGCAACAACCATTCTCTGGACAACAGTCTTTCTAAAACCATAACTTCTAATTTACCCAATCAAAATTTATGTTTTAGACTCTATGGAATCCTTAGACAATTATCTACACATTTTCATATAGAGCAAAAACCCTAATAATCCATTTAATAATTTTAATTTACATTTTACCACACTGCTGCCAAATAACGACAAGTCTCCAGACAGCAAGCTTACAAAAATCATAACTCTTACTCCAACCCATCAATTTATATGATTAAGAACTCTATATAAAGTTAACAAAATTCTCTACAGCTATCTAGTAGATGATATTTTCATATTACCCCATACAGTGCCCAAATTTGCGATTGAAAATAATGGCAGACGAAGCAATCTGCTAATCGAATCTATGACAGGAAACTTGATAATTCTCTCTATAATCCTGGCTCTAATCTTTATAAAAATTGGTAAACCAAATAGGAAAGGCCCAGGTCATTACCCCGATGATGAATGCCAAAATCACACTCCCTTCTTTACCTTTTCTCGCCTTCTCCCTCTCAATCTTTGGCCTGTCGCTGCTCTTCTTTTCCTCTAGTTTTCCCTTGGATTGGCGCACTGCAGCCATGTGACAGTGTCGGCCGTCCACTTGTGTGTGGGTGCGCAGCGCGCTGGCCACAGGTGCGAGGTGAGCATTGGCGAGACAGGCGTGTGGCGAGCACTGGCGATGGAGCAACGCTAGAGTGGGCGCGTGGTGGCAAGGGCTAGCTGGATGGTAATGCAGCAACTGCAGCCCACGTGGCAAAGATGGTAGTGCTAGCGTTGATGGCGATGGAGAAAGCACTGGCGCGTGTGCGGCACCAAGGTAAAAAAGAAAAGCAGGTAGGGCTTTTGGGTTTGGTTTTCCTCTCCCTACGACCCCCTTTTAACATGGCGCAACTTCGATTCGATCTCCAACTCCTCTCTGTACTACTCATTCTAGGAAAATGACTCGTCCCTAAAATTTCAAAACATCCCGTTTCACGTATCCCCTTTATCTAATTATGCATAGGTCCTCGAGAGTTATTTTTAGAATATTACATTACAGCTAATAGTTTTTGACTCTAGCATGAAAATATCAATAAATTGATAAACCGTTCCAAAAAAAGTTATTTCGATAAATCTTTTTGAAATAATGATAAAAAGCTATCCGTTTATTCGTTGGTGAGAAGCCATAGCCAGTGTACCGCGCCTTTATTCCTTGATACCTACCCCTCACCAACCCCCCTCGGATATTGACACAGTAGAATAGAGATACCGCAGAGGAGAAAGGCACACACCTCATGGCTAACGACAACAAAGGAGAGGGAATCTTCCAGCCATGAACACATCTTGGCACCTTGATCTTTCACAATATTGCATGACAGCCACAAAAAAATTGACAAAATTGCCCAAATTTAGGATTTATTCATTAAGACTTTTGTCTTTGATTTAAAAATTATAATAGCTTATAGAAAAACTTACAGACAGAAATACTCACATGCAGGTTTAGCGGACATAAATGAAATATCTGTATTGTGTAATACAATCGACTAGTAAACTCCGTCTTAAAAAGATATTTTGCTTGAAAGTTAGATACTATAGAAAAATCATTTATTATAGAAAATCATGTTTTAGAAGCCAATATGAACTTCAAACTTCATCATGGAAGTGGGAAAGATGAACTTCGCAAAACTACAAACAACACCGAAAGTATAAACCATGCGCACATATCTTCGTAAAACGGAAGACACCGGTCTTTGGGGCTCTTAGTTTGGCGATGTCTTATGACTTTTTTACTGTAACTGATTTATTTTTCACTGTAACTGATAGTGACTTATTTGACGTAATTAATTTAAAAAAAATTAAAAATAGAAAAAATAAGTTAGCCCATTACATACAATACGAAGGAATATAGGGAAAAAAGAAAAGACAAAAAAACCAAAAAGCTAGAAAAAAATAAAATTAAGAAATAGTAATTAAAAGCTAGAAACTGAAGCTAAAATAAGCGAGGCTTTTTTTTATTCAAACCAAAGTGACCCATTAACAGACGATCCGCGCAAACCTACGGGGCAAAGCAAAAAAAACAAAAAAAAAAGCAAATTTGTGAAGCTACAAGGATGGCTCGGTGGAACAAAGGGAATCGTGAGGGCGTGGGATGCAAAAGATTCCGGAGTCGGGGAACCGCGGGCGCGCGGGAGGCGGTATCTGGACGCCCCTTCGCTGTTACGCGACGAAACGCCCCTGCTTCTTCCCTCCCAATTTACCATCCTGCCCCTGCCGTCCAGATCAATCCTCAGTCGCCAGTCCCTGTTACACTTTTGAAACAGTGTGCTACTGTGCTGGTGTTTTAGCTAAATAGTAGATTTGTTAGCATGGTAAAACTAAGTACGAAAAGAAAAAGATTTTTACCCTCTTTTTTTTTTACCCACGTGGATAAAAAGTACTCGAATGGATAGAAGCAAACTGGTAGGTGGTACAAGCTAGCAGCATCTTCCATGGCCGGTTCTACGTTGTTCCGTTGGAATGACCATTCTGCCCTCCGGTCCACCTGAACCGGCCACGCGAAGCCTCTCTCTCCTCCCCCTCCGGAATAAACCCAAGAACGACGCGCAAGTAAGCAGGCACGCTACCATTTCCACCGCCTCTCCCTTCTCCTCCTCACGAAGTCGGGCGAGGAATCGGCGCGGCTCTGGATCGACGGCGGCGATGGGTTCGTCGGTGCAGAAGGAGGCTGTCGCCGGCGTGGACCTGCGGCTGCTGGTGGCGAGGGCGGTGACGGAGCCGCTGAGGGCGGTCGTGTCCAGATCGAGCGCGGGGGAGAAGGCGGTGCCGCTCGAGGAGTGCATCCGGAGCCTCGAAGCCGAGAAGGCCAAGATGGAGGTGTTCCGCCGCGAGCTCCCCATCAGCGTCCACCTCGTCAGCGACGGTGCGTGGCCGCGTGCGCTCGCTCGCTGGTCGACCAGCTCATGATTTCTCGCAAAAAAGAACAAAAAATCGTGGCTTTTTGTTTCTTGGATGGTTTTATCGAGCCTTTCTTGTTTGGTTTCAGTGATTGAGTTGCTGAAGGATGAGCTGGAGCAGCACCGGCGCCCGGCGCCGGAGATGTTCGCCCTGGCGCCAGCGCCGGCGCCGAAGAGGAAGGCGGAGGAGAAAGTGGGGGGCGTGAAGACGGAGGTGGACGCGAACGACAAGAGGAGCTGGATGAGCTCGGCGCAGCTCTGGAGCTATGGGAGCGACAACGGCACGAGCAACAGCAATGGCGGCAGCGTCAAGAAACAGGCGCACAAGGTAGGGGAGGACATGAAATGGAACAGAGGAAAATATGTGCTTTTTGGGTGGTGAAATTTTGTTGAACAAAGTTTTTTTTGGGGTTTCATAATCTGTGCTTAAATCCATACTAGTTTAAGAAAAGTTGCTTTCGAAAGGAAGAAAAATAATGTCAAGAACCGAAAATAGCACAGACATTTGAGCTGGTTTGTTCAAGAAAGATGGCAAATTTGTGTGATACGGAAAAACAAGGAAACTTTGCAACTTGTATGGTCAATAAAAAGCGGCCAATTTTATGGCAGCAGCTAGATATACATTTTTTTTGTTTGGAAAATTTGCATCAGAAACCCAAAAAGGGGTTTTCTTATGATCTTTTAGCTCGTTCGTTTAATAGAAGATGTCAAATATTTGTTCAAGCTTATAAATTTTGTGCTCCCATCCCAAGAAAAAAAACCTAATCTCTTTTGCTCATGTATGTCAATCAGATTAGCTAATTTCGTGTTGTCAATTTCATACATGCCAACTGAGATATGTATTTGCCTGTTTTTCTAACTCGTGTTGTCGATTTCAATTCATCAGGTGTCCAATGCATTCATGCCACTGATGAATGCAAAATCACCCGAAAAACCGGAGAAGGCCGCCATGCCACCTGTCCCAGACCCGCCCCTCTCATCCCCGGCGATCAACGCCCCCTGCCCGGCCGCGACTCCGAGCGCCAACAGCAGCGCCATCACGGACGCCGGAGCGCAACGGAAGGCCAGGAGGTGCTGGTCACCGGAGCTGCACCGCCGGTTCGTCGCCGCGCTCCAGCGCCTCGGCGGCTCGCAAGGTGGGGACTGCTCATTCCGATTGTGCTATCGCATCGTTTGTTGGTTCTTGATTGGTGTGCTGAATTTTGCTTGCTCCGGTTGATGTTGATGCAGCTGCCACTCCCAAGCAGATCAGGGAGCTGATGAAGGTGGATGGCCTCACGAATGACGAGGTCAAGAGCCACCTGCAGGTTTGTTCCCAACTTCTTCTGTCACCATCCATCTTCTGATCCAATTATTGCAATCCATACACCATGGATACCTGCCACTCAATCAATCGTCAGGGTTTAGCATTGGTATATGATCCAATCTCCCGACCTAAAAATGTTCAATCACACTCGTGCAGAAATTCAGGCTTCACACGCGGCGAGCATCCGACGGCGACCAGCAGGCGGCGGGCCCGTGGCCCCCGCCGGAGAAGTACACTGCATCGCAGCACAGCACGTCGCAGCCCGGCTCGCCTCAGGGCCCCCTGCAGCTCACCGGGTCGAGCCGTGGCGCGGTGTCTGTGACCGCCGGAGACAGCTGCGAGGGCGGGGTGGAGGAGGACGGCGGCAAGTCGGAGAGCTACAGCTGGGAGATGCAGAATGGACCAGAAGCATCACCGTCATCTTGAAACGACATATGCAGATGCAGGAACACACCGAGGATTGAGGCATTTTTTTCTTCTGTACAGTCAATTGAGATGTGAGAGTCAAGAGCGGAAAGTCCATTCTACAACCCGTTGTATTCACATAACCTCCACCTTTAAACCTGCATTGAGATTGGTATTTTTGAGAGTAGAAGCTGTAAGTAATTGTTCGGCCCGTTCTTTTTTATTCGACTTACAGCTTTTGGACTATTCGTAAGTAATAGAAACTGACGTATGATTTTTACTGATATAAATGAAATCGTTACAGATTTTAGAAACTAAAAAGATGGGCCCGTTGTATTGATGTATTTAGGATCCGTTTAAAAGTGTGGCTTTTGTATTTTGGTTGAAATGACACTGTAGCAGTCGTTATGTTTTTTAAGATATTCAATTAAAGAAAAATAAATAGAAATAAAAATAAAACGCCGTTATATCTGCACAAACAATTCAAAGTAAAAAAGAGAAGGAAGTAGAAAAAGAAGCCGAGTTAAGAAGACAATGCATTTCAAACGGCTTCTGACTTCTGAAACTGTAAGCTGTTTGGAGCAGATTCTTAGTGAGGTGGGACAATTTGTGATCTGACATGGATTGTACTTCTTTCTGTTTGAAATTTGAATTTGAATCAGCATCAATTCCATACAATGTACTCTGCACATACAATGTAGAAGTGTACTTCTCTCTCACTCTCATTTCAATTTTGTATAATCTTTTGAGTTAAATTGTGACTTTCACGGTTAATTTAGGTCTGTTGTTCTTTCCATTAGATGTAGCCTAGCTTGATCAATCATTGTTCATTGGTTAACTAACTCACGCATGCATGCAGTTCTTGTTTTGAATTACGATGTAAATAGGGAAACTGTTATAGAGCGTGCGTGCCATGCAGTGTGTGAGTGCGTGGTGTGCTCCTCTCACAACCACAGCTTCTTCAATGATAGCAGTGGCTGATGCAGAGTTAGCGTTCACTGCCCCCCGGTAGATGCACGCTCGTTTCTCCCTCCTTCTACCTCACACAACCACCTCCCACCTATGTACCTCAACTTCTTCGACGATAGTAGTGGCTGACGGAGGGTTAGAGTGCACTGATGGTAGTGGCGAAGTTAGGATGAAAATAGAGGGTGGGTTGGACTAAGCTAAATTGATGCAAATATAGCCATTGTTACAATTTACAGATCTACGAACAATGTAAATTTTGTCACTTCATCGATGATCATCAAAAGTAACTTAGCAAATAATCAAAGAATCAAGACAAAATACTAACTAGACTACAATTTACCAGAGACGCAGTGCATACTGCATACCGCAGCTCGCCCTCAGCCCTCCTAGGCTCCCACTCAGCCACCTGACTCGCTGCTGACCGCTTCCTCCTCCGGGCTCCGGTCCCCCTACACCAATCAGCCTCTCTAGTCCTCCACTTCCACCAATCCAGCCAACCGCCTCCTAGTTCCCCGTATGGCCCACCGCCCTGCCCCTTTTTGCCATGTCTACCCCGTTCTCTACACGGCCTACGAGTGACGCCACCCCGGCAGCTTGTCATGCCATACCACTATCAACTTGGCTTCTCCGCGATCGCACCTCTTCACTCTACTATGGCTTCACCCAAGCTTCCCCACGTGGTTGTGCTGCTGCCGGCCCACCGCTGCCGCCTGTTGCCCACTGGCACCGCCCTCCTCAGACCTCAAGTGCGCTCCTCTCCAATCCTCCTCTCGATTGCATCAGTTAGTGTTGGATTAGGGATTTTGGGTGGATTTGATGTAAGGCTACTTGGGGATTTGGGATCCTAGTGCTGGATTGGGGATTTGGGATCCTGGTGCTGGATTAGGGATTTGCCACTTGGGCCTTGTGGGTTGTGGCCTTTTGGACTTTGGTGCTGACTGCCAAGGAATGGCCCAAACACAAGCATATTTTATTCTTCTCCTTCTCTTCCTCTATTCGTTTGTTTCGTTCAGACAGCTTCCAGCTCCAGGCCATGGTGGATTGGCCGCCACTGATGTGTGTGTGGGTGGGGGGCGGGGCGGGTACAACACCGATGAAGGGTAGGCTAGAGCCTATCAAAGGCCCCTCCCTGGTGGATTCGCCCTTGATGGGGGGTTAGGGAGGGATTCGTTGAGGCTCCTTAGTTGTAGAGGGAGGGAGGAAGGCGGCGGCCCGGCAGCGGAGTGGTGCTGGCACTGCTGACCGCTGGCTTAGAGGATAGTGGTGAGCGACGGCCGCGGGGAGCTGCCTAGGAAGAATAAGAAGGCGGGAAGGAAGAAGTGCGGTGGATTCATTGGACTTTGGTAACTTGTGACGTATAGGGTGTGTTTGGTTGCTTTTGGGTAGTGGGATCATATATCCTGGATGAGGGGAAGCTGGATGAGGAGGGTCGTATTTTGAAAAACAAGAGTGTTTGGTTTGATGTATCTGTGGATACAGACTGAATGAGTATGTGATTGGTAGGCTGTATATGAGGCTGTATGAAGGTCTTGCTCGACTCCCTCGGTCCTGGACGGGCAGATTCAGTCGAAATGGCCTTCACTCCCGGTCCCGGATGAGACCGTATGCGGGGACGAGCGGATCCAGGCTTCCACAGTAAATTCGTCCAATCAAACACCCGAATTTTTCGTAATATACGGTGGAGCTGGGATCCGACCGTCCATATTCAGCAAACCAAACACACCCATAGTGATTCCTGTGTGATATGTGCTGTTGCTTGCAGCAGACGTTGATTGGAGCTAGTCTTGGAAGATGTTCTAGTGGTGCTAATGCCAATTAATCTGGATTATTAAATTTCTAATTGCGTCGTTGGTGGTTGATTCGCGAAAGTGGTGATCGATCGCTGATAGATGGTACCTCATGGTAGTTACGAACTATGGGTCATGATTTGTCGTGTATGTCATACCGTACAGATTTTTATTTATTTTAGGCGGGAATCGAATCGGTGAGAGCTATGATGATCCAGGTTCGCTCAGATTCCCTCTCTTAAAACAGGGAGGAGGCTGTTAATGGTGGCTGTTTGGCTCGCATCGGTGAACGGTTAGGGGTTATATTTTGAAGGGTAGTGTTAAAGGAGGGCTGTGACGACTGCGACTAGGGGGAGAGTTTCATTCCACTCTCCTGCTCTCTCAATGTTTTTGCCCTCGGTTGCAGATTCGATCGATCTGTTTGTTGATGTTATTTTTTGCTGGTTCATTTATCTCAGCACTTTCCCTTGTGTTTTGTTGCTGCTGTTGCTGGTCAATGGTTCAGTGCGCGTATGTATTAGGCTAGTCCCAGAATCCTCCTGCAACTATTCAGTAGACTAGTGCTCTAGATCATTTCAAGGGGCTATTGCACTGTATTGCATCGGTTGCCTTCAGAATTCAGATCTCAAATTTGTAGAGATTCAGTTCTCTCTTGAGAGGAATCCGTACATTATGGACTGAACTTATTTGTTCCTTCTCTCGGCCCATAAAGGACGTGGGTGGGTGTCACCCAACTCAGGGATCATCGCGTGTTGTAGATTCTCTCTGTGTGATCAAGGATGATGACATCTAGCGAGCGTGCGCCCTCCGGCCCAGAAGTGCGCGGTGTGAGGTGAGGGTTAAGATTAGTGATCATTGGGAGTTAAAAGAGGGGTCCGGTTGCAGAGGGCGGTGGGGACGACATCGGTTGCGGGCTCAAATAAGGAAGAATGAATATTAGATTAGATAGGATTAGAACAACGGTGGAAAAGAGGGGCAGCGCGGCGAAAGGCAAGGGGCCACGGATTACTGTGGGTGGTGGAAGCGGGGCAGCGACGACGGTGGAGACACGCAGAGCTTGTCAGGGAGGAAGAACAAGGCAAATGTGAGATGGGGAAGAGCTCACCGTGGAGGAAGAAGAGGGACAGAGAAGGCGACAAAGGAGGTCACCTGGGAGGAAGAAAAGGGCGAGGGAGGGGGGCCGTGCAGTGCGCGTATAGACGGACCCTCCCGAGGCACATGTAGTGGCTCTAGCCAGACCGGCCCACGTATGGAATTCGCTGACTCGGCCCGCGCGGCCAACCCTGGCATAACCAGGGCGGGGCCCACATGTCAGAGGCACGCGCGGCGCTGCCCCGTGCTGTGCCTGCCCACTCGATTCCCACTCCTTTTGCTCGCGCCCTAAGGAGCCACCGCTTCTTGCCTTTCTTCTCATTCTTCTCCGGCCGCGGCGGCGGCGGCCACTGGTTGCTCCACCACGCAACCTCCGCAACCCAGGGAACCATACTTCGGGAGGCACCAGGGGGAGAGATGAGGGGGTCGTGACGGTGTAGGTCGGTGGCTTCGCCAACTTCGTCAGCGCCCACTTCTGGAATTTCCAGGTCACTCCCGTAGGATCCTAAAAATATCGAGCCCTACCCTGTCCGTACAACCTTGTAGCTCGAGAACCTGACTCCGCTTCTTTCGCTACTCCTCGGGATGAGCTGCTCGGGCTCGCCGACGACCCCAGCGCCGATCCCATCATCAAGGCTGCGGAGCTCGACATGGACGTCCTGTACCGCATCGGTGAGACGCATCTGTTGGGTTGATCTCGGCTAACAACCTCCGAGATCTCAGGGAGGTCACGCCCCCCATCTCGCGCCCTGATCGGGAGCGCAACCAACTGTGATTCGGTTTCGGTCCTGGTCACCTAGCGCCAAATAAAAAGGGGATTCGGCAGGCTAGCTCACGGGTTGTTCTAGGCCTCTCAAACCCTAACAAACCCGATCTATAACGGTGCGCTACGGTGAACGAAGGCCAAAGCTCTCCTCCGTCTCCGTCCATGGCTCCGTCGTCCCCGCCGGCCACCTCTGCTTCACCGACATCGCCGACCAACCCCATGGCCTCTTCGAGTTCGGGTACGTTGACGCTTCCGCTCTAAAGATTAAGCTAGGTGTTCATGTTTCTTGACCTAAGGTTAAAGCTTATTGGTCATATTAGACTTATATCACATTCACAGCATCAGGTAGGGGCGCCGGCCGCTTGTCCCAAAAGATGCATCCGTTTCATTATTGGTTGGTTATCTCGGATCATTTGAGTTACGCTGCTCAATTTCGTCAGGGCGTCTCCACCTACTGCCCCCGTCTGGTATCTGTTGGTTCTCGAGGTAATTTACTTCTGTTCTTGACTTCTTTATGTGCTGCAATGCTGAATTTACTCCAATTATAGCAATGCACTCAAGATTATTGTCTTTAATTGTGCTCGGTAGCAATCCTCCCTTTGTGGAGAAGTATAAGTTACCTGTTATTTTGTCAGTGATAGCATACATTACATAGTGGTATCATTTGCAGGGTCTCTTGGCACTTTAAGTTCCTCCGGTACTCTGGGTCTGAGTAGCGCTGCCGCAGATCAGCTCAATGCCGTTACATGGCAAGTGGCGTTCTAACTTCTTTAGAATTCGTCTCCATGTTTGATTTGCTTACTGTGTCCATCATGCATAACTGGCTGTCTTACAGGCCATGTATATGAGCTAAAGAGAAGCAGGCGGTTGTTTCAGTGTGGTCTTGGATTGTTTGTGCAATTGGGCTGGAAATGCACTAACTGCAGATCAATGCCATTGGATATCTAGAGCTTGTTGTAGCTCTGAAAAATGGAGGAAACGTATCTGCATTTTCAAAGCAAGCACATATCAGAATATAGCAGCTCACATATGACATATCAGAATATAGCAGCTTCACTGTATAGATGTTTGCTTGATAAATTTGTTGGGAACTGTTGCAGCCTGTAATGAACTTCTCTTAGCCCATGATATGATTATTTGGAGATTGTAATGATGCATATACTCATCCAGTTGCTCTGAAAATTGCTGCATGGAATGTGCTTACTCTTTATATGGAGTATCATTCAGTTTTCGGCATGTCATTGCTTGTTGTTGATAGCCATGCTTCTGTGCAAATCATGCTGTGAGTGAGTGATTATATGCTAATATTACCGACGACCTACTCCAGTTAGAGAGCACCTATCTGTGAAATAATGTGTCAGGCTTATATTTATATAGTACTTTGATGAGTCAATGCTGATTGATGTAGGTCTGGAAATGTAACAAGATTGGTAGCAAGACCTCATCAGCGGAACTTGTTTCTGCAAAGCTTAGCTGAAGAAGAGCAGAACCCAAGCACTAGCAGTGGTGGGAACAACTCCCAGAAAACTGTTGAAGATAAGGATCTGGTTAAATATCTAGAGATTAGAGAATGGAGTCAATTTTTGGGCTGATTATTCGAAGGTTCAGTATCACCCTCAGAGCTTGTATGGTGTTAGACCATGTGGCTAGATCTAGAATATTGTTGTGATGAATAATTGACAATGGTTAATTTGTGATGATAATATTTGGCAATTTTGTTTAGCAGCGTTATGCGAGTTGTGTTGCGTATGTGCGGATTGATGTTGGTTAAGTTGGGATGAACTTGTGCCGGAAGAATATTCTTTGGTCTTTGCATGTGCAGGTTGAGCATGAAAACGATCATGATCGATGACGAGGTGGACCGGGACTAGGATGGGGAGATCCGAGGTTCAGACGGTCGAGAATGTCATGGGATGATCGAGCTCATGCTTGGGACACATGAAGATCAAAGGTTGATGGTACGTGAAGAAACTACGGGAGGTGCGGTCCTGAAGGTTTCGACACATGATGAGTTAAAAAATCGGAAGTGTGAAAAACTCGTGTTAGAAAGGGTTTCGAGTCCCTTGAAAATTAGTGGGCCAAATGTCTGATTGAGGTAAAAGGGCGCAGGCCTTGTTGAAGGAGTGGTATTAGGGTTTGAGTTCGTTTGTAAGTTTATTTTGGATTGGTGGAAATGCTATAAAAAGGTTAGGGCCGGCGTATGTTTTTCTTCGCGTAGTTCTCGTCTAGTCATCTCGGCTTCTTGGATCGCTGTCTCGCTCGGGAAAAGAAATCATGCAGATCGTTTTATCATCGAGATCGTTGCGTCTCGAGAGCGTTGCATGCAGGTAAGTCTTGAGCGGCGGCCGGATGGTAAGTAATTAGTGTTAATGAGGTTTGCTAATGAGGTTGGTTGGTAGATGGATTAATTTGGGTGAACGGTTGGGCTTCAGTTTTTAGCTTTCGGTTTATTTTTTACTATTCATAAATTTCGTCTTTTTCTGAACTTTTGGTTTTTTTTGAGCTTTTTTGCCGGTTCTTTTTTCCCGTATTTGTTTGTATTATATGTAATGGGCTAACATATTTTTTTATTTTTTAAATTTAATTATGCTAAATAAACCTCTGTCAGCTACAGTATTTTTTCAGCTAGCTACAGTGCTTTTCAGCCGTAAGCCACTGAAAATAAGCTCAAATGATCATCACCTTAAATATTGGCTGCATGTTGGAGTAGATTTTTCTTTTCATGTGAAATCCACATGTGGCGGCTGGAGTTATTTATGTGCCATGCTCTTTGCTTCGGTCTGGCACATGAATTCATTGAAGTAATCAACTAGTTTTTCGATTCGTGTGCAAGATCAAAGATAAAGAACTAAGAGCACTCTCAATACAGAAACTATGGATGGTTTCTATGGCATTAAATAAGGTGTCAAGTAAGCAAAATGCTGATGTGTCATTGGAGTTAAGGAGGAGAGATAAGGAAATGGTTTCTTATATAGACACCATGTCTACACGAGAACCAAGATAGAAAGAGCTGTGATAGGTAGATGATATGAGAGAGAAGATAGATGATTGGATGAAAATTTTATTTGTAGAAACTATCCATTGGGAGTATAGTTTCCATGGGTAGTGTCTACATTAATTAGCAAGTATAGAAACTACTTCATAGTTTCTGCATTGGGAGTGCCCTAATAGTAACAGAAGTCTTGTTTTGTTTGCTCCGGCCGAACACAGTCATAAGTTCCATCGTTGGTCTGAGATTAATTTTCTTATTTTTCTATTGTTTTATACTCTTTGTGATTAAAAAAACAGTAGATTTTAGAAAAAGTTTTCGCTGTGCGCTGCAATCATTCACCCCCTTTGATTGCCATCGACGATTCTACATATGGGCTGCATGGGTCATAGACAGACTTTGACAAGTTTGATAACTATGGGACTGCAAGGGAGGTAATTTCAGAATGGTCTCACATAGAGGAGATGAATGAGAGGTTAAGGTTCTTTGTTGAAGAATGCGACCATATTCAGGTCTTATATTTCCCCCCAATAAACTATCGATGAACACTCTATTTACTGTTATACTACGGGCTATGTTTACTTATGCAATCAGTGATTTTTGTTGAGGTCTTAAATTTTGAAATTGATTAATTCATAATTTGCTACAGGGCATCCAGTGTATCGTGGATGATTCAGGAGGGTTTTCCAGTGTAGCTATACAGTATTCGGAGAACATTGCCGATGATTACACAAA
This sequence comes from Dendrocalamus latiflorus, assembly GCA_017311315.1. Classification (NCBI taxonomy): domain Eukaryota; kingdom Viridiplantae; phylum Streptophyta; class Magnoliopsida; order Poales; family Poaceae; genus Dendrocalamus; species Dendrocalamus latiflorus. The sequence continues at coordinate 22,118,260 of CM029635.1, forward strand.
CACACCTGTATTGCTTTATTATGCGAGGGATCCAACCACCCATGTATCATCTAGGAATCAAAGGGAGTCCATTACCAGATCCTTGCATGATGCCGTTTCATTTTCAAAACTTTCATCCTTTTGCAATCTGATGGTTCCAATAGGACTGCCTTCTCTAAGTAGAAGTATGCTTTCACTTACCGGACTACCACATTCGAATTTCGTGCTTTTCTGACAATTTTCCTTTCTAGCATGTTTAGGTGATCTGTGAGTTCTCATACATTCCCTAAACAGATAGGAAGATTGTAATGCCCTAGGGTCCAAATCGGTTTAGACCTAACCCCATTTTAGATAGGTCACGTACACGTAGCAACCCGCTTTCGCTTTCGTCCTTACTTCACGCAAAATGGTTAACCAGGGGTGCAACCATTAGAACTCCTAAGCTTATAGGTAAGTGCTTCTCAAGCTAAGCTAGCAAGGTGGGACTGACCCACACCCTCATGTGCACACATACATATGGTCCAATATAGGCCGGAGTGTCACATACACCCTCTCTCAAAGGACCCGACGTTCTCGTCGGACCAACATACCCACACTGGGGCAAACGATAAGGATCTCCCCTCTTGGCATATGTCCGTGCGTTCAGTACCAGCACATATGCTATCCCGTGTGTCCACTCCGGGCCCACACGCGCCATGCGCCATATGCCCGCGCCTCTGACCCGCACGCGCCCATGTAACCACGAGAATCGGCTCTGATACTATTTGTAACGCCCTAGGGTCCAAACCGGCTTAGATCTAACCCTATTCTGAATAGGCCATGCACACGTAGCAACCTGCTTGCGCTTTCATGTGCATTGATCTTATGCTGAAAACATTGCACTTGATCGCAGTTCCCATTAATGTCAACTCACAAACATAACCAGCTTTACTATCATACTAGCCGCATAAGCGCCGCGCACGCCGCGCTAGCTACCGTGTGAAACAAAGTAAAGGAGACAATGATTCGCAGGGAGTTTCTCAAAAAAAATCGAGGGCACATGCGTAATTCCGGGGAAATCAAAGGGTTTTTTTGTAAAAAATCGAGGACCTGTAAGGGCCTGTACGTAAGTAAATAAGGACCTATACGCAATTTCGGAAACCCGCGGGGCGCAATCAAAAAATTTGTAAGGGAAAAAACTTGCAGGGACCTTTTCGCGAGGAAAAAGGACCTCTACGTAATTTCCAGAAAAGTGAGAGAAAGCGGCTCGGCCGGCCGTACGCGAATTCACTCGCCACGCGCCGGCCGGCCGAGCGCCGCGGGGTGACGTGGGCGCGCGCCCTCGCGCGAAGTCCCCGGAAATATGGCCGGTAGGATATGTCTATTTACTTTTTCTAGTGTGTGTGTATGAATACAGCGCTCATCCTAGTATAAAGCAGCTTTACTAGCATATGTCTATTTACTTTTTCTCACATTATCCATACGAAATTATTTTCATGGGCATATGGAGTCTTATTCTGAATTGTGTAGGTAACATTTTTCTGTTAGCTTCATTTCATCAGGTTTCCTACGACCTTTGCTTTGTATACACGATGAGAAGCCGTTCCACTCTGGTGCCATTTGTGCAGCAGCAATACATTCAGTTACTGTTCCATTTAGACTACAAAATGTCGGCCCGGCTTCAAACTTAGCACATTCGTGTGGTAATATTGATATCGCTGAACTTGTGCACATAATATATGATCAAGGTAGGCAGAACATGGTTACTGCTCTGGATGTAGCAATGCCTGCCCCTTCTTTGACAGGTACACAACAGATGCCCTGTTTGATCTGACTTGAATGAAAATTTAATCTTGCACTAATTGCATACTCATAATTTAATAGATAGAAATGGTCTGGGGAACATACAGAAGAACCTGCACTCTTTGACCCCTGAAATCAGTGAAGAAGACGAAGATCCTTATTCTGTTGAATCACTGGTGGTTCATGGAGCTCTGGATGCAGGTTTGCCTATCTTATGCTAGGGATACATTTTATTCTTATTATCTGTCATGCTAATGGAGTTCTTTTTTCCACCTAGTGTTACTTGTTAGCTAGGATTTCGCGATATTGAAGGCATGGATAAATTTTGCTTGTACATTACATCTAGAAAGTACAAAAGCTTGATGTAAATTTGTTGATACAAGCGGGCAAAGGGCTTTAGGTGCCGCTCGCTTGGGCTGAAATAAGCTGATTTATGACTGAAATTACACTGTAATTGATGATGACTTATTTAGCTTAAGTAAATTTTAAAAAATTAAAAATAAAAAACAAGTTAGCCCATTACGGACAATGCAAACTGTTACATTCTGGGCCACAGGTCTAAATGGGCTAAACACAACTAAGTCCACGGAGCAACGGAGCAACAACCTTATAAATGGTATTGGGCCTTCTCCCCCCAAAAGACTAGTCCAATGGGTGGGGGCTCCCTCACACTTATAAGTTGTGCTTGCTCCTCTCCCACAATCCATGTGGGACTATTCCTAACAACGGCCACAGGTCTAAATAGGCTGAACACAACTAAACCCATGAAGCAACGGAGCAACAACCTTATAAGTGGTATTGGACCTTCTCCCCCCCCTCCAAAAGACTAGTCCAATGGGTGGGGGCTCCCTCACACTTATAAATTGTGTTGCTCCGTTGCTTCATGGGCTTAGTTGTGTTTAGCCCATTTAAACTTGTGGCACCCGGTTGGACCTAGACATACGGTCAGGGTCCAAAACTGTAACGCAAACGAATACGGGAAAAAATGACGCTGCAAAAAAGTTAAAAAGTAAGAAAAAACGAAATTTAAGATGGTAAAAAATAAATCAGAAGCTAGAAATTTAAGCCGAAATGAACGGACCTACTTGTTAAAGGATGGTTCGGATAGGCAAAATTGGCGACATCTTGAATTCGTGGCGTTTGACTTGGGACACTTATTTTGCATCTTTTTCAGCAAATACCACACTTTGGTGGTTATTTGCCCACTCGGCTATTATAATATTATTTTTGCTGATGGTTTTTTGAAGTGTCTTATGGATTTTGGTTAAAAATAAATAGTAATGGCTAAAAAAGTGGCTTTTAAAAGAAGAGAAGGAGCGGTGTAAAAAAATGAAAGAGAGATATATGCGTGTGATAGGAACGAGAGGAGTGAGGGTGAGTGATGCACCTGTGACCTCTACCTTATCCCTGGAGTGAGACGGTAACGAGAGGAGTGGAGAAGTCGTTTAAGAAACCAGGTATTAATATTGACTTTTAACTTTTCTAAGTAGAAGCTAGGAGCATAAACCAATATGAATATGACCATAGTTGGCTCGGCCGGCAAGGATAGTAAATGGGATGAGCACTTGCGAGGCACTCGAGCCAATTACGAACCGTCCAATCAAAAGGGCAAATGGACTTTTGACTGATCTTTCTATCCTCTTCAGCCTGAAAATGATATTATAATGGATTTGTTTTTTTTTACTTCGACTTATAATTTATGCTTGTAGTTTATGGAGTTTGGCTATTCGTAAGTGCAAAGTATGGAGTAAGAGAAACTTATGTGCAACCGATATAAATGAAGTTATTACAGTGTGTACTATAATTAAGTTGTAAATTTTATCTTAAAAAACATTCTATTTGAAAGCTAATTATTATAGAAAAATCGAAAGACAGTTAGTAGAAGCTGAAAAGAAGAGGCTTAATAGATATAGTGTCTTATGGCAAATAACCACAAAAGTGTAATTCCTCCAACCAATATTGCCTTTTGGATACGGATGTAGTTCTGAATTTAGGTCATGTACCTGTTGTGAAGCTGAAGATGAGATCTGAGTGTCGTGCAAGCCTCCACGGATGTTGGTGCTCTAGAGCGCTCTTTGCGCATGTGCGTTCATTTGAGCACGGGTGTTTGCATCATGCCACATGCAGCTGTTGCGATATTCTGCAATGTTTCAGGTCAGATCCAGATCGATCGGATCTCCCTCCGTTTTTCTCCCCTCTCTCTCTCTCTCTCTCTCTCTCTCTCTCTCTCTCTCTCTGAAACAAAACCAAATCTTGAAAATTTTCAAAACTTGAATTTGAGTTCATTTCCTGTTTTTGCTTTGCCCTCTCAATTCCTTAACCTAAATCCCACAAATCTCAAAGCCCAACTGTCTTTGATCTCTGTCATTGATCGGAATGGGAAAGGGAGGAGTGTTATCGCTGTGTTGTCTGAAAATTCCACCGCCTCACTGTTTTGTCGCCGCCGCTCACACCCATGTCGTGACCGACCGTTTCCGCGCCCTTCCCGCCGGCTCCGCCTGGTGGACAGCCACTCCTGCCCCCGTGGCACGCCACGCTAGCCCGCTGCAGCGCCGTGCATCAGCCTTTGCCGCCGCCGTGTTCCCCGCTTTGCCGCCGCCCAACCCCTCTGATCGCGCCACTGCATTCCCGCGCCGCTTGATCTCGCCACCTCCCCGCGCGGACAAGCTTCCTTTCCACCTCCACCGCCCATACCCTCCACCGCCGTCGCAAGTCCATCCACCGCCGCCGGCAGCCACCGCCACCCTCCCCTGTGTCTTGCGTGCGCACGGGCGTGAGGAAGAAGAAGGCCCTGTGCGTTCGACCGAGCCACCCCGCGATGTGGTTGAACCGCACCAGCCGTCCGCGTCGCCCCGCGCGCGCCCGCGCCTGAGTCCGACCGCGCCACCCCACGCCGCTCGCACCGCACCGCGTCGCCCGCACCCGACCGCGCCCGTGCCTGCGCCCGACCGCGTCGCTCCGCGCGCGCCCGCGCCCGACTCGCCACCCGGTCGCACCGCACCGTGCCCGCGCGCCCGCGCCTGACCCGAGCCGGGCTGACCTGGTTGAGCTGAGTCCATTCATTTGAACCTGTTGCATCCGACTCGAGTCCAAGGAATAGTAACCGAGCCCAATGAACAGTGACCCGACCCAAAACCCTAAAATTCATGTTTATACTCCTCGGATTCGTCTCGAGCCCACCAACCCAAATCCAAGGCTCATTTATCCATTTGACCCTCCTATAAACCTAAATCTCAATTTATTTGAATTTTATCGGATTTTATTTCTTTATTTCATTTTTTTTATTCCTAGCTCAACTTTTCGAGCATGGAATTAATGTTATTTTTATTGCTTTTGCGTTAGCCTCCGACGCCGGACTATCTCAGGAGCAGGAGGGAGAAGACCCAGTTCAAGCCCCGTCTTCTGAAGAATTTGAGCTCGTAGAAATCTTTGACTCGCAAGGCAAGTTGCACATACCTCGATCATATTGAGCCTATCTTGTCATGATGTATTTATTTAGTAGTATTTTCATTATGCTATTTTTAAGTCATTATTTTGTGTATAATTATTGTTTAGAATGACATGATCTATTAGTTATGACCTACCACCTGAAAAGGCCCCGTTTGACTTGATGACCATGTTCATGTTGACAAACATAGTAGTATTAAATATACTAGTGACATAAATATGGTAGTTTAGGAATTCACTAAAATCTTTTCACTGTTAAGGTTCTTGGTAATTGTTTAGAGCTTTGAAAATTTGGATCTAGGGTAAGTGAGGATCACAGATGGGGATCCGAAGACCTTATCCTAGGGTGGAGGCTTGGTTGAGGAATGGTGGCAGTACAGGAAGGTACTGAATATGGGTTTGTGTATAGTGATGCCTCAGAGAAAAATATAAGGACTAGACCCTTATGCTGCGTAAAGAACATAGTATCCGCCCAACCACAAGCGTTGATTTTGTCAAACCTGGTTTAATAACTGCTCAAATTCAATTGAACCTCTGCAATTGGCGGGGGGAGTCCGAGGGTGAGTTCGTATGGGAGGTGGTTAACCATACAACAGTAGGTTTGCTATGAGTCGGATGAGATCCGTGGGGTCATCCGAGCTCATGGGGAATTAGGACCTACTGGGTGGAGGCTATATAAAGAATTGAGCAGTGAACAACCTTGTTCTTTTAACTCTGTCGCGGGAGTTGAGAGATCTTGTGGGTAAAGCAGGGCAACTCTGCAGAGTGAAATAAATGGTATTCGAATGCGCCGTGCTTCCGGTTAATGAAGCTGTGTTTATTGGGTGATTCCAGCAGCAAAGCATAAGTAGAGTTATGAATGGTTTTGAGATGTGGAATATTGATAATTACGCTTGAAAACCCCCTTTACTTAATGGAGTTGCTTTTCAAGTTTTATAAAATAAAACTGCATCTACCCAATTAAAGAACTTGTTATCCCTTCACTTGATATTCCAAGCATATAGTTAATGTTAAGCTCCGTGTAACTTGCTGAGTACGGAAGTTGTACTCATTCTTGCTTAAAAACATAAACAGAAACTGTTAACTTTGAGGAGCCCAGTGAAGACGAAGAGGTGGTGTATTACGAAATGGAAGAAGCCTGGGATTAGGGTCGTTCTTCACTCGAGCAATGCCTGTGGTGTTTCTTTTTGTGTAATATATCTGAAGGCCGTCGGCCCTACTGTTAAACTTGGCTTTAAGCCCTTTTATTGTAATAAAGTCGACTTTTGTATTTGAGCTTGCGTTGGCAATGTTATTCACTCGATGGATGTAACTCGCAATTGAACTGTCCTGGGCAATTGCGAGGAATTCATAACGCTCCCAAAAATGGGGGTGTTACAGAGTGGTATCAGAGCACGCTTGCTTGACCGTAGGATGACCCTAGGTGTGTTAGGGAAATGTTTACAAAAACTATTTTGGTTATAAAATAAGCTACTCAAAATTCCGGTAATATTCTTATAATCTTCCTTTTCTTGTCCGTAATATTCTTGTATTAATTAAGTTGATTTCTAAAAATATTTATGTCAATTCTTGTCTAACCTCAAAATTTACCGATTTGAGCAGACGATGAGGATGCGAAATGACTATGCTGATCCAGTGCTTCTGTCCGGATGGGCGTCACGATTATGGAAGATGCAGAGGTATCTGCACGCGACTTTGGAGCATCGCCCAGCATTTCATACGAGAGCACTGATGATTCATGGGAGGATCCGTCAGTGGAAGGCATGGGTGTATCTGGAACCATTGCCTTGGAGACCAGATGCTCGGAGGAAATTTACGGGATATCGCCGCAGAGAGTCTGATGCCATCCAAGATGCGGCCAGAAAGGCAGTGGAGTACCTCCGCAGATACTACCAAGCAGAATTTGATGAATCTCCACATCACCTCACTCCACAGATTGATGAAGGAGGACGTAGCTACTCACTCCCACCGCTGGATCCAGAAGAGGACCCCAGAGTCAAAGAAGCTGCTTTTCTGATCCTCACCCAGGAAACCCAATACCACAGAATGACAGAAGAAAACAGGCAGATGCGACAACAACTTATCACAGTTCAGCAGGAGAATTGGCTTCTGAAGCAGCAACTACTACACTACCAACAGAAGGAGCAAGTGGAAGCATCGAAGCGTGATGAATTTTCCGAAAGTTCCAACAGGCAGAGAAGAATGGCGGCGCCACAGTATCGTTCACTCTTCGAGCCAGCACCGCCTGCCCAGGAGAGGCCTACAGCAGATGATGTTGAGACTAAGGGTAAGGAACCAATGATCGATGATGACGAAGAGGAGGATCCGGAAGACAAGGAGTGGTGCTCCGATGACAACGCAGATAAGGAGGAGAGCAAGGAGAAGGAACCGATGATCGATGATGACGAGGAGGAAGAACCGGAGGAGGAGTGGCTTTCTTCTGGAGCTTCTACGTCAGATCAGTGGTTTTAGTGTTGAGTTTAGTGGCGATAAGATAGTTTGTGTCCCTTTTTGGTAGTAGCCGTTTTTGTAATGTAAGATAAGTTGTGGTATGAACTTTTGTAAGATAGTGTGTACCCAGCTTATAATATGCATGAATAAAGGCTACTTTGTGTTTTTTTTTTGTAATTGATAATTTGTTTGATTAGCAATATCTTTAATCTACCTCTTCAAATTCTAACCCTCTTATTTCACTCTGGAATCTTTACCTAATTCATTCTGATCTTACCTTAATTCTAAATTCTTACTTATCTGTCTAATTTCATAAAAACTCGCTGCAGATCTGTACTCCTAACCTCATTAAGACAGTCAAGATGTCAGGAAGTGGAGAAGGATCTCAAGGACAAGACAGTCCTCAGCAAAAGGAAGCGCCACAACTCAACTTAGCAGACATTTTGGCCAAGATGGAAGAGAATAGATTCCAAGCAGAACTGAATCAATCCCGTATGATGGAACAACATGCCAGACTGTTAGAACAGATTGCTATGAGAAGCGGAGGGAATAATCAACAAGGAATGCCTGGACAGTCAAAGTGGGCAGATTTTCAAAAGACTCGACCTCCAGTGTTTTCTTCCTCACCTGATCCAATGGTAGCTGAGGATTGGCTCAAAGATGTAGAAAGGAAGTTGAATACCATACAATGCAATGATAAGGAAAAAGTATTGTATGCATCCCATCAACTGCAGGGCCCAGCTGCAGCATGGTGGGTGAACTACCAGACTATGAATGAGGATCGGGAGATCACTTGGAGAGAATTTGAAGATTCGTTCCGCCAAGCTCATGTGCCCACAGGAGTCATTGAAGCCAAGCGTCGGGAATTTCTTGCGCTAAAACAAGGAGGACGAACTGTCACAGAATATCTTCACCAGTTCAATGCGTTGGCCAGATATGCCCCCGATGATGCAAAGACTGAAGAGAAAAAGATGGAGCGATTCAAAGAAGGGTTACAGAAATCCTTGAAATATCATATTTCAATGGTGGACTATAAAGACCTACCCACAATGGTAAATAAACTCATCGTGTCTGAAGAGGCAAGAAATGAATTAGAGGACACTCGGAAGAGGAAGATAATACAGAGAACATCATCGTCGGAAGGATCTCGAAAGCAAATGATGCTAGCACCCCAGTTTAGAGGACAACAGGGAAGGAAATTTGTATACATGCCTAAATCACAGCTTAAGACTAGCCAAAGTCCTATGACATCTCAGCAGAATGTCAGGCAAATTTCTATGCTGAAGTGCTATAACTGCGGAGGGAATCACTTACAGAGGCAATGCCCGCAGTTACATACTGTCTGTTATCACTGTGGCCAAGCGGGCCATTACAAGAATCAGTGTCCACGAGGAGGATTACCTTCAGAAGTAGCAAAAGCTCAAGTAAGGGCACAGGCATCTACGCCACGTCAATTCATTGCCATACCAAAGCAAGAAGAAGGAGGACAGACTAGACAGTTTGCATTGAAGCCAGCAGGAACTCAGACGACAAACTTGATGTCAGCAGCAAACAAAGGAAAAGGGATACTGAAACCAGTCCAAGGAAGGATAAACCATATTTCCGCAGAAGAAGCAGCGGGAGCCAACGACGTCATCGTTGGTACGTACCTTGTTAACTCAAAGCCTTCTGTGGTTTTGTTTGATCCCGGAGCAACACATTCATTCCTCTCCTTGGCTTTTGCTGTGAAAAATCAATTGTCGTTTTCTCCTTTGCAAAAGTCTTATTCCTTTCAAACTGCTGGGAATAAAGTGGAATCTCGCTTTGGATGCAAAGGCTTAGATTTAGAAATCCAAGGAGTCAAATTTAAGACAGACTTGCTATTATTGGAGATGAAGGGATTGGATGTTATATTAGGAATGGATTGGTTAACTAAGTATAAAGCCAATGTGAGTTGTGAAAATAAGCTAGTAACCCTGATAAGTCCAAAAGGACAAAAGATATTCGTGAAGACAGATCCAGCATTAGTAGAGAAATTGAAGGCGAGTACTCAGAGTATAATGGTAGAAGAGGGAGTATCCCAAATACCTATAATTCGGGAATATCCAGATGTTTTTCCAAAGGAGCTACCTGGAAAGCCGCCAGATAGACCCATAGAGCTTGCTATTGAGTTGATACCAGGGACTAAACCTATTACAAAGCGTCAGTATCGGATGTCAGCCCAAGAGCTAAAGGAACTTAAGAAGCAAATGGATGAATTAATGGAGAAAGAATTTATACAACCTAGTATATCTCCTTGGTCAGCCCCAGTACTGTTCGCGAAGAAAAAGGATGGTAGTCTGAGAATGTGTGTGGATTATCGAGGATTGAACGCAGTGACTATCAAAAATAAATATCCTCTGCCAAGAATAGATGACTTATTTGATCAGCTCAAAGGAGCCAAGGTGTTCTCAAAAATTGATTTAAGATCTGGATATCATCAGCTTAAGATCCGAGAGCAAGATCGTGAAAAGACTGCCTTTACCACAAGATATGGATTATTTGAATTCACAGTGGTACCATTTGGCTTGACAAATGCACCTGCATATTTTATGAATCTGATGAATATGGTATATATGGAGCAGTTAGATCATTTTGTGATAGTATTCATCGATGACATATTAATATATTCCAAGACAGAAGAAGAACATCGACAACATTTGCATATCGCCTTGAGTAAGCTAAGAGAACATCAGTTATATGCTAAGTTCTCTAAATGTGAGTTTTGGATGAAAGAAGTAGCCTTTCTCGGACATATTATCACAGAAGAAGGAGTAAAAGTAGATGCTGAGAAAGTGAAAGCAGTAATGGAATGGAAACAACCAACCACAGTAACAGAAGTCCGAAGTTTCCTTGGTTTGGCCGGATATTATCGTCGTTTTATTGAAGGATTTTCGAAGATAACTAGACCCCTCACCCAGCTTCTTAAGAAGGATAGCCCCTACAAATGGACGGATAAATGTGAAGAGAGTTTTCAGGAGTTGAAGACAAGATTAACCTCAGCCCCAGTGCTCGTACTTCCTAATCCCGAGAAGGATTTTCAAATTTATTGCGATGCTTCAAAGCAAGGACTGGGTTGTGTGTTAATGCAAGAAGGGAAAGTAGTGGCGTATGCTTCAAGACAGCTACGGCCACACGAGATAAACTATCCAACACATGACTTGGAATTGGCAGCTGTAGTACATGCGTTAAAGATTTGGAGGCACTACCTATTGGGAAATCGTTGTGAGGTCTTTTCTGACCACAAGAGTCTGAAATATATATTTACTCAGCCAGACTTAAACCTTCGACAACGAAGATGGTTGGAGTTAATTAAAGACTATGATCTGGATCTCCAGTATCATCCCGGGAAGGCAAATGTAGTCGCAGATGCACTAAGTCGAAAGAAGTATCCCAACATAGCTTCTATTTCGGAATGCTCTAGTTCATTACAAGGAGAAATTCAACATTTGAATCTATGTGTTGTTGAACAAGGTCAGATAGCAGCTTTGGAAATTCAGCAGACTTTAACAGATCAAATCAAATCAGCACAAGAAAAAGATGAAGAAATACAACAGCTCGTAAAAAGAAGTCAAGAAACAAACTCGACTGAATTTGTTAAAGATGATCGGGGAATCTTGAGATTTAGAGATCGTTACTGTATACCTGATGACAAGGACTTAAAAGACTTGATATTGCGAGAAGCTCACTCATCTCAACTCTCTATTCACCCAGGAGGTACGAAGATGTATCAAGACTTGAAAAAGAGGTATTGGTGGAGTAAGATGAAGAGAGAAATAGCAGAATATATTGCACGTTGTGATACCTGCCAGAAGATAAAAATAGACCATCGGAAACCCTCAGGGTTGCTAAACCCTTTACCAATCCCAGAATGGAAATGGGACGACATTGGTATGGATTTTATTACAGGGTTCCCAAAAAGTCGAGACGGTTACGATGCTATTTGGGTAATCGTAGACCGACTAACCAAAGTAGCACACTTCATACCAATTAAGCAAACCTATGGTAAAAATAAACTGGCAGAGCTATACTTAACAAAAATAGTGGTATTACACGGAGTTCCAAAAAGAATAGTGTCTGATAGAGGAGCACAGTTTACGTCTACATTTTGGGAGAAACTACATGAAGCCATGGGAACAGATTTAGCATTCAGTACAGCATACCACCCACAAACTGGAGGACAAACAGAGCGAGTGAATCAAATCTTAGAAGATATGCTTCGAGCATGTGCATTGGTCTATGGAGCAGCTTGGGACATGTGTTTACCGTTTGCGGAATTTTCATATAATAACAGTTACCAAGCCAGTATTAAAATGGCACCATTTGAAGCCCTGTATGGAAGAGAATGTAGAACACCGTTGAATTGGACTGAAACCGGAGAACGGCAGTTCCTGGGGCCAAAAATTGTCCAAGATGCAGAAGCTCATGTCAGGGTTGTCCGAGACAAAATGAGAATAGCCCAGAGTCGACAAAAGAGTTATGCTGATAACCGTCGAAAAGATCTAAGCTTTGAAATCGGAGATTGGGTATATCTCAAGGTCACACCGTTCAAATCAGTAAAAAGATTTCAAGTTAAAGGGAAGTTAGCCCCGAGATATATCGGCCCGTTCGAGATTCTTGAGAGAATAGGGGAAGTAGCTTATAAATTACAGTTAACACCAAACCTGGCCAGAGTGCATAATGTGTTTCATATATCTCGACTACGCAAATGTCTCCGCCACACAGCAGAGCAGATACCAGTGGATGATATAGATTTACAAGATGATCTGTCATACGAAGAAGAACCAATTCAGGTCTTGGATACTACAGAGAGGCAGTTAAGAAACAAAAATATCAGATTTCATAAAGTTCAGTGGAGAAATCATACAGCAGATGAGGCAACGTGGGAAAAGGAGTCAGACTTACAGCGAGAATTTCCCAACCTACTCCTTGGCCCGAGTTGATCTCGAGGTCGAGATCCTTTTTAAGGGGGGTAGGTTGAAACAAAACCAAATCTTGAAAATTTTCAAAACTTGAATTTGAGTTCATTTCCTGTTTTTGCTTTGCCCTCTCAATTCCTTAACCTAAATCCCACAAATCTCAAAGCCCAGCTGTCTTTGATCTCTGTCATTGATCGGAATGGGAAAGGGAGGAGTGTTATCGCTGTGTTGTCTGAAAATTCCACCGCCTCACTGTTTTGTCGCCGCCGCTCACACCCATGTCGTGACCGACCGTTTCCGCGCCCTTCCCGCCGGCTCCGCCTGGTGGACAGCCACTCCTGCCCCCGTGGCACGCCACGCTAGCCCGCTGCAGCGCCGTGCATCAGCCTTTGCCGCCGCCGTGTTCCCCGCTTTGCCGCCGCCCAACCCCTCTGATCGCGCCACTGCATTCCCGCGCCGCTTGATCTCGCCACCTCCCCGCGCGGACAAGCTTCCTTTCCACCTCCCCTCTGCCCCCTCTGACGCCCTGCACTGGCCAAGCAAGCGTGGCATTGCCGCCGGTCGACACGCATTGCCGCCGCCGTGGATAAGCTTGGGGCAAACCGCCTCCGAGCCATTATTTAAGTGACCAAGCGTCCCAAGCCGCGGACACCGCCCTCCACCATCCGCCCGAGGCCCCAAAGCCTCTTCCATCCACCTCCATTGCCGGTAATTTCAAGAATTCCCCAAACTCAAGCCCTAGACCAATGTCCCATCTCCGGCCCTCTATTCTCCAATTGCATTCGCCTGTAGCCTCACCGACACCCCAGTAGCACGCCCCGACCGCCGCCATAGCCTCCCGAAGTTTCCTCTTCCCCGGCGCCGTGAGCACCCCACCGCCGCATCCACCCCACCGTGGCTAGCTTTGCACGGCCCTCCCCGGCCCAAATCAACTTGCCCACTAGCTTCACCTACTCCCTCTAATGCTCAAACGCCAAAAACCCAGCCCTCAAAACCCTAGAAATCCTCTTTGGCCGTTAAAATCCATACCGAGTTCACCGGCTCACCGCCGGCGAACGCCGCCTCCGCTGGCCCGACCACCGCCAAAAATGGATTCCCCGTGCCGTCACGAGCCCGCCCATACCCTCCACCGCCGTCGCAAGTCCATCCACCGCCGCCGGCAGCCACCGCCACCCTCCCCTGTGCCTTGCGTGCGCACGGGCGTGAGGAAGAAGAAGGCCCTGTGCGTTCGACCGAGCCACCCCGCGATGTGGTTGAACCGCACCAGCCGTCCGCGTCGCCCCGCGCGCGCCCGCGCCCGACCGCGCGCGCCCGCGCCTGAGTCCGACCGCGCCACCCCGCGCCGCTCGCACCGCACCGCGTCGCCCGCACCCGACCGCGCCCGTGCCTACGCCCGACCGCGTCGCTCCGCGCGCGCCCGCGCCCGACTCGCCACCCGGTCGCACCGCACCGTGCCCGCGCGCCCGCGCCTGACCCGAGCCGGGCTGAACTGGTTGAGCTGAGTCCATTCATTTGAACCTGTTGCATCCGACTCGAGTCCAAGGAATAGTAACCGAGCCCAATGAACAGTGACCCGACCCAAAACCCTAAAATTCATGTTTATACTCCTCGGATTCGTCTCGAGCCCACCAACCCAAATCCAAGGCTCATTTATCCATTTGACCCTCCTATAAACCCAAATCTCAATTTATTTGAATTTTATCGGATTTTATTTCTTTATTTCATTTTTTTATTCCTAGCTCAACTTTTCGAGCATGGAATTAATGTTATTTTTATTGCTTTTGCGTTAGCCTCCGACGCCGGACTATCTCAGGAGCAGGAGGGAGAAGACCCAGTTCAAGCCCCGTCTTCTGAAGAATTTGAGCTCGTAGAAATCTTTGACTCGCAAGGCAAGTTGCACATACCTCGATCATATTGAGCCTATCTTGTCTTGATGTATTTATTTAGTAGTATTTTCATTATGCTATTTTTAAGTCATTATTTTGTGTATAATTATTGTTTAGAATGACATGATCTATTAGTTATGACCTACCACCTGAAAAGGCCCCGTTTGACTTGATGACCATGTTCATGTTGACAAACATAGTAGTATTAAATATACTAGTGACATAAATATGGTAGTTTAGGAATTCACTAAAATCTTTTCACTGTTAAGGTTCTTGGTAATTGTTTAGAGCTTTGAAAATTTGGATCTAGGGTAAGTGAGGATCACAGATGGGGATCCGAAGACCTTATCCTAGGGTGGAGGCTTGGTTGAGGAATGGTGGCAGTACAGGAAGGTACTGAATATGGGTTTGTGTATAGTGATGCCTCAGAGAAAAATATAAGGACTAGACCCTTATGCTGCGTAAAGAACATAGTATCCGCCCAACCACAAGCGTTGATTTTGTCAAACCTGGTTTAATAACTGCTCAAATTCAATTGAACCTCTGCAATTGGCGGGGGGAGTCCGAGGGTGAGTTCGTATGGGAGGTGGTTAACCATACAACAGTAGGTTTGCTATGAGTCGGATGAGATCCGTGGGGTCATCCGAGCTCATGGGGAATTAGGACCTACTGGGTGGAGGCTATATAAAGAATTGAGCAGTGAACAACCTTGTTCTTTTAACTCTGTCGCGGGAGTTGAGAGATCTTGTGGGTAAAGCAGGGCAACTCTGCAGAGTGAAATAAATGGTATTCGAATGCGCCGTGCTTCCGGTTAATGAAGCTGTGTTTATTGGGTGATTCCAGCAGCAAAGCATAAGTAGAGTTATGAATGGTTTTGAGATGTGGAATATTGATAATTACGCTTGAAAACCCCCTTTACTTAATGGAGTTGCTTTTCAAGTTTTATAAAATAAAACTGCCTCTACCCAATTAAAGAACTTGTTATCCCTTCACTTGATATTCCAAGCATATAGTTAATGTTAAGCTCCGTGTAACTTGCTGAGTACGGAAGTTGTACTCATTCTTGCTTAAAAACATAAACAGAAACTGTTAACTTTGAGGAGCCCAGTGAAGACGAAGAGGTGGTGTATTACGAAATGGAAGAAGCCTGGGATTA
Organism: Dendrocalamus latiflorus; assembly: GCA_017311315.1. NCBI lineage: Eukaryota > Viridiplantae > Streptophyta > Magnoliopsida > Poales > Poaceae > Dendrocalamus > Dendrocalamus latiflorus. The sequence goes on from CM029635.1 coordinate 22,133,898, forward strand.
GGGTCGTTCTTCACTCGAGCAATGCCTGTGGTGTTTCTTTTTGTGTAATATATCTGAAGGCCGTCGGCCCTACTGTTAAACTTGGCTTTAAGCCCTTTTATTGTAATAAAGTCGACTTTTGTATTTGAGCTTGCGTTGGCAATGTTATTCACTCGATGGATGTAACTCGCAATTGAACTGTCCTGGGCAATTGCGAGGAATTCATAACGCTCCCAAAAATGGGGGTGTTACACTCTCTCTCTCTCTCTCTTCCTTGCAAATCCTCGGCTCAAATTTTGTTCGTCTCATCCAACGACCAAGGACAGCACTGCACCTAAAAATCTCTGTAGTGGCGGCCAAGCTACGCACGCCGAGACATCTGAACTCTGAACCTCTGTAATCTCAGCAGAGACGGCCAAAAATCTCGGCAGTGTGCTGCTTGCTACAAAGTTTGGTGAGTACTGCAGTTGCAGGGCGAGTAGCTAACTACGGTCACCTTGCTTCACCTTGCAGCAGAATTCAGCCGTCCACTTGTCTGAGGTCCTGATCAACTCGGCTTCGACTTCTGGCTTATTTTTCACTATTCATAAGTTTCGTCTTTTTCTGAATTTTTGGCTTTTTGTTGAGCTTTTTTGCCGGTTCTTTTTTTCCCGTATTTGTTTGTATTATACGTAATGGGCTAACATATTTTTTATATTTTTAAATTTTTTAAATTTAATTATGCTAAATAAGCCTCTGTCAGCTACAGTGCTTTTTTCAGCCAGCTACAGTGTTTTCAGCCATAAGCCATAAGACTTTCAGCCGAACCGATCACCACCTGATTCTGACCGACACATAGACGTCCTTCCTACACACGCATGATCTTGCTGCGCCGAAAAGAATAGGCCTCTTCAGTCTTCACTGCATGGCATGTATGTGATCTGTGGTACACCGTAAGGCTCTATGAACGCGGGGATTTCTTTTATTCTTACTAGAATTGAACTGTTTTATGTAAAAATTCTGCGAAAATCCTGTGCAAGCTCCTGGGTTCCAACCGGGGCCTAACTGCAGGTGCTAACGAGGTTTTCATCGCACTTGCAAAGTTGATAGGAAAGAGCAAGGCGATGATCGATGGAGACCAGACCTGACCTGACGTCTCGTGCAGTTGTGCTTCTGCGTGAATTTTGGACGTTTTTGACACTGTTGCTACCCGAAAATACCAAAAATGACGCTGAGGAGAACAAAATTCCAATTCTAGCACCCTGTTGACCGCACCACTTAACGGGAGTGTGACACGTGTCAATGGTGCGGTCGGGGACCGCACCACACCGGAGTGGTGCGCTCCCCGACCGCACCACATGGTCACATCAGAGTGTGTGGTGCGGTCGGGGACCGCACCACTCAGGTGTGGTGCGCTCCCCGGCCGCACCATTGGACACGTGTCGCGACGCGGTTAAATGGTGCGGTCAGGTGGGGGCTAGAGTTGGAATTTCGTTTCCGAAGAGGCTATTTTCGGAATTTCGGGTAGCAACAGTGCCAAAAGCGTCCAAAATTCCTTCTGCGTATCTTGCTTGTACGGCAGTTGTATTAAAAGCTTGAACAGTACAGAAACCCCACAAGTACAGGCCACAGTTGACACATGTTTGCTGGAACACAGGTGCACTCCGTTCAAGCGACCGAGGTCGCTCGGCGTCAGCGCAAATCACGATTGAACCTCGTCGGCGTTGGGCCGCCGGGGGTGGCGAGAGAGGGGCCGGGGTAGATCTGAGAGAGGGGGGAGGTTCTGGAGAGAGGAGGGGACCGACCGCGTTTAGTCGTTCCTTCTTGCATCGTCAAAAGAGATCGTCGATGCATTAAAACTTGCCAACTGCTTGGTTCAGGGCAGTCCCAATGGTGTATTGATGATGGTTTCTATCCTCATTAAATGACTTTCCACGTAGGCAAAATGCTGACATGGCAACGTAATTAATGATGAAAGAGAGCACAAATCCTAGAAACGGTTTCCTCATGAAGAAATCAGGTCTTCACTCCACCCAATGCACCAAGAAACTATGAAATCGCCATTGGGAAGAAACCACCAGTTTCTAGGGGGCTCGTGGCACACTCTCATTGGAGGAAGAAGATAGAGTTGGGAGAGAGAAAGAGAAAATAATTATTACTCGAAGACACCTCTACTGTGGAAGATAGTTTCTATAGATGATTTCTTGTGCTATGGAAATCGTGTCAGTTTCTTCCATTGGGACTGCCCTCATAAAACGAAGTGGCATGGCATCTAACAATAATATCTTTACAAATATTTATATCAACATACTTCTACGTACGAATGAAATTATAATTTTATTATATTCTAGAAACTTACGCTCCGCTCATTTCGACTTGAGCTTCTGACTTATTTTTCACTGTTCATAAATTTCGTCTTTTTTGAATTTTTGACTTTTTTTGAGCTTTTTTGCCAGTTCTTTTTCCGTAATGAGCTAACATATTTTTTTTATTTTAAAATTTTTAAATTTAGTTACGCCAAATAAATCACCTTTAGGTACAGTATAATTTCAGCCAGTTACAGTATAATTTTAACCATAAGCCATTATTTTTCAGCCCGATCAAACATGGCCTTAATTACAGGGTAGTTGTATGTTGGAGGCTACGTCTGTGCTCTCAAAACACCACTTTTTCTACACAAAAGGCAAAGATAACATTTATCGATCGGAGCTGTAACGCCCCCGTTTCCAGGGGCGCGTACGGACACGGCACCCCGTAACTATTCACGCATGAATAGTTATGGAATGTCGCGCAAGAGTATACCATTGCATGCTTACAGCAAAAGTCCAGCATATATTTGACATAAGGATTAACATCCAGCTAACAACAGCGGGGCGTGCAAGCCCAAAGTATAATTACATTACAGAAGCTCCAAGATCCGCTTGAGCGCGGCCAAGACCTAAAGCCACGGATCCTCGTCGAAGAAGCGACCTTCCGGGACTTCCTCAACGGGGAGGCAAACACCTTCGTCTTGATCCTCTAAAGAAGAGCAAAAGCAAGCCGTGAGCCAATCAACCGGCTCAGCAAATCCCAAAGGGATCCTAACTTATTACATGTACGGAACTTCAAGGAAGGAAATATATTTGGTTTATTATCTTTGAGTGGATGCAGTTTTATTTGCAATCATTTTATAAAAGGGACCCAAAACTACTCCTCAAGAACTCAGGGGTTTTTCAACAAGAGTTCATTAACCAACCTAAACAAGTTAAACATTTACAAAACTACTTAAGCTTTGCGGCTGGAATCACCCAAGTGACACAGCTCCAATAACCGGGAGCACGGCGTATTCGAATACCATTTATTTGACTCTGCAGAGTTTGCTCAGCTTTACCCACACGATCCCTTAACTCCCGCGACAGAGTTAAGAAAGCCAGGTCGTTTCACTGCTCAACTCTTTATATAGGCTCTACCCGGTAGAATTCACTCGGGTCTGGCTCGCTCACACACACACACACAAAGAAAAAGAAAACGGTGCCGCTTCGAGTGAACTCTACCGTTGTTAGGCACCCGCAGCACGGCCTGCCTAACCTTTGTTACCCAAACACCTACTCCACAACACCTGTAGAGTTTCAATCGAGTTGAGCAGCTACTAAACCAGTGTTGAGAAGTCAACTCCTGTGGTTGAGCGATCACCATGTCATTTGCTTACCGTAAGGGTCTGGTCCTTATATTTTTTTCCTTAGGGGTCCGCAACCCCTACCAGGTCCGCAACCTGCAACCTAGGGTAACAGGCGGGCGAAAACCGTCTTGCGGCGCACCGCAGCCCCCCTTACCCTATCCTGCGCATGCCGACAATCTCCGCCCTAGGGCACGGTGTCCCATACCACCCTGCCCTAGAGCCGGGTTTTCCAAATTCTATTGGCCCGCAGCCACAACCTTATTAGAATAAGACTTTGCACGATAACAATAACTTACAATTATCTAGAATAACAGATAATTAATTCTAGGGTTACAAAGGCATGGCTACGAGTTTAACATGGCATTTATCGGTGGTAGGGTTAACTATATAACATGTCATTCTAAACATTTTATTTTATTTTGAACTAACAATTTCAGAACTAGCTCAATGCAAATAGCGTAATAACATAATTAAATAACATGGGTTGCAACATGATCAAAGGATTTGGGACTTGCCGTCAATCTGAAAGATTTCCGCTAGCTCGAACGAAGAACCTCCTGGCTCCTGAAACTGCACTTGAACTTCTGGAATCTCCGACACTAGCGTAAACACTGAAAATAACATAAATCCGGCTTGAGACTAATCAAGCGAGGAAAAATAATCTATTAAAAAGGAGTAAAATGCATAAATCCTCAAATAGGGAATTTTAGGAATTTATCTGGGATGATTCTGTGGAAATGGAGGCCAAAAATGGGTCTGGAATATTATTTGGAGCAAAGTGGTGAAATTTGGGAATTTTTGGGATTTTCTGGGATTTTCTAGGATTTATTTGGATTTTCTGGGATTTTAGAAATGAATAAAACCGAGGAAAAATCGCTAGCACAGTAGTGGGCCGGCCTTCGGCTACAGTGCGGCCAAGCCCACTTGGCCGGATTCAAACCGCGCGGGCCAACAGGCCTTTGCGCGCGCGCGGAAGGGAGTTGGGCCGGGGAACGGTCCAAAGCGGGCGCGCCCGCGCGGCTCGGATGCCCGCCGCGTGGCCCGGGCGGACGGCAGCGGGGCGGGGTGGAGTGAAAGGGGCGAGATGAGGGTGTGGGGAGATCCGACGGCCAGGACATAACGGGGCGAGCGAACCGTTACGGAGATCGGACGACCGTGGTTGTAAGGTGGAGATGAGATGAACGGAGGAGGGGCGGCCACGTCGCGGCGAGGGGGAGTCGTCTTCCTCCTCTCGCTGCTACAGTGCTCCCGGGCGGTGCGACGGTGGCGGTGGTGGCCTGGGCACCAGGAGGCTCGCCGGCGGTGGTGGAGGGTGCCAATGGGGAGAGCCCACTACGGTGAGCCCATTTTGGGGCGTTGGAGGGAGCGGGAACCAACGGGCAGCGCAGGAGGCCGAAGGGGAAGAAAGTGGCTCTCCGGCGGTGAGGGGGTCACCGGAGCCGTTAGGGGCCGAATCGGGGGCGGTTTCATGGGGAGGGGAGCTAGGGGAGTACATTGGTGGTGGAGGCGTCAGCTGGGGAGCTCCCAAACGAGCTGGCCACGGGCGCACGGTTGGGACGGCGGTGAGCTTCGGTGACCGGGCTTCACAGGCGGCGACCTGGGCAAAAGAGTTTACCAACACGATTAGCAACCCATGGAGGAGCTCTGGGGAGTAGTAATTGGAAAATGGTGGAGAAGAGGAGGGGATTGCTTTCTGGAGCTCGTCGGCACCAGGGGAGGCGGCAATGGCGCAGGGGAGCAAGAGGGTCCAATTGGTTGCTCCTGGGGGGTATTTAAGGGCGGTGGGAGGGGAATGGGGTAGAGAGGGGGCGAGGGGAGCAAGAGAGCGCGAGGGGAGAGTCGGGCGTGCACTAGAGGCCTCGGCAGAGGGGGGGAATCCGAGGGGGAGGAGGCACGGGCGCGATGCCGGGAGTCAACAGGAGACAGGGGAGTTGGCGGTGCGTCTCCTCCGCGCAGAGATGACGCACGGAGCTGCACAGGGGACTGGCGACGCGACGGGAGCAGGTGGGCGGCGGGTATGGCGGAGGCGCGTCCGCGCGCGGCGGAGGAGACAGGCGGTAGCTGACAGGTGGGACCGCGAGGTGACGGGTCGGCGCGGACACTGGCCACGTGACGCGACCTGGGGCGGACGATGTCAGCGCGGCGAGGGAGGAGTGGCGAAACCGCGGGCGGGGCGTCCTCGGATGCGGCCGCGGAAGGAGGAGAGGGGGAAGGAGGAGGCTGACGGGTGGGACCGGGGCGGCAGGGGCGAGGACCCGGTCAAAGGCGGTTGGGGAAGACCGGCGGTGGCGAGCCGGAGCCAAGGGCGGCGCGGCGAAACCGGGGCGGGGCGCCTCCGCGCGCAGGCGGACAGAGGAGGCGGGGTCGGGCGCAGGCGCTGTGCGAGAGAGAGGCGGGGAGGGAGGGAGCGCCAGCGGGAGGGGAAAAGGAGAAGGCGCCAGGAAGAAAGGAAAGGCGGGAAAGAAGAAGGCGCCAACGGAAAGGGGAAGGCGCTCGGCCGGAAGAGGAAAGCGGAATTCGGGGAGGCTTTCCAAAAAGGGAAAGTCTCCGAAAAACACTCAAAAATTCCAGCAAAAATCAAGGAAAAAAATTTGGTTTGAAATTTTTGGGGCTTTTCAGGAGCCAGGACGTGAAAAACTTGTGGAAGGCATAATATCCACCATTTTGCTGGCATCCAAAGACTAGCAATACCATCTCTAATCTATCGCATGATGCATGACATTTTTTTTGCCCTGGTAGCCATTTCCTCCCCAAAATGGAGTACATAGTTAACAAGAGCAGCTAGTGAGCACTATTCCATTAGGAAGCTCTTGATGGTATAGCCTTCCCTCCCCTCCCCATTGATCTGCCTTTCTCCCCTACTGCTCCCCCTCCCCTGTCTTCCTCCATTGACCGTTGCTTTGCCTCCTCTCCCCTCCCTCGCTCTTCTTCGGTACCGCAGTAGCTCCGCGCACCTCCTCTGCCTCCCCCATCCCTCCACACCGACAGTCGACAGCGACCTCACCGTCTTGCTATGTTGTCGTCTCACTCTCCCTCGCCACCTTTAATCTACTCAACCTAATATTTAGTGCGCCCGCCTCTCTTCGCAGCTGCCCATTGCCAGACCACTATCTCCTTCGCCTCCCTCTACATCCTGAGGCTACGGTGAATTTGTCGACGATGGCGGCACTTTAGCTCCTCCAGCTGTTGCTCCTCTTCTTTAGATTCAATAGCCCTCCCTCCTCTTCTTTGCCACCGACGACTAGTTCTGATGGAGGACGATCAGATCAAACAGCACCACAATCGGCGATAGCGAGACATGGCTGCGCCATGGCCAGGAGGATCTGACGAAGGCTATGTCCTGAAGATCAATGGCCGATTATATGCCATGGAAAACGCTACAAACGGTACGCCGTTCCCTGGTTTTTCAGATGGGAGTGTCTAGGCATCACTAGGATGTTTTTTTCCTACCTATCATCCAAATTTATGATTCTTGGATTAGAGATCAAGGGGTCTCTTATTTTTGAAGGAGGGAGATTTTTTTTAAGAGTGAGGGGGGAATCCATATCCATTGAATCTCTAATCCAACAATTCTAAATCTAAATAATAGTTAGAAAAAACATCCGAATAATATTTAACAAAACCCTTTTCAAATAGATGGCCGGCACGGTCTCAGCTCGTCGATTACTACAGTAACATGCATCCCTCCGCGCGCGCGCCGGAAAAACCGTGCGGACAAGTGTGTTTTTGACTTCGTCCGAAGACCCAACGACTGGGAGAGAGATGGCGCGATTTGATTGGCCGTCGCCTCGTCACGTCCCTGCCCCCATTTCCCCGCTGCTTCCTCCTCACGCAGCATCCAAGGCAAAAACGCGTCATTTGCTGCAAGTATAGTGCTATATACTCCACACGACGGGCATCACCGCCGCCGCACCTATCGGGAACCCGATTCCTACCAATCCATCCTACACCCCCCCAGGCAGTGTGCTCGCCCTCTCCGCTCCACTTCCCATGCGTGCGCGCGCGGGGTTGCCCGGGATTGGGATTTGATTCGAGTCGAGCCGAGCGAGGAGCCGGAGCAGCGGCGGCGGGATGGAGAGCTACCTGGAGGAGAACTTCGGGGGCGTCAAGGCCAAGAACTCGTCGGAGGAAGCGCTGCGGCGGTGGCGCAAGCTCTGCAGCGTCGTCAAGAACCCCAAGCGCCGCTTCCGCTTCACCGCCAACCTCGACAAGCGCGGCGAGGCGCAGGCCATCAAGCACGCCAACCATGTACGCGCGCCCTCCTTCCTTCCTCCCCTCCCCCCACCCCCCCCCCCCCCCCCTCTCCCCTCAGCCGCCGCTGCTGCTCAATTCTGCTCCGTGGGTGTGTGCGGGAGGGGAGGGGGGAGGTGGATCCAGGGGGTTTGCGAGGCGCTGGGATCTGGAGCAGCGCGTCTGGAGTTTGTAGGGTTTGCGCCGAGTGGGATCACATCAGCGCGCTTGATTCAGCTGAGCTCGAGGGGGGCGCGGGCTGGGCGTGGAGCCGTGCCCCGTGCAGTGTGGAGAGTGGGTTTGGAGTGCGGGCTTGCAGTGTCAGAGGGGGCTTCCAAGTGAATTGGCAAATCTTTTTGGGTGTTTGCTTGGAGCATTTCGGGTGTTAATTAGAGTTAGGGTTTGTGGGATCAGTGGCGGGAGCATAGTACCAATTGTGAGTGTATGCTTGATTGTTGTTGAGCTAGGAGAGACCATTGATCTAGTTTGGCATCCCCTTGCTCTGTGCTACAGCTTGCCATCTTTGCACCGTGTGTTAGTGGTAGCACTAACCTTGGTTTAGCAAGCCCACTTGTCGACATTGTGAGCTAGTAGTAGTAACCTTGGTTTAGCAAACCCATTTTTCGATATTGGGAGTGGCTACTTCCAAATCCTTTGCAGAAGCTTCACAATAGCACACCCATCTTACTTTGTAAGAGCCATGAGTAAACCTTCTATAGCTTTCTTAATCCCACCGCACAGCCACATAGTTTCGCATTCCCAAATGGACCATCAAGTGGTTATAAACTTGGAAGTTTGGGGTGCTAGTGTTGCTTCCCTCATACTACATACTAGCTTCTTTTCCACGCTTATTTTAAGAGGTTAGTGAAATTCGTACTATGGTTGTGTGACAGGAGAAGCTGCGCGTTGCTGTGCTGGTGTCGAAAGCTGCACTTCAGTTTATACATGGTAATAATCGATTGGTTCGTATTACGACTTCGTCTTTTTGCTGGCATTTCTTGTGTAGGATCTAAGCATACTGCTGACAAACACATAACAATCAGGCCTTTCACATCAAAGCGAGTTTGTTGTCCCTGAAGAAGTCAAGGCTGCAGGATTTCAGATTTATGCTGATGAACTGGGCTCCATTGTTGAGGGCTATGATAGTAAAAAGTTGATCACCCATGGTGGAGTTGCTGGAATAGCAGACAAGCTTGCAACATCGCTGACAGATGGGCTAAGTACAGCTGAGGACAGCATTAAGCGCAGGCGAGACATATATGGAATAAACAAATTCACAGAAAGTGAGGTCCGCAGTTTCTGGGTATTTGTGTGGGAAGCACTTCAAGATACAACTCTTATAATTCTTGCTGTCTGTGCCTTTGTATCGTTGGTTGTTGGCATTGTGATGGAAGGATGGCCAAAAGGTGCTCATGACGGTCTCGGAATTGTTGCAAGTATTCTGTTGGTTGTGTTTGTTACTGCTACAAGTGACTATCGACAGTCACTGCAATTCAAGGACCTGGACAAGGAGAAAAGGAAAATCCAAGTGCAAGTTACAAGGAATGGTTTTAGACAAAGATTATCGATATACGATCTTCTTCCTGGAGATGTTGTCCATCTAGCACTTGGAGATCAGGTTCCTGCAGACGGGCTCTTCATTTCTGGGTTCTCTCTATTGATTAATGAATCCAGCCTAACTGGTGAGAGTGAACCTGTTGCTGTAAATGAAGATAACCCTTTCCTTTTGTCGGGGACCAAAGTTCAAGATGGGTCATGCAAGATGCTGGTTACAACAGTTGGAATGCGAACCCAATGGGGAAAACTTATGGCTACTCTCAGCGAAGGCGGGGATGATGAGACCCCGCTGCAGGTCAAGCTTAATGGAGTTGCAACTATTATAGGCAAGATTGGTCTATTTTTTGCGGTCATAACTTTCATTGTCCTGTCTCAAGGGTTAATCAGCAAGAAGTACCATGAGGGGTTGCTTTTAAGCTGGTCAGGAGATGATGCACTGGAGATGTTGGAGCATTTTGCTATTGCAGTTACTATTGTGGTTGTTGCTGTTCCTGAGGGATTGCCCTTAGCAGTCACATTGAGCCTTGCATTTGCAATGAAGAAAATGATGAATGACAAGGCACTAGTTCGCCACTTAGCTGCATGTGAGACTATGGGCTCAGCTACTACCATCTGCAGCGACAAGACAGGAACACTGACAACCAATCATATGACTGTTGTCAAGACCTGCATTTGTGGAGACATCAAGGAAGTTAACAATATTCAGAATGCATCTAAGTTGTGTTCTGAACTTCCTGAAATTGTTGTCAAAACTCTTCTGGAGTCTATATTTAACAATACAGGTGGTGAGGTTGTGATTGACCAAGATGGAAAATATCAGATCCTGGGTACCCCAACAGAGACAGCTTTGTTGGAGTTCGCATTGTCACTGGGTGGAGATTTTAAGGCAAAACGTGATGAAACTAAGATTGTGAAAGTGGAACCTTTTAATTCAACAAAAAAGAGGATGAGTGTAATTCTTGAGCTTCCCGGAGGAGGGTGCCGTGCACATTGTAAAGGTGCTTCAGAAATAGTCTTGGCTGCCTGTGATAAGTTCATAGATGAGAATGGTGGTGTTACTCCTCTTGATAAAACAACTGCCGACAAGCTCAGCGGTATTATTGAAAGTTTTGCTAGTGAAGCTCTTAGGACATTGTGCCTTGCTTATAGGGAAATGGAAGAAGGCTTTGCCATTGAAGAGCAAATACCGCTGCAAGGATACACATGCATTGGCATTGTTGGTATTAAAGATCCTGTTCGACCAGGTGTGAGGGAGTCTGTTGCAACTTGCCGGTCTGCTGGAATTATGGTGAGAATGGTCACAGGTGACAACATAAATACGGCAAAGGCGATTGCTCGTGATTGTGGTATACTCACTGAAGATGGTCTGGCTATTGAGGGACCGGAGTTCAGAGAAAAAAGTCTTGAAGATCTCCTTAAGCTGATTCCAAAAATGCAGGTTTGTGTGTATATAATATCTTATTGACCTTTAGAAGTTTACCATCAATCTACAAGTCTGATCTCCTGGTAATTCTGTGTATTAAAGGTAATGGCCCGATCATCACCACTCGACAAGCATACACTTGTAAAGCATTTGCGCACAACATTCAATGAAGTTGTTGCTGTTACTGGTGACGGCACAAACGATGCTCCTGCGCTGCATGAGGCAGATATTGGACTTGCAATGGGCATTGCTGGGACTGAGGTGAGAATGCTTAATCATTAAAGGGGCCAAACCAGTAACTGCTATTAATTAGCTAGCAGATATATCATGACAGATCATGTTACGTAATACATGCAATTACACAATTTATTGAGCCTTACTGGACCTAAATATTGCTAATTTGATATCACATCCTGCTGTTCTTATCATAACATCCAGTAGACCTAATGCAAGCTTATTCAGGTGGCCAAAGAGAGTGCTGATGTCATCATTCTGGACGATAACTTCTCTACAATTGCTACTGTTGCCAAATGGGGACGCTCTGTTTACATCAACATTCAAAAGTTTGTGCAGTTTCAGCTGACTGTAAATGTTGTGGCGTTACTAGTTAACTTCTCGTCAGCTTGCTTTACAGGTATAACTCCTAGCCTTGATGATTCTGTGAACTTCAGGTATCCCCTGTCTGATTATTTACACTTGCAATACCAGGAAATGCACCACTGACGGCTGTTCAGCTTCTTTGGGTCAACATGATCATGGACACCCTTGGCGCACTTGCATTAGCCACCGAACCACCTAATGGTGACTTGATGAAGAGAGAGCCAGTAGGAAGAACAGGAAAATTCATCACAAATGTAATGTGGAGGAACATTTTGGGGCAGTCTTTCTACCAATTTGTTGTTATGTGGTATCTCCAGACGCAAGGGAAAAACTTGTTTGGGCTTGGAGGCTCTGACGAAGCTGATATTGTGCTAAATACAATTATTTTCAACACATTCGTCTTCTGCCAGGTATATCTGCTGCTGCAAATCCTCTCTTTTTTGCTGGTGATACGGTTGCTAGGGGATAACCTGAGAGAAGAAAAAGTATTAGAGAAAACCATTTTCTTTCATGTAGCATAGTACTTGAGGAGATGAAAAAACAGAAAAGGATGAAGTGGGATTAGAAGATTACTTGTTATTTCCATAGGCTTCAATTTTTCTCTCCCAAGGAGGGGACAATGATGTCGCGATTTTGCTCTTGGTTGACGAGCTGTGTTTCTCACTTTGTTGGATTCACAAATGCACCTTGTCTTTTTTTAAAAATGCTTCGTACATTAGGTTGTAGCGCTTCACACTGGGGCAACTTCATTCTTGTCTCTTACAGTTTATCACGATTTTGAAAAATCTGAGAGAAGTTTAAAGAGTATAGTGCAGTATATAACCTAATATAATTAGGTAAATAAACAGAGGTAGAAGAGGGGTACTATGAATTTGGTGGAAGTAAGGGGCCTAGTCCAACATGCAGACCTGTTTTGTCAGAGGTCCAAAAAAATGATTTTACTTACTTTTACCTGCCAGCTTGCACTATGACTGATCTGTGTTATATGATACTTCAGGTGTTCAATGAGATAAGCTCCAGGGAGATGGAGAAGATCAACGTGCTCAAGGGCATGCTGAGGAACTACGTCTTCATGGGCGTCCTCACCAGCACGGTCATCTTCCAGTTCCTCATGGTCCAGTTCCTCGGCGAGTTTGCCAACACGACGCCTCTCACCAAGCTCCAGTGGCTCGCCAGCGTGCTCCTTGGCCTCGTCGGGATGCCCATTGCCGCTGCCATCAAATTGATCCCTGTTGGATCCTCGTGATGAAGACGGTGGCTGCAATGCACGGATTCCAACTGACATATTCCGTACCGTGTGGAGCTGAACTCTCTATGCAGTCTTTTGGAAATGCACGGAGAGCAAGATTGAGAACAGCTGCACTTGGCAAGTTTTGTAGCCTATGAATGTGGCATATCGCATCATGTTATTGTAAGAAGCATTTGTGTTTGGCCTAGGGTTCAGGCTCAGCTTGTTAGTGTAGCAGAATTGCAAGACTGTTGTTTGGATTGGGATTCAGACCACAGAAAACTGCTGTGGATCAATGAACAGAAATCTGATCCTGTCTCCCTTGACTTCTTCCTTCTTTGGATGGTTGATTTAAACAGAGAGTTGAGCACTTGTTAATCAACCGAGTTTTGAATATGATTGTCGAGTGGAGATGGACGATCTCGAACAATCGGATAGGGGCACTTTCCTCGCGTTTACGAGTGCTACTCTAAACGCACGTTACATGCACGTGCCATCACAAGATTATATACGCGAGTCTTGAAGCTTATATATAGGCCCAATACTTTTTCTCCTTATGATTTATGTCTTTTCTCAAATAAACAAATAAGATAGCTTCAGCATCGCTGTTTTAAAGTGGTTTATTAGGACAACCTTTTCAAAACAATTTATTAGTATTCGGTTCATTCACACAAACATTCACGCTACGGTAAAAAAAACCATAAGGCACAGTCACAAACCATAAACTGTAGCAAAAAAACCCTATGGTAACGGTCGTATTGAGTGATCATAGGATCTGTTCCAGTTAGCGATAGAATGTGTGGTCGTAAACGATCTGACGATGGTTGTAAATGATCTGGGGTTGGTCGTAGATGAGCTGGTACTTGTCAGGGGATAGACAAGGGTGTGTTGCTAATGTGTATGGTTAAGTTGGGGAGAACTTGTACTGGGAGATGGTTTCTTTGGTCTTTGTATGTGCAGGTGAGCATGGAGGCGGTCATGGTCGGTAATGAGGAAGACAGGGACTAGGAGGGGGTAATCTGAGGTCTAGACGGCTGGGATGTCACGCGAGATGGTCGAGCTCATACTAGAGCACATGGAGGTCAAAGGTGGATGCTGCGTGGAGGCGTGGAGACGATCACGGTCAATGACAAAGAAGACCAGGATTAGGAGGGGGTTATCTGAGGTCCAAGCGGTCAGGTGGTCACGCGAGGTGATCAGGCTCACGCGAGAGCATGCGGTGATAGTGCACGATGGAGATACAGGAGGGGATATTCTGGAGGCTTTGTCGTGTGTGTCGTATGGAGTTGTGGATGAAGTCCATGATCTGTACGAGTTGGTTAAAACCCGTGTTAGGAAGGGTTTCGGATCCCTTGATTTGAGAAAGAGATAGATTACGTGTCCAGGTGGTTAGGGACACGATTTTGAGGTGTTTGGGTTGAGCATGCTTTGTGCGCTGGCCTATAAAAGCAGAGGAAGTCGCATGTTAGCACACGGGGTTTTAGGGCTTTCGTAGAAAAGGTTTTTAGGGGTGCCGTAAGGCGCTTTGTAGCCAAAAGATTGATAAAGAAATAATAGATCAGATTCTATCCAGAAAAAGATTTCCAGCGACCTCCAGCTCATCGCTCTGTTCCTCTGTTCTCCGTGCTCTACTTTGTCTTTGGCATGTACTCGTTCGGGTGGTGGTCGAACGACTGGGGACATCAGGTGGAAGGAGGTCACGACTACGTGCGTCATGGTCATGCTGAGCGATCGGAACAATCAAACTGTTGATCTGTTGTCATACCGAGCGATTGGAACGAGCAGGCGATCGATCTGTTGTCGTGCCAAGTGATCGGAAGGAGAAGGCTATCGATCTGTTGTCGTACCGAGCAGGCTGTCGATCCGTTGTCATGCCGAGTGATCAGAACGGACGTGAGATCGATCCGAGCACTCGTAATCGAGCAGTCGTACGTGAGCGGCCGTAAGCGAGCGATCGAGCGACGTTCGGGACGAGCGGTTGTAAGCAAGCGAACGAAGCAGGCAATTGGGTGACAGAAGATAACGAGTGGTCGTAATGAGCTGTCGGGCGATCGAGGCTAACGAGTGGTCGTAACAAGTAGTTGGACAACACAGGCTTATGACCACGTACAAGCTAGCAGCTGTGGTCATTCGGTAATTCAGAGCAGTCGGGTGACAGAAGTTTTTCGACCACATACAAGCAGCTGTGGTCGTTCGGTAATCCAGATTGTTTCCTGTTTTTTTCTCTATGTTTTGTTTTCAGGTAGTAAAAAGCGGAGATAATAATTCACCCCCTCTGATTGTGCCATACGATCCTACAATTTACTACAATTTTTACCAGGGAGCAGGGATATAAACAAACAAGTTATTTGAATATTCAATTTCAAGTTTTTGTTATTTTTCTGTATTTATTTGTTTGTGGAACCTATCTTTCCCCTGTATTCCCCATATTGAATTTTATTATTAGTAAGAATGATTATATTACTTTGGGAGAGTTAAAAAAATTACATGCCAGACATATTCTTAGATCTAGAAGTATAGTTATCTCTGAAAGCAACTACACGTATCTTAAAATGCAGCTGTTCTTCACAAAAGCATTACAGAGCAAGGCTATTCCTCAGTATAATTTATTAGTGCCAGTTTGTGCACTTAATCTATAAGCTAAGAAACACAAAGAAGAGAATATCTTTTAGGATGTTCGAAAGGGAGTAATCTCATAAGCAATTTGGCTTTCCCATGCTATGAAGTTGAATTCGTGAAGCCAGAAAATAAGCATAAGTGTTTATTTGGTTATGGCCTTATATTAAGTTCTTCATTTCTATGCTATTAATGATATCTGGTTGGCTGTTCAGGTCTTCCATAATGCATACACATGCAGTTTGGCCGCATAACAACGCAGGATTCCTTGCTTTTTTCGTACAGCGAAAGGGTAAGAACCATGGGCCATGAACAAACCTCATCTTGTTCCCTTTAAATCATTTTCCTTGCCAGCATCTTAGCTGTTTTTGTTTACCAAAGAGAGGCAGGGAGTCCTTTTTCAGGGCATGACAGAAGTACAGCTGATTTGTACATTGTGGTGGATCTGAGTCATGTGCAGCTATTAATTGCTGCATATATGCAGATCACTTCCTGCCGATGAGGATATCAGCATCAGATCTCCAGCGGATTCAGATTTGTCGAACCTTAAAGGGCGACCTACATTGTGGCTTCCATTTTGATGATGCACATGCTCATTGATTCTTAAAACGTGCCATAATCTGAATTTAAGATCTAATTGAGTTTTCTACAGGTGTCATGTGGGGAAACACTTATGCTAGACGCATGCATATCAGAAGAGATTTCAGCTGGCAACAGATCAACAGATAAGGTAGTCGATCAGGATTGCAATGCGGAAGCAGAGAACTCAACACGTTAGCTTCTGAAGATAGTAACTTCCTAGTTGAGTAAGATTCGGATAAGAACTCTGTAACAAGAAAGTTAGATTACGCATATGTAAGTCCAATAAGAAAGTTAGATTACGCATATGTAAGACCAACATCTATTTAAAGAGGAGGGCATCATGATTTGAGGCAGAATAGATCAATCTTCTTTAACCTGTTGTCTCTGTCTCCCTATCCTGTTTCGGCGCCTTTCTCCTGCGCCAAAATCCCCATATGGCTGCCGGCGTCGATACGGGACCTCCCGGCCACCGCAAGGAGCCAGGTCCTCGCCCTCCAGTCTTCCACGACCACCGCCTCCGCTCGCTAATCCGTGCTCGTGACAGCAGGCCTTTGGTAATCTTGCTGTGAATGTTACCCTGGTTGACCTTCGGACAGGTGCATGGTTTTGATAGTCGGCTATTATTTGTTTTATCGGTCGTATCGGTCACGGGTAAAATTTCAATTGGCTCTAAAAAAATTATTTCGCATGATTTTTATTAAATATAGAAGAAATTTTAGCCAAAAGTTGTTTTTAAAATTTTCGGCTGATATTTTTCAACCAGTTTTCACCTATTTTCAGCTATTTTAAAAATTTAAATTTTGATCTGCAAATTTCGGCCCAAAATCCTCGAAATTTCCGATTATCGGTGTTATCTCCCCCTCCCTCCCCCTCCACGTAAACATTATCATATCATGTATATTTCATATAAGCGTCATCATATCATGCAAACATCGCATCTTTCATAAACTCTACGGTCTACCACTCTGCCATGCACTTGTTTGTTAACTAAGCGAAGTGAAGCGACGTACAGACGGCGTTGACTTAGGACCTCCACCTGAACAAGCAGTTAATCCGACTCAACACATCATAACGAAAACCAGTGCTTAAGCGAGCAACGACGACTCTACGCGCATAACCCGACTCTGGCATAAAATGCACGAGGTTAAGGACCCGTCGTGCAGGTACCAAACCCCCATTTTCTTTCTTTTCTTTTTCTCCTCTTTTCTCTTCTCTTCTCTTTTCTTCTCTCTCAGCCGAACACACATTTTTTTACCGAGCCAAACCTTATCCCCAACTCCTCCCTTCTCTCTCTATTGCTCTCTCACTCCCTTTTGGTTTCGCCGAAGGGCCTTAGCCCCCACTGGCGACGCATGCAGGCTTCGGGCACGCCGACCGTGGCTCGCCGTTAGCCATCGATTCACCGTCGGGGAGCTCCTCCTGCACCTCCCTCACAGCGCTGCCCTCTGCTACCCCTCTAGCTCCTGGTCTCTGCTCCTATGCGCACGTGGTAGGGACGCTCGGCATTGCCGACCGTCGACGCGCGACACCGGTGAGGGGCTCGGCCGCCTCCTCGAGCTCACCGCTCCCCGTGGCGCCACCCCTATGCCTCTGGTAGTCGGTGGCCAGAGCTCGCCATCTTGGGGCCATAGGCTTGTAAGCCTGTCTCGCTGTCGCCCCCTTCGGCTTGCCGCTAGCAGGCTCTCCGCCATTAGGTTTACCGCCGCGCGCCTCCCACCGGGGCACCACCTTGGCTTGGGGCGACAAGCGCCATGGCGTGGCCCCCTGCCTCCAACGTCGCTCCACCGGCCTCAGTGCCTCTGGCCGCTGCCCTTGCATCGGCCACACCCCGCCTCTCAGACTCGGGTGCTTACGCCACCGACCATCAGCCGTCGCCCTGGCTTCAGCCGCTCCCTACGGGTTTGAGCTCACCGGCCACAGCTTGCAGCCAGCCGGCCATAGCTTGCAGCCAGCCGGCCACCCCCTACTACCAGGACGGTTTGCCCTCCATCCCTTTCCTCTATGTGCTCTTCATCTACTTTTGTGTACTATTGTGCTATGCTATGGGGTTGTGGAGGGAAGGTGGGCGTACTCAATGGTTGGCTTGGCATGGGTTCAACGGTCGTCGACGTCCATCGTTGTTGTCAGTGCGAGTGCCGTCCTCTAGCACTCGGCCTTCTGAGCTCCTTCGGGTCTCCTCTCTTCTTGCCCTTCTCCTCCTTACTCCCTTTCTTACAATGTGGATGGCTTCAGTTGGCGTCTTGGTGGCTGTGGCAAGAATGGTGAAGGAGGAGGTGATTGGTGGTCTTCGTCTATGGACTGGGGCTTATGCTTTTCCTTGGCTTTGACTGTGAATGGGGTTCTTGGCTTGCGCTTTGGGTGAGCTCTAAGAATGAAGGTGAGAACTGTGAGCTTCTACTGGCTTTGCTTTTGTCTTGGCTGTGAGAGGAGAGAAATTGCATTGGCTCTCTTTCCCTCTCCTAGCTTATAATATACCACAATTGCCCTTGTCTCAGCCCTTCTCATGTGGCTAATTGCTCCAAGGGCATTTTGGTCCATGGATGGGCTATGCATTACGTAGTGAGTTATCCACTGGTATTACATACTGGAACAGGTCCTCCTATGTGAACTTTAAGATCAGGTAACATTGATAATCTTTTGATGGCATTCATTAACTTTTGAGCATTAGAGTTACCTGTTAAATTCGTAACTTACTGGAACATGTTGACCAGAATAGGCTCAGAGAATTCTGTTTTGGTTTGTGCATGTGATCTCTGCTCCCATGTAAAATATTGATTGGTGAAATACTAAAATTTCTATCATGAGTCCCTTGTAACAAAATGAAAGAGATAAAGTTGTATATCTGAATTTGACTCAGATAAAGTCATACTTGTATGCAAATTCTATTCAAGAAGCGCTTTGTGCAAAGTCACCAACATGGATCTTGAATCTATTGCGTACTGTTTGGTTTAATACTATTTTGTATTACACCTAGCCTTGACTATAATTGACACCAGCTATTTCTGAAAGTAAGTGTTTACGATGAATGATGATATGTTTCTGTTCATAAATAGTGCATACCAACTTATTGCAAAAGCTTATCTGCTCGTTACTCCGTGCAAGTCCAGAGAAGAAACACACCTCAATGAATGTTTTTTGACATAGAAGATGTTGGTGAATAACGAGCAAGAGATGACACTAGTCCCTCGTTGTTTTGTTGCTTTGGCAGTGAAGATGGTAGTGAAAGAGATGTTTTTGTTGGGTTAAACCATGCCATGATGACTTCACAACTGTGTGGTCAAATTTAGTTGCTTAGTGGATACTTTTATTGATTGGATAGCCAGCCTTTTTATTAGCTGCTTAGTTTCATGGATATGTACAATATTTTCTCGTTAAGATGTACAATAGTTTCTCAAGAATATGTATTATTGAATATCTCATATGTTGCATTAAGAGTACTTATATTAGTTCCTTAGTCGATGCCTTTTAGTGAGACAAGCAACCAGTAATGAAAATTCAAAGTACAACAGCCCCATCATTAGGCCTAATCACCTGCGGTAAGCTAAATGGGTCCGGCCCTAGCGGGACAGAAGGGCCAGGTAACGGGCCAAACCGGGCCGCCCCCTTGCACCCCTACTCACCAATCAGTGAATAATCTCTGTGGATTGGGCCCATTAGACTTGAATTACACAACTGCAGGGCCATCCCAATAGAGCCCAAAATAAAGCCCATCTAGGAAATGTGGAGGAAAATAAGGCAAAAATAACAAAAGAGAGGAATCGCAATTCGCGAACCCCCCCCCCCCCCCCCAAAACCTACGCGCCCGTCCGTAGCCCTGCCACCATGGCCACCGCCTCCCCCTGCGGCGGCGCCGATTGCGGGCCCCACTGCTCCTCATCCGCTGCCGCCGAGGTGTCTCCTGAGGAGAGTCTGGGCCGCCTCTCCATCTCCGGTGGCGCCGCCGCGTGCGGCAAGTGCGGCGGTGACGCGGCGCTCGTCGCGGTTGCCGGAGGCGTCCGCATGTGCGGGGAGTGCTTCCGTGCCCACCTGTTCGGGAAGTTCAAGCTCGCCGTGACGAGCAACGCCATGGTGCGGCCAACCGACTCCGTCCTCCTTGCCTTCTCCGGCGGCCCCGCCTCCAGGTTCACTTTTCCCACTTTTTCCCCATATTTTTTAGATTTGATCGCAATTTTTAATATTGTTTTACTGCTCATAGTTGCTTCCTTTGCATAATTTTTGTTGTAATCCATTGAACTGAAGTGTTTTTGTGTGTATTCTAGGGTGGCTCTGCAATTCATACACGAGATGCGGTCCAAGGCGATCCAGAGCTGGGACGCGAGCAATTCGCAAGCCCTGCCGGCCTTCGGTGTCGGGGTGGCCTTTGTCGATGAGAGTGTTCTTTCGTTGAAGCCGAAACACGAAATTGAGCTGGCAATTGAAGATATCATGTCAGTTGTGTCGAGTTTATCACTTGGCGATAAATCAATGCACGTTGCGCCTCTTGAGGATGTGTTCTCCTTGGAATCGAAAGACGGGGAAGGCAGGTTGAGAGAGCTGGTTGGCATGATTGATGATGACACCGGGAGGGAGGATTTCCTTCGGTGCTTACGCATGCTTTTGTTGCAAAAGGTCCGTTTCTTCAGTGCTTGCGTGTGCTTTTGTTGCAAATGGTCCTTCAATACACGCTACTGGGTGATGCTTTTCATTTAGTGACTGAATTCACTGTTGCTGTTTCGTGTTGATATACTGTTCAGATTGCACTGGAAAACGGGTACACCAAGATAATGCTGGGATCATGTGCTTCTGCAATAGCATGTCATGTGCTATCTGCAGCCGTAAAGGTATATAGCTGATGCTATTTTCTCTGTGACTTGGGTCACTGATTGATAGTTCTTGAGGAGAATATAACTATATAAGAGAACCTAAAGAGCATGTCTGAATTGCTAATTATCCCCAGGGACAAGGTTATTCTTTACCAGCTGATGTCCAATATGTTGATACACGGTGGAAAGTACCTGTGGTACTTCCACTCCGTGATTGCCTGGCCCAAGAGCTTAGCCTGCTCTGTGAACTTGATAGGTAAGAGAATAACATTCACTTTTTGGTTAAATTGTGCTAGCGATGTCATTTATTCTAACTGATTGTATGCTTAGTTTAAAGACGCAGCAACTTCTTGATAGGCCTTGCAGTGGCATCAACTGCTTAGTTGCATCTTTTGTTGCACGACTACGGGTAAGTAAGATTGTTCCTTGGAAGGCATGTGCATACCAACCTTGAATTCCCTTATTCTGAATTGAACTGAAGCTCAAACTATTTTCTTGTTCAGTGCTTTCTTTTGTAAATTGCTTGGCACAAGTCATAATCTTTACACTTTACTATCTCCATTTACAGGAAGAAAACCCTTCTCGAGAGCATACCATTGTAAGAACAGCACAAAAGCTTAAGCCATTCTCTTTTAACAAGTTCTCAGCAAATGGCTATCATGATTTCCTGCCGTCACGGCTACGTCCCAAGTTCCAGAATGTTGATAGTGATGAGTCTACTTTCTCCGAGGTTCTCTGCCTGATATGCAGAAGCCCATTCAGTGAATCAGAACTCCAGAATTTGGACAGCACAAAGCACAAGGCTCAGAAGAAAAATGATCTTTGTACTGCTCATTGTTGTCAAAGCTGTCATTTCCAGATTCTACCTAGCGGTACAAAATTGCATGAACATTTCTTTTCACTACTACCAAAGTTCTGGACTGAGAGAGTGGACACTGCATCTGCCAACCATCGCTCGCTAAGGTGAGGTTTATGTCAATTTCTTTATGGCCTGCTTCATTGTCTTTGTAGCTATAGTACACGTTATCAGTAGTTTAGCAAATGAAACATTAAATCTTTCGATATTTGAGCTTCTTTATTAGAATAATGTTTTGTTCAATGTGACCACTTGTTTCTATGTGTGCAGTTACTCCATTCGTTTATTCATGTCATGTCCTGTTCATCCTTTAGTGCACTGATTCAGTCAACTGTTGATGACTTTTATTTCAGAGGTCAAATAGAAGACTACCTGCTTGAAGACAATGATGATGGAAACTGAACTCACTGTTTGACTGAAATCCAAACTTATTGTAAGAGGATCTTTGACTTCGTGATTTCATTTTGTGCAGTCACGAAATTTTCTGCATATGGTAACATCTGAGTGCTAGTTTTATACTGACACATGTGCTTAATATTGCTTTGTTTGTAGTGCCAGAAAGCCAGCAGAGATTCCTTCCTAGTTGGGCCTTAGAAACCATGGCATAAGCCAAACTTGCTTCGGATAGTAGTGTTTCTATCTAGTATGACACTGGTTTATTCAGGCTTCTGCCATATCCTTACAATTACCATACATAATATTCTTGACTCAATTCCTGGTGTATCTGTAAGTCCTCCCTACACTTCAAACCTGTCTGAAATTTGTATAGTGATGGGGGCAAACCATCACTTGCCAGCCAGTTTCCACTGACAGCAGGCATCGGATAGCTGAAGGTTTCCTACTTCCATGTGATTTACAGTATTCTGATTGGTCTCATCTCCTGTACCAACTATTCTGTCTGCAAAGATTGTAACCAAATGAATTTACCCAGTGATCTTAGAGCAAGCGTCTTCTGTATAAATTTGTACTTACTATGGTTATAATCTATCACACCGTTGTACTTGATTCTTCCATTTGACATATGCCTTCTTAGAGGAAACTTTTGGATTAACTCTGTACAGATAAATGCTGCATCTTGGTCCTTGGTAACCTCATAAGATTGAATGAATGTACATCACTACATCCTATCACGAATGCAAAATAGCAAACAAGTATGCACATAATATATCAGATACAATATAAGAAGTTGCAGCAAAAACTGGTAACACCACTGCAAAATAGTGGTCCCTCGCACCATGCTTTGTGTATCTATCTTATCAACATGTATTTACTACATTATCATGTTACTCTCACATATTTGCTTTCTGAGACAGTGAGTCGTTTTCTACTATTCTTTGGCTGGCTTTTCCTTTGCATTTTAGTTCATAGTCTCATCTACTGAGTACTGACCAGTATATTACAAGTGTGTGTATTACTTGGAACATTTCTTGTGAAACAAAAGATAGTGCATCCCGTGCGTGCTTGCATGAATGTGCACGTGCTCTTCTTGGTGTTGCTGAACCCTTGTACCGGTCAAACATCGGGAAGCTATATTATTACTAGGTTAAACTTTGTAAAAGATTAGACCTTTTGGTTAGCCACTTCAATCTGATTGGGTAGGCATAAAGCCTGGTGCGTGGGATGTTTGATCTTTATGACATAGGATCAATAATGATAACTTGAATCTGTGCAACCTGATGAACAGATGACGCCAACTACTGTTAGAACAACAATCTGCAATAAAAGAATTTGTCCAGCCATACGCTCGTGATCCTGTCTACTTGATCACACAAGTAGATGTGTTGTTGCTCTTGCGAATCACAAAGAAGCACAAGAACAACGGAGGTATTCTTAAAAAAAAGTCCAATTCCCAAAAAGCAGCGCGTAGCATCAACCCGAGAATAAGCAATATTGGCTATTTTGAAAATAATGTGGTCTCTCTCAAAAGATTACGTATTACATGGCTTTATATAGCCTTTTGGAAGGGTCCGCAATACCTCTAAACATATACAACTCAACCCTATATTGTATTAGACTCGAACTCACAAAAAAACTTTGGACTTGAAATCCGTGATGTTTTTCAAGATGGAGTCCCTTCCA
Source organism: Dendrocalamus latiflorus (assembly GCA_017311315.1). Lineage (NCBI taxonomy): Eukaryota > Viridiplantae > Streptophyta > Magnoliopsida > Poales > Poaceae > Dendrocalamus > Dendrocalamus latiflorus. Next base: position 22,157,487 of record CM029635.1, read on the forward strand.
TTACGTAATCCTTGAAATAAGTTTTCTAACAAGTCCAAAAACTCCTCAATTGGACCCCATATGTGAAAGTTATTGCCTTTCATTCGCAAGATATACCTTTAGACTACTTCGAACACAGTCGAGAGTCCGATCGGACTGGTCCGATCGTCACCGAGACCGATTGAACGGATCCACGCGTCTCCGAAACCAATCGAACGGTGTGAACATTCGGACTGGTCCAAACGTCACCGAAGCGATCGGGCGGTCCACAGATGATCGAATGGTGGCTACAGTAATTCGGTCGTAGCACTCGTAGTCGTAAGTCGAGCTGCCCAAATGGTCGTAGGTCGTAGAAGTCGCATCGTAGCAGTAATAGTCGTAGGTTGACAATCGTAAGCTGTAGTGACGGTTGGTGTTCGAAGACCTGTGTGGTCAGAAATGTTGGTCAACAAGCCATGGTCGGTGAAACGTTCAATGAAGCCGTGATCGAACATATGGTCGACAAGCCATGGTCGGTGAAGCGGTTGAAGGCACCATGATCGTAGGCACCGTGGTCGAAAGCACCATGGTCGAAGGCACCGTAGTCATAAGCACTGTAGTCGAAATCAGCAATGTTCCGAACGTCACCGAAGCGATCTGATAGTCTGAAGACGATCGAACGGTGCCAACTATATCCGAAGTCGCTCAGTCTAATATGGAAGTTGTTTTTGATGCCGATTGGACCGGTCGGAACGTCCTAAGTGGATTCGTGAGTTTGGTTGAACTTGAGGATGATCCAACTTAGTCTTGATTGTTTGGACTTATCTTCTTTTACTTGGCCTCTATGAGCTTCTCCATTGTTTCGACTCCAAAAGTTTCACAACATTCAAACCTGAGAATGCATAAAATATTTGTATGAGGTAGTATCCAATTCTCACTTAAATTAAAACTAAATTCAACTAGAAACAATTTCACCTGTTAATTAATTTTTTTAGCTTGTATTCCTATAAATGGTTCAATCGAGATGTCTTCATCAAAGCCTGGCTGATAATTTTAACCTACGTACAAGGACTTATCCAGCTTTTCATCAAGGATGGCATCACAAGTGCGTACCTAAAGTTCCCAAGGGTCTACATGGCTTTCATTTTAGATGGTTGCAGCAGGGTTTATAAAACCGATACCAGACCGGCTACCGTCTGATAACTGATGTTGATGGATTCTGGCAGAACATGGCAAAATTTTCAAAATTTTAATTTTTTTTCATTGTTGATAGTTAAGAGTGAATAATGGGAATATCGATTGAATCGGCGAAAATCGTCCCTAAATCACTGCAAATTGGTAGGTAGCCTTCATACAGCCATGCTAGGCAGTCATGCTAGGATTTCCATTTATTGGCGGCAACCAATATTCACTATTCTCAATCTTGGGTTTGAGCCAATTGAAACGAGCAAGACAGGTGCATATATATATATATATATATATATATATATATATATATATATATATATATATATATATATATATACATATATACATATATATATATATATATATATATATACATATATACATATATATATATATATATATATATATATATATACATATATATATATATATATACATACATATATACATATATATATATATATATATATATACATACATATATACATATATATATATATATATACATACATATATACATATATATATATATATATATATACATACATATATACATATATATATATATATATATATATATATATATATATACATACATATATATATATATATACATACATATATATACATATATACATACATATATACATATACATACATATATACATACATATACATACATATATACATACATATATACATACATACATATACATACATATATACATACATATATACATACATATACATACATATATACATACATATACATACATATATACATATACATACATATATACATACATATATACATACATATATACATATACATACATATATACATATATATATATATATACATATACATACATATATACATATATATATATATATACATATACATACATATATACATATATATATATATATATACATATACATACATATATACATATATATATATATACATATACATACATATATACATATATATATATATATACATATACATACATATATACATATATATATATATATACATATACATACATATATACATATATATATATATATATACATATACATACATATATACATATATATATATATACATATACATACATATATACATATATATATATATATATACATATACATACATATATACATATATATATATATACATATACATACATATATACATATATATATGTATATGTGTATATATATATATATGTATATATATATATATATATGTGTATATATATATATATGTATATATATATGTATATGTGTATATATATATATATGTATATATATATGTATATGTGTATATATATATATGTATATGTGTATATATGTATATGTGTATATATATATATGTATATGTGTATATATGTATATGTGTATATATATATATGTATATATGTATATATATATATATGTATATATATATATATGTATATATATATATGTATATGTATATATATATATGTATTGAGCTGGCAATTGAAGATATCATGTCAGTTGTGTCGAGTTTATCACTTGGCGATAAATCAATGCACGTTGCGCCTCTTGAGGATGTGTTCTCCTTGGAATCGAAAGACGGGGAAGGCAGGTTGAGAGAGCTGGTTGGCATGATTGATGATGACACCGGGAGGGAGGATTTCCTTCGGTGCTTACGCATGCTTTTGTTGCAAAAGGTCCGTTTCTTCAGTGCTTGCGTGTGCTTTTGTTGCAAATGGTCCTTCAATACACGCTACTGGGTGATGCTTTTCATTTAGTGACTGAATTCACTGTTGCTGTTTCGTGTTGATATACTGTTCAGATTGCACTGGAAAACGGGTACACCAAGATAATGCTGGGATCATGTGCTTCTGCAATAGCATGTCATGTGCTATCTGCAGCCGTAAAGGTATATAGCTGATGCTATTTTCTCTGTGACTTGGGTCACTGATTGATAGTTCTTGAGGAGAATATAACTATATAAGAGAACCTAAAGAGCATGTCTGAATTGCTAATTATCCCCAGGGACAAGGTTATTCTTTACCAGCTGATGTCCAATATGTTGATACACGGTGGAAAGTACCTGTGGTACTTCCACTCCGTGATTGCCTGGCCCAAGAGCTTAGCCTGCTCTGTGAACTTGATAGGTAAGAGAATAACATTCACTTTTTGGTTAAATTGTGCTAGCGATGTCATTTATTCTAACTGATTGTATGCTTAGTTTAAAGACGCAGCAACTTCTTGATAGGCCTTGCAGTGGCATCAACTGCTTAGTTGCATCTTTTGTTGCACGACTACGGGTAAGTAAGATTGTTCCTTGGAAGGCATGTGCATACCAACCTTGAATTCCCTTATTCTGAATTGAACTGAAGCTCAAACTATTTTCTTGTTCAGTGCTTTCTTTTGTAAATTGCTTGGCACAAGTCATAATCTTTACACTTTACTATCTCCATTTACAGGAAGAAAACCCTTCTCGAGAGCATACCATTGTAAGAACAGCACAAAAGCTTAAGCCATTCTCTTTTAACAAGTTCTCAGCAAATGGCTATCATGATTTCCTGCCGTCACGGCTACGTCCCAAGTTCCAGAATGTTGATAGTGATGAGTCTACTTTCTCCGAGGTTCTCTGCCTGATATGCAGAAGCCCATTCAGTGAATCAGAACTCCAGAATTTGGACAGCACAAAGCACAAGGCTCAGAAGAAAAATGATCTTTGTACTGCTCATTGTTGTCAAAGCTGTCATTTCCAGATTCTACCTAGCGGTACAAAATTGCATGAACATTTCTTTTCACTACTACCAAAGTTCTGGACTGAGAGAGTGGACACTGCATCTGCCAACCATCGCTCGCTAAGGTGAGGTTTATGTCAATTTCTTTATGGCCTGCTTCATTGTCTTTGTAGCTATAGTACACGTTATCAGTAGTTTAGCAAATGAAACATTAAATCTTTCGATATTTGAGCTTCTTTATTAGAATAATGTTTTGTTCAATGTGACCACTTGTTTCTATGTGTGCAGTTACTCCATTCGTTTATTCATGTCATGTCCTGTTCATCCTTTAGTGCACTGATTCAGTCAACTGTTGATGACTTTTATTTCAGAGGTCAAATAGAAGACTACCTGCTTGAAGACAATGATGATGGAAACTGAACTCACTGTTTGACTGAAATCCAAACTTATTGTAAGAGGATCTTTGACTTCGTGATTTCATTTTGTGCAGTCACGAAATTTTCTGCATATGGTAACATCTGAGTGCTAGTTTTATACTGACACATGTGCTTAATATTGCTTTGTTTGTAGTGCCAGAAAGCCAGCAGAGATTCCTTCCTAGTTGGGCCTTAGAAACCATGGCATAAGCCAAACTTGCTTCGGATAGTAGTGTTTCTATCTAGTATGACACTGGTTTATTCAGGCTTCTGCCATATCCTTACAATTACCATACATAATATTCTTGACTCAATTCCTGGTGTATCTGTAAGTCCTCCCTACACTTCAAACCTGTCTGAAATTTGTATAGTGATGGGGGCAAACCATCACTTGCCAGCCAGTTTCCACTGACAGCAGGCATCGGATAGCTGAAGGTTTCCTACTTCCATGTGATTTACAGTATTCTGATTGGTCTCATCTCCTGTACCAACTATTCTGTCTGCAAAGATTGTAACCAAATGAATTTACCCAGTGATCTTAGAGCAAGCGTCTTCTGTATAAATTTGTACTTACTATGGTTATAATCTATCACACCGTTGTACTTGATTCTTCCATTTGACATATGCCTTCTTAGAGGAAACTTTTGGATTAACTCTGTACAGATAAATGCTGCATCTTGGTCCTTGGTAACCTCATAAGATTGAATGAATGTACATCACTACATCCTATCACGAATGCAAAATAGCAAACAAGTATGCACATAATATATCAGATACAATATAAGAAGTTGCAGCAAAAACTGGTAACACCACTGCAAAATAGTGGTCCCTCGCACCATGCTTTGTGTATCTATCTTATCAACATGTATTTACTACATTATCATGTTACTCTCACATATTTGCTTTCTGAGACAGTGAGTCGTTTTCTACTATTCTTTGGCTGGCTTTTCCTTTGCATTTTAGTTCATAGTCTCATCTACTGAGTACTGACCAGTATATTACAAGTGTGTGTATTACTTGGAACATTTCTTGTGAAACAAAAGATAGTGCATCCCGTGCGTGCTTGCATGAATGTGCACGTGCTCTTCTTGGTGTTGCTGAACCCTTGTACCGGTCAAACATCGGGAAGCTATATTATTACTAGGTTAAACTTTGTAAAAGATTAGACCTTTTGGTTAGCCACTTCAATCTGATTGGGTAGGCATAAAGCCTGGTGCGTGGGATGTTTGATCTTTATGACATAGGATCAATAATGATAACTTGAATCTGTGCAACCTGATGAACAGATGACGCCAACTACTGTTAGAACAACAATCTGCAATAAAAGAATTTGTCCAGCCATACGCTCGTGATCCTGTCTACTTGATCACACAAGTAGATGTGTTGTTGCTCTTGCGAATCACAAAGAAGCACAAGAACAACGGAGGTATTCTTAAAAAAAAGTCCAATTCCCAAAAAGCAGCGCGTAGCATCAACCCGAGAATAAGCAATATTGGCTATTTTGAAAATAATGTGGTCTCTCTCAAAAGATTACGTATTACATGGCTTTATATAGCCTTTTGGAAGGGTCCGCAATACCTCTAAACATATACAACTCAACCCTATATTGTATTAGACTCGAACTCACAAAAAAACTTTGGACTTGAAATCCGTGATGTTTTTCAAGATGGAGTCCCTTCCATTACGTAATCCTTGAAATAAGTTTTCTAACAAGTCCAAAAACTCCTCAATTGGACCCCATATGTGAAAGTTATTGCCTTTCATTCGCAAGATATACCTTTAGACTACTTCGAACACAGTCGAGAGTCCGATCGGACTGGTCCGATCGTCACCGAGACCGATTGAACGGATCCACGCGTCTCCGAAACCAATCGAACGGTGTGAACATTCGGACTGGTCCAAACGTCACCGAAGCGATCGGGCGGTCCACAGATGATCG